>JAUIMM010000641.1:6007500-6607500 GCA_031769625.1 Taudactylus pleione
ATTTCTTACCCGACACAGTTAACTGTTGTGGTCAAACAGTTCTGCCTAGACCAAAGCTTCCCAAACGTGGTACTCAAGGCACCCCATCAGTTCAGGTTTTAGAGAGATCCACGGTTGAGTACATACAGAGCACATGGGATTTGTATTGGGATCCGGTCACAATCCAGGCAGTCGTGATTGCGGCGCTTAGAATGCTGGCGCCCTAATCCTGCCACCTGTCAGATTCCCAGCAACAGCATCCCGACCGCCGCAATGCTCGGTGATAAGTACTGAGGGTAAGGGTTATGTAAATAGCTACTGTAGATACACAGACAGACAACATTATGGGCCGGATCACCTGGTAACACTACTAATATGACTGAGATAGGAAAACCATGCTTTGATGGTAAAATATACATATGTGTCCACAGACATCTATCCTCCATGCGCTACAAGTCGCGCCACACAACGTGTGAGTGCCGCGTGACTCTGTAGCGCCGAGCGTCTTTCATGCAACTTTTTTACTTCAAATGCGTCTTATTTACACCATGATGCAAATAGATATCATTTTAAATCAGCAGAAGCTGCTTGTGCTGTGCGGCATTCCTATGTTCTCTGTGCGTCTGCTGGTTATGACACTGACACTGTAACGTAACATTTCACATGCAGATACACCCACAGACGCACAGAGAAGACGCTCGGTGCTACAAAGTCACGGCATGGCACGATTAGAAGGGCAATTAAGCACGCAATGAGGCTAGATGTATGAGGACACATCTGTAGCATTATTTTTCTTCTTTTCAAAAGTGTATTTTTAATTTTCATTGAATCTGCACCTGGAAGCTCCAGATGGTGCAATATGCCTGTGTGACCCAGGGATATGGTAAGTCTCTTCTTACTGTTGCCTCCACTTTGTCCTAACATGTAGTCTGCTGTATAGACAGTGCTTTGCATCAGACATCCATGTACTCGTAATTGGACTGCAGCCTCGCCAGCCAGGAGCAGGTAAGAATTGTAATTTTCCCAAAAGTCACTTGTGAGGGTATTCATGGGAGGCAGTGAGGGGGTGGGGCTTATTGACGCAGATAGTATAACCCTGCTCCCCATCGCTGCCCAAATGCATCTCCTCTTCTTCAGCTCCAAATGCTCCTCAGCTGGCCAGTTAGCAGCCTTTTAGGTATGACCCGGGTCATACCTTTCACACTGCTGGCTACTGGGGTCGGACCGGGGAATAACCGGGTCCGACCCTGGGTCGCACCGGTTATTCCCGGGTCGCGCCGAATTGCTCCAGCAAAAAACAGTGACCCGGGTCTCGCCGGATTGCTACAGCAATAAACAGAGTTCTTTGCTTGGCGTGAAAGGGGTATAAGTTAGGACCACAGCCCTACGGTTAGTGTGACGTATAGTATCTCTTAGACGTTATAAGATGAGGGACCACATAGTTATCAGTGGTATGTTTCAGGGACTCCATTTTTATGAGTACCCTTTGCTCATTCGGTATTCTGGACCTCTGTCAGTTTGCAATGTGGATTCCTGCTCTTAGGGCCCCTGACTGCAATTTATACTCCAGGACACACGAGTTTCCCATTTCCCAGTGTAGTTCCTGTTCCAGACGTATACGGAGAGCACGCACATACTTATACTACAAGTTGCATACCTCTATTTATAAGTGTGTATTCACTACTATAGGTGCCATGGCCATTAGGGCAAAAGAGCCCAAAGCCACATCTTCTTATAAAATGCTCTTGATGGTACCTCTGTCGGTCTATTCATGTGTGTAACTACCATAGGTGCAAGGGGTGCAGCTGCTTTGGGGCCCAGAGCTTAAGGGGGTCCGTCTTCCTTGTCAGTTACATGTGTTAAATACATTGGCTGGTACATAGGGGCCCTTACAAACTTTTACTATGCGGCCTTCAAATACATAGTTATGTCCCTGTTAATCATGCAAGGCTAGTTCCTCGTTATACTACAGGATAGGTTGTATTTGCTTTTTTGGGGCCATGTTCTAACATAACAGTACATTTTACTGTTACGTGTCCTTTACAGATTCCTCTGTCGGCACCTTACAGGGTATTCTGATGCCTCACAGCTACATACATATACAGTAGGTAAACGCTGTTTTATGATACATCAGATACGTTGCCTTATAGCACGTTTCTGAGCTAATAACCCTATAGCTTCAGGGACGCACCAAGGCCTGTATTCATTTTTTTTTTTTTTAGATTTTCCATTGTTGACCGAGTTAAATTCATGCAGATCAGACCCACATTTATCCTATAATGTGACCTTTGCAGTCATATAATGTCAATGTATTACATTTAATTACCTGCTGGTTATGTTTCCTTAACACTAGCCACATGGATTGAGGTCCACTTGGCTCACATATAATATTTACTGATGTGCAGATTGACACAGCCGCAGCCACTGTGATTATGCTGTGTCCCTTGCATTTACATTACTAAGCCTTCTTTATCTAAGTGACAGGTTGGTGATGCTGTGGTACTGAAGTATCTAAGTATCTTTTTTGTATATGTGCTAAATCTGATTTTGGGACTTCTCGCTCTAGCACAGACATGTGAAACAGTGTGGGCCCAAATACACATATGTGGCCCAACAGTGACAGTGTCACATGATGACGCACTGCGCTGCCGGGAAGAGAAACCCCACCCCACAAGACCTGCACTCCCAGAATCCTGCTTTCCGGCAATTACGTGCTGCCAGGAGGAGACACCACACACCACAAGGCCTGTGTTCCCGCAAGCCCGCCTTTTGGCAGTAACGCGCTGCTAGCTAGAGACTCCACAAGGCCAACCGCTGTGCTTCCAGCTCCACAGGCGCCTGTGAGCAAGCTCAGCCAGGCGGGGACAGGACAAGCGCTGCAGCTGAGACTGGAGTCACTCATAATATCACACCTGTAAGCAGTGGCATAAGTACATCCCAGACGCCTGGAGGAAAGTTGTAATTTGGTGTGTGTGTGTGTGTCCCCACACACACCCGTCACAGCCGCTGACATTGTAATGTAGCACTTTGCATGCAGATACACCCACGGTCGCACACAGAATATAGGCATGCCGCATATCATTTTATTCAACAGAAACTGATTGTGTGTCCTATTAACATTGTTGTGCAAATAAGACTCATTTGAAGGGAAATATTTGCACAAAAAGATGCCCCGCTCTACCAAGTCACTCTGCACTCACATGTTATGTGTAACACAACTTGTAGCGCACGGAGGATAGATGTATGGAGTGGGACGGGGAGTTGTGGGTGAGGGGGGGCGCCGGCTGTGTCACGCTAACCTAAGAGCAGCGACATCAATGAGTAGGGACGGGCTATAGATAGATGGAGGCGGCAGCTGACACGGAGCTCTCTGCTAGTGTATGGTGGCTACTCAGGTCCCGGGAAGAGGTGCCATGTATTGGGTACACTCCAGGTACAGATACAGCCCTAAGTGGGGTGAATATATTGTGGGCAATGGAGTAGGTGCTCCTTCGGTGCTGGCACCAGGTGGCAGGTGCCTCCATTGTCTCCCATAGTTCTGCTCCTGCCTGTAAGTACTGCCTGGTGCTGCCATGCTCTGATAAGTGCCACAGTCTGTGCAGTCACACAGAATTGGGGGGGGGCAGTGTGTGTGTGTCTGCGTGGGTAGTGAGTGTATTATTCTCATTAATGAAAGTAAACAAGTCTTCTGCTAGGTCCTGATTGACTGACAGGATTGATCCTGGTTCAGTTGTAAAACTTATCACATCCAATAAGATTTCTCCTGAAATTGGAAGATTGGTGACAGCAAAAATATGTCAAATATCAGGAACACATTAAAATTAAGGTTTTCTTCCCGATACTTGACATCTCCGCTTAAACGTTATTGTTTTTGTTTTAATAATAAACCTTTCAAAAATACATATAACACTTTATTTTTCTTGTGGCCCAAACACTCTTAGGGGTAAATATACTAAAGTGAGAGTTTTTAGAAATGGAGATGATGCCCACAGCAACCGATTAGATTCTAGCTATCAGGTCCGGCGTAAGGATACTGGATTTCAACCTCTATACGCACCTACCTATACCTTCTAAACCCTGCCTATAAACCTCTAAAATTGACACTATTTGCATACGCAGTCATACAGTAAAATAAAGACTTTAGACCTTGAACATGTGTTTCCAAAGCACAAAGTATATTATTCAACATAAAACAGTAGGTTACACGCTGTGATCTAAAGACAATTTAGCGCAAAGAAATTATACAGACCCAAGGTACAGTTATTACATATGTAAAAAAACAGTGATTAAACTTCAAACAATGAGAGAGAGAGAGAGAGAGATAATACAACCATACAAAGAGGGAGAGAGAGAGAGAGATAATACAACCATACAAAGAGAGAGAGAGAGAGATAATACAACCATACAAAGAGAGAGGGAGAGAAAGATGTCTGCGAGAGAGAGAGGGAGAGAGAGATAATACAACCATACAAAGAGAGGGAGAGAGAGAGATATCTGCAAGAGAGAGAAAAAGATGTCTGCGAGAGAGAGAGAGATAATACAACCATACAGAGAGAGAGGGAGAGAGAGATGTCTGGGAGAGAGAGGGAGATGTCTGCTGTGAGCACATTTTTAAGATGGCTGGTGAGGGTGTGTGGGGGGGGGTTGGGAGTGATACATGCCCTATGGTCTCTAGACAAACTCCATTTTGAATATAAGAAAACTCACATTAAGTTGTAACTCTGTAAATCATTATATCCATTGATGATCATACTTATGTTAACTACAACAACCTATTTGTAATATACAACAATAAAACTGGGTAGAATTATAACTATAATAACAAGACTAGTAATTCACAACTTCCATGAATCAAGCACATGTTTCAATGGGGGGGAAGGGGAGTATCACATGTAATGCCATTGTCTAACCCACTTGCTGGTAACCATCTTTAACAAAAACTGCAATGCCTATCTTACACACGATTATTACTTGTACCATTCAAAACTTATTAATTAAACTTCCATAATATAACACTGATACCAGCCTATGATTACATTCATGAGTATACAACACATACTAAGCCTATCTCTCCCAAGCAGTGCTATTGTTCAAGCACATGGGAAGGCCCTAACACAGCTCACCAGAGGATCTCAAACAATTATATCAAACCACCAAAACACTGACCAATCCCACACCACCCAACAGTACAGGTATCTTCAATCTAAGCAGCCGCATCCTCACACCGAATGACATCTCCGTACTAAACAAAGGACTTAAATTCGCCCCACATAACCCTCTTAACAAATTCGAAGCTTACCCTGATTTAAACAGATTCATCCGGAAACTCACCCTCAAAAAATACTTCATGTCCAACCCCATCACAAAAGAACCCATACATAACCAATACAAACACACTACACTCAAACCCCCATCCAGCTTCTTCCCCAGTCACCTAAAAGGCCACCTCATACACACCTTCGAACATCTGGTAACAGAGGACATCAACAAACTCAATACCTCTAACAAACGGCACAACCCAAACCTCACCACTAACGAAAAAAGTGCACTGAACAATCTCAAATCGGACAGAAACCTGATAATTAAACCAGCAGACAAGGGGGGGGCATAGTACTCCTGGACAAACTCGACTACATCGCAGAATCACAGCGCATCCTTCAAGACAGAAACACATATGAGAAACTCAATTCTGACCCGACACTCAAGTTCAACCAAACACTCAAATGCATACTCCTGACCGGTTTAGACACAGGCATCCTCAATAAGCAGGAATATAACTTCATCCATAACCCAAACCCGGTCATACCCGTATTCTATTATCTCCCCAAGATACACAAAAGCACGACACACCCTCCAGGTAGACCCATCATTTCCGGCATCAATTCCATCTCATCTAATCTATCACAATACATCGACCACTATCTTCAACCATACGTCAAACGCCAACGCTCACACTTACAGGACACAACACATACTAAAAATACTCGAGGACACCACCTGGGGGGATGACCACTGGTTAGTCACCAGCGACGTCACATCCCTATACACGATCATTAATCACCAACAGGGTCTTGACAGCATCAAACACCATCTCAATCACGACGACACACTGGAACCAGAACAGATCGCATTCATCCTCCAGGGCATTGAATACATTCTCACACACAATTACTTTTGGTTCGATGGGGACTTCCACCTGCAGAGGACTGGCACCGCTATGGGGACCAAGTTCGCGCCCAGTTATGCTAACCTGTTCATGAGCAGTTGGGAGGACTCCCACATATGGACGGGTCATGACTGGGATGCGAATTTGGTCCTATGGACCAGATACATAGACGACGTCCTCTGCATCTGGAAGGGTCCCCTACACACACTCCTTGACTTCATTCAATACATCAACAACAATGACTGGAACCTCAAATTCACGACCAATTACAGCCAATCCTCCGTCAACTTCTTAGACCTAGAAATATACATTGATAAGCACCAGATACAGACCAAGACTTTTCAAAAACCCGTAGACGTCAACAGTTACATCCTCTCCAGTAGTGGTCATCACCCCTCCTGGCTCAGCAATATCCCCACAGGACAGTTCAAGCGGATCAGACGCAACTGCACAAAACTCACGGACTATCACGAGCAAGCCACAACACTTAAACAACAATTCACGGACAAAGCATACAAACCGGACACATTAGAAGCCACACTCACCCGAATAGGACTAGAAGATAGGAAACCACTTCTGGAATACAAACAACAACCACAAAACACAGACAACCATGTTCCCTTCATCACACAATTCAACACCCAGGCGACACAAATAAAAAGAATCATCAACAAACACTGGCACTTACTTAAGGAAGATGCACAACTGACAAGTATCCTACCCAACAGACCCAAAGTCATCTACTGCAAGGCCCCCAACATCCATAACAAACTCGTATCAAACCACATTCCTCCACCCATCCGAACACAAAGCACTCTAGACAACTCCAAATTCACAGGGGGTTTCTTCCACTGCGGCTCATGTACCAACTGCGTCACACTAAAATATAGAAGCACCACACCCACTACAACATTCTCATCCACACAGACAAACACCACGTATAAAATTAAAGAACACATTTCATGCAACACTAACAACGTAATCTACCTCATACAATGCCCATGCAATCAACAATACATAGGCAGGACCACCAGACCACTAAAAACCAGAATTGCCGAACATCTGAGAAACATCACCAAACAAACAGAGAACCATAACATACCCGTACACTACAAAGAATACCACCATAGCAGCACACAAGGCACCACTTTCATAGGAATCAAACACATGCAAAAAAACTGGAGAGGCGGAGACCATAACAAAATCCTCAACAAGGAGGAACTTAGATGGATATTCACGCTGAAAACATTAACCCCCAGGGGACTCAACATTGACAACGAAGTCAAATCCGTTATAATAAAGTAATCTCCAACCAGCCCACCCACGCTCTCCTCCAGCCCCAACCCCTATCACCTCACCTTTGATCACTCCTGTTAGCCCCTGCACACACCTGCACTGCATCACCATTCAGCAATTCTTTGCACACACCTACACCGTATTACCTTTCAAACACACCATTGGCCCATTATGATTACACGTACCACTCCAGCTAGTCCCTGCACACAACTGAACCGCATCACCATTCAGCAAGTCCCTGCACACACCTGCACCGCATTACCTTTCAAAAAAAAAAAAAAAAAACACCATTGGCCTAACCTAATTACACTTATCACTCCAGCTACTTCCTGCACACAACTGCACCGCATCACCATTCAGCAAGTCCCTGCACACACCTGCACCGCATTACCTCTCAAACACACCATTGGCCTAATATGATTACACGTATCACTCCAGCTAGTCCCTGCACACGCCTGCACCGCATCATCAATCAGCAAGTCCCTGCACACACCTGCACCGCATTACCTCCCAAACACACCATTGGCCTAATATGATTACACTTACCACTCCAGCTAGTTCCTGCACACGCCTGCACCGCATCACCATTCAGCAAGTCCCTGCACACACCTGCACCACATTACCTTTCAAACACACCATTGACCTAATATGATTACACGTATTACTTCAGCTAGTCCCTGCACATGCCTGCACCGCATCATCAATCAGCAAGTCCCTGCACACACCTGCACCACATTACCTTTCAAACACATCATTGGCCCATTATGATTACACTTATCACTCCAGCAAGTCCCTGCACACACCTGCACCGCATTACCTCTCAAACACACCATTGGCCTAATATGATTACACTTACCACTCCAGCTAGTTCCTGCACACACCTGCACCGCATCACCAATCAGCAAGTCCCTGCACACACCTGCACCATATTACCTATCAAACACACCAGTGGCCTAATCTGATTAAATTCATCACTCCAGCTAGTTCCTGCACACACCTGCACCGCATCACCATTCAGCAAGTCCCTGCACACACCTGCACCACATTACCTTTCAAACACACCATTGGCCCCATGAGTCACCTGATCACACCCCCACCCCCGGAAGTGCCCTACATAAGAACCTCAGAAGCATTGATCCTCTCACACCTCCTTGAAGAAGGCACCTGTGCCGAAACGCGTTGGAGACCCTCACATCAAACCCGACACCGATCCAGGCTGACCTCCACTAAAGATCCCCATCCCCACCAGGGACCACCAGTGCAGAAAGCTCTCAGCCCACCCGCCTGCTGGTCCGCACCGCTCACACCTCCAGTGACCGGCTCCACCCCGGACCAGCCCCTCTCCCCCCCTGCTCCCAGGCGTGCTCAGCAACTCACTCCTGGCCAGGGGTGTCTCCACCGTCGATCCCCATTTCCACGAGGGACCGTCAGTGATAAGAGCATCCCGCACATCCGGCCGCAAGTCCGCCCAGCCAACATCGCCAGTGACCAGCTCCATCCCGGTCACACTTTCCACATCCCTCCTCCTCCCTGGCTTTTTTTTTTTTTTTTTTGAATCAGTATCCCGGGCAGACCACCCCCCAGGGGTGGTCCCAGCACACACGCTGCAACCCAGCCTCCCAGCAGCTCACCCATCCACACCTCTGGCTCCGCACCACCAGCGGCACGACCAAGAGCCAATTTCAGCTGCATACTACGGTCGCTGACCTCCGCAGACCAATCAGAACAGCCGTGCACTTGCAGCACACCAGCAACACGCTGATCCAGCTCACCAACAAACCTGCAGCTTCTAACCTATTTCCAACGGCCGCAACGTCGACCTACATCACCACAACAAAAAACCTACCGGTAGGTAAGTACTGCCAAGACTCACACCAACACGCGGGACGCCGCACAGGTGTTCCAACCCACTCTGCAAATCCCCCCACCCCCCCGAGACTTCCTAGACTGTCGACCATAGGTCCAGCAGATGTGACGTGCAAGGTCACTGAACCGCACGGGAAGGAGCCCCCTAAAAGGGTCCACCTACCTCCCCAGTCTCATCACCACTCATCACTGAACCCCACCCACCTGCCCGGGTTCTTAACAGAGCAGCATTGTGACTACTCAATAAAAGATTTTGCCCAAAATTACTGTGTCTCGCTGGCCTCATTTTGATCCTATTCCATTCCCCTTTTCACATTACTCCAAACTACACTCCATACCCAATCACACCCTCCTCACTCCCAAAACATCACCACCACCAGAAGAAACATTCTAATTAACACCACTCACAAACACACACAAGTCATCACCATTACTAGCAGGAAGAGCGCACCTTACCCCCCCTACCCCCATACATTTTCAGTGCGGGAAAGGTACTCCCACACAAAGGTGCAGCACCCCGAAACCACAACACACCACCCCCTGGTCAACGAGAGAGCAGTTCTACCGCCCATCTTCAATTATATCAACCAGCATCAATCATTAAAAATATTACAAAAACTCCATAATCAATCCCTTTCCTGCATGCTGCTAAAACAACCAGTATGAACAGACTATTGTACACTACAGTGTAGATGATAACATTACAGACTAGATCACATTATATCATCCACTGTATGCTAACACAGACTTATGAATTCCCTTCCCAAACTACACACAATCTTTATAAGCTACATTACAGATAAAAACACACAACTATCTACAGAGACCCAAATAGACTAACTACTGTACAGTTTAGCAACAATATACTTAGCCATGTTCCCGGGGAACAAAGTCCCATTTTTTGGTTGTCTTGTGAGTGGAAGACCTCCCTCTCTCAATTCCCTGCTCCAAGTGTGTCTGCTGGCCTGTGTGTTCTCAGAATGCCATACTCCTCCCCTCACCTGTGAAAAGGGCCTCCCAAACCCCCACCTTGAAACTCCTATACCAACAGTGTGATACAAATGCTAAACAGGTCACTTCAAATGGACACAGATCAGCCTCCAAAAGCTTGTTGTCTCCTTATTCCCCCCTGCATGCATAACTGAGTTGCTAACATTTTACAAGGTACATTTTGGTGTTTTAACTCTCTGCGGTCCATAAGTTGAGAATGAATGTTGCGATCTTCACCCTGATGATACCGGAAAGCTGTTGAGAAAGTGTAGATCAGTACAATACCAAACACTATTTACTTATCATGTATTAAACCTTAGATACTAAATAGTCTCTATTTCACAGCATTTGTAATTAATGAATAAAACTTGGATCTTATACTTTAAAGCTATGGAACCTTTTATGTGAGTGTGCATTATGTAAGTATTAGGGGTTTGGGAAAAGACGCTAGTTAGGTTTATCTGATTTGGGGCAGATGTGCACGCATGCAGCTAATAAACAGCGTTCGCATGCAGGATATTGTGCATTCGCTAATGTGCGTCATGTGATTCTATTTTTAAGATGGAGTCTGGTTGCCATTCGCAAGATGGCGTCGCTCCAAGCTAATTTTACACTGATTCTGTCTCAGCCACTAAACCAGCTTTGACAGTCCACCCTTTGATAGCAAACAACATGCTATCATACTCTGATTTTGAATCTGTTTAGCCATGCATGAGAATATACCGTTTAATGTTATTATGGTATGACACAGTTTGGTCATTTGAACCATTAGATAATGCGTCTTTGGAAGGGACATAAAACTGCCCTTATACGCACACCGCAGATCTTTAAGGGATCATGGGAAAGATGTGGGGATGCACCTAACCTATAAGGGAAGTCTTGAAGAGGGATGGGGACTGCATTACCTACGATGACTTAAAATAACACCAATAATAAATATTCATGCATAACCAAACTCGATCTAGATTACATTATTATATGATACATTCTAGTTCAGGGTTATAATACAGTTCTTCCTTAACCTCGGTATCCATATCACCTTTGCTCACCACCACCATCTCAATCTCTTGGTTCATCCTAGTTTGTTTCCTGTACTTCAACACATTAGGAATACATCTGACACATAAGCCAATGTATGTCACCAGGTATCATATTTCTCTTGTCACGATGTTCATAATGTGTATGAAGATATGGGGATGGGGTGTTTTTATGGATACCAAGCATTTCACCATGTGTAAGGGTCATCATTTCTGGAAACAATTACTATACTAAGATTGGTCAGACACTCCCCTGATTTGACATAGCACTCCTCCTCTCGATTTCACTCCATTAACACCAACATCAGCTCCCATCTCCTTCATCTGTCCTCCGTTACAGAAACCGGAAATCCCCAGACAAACCAAGATGATGGAAACTCTGGAAGAGAATACAAAAATGAACACAGCAGAATAGTCCATTGCTGCAACACTGCTCTACAACTTTTCAGCTCAGATATCTCACTGCCACCTTTTAATCCTCCCGGAACAGGTTCGCAATTGACAGGTCCTCGTTATCTGTCTCGACTCCGCCCTGTATCTCCACCGGTGGTTGGTTGACCTTTCTACAGTGAGTGGAATGGACCCGGGTATCTCTCTCGGCCACCTTCAAGGATGTGGTACTCATCAACACCTGATACGGACCTTCCTACCTGTCTATCAGACAACCTGAGCGTAAAAAAATTTGGATCATAACAAATTCTCCAGATTTAACATCATGACAGATTGCTTCAGACATGTTAGTTAATAACACTTTCAATTTCTGTTATTCTTACTCATCTTCGTGAGACACTGCACAGTAACCTCATTATCATATTTTCACATGAGGCTGCCTGTTAAACAGTATCTCAAAGGGGGACAGATAAAAAGACAGTCTGGGATCTTGATAGTAATACCCATCACCTTACACATGTTCTGGAAAACGTCACCTGTGAAATGAGGACCCCTATCACTTTTAATAATTCTAGGGATATCGTATCTGCATACAAATTCCTGCAATTAAATCCTGTTATCAATAGCTACTGCTCTAAATATTGCCTGGGCCCCTGGGTTGGACAGTATTCCAAGTATTTGACCTGGCATGGCTGCTGTTTGTCCTTAGCAACCTTGTGTCCTGTGTGTGAGAGATAAAGCACAACAGTTTAATATAATTTAAACATGACATAAATACAACAATAAATTGTCCACATTTTACATTAGAACAGATCCATTGGCAGGTTGAAAAGATTGGAAAGATTGAGGTTGTGCATGAGGATATGAGTTTGGATGTTGTGTGGGGTGTGTATTTTGACCGTGTGTGGTAAGTGCGTTGCGGTGTTATTTGCATTACTTCTAGAGCTTAAATACTAACAGCCAGTAGTTTCTCGCTCTGGGTCTCTTTTTTTTAGAGATGTTACTTAAGAGAGGGTGCAAATTACTTGTTACATTTTTATGGTTTTTTTCAATAACTGTACCTGCATCCCCATCCGCATAAGGTGGCGGTGGTGCGCGTGAACCACTGGCAATACCTTCCACAACGCTACCTTGCTGCACGTGCGCGCTATTTCGTGGCTCGCACGCATTGCAATTTAGTGCTGTGGGTGTATTTTCTGGTAATGCGTTCACAACGCTAGTTTGCGTTGCTTGCACATTTTTAAACCATGCATGCGCTTCATGCTGCCACAATTTTAAACATTCGTATTATTTAACTTTTTTCCTTCGAGAACACACTGATGTGATCCCGGACATTATTCAATACATCAAAACTACCAATTCTAGGAAACGGCCTAACACTCTTCCTCTTCATATTAAACATAAATCACAAAACCTGGTTGCTTTGGCACCGTACTTAATATGCATAATATGTCGTGCCGATCCAAGTGGCGCTTCCAACAGCAGCAAATCATTTAACATCTCTACCGTTTGCTTGGCCCCCATCCTGGGAGAACCCTTTCAATAAAGATTTAAATTGGTGAAAGACAGTCTAGATACTCTCACTTACCTATGGAAGTTATTTCTAGATGCTCACGCTCACCTATGGAAGAAATTTCTAGATGCTCCCACTCACATATGGAAGAAATTTCTAGATGCTCCCACTCACCTACGGAAGAAATTTCTAGATGCTCCCACTCACCTATTATCTCTCAGTTTACAATCACAAGTTTCCAGTGCGGCTCAATTACAATGCTCCAGTAACCCAACCTAATTACTAAACACTGCAATCACACTGAGAGCCGGTCCCTACAACAAAGACAACATGTACACCTTCTGATGTGTATAGAATGGTAGCTACTACCGAGCAGCTAGGCTAACTCCTGCACCTAGCCCTTAAGGATCATACTATACCCTTAACATTTAAGACCCGTGTTACACCCTAAACAAATACTCACAATCACACACTTTTCCTGCGCAGAAGAATACACGTTAACCCAGTTATTGGCAACAATTGATAATGTAACCTCAATGGCTTTGTTTAAACATGTGGCAGCACAACCGGAAGTACCTATACGCTATTGTGCGACTAGCCGCATACACAATAATGCGACTACTACACAACCGTATGACTTACCCTTAGCTGTGTACGCAAAAGTGCGTCTCTACTGTGCGCGCAAAAATGCGACTCAGCCGCGTACACAATACTGCGGCACCCCTTTTTAGTGTGAACTTCTATCAACAAAGGAAAACAAACTTTTTCATTTCTTGTCCCTGGATTCTAGTCACCATACCTTGACTCACACGATAACGGATAGCGATCTCTCAGCATCGAGTGGTTGCAGGGAAAACTTCGTGTGGCCACTATTCACCCTTTGGTGAGATATCGATAACTGTATTTTATCGTGTGAACAGGTAAGTGACCTCACACTATGAGCCCCCAACTAAGGATACTGGATTTCAACATCTATACGCACCTACCTATACCTTCTAAACCCTGCCTATAAACCTCTAAAATTTACGCTATTTGCGTACGCAGTCATACAGTAAAATAAAGACTTTAGACCTTGAACATGTGTTTCCAAAGCACAAAGTATATTATTCAACATAAAACAGTAGGTTACATGCTGTGATCTAAAGACAATTTAGCGCAAATAAATTATACAGACCCAAGGTACAGTTATTACATATGTAAAAAAAACAGTGATTAAACTTCAAACAATGAGAGGGAGAGAGAGAGAGATAATACAACCATACAAAGAGAGAGGGAGAGAGAGATAGAGATGTCTGCGAGAGAGAGAGAGATAATACAACAATACAAAGAGAGGGAGAGAGAGATGTCTGCGAGAGAGAGAGATGTCTGCGAGAGAGAGAGATAATACAACCATACAAAGAGAGAGAGAGAGATAATACAACCATACAAAGAGAGAGGGAGGGAGAGAGAGAGAGAGAGAGAGAGATAATACAACCATACAAAGAGAGAGGGAGAGAGAGAGAGATATCTGCTGTGAGCACATTTTTAAGATGGCTGGTGAGGGTGTGTGTGTGGGGGGGTTGGGAGTGATACATGCCCTATTGTCCAAACCGCATGGTCTCTAGACAAACTCCATTTTGAAAATAAGAAAACTCACATTAAGTTGTAACTCTGTAAATCATTATATCCATTGATGATCATACTTATAATAACTACAACAACCTATTTGTACTATACAACAACAAAACTGGGTAGAATTCTAACTATAATAACAAGAGTATTAATTCACAACTTCCATGAATCAGGCACATGTTTCAATGGGGGGGGAAGGGGAGTATCACATGTAATGCCATTGTCTAACCCACTTGCTGGTAACCATCTTTAACAAAAACTGCAATGCCTATCTTACACACGATTATTACTTGTACCATTCAAAACTGTTATTAATTAAACTTCCATAATATAACACTGATACCAGCCTATGATTACATTCATGAGTATACAACACATACTAAGCCTATCTCTCCCAAGCAATGCTATTGTTCAAGCACATGGGAAGGCCCTAACAGAGCTCACCAGAGGATCTCAAACAATTATATCGACCAGCATCAATCATTACAAATATTACAAAAACTCCATAATCAATCCCTTTCCTGCATGCTGCTAAAACAACCAATATGAACAGACTATTGTACACTACAGTGTAGATGATAACATTACAGACTAGATAACATTATATCATCCACTGTATGCTAACACAGACTTATGAATTCCCTTCCCAAACTACACACAATCTTTATAAGCTACATTACAGATAAAAACACACAACTAGCTACAGAGACCCAAATAGACTAACTACTGTACAGTTTAGCAAGAATATACTTAGCCATGTTCCCGGGGAACAAAGTCCCATTTTTTGGTTGTCTTGTGAGAGGAAGACCTCTCTCTCTCAATTCCCTGCTCCTAGTGTGTCTGCCAGCATGTGTGTTCTCAGAATGCCATACTCCTCCCCTCACCTGTGAAAAGGGCCTTCCAAACCCCCACCTTGAAACTCCTATCCCAACAGTGTGATACAAATGCTAAACAGGTCACTTCAAATGGACACAGATCAGCCTCCAAAAGCTTGTTGTCTCCTTATTCCCCCCTGCATGCATAACTGAGTTGCTAACATTTTACAAGGTACATTTTGGTGTTTTAACTCTCTACGGTCCATAAGTTGAGAATACATGTTGCGATCTTCACCCTGATGATACCGGAAAGCTGTTGAGAAAGTGTAGATCAGTACAATACCAAACACTATTTACTTATGTATTAAACCTTAGATACTAAATAGTCTCTATTTCACAGCATTTGTAATAAATGAATAAAACTTGGATCTTATACTTTAAAGCTATGGAACCTTTTATGTGAGTGTGCATTATGTAAGTATTAGGGGTTTGGGAAAAGACGCTAGTTAGGTTTATCTGATTTGGGGCAGATGTGCACACATGCAGCTAATAAACAGCGTTCGCATGCAGGATATTGTGCATTCACTAATGAGCGTCATGTGATTCTATTTTTAAGATGGAGTCTGGTTGCCATTCGCAAGATAGCGTCGCTCCAAGCTAATTTTACACTGATTCTGTCTCAGCCACTAAACCAGCTTCGACAGTCGCTAGGTGTCTCGGAAACCTGTGCCATCCCGTGTACCCCCTGCCCCTTCTCTTACTGCGCCCTCCCCCTGTGCTTACATATTCACTGCAACCGACGGGGCGGAGGGTGGGACTTTCCTACTGCCGGACCCCGGCGCCCGTGTGCGACTGCACAGCCAGGAACATACCTGGAGCCGCCCCGCTAGCTATCACCTTCTAGAAGCTGCTAGTTAAATGTTAAGCAGAATCTGATTGGTTGCTATGGGCAACATCTCCATTTCTAATCACTCTCACTTTAGTAAATATACCCCTTAGACCAGGGGTGGGGAACCTTTTATCTGCCGAGGGCCATTTTTATATATATAACATTATTCGAGGGCCCGGTGAAGGCCACACCCCTTCCGTGTGACATCACACAGGGCGGGGCCACAATAGCATTCAATT
Source organism: Taudactylus pleione (assembly GCA_031769625.1). NCBI lineage: Eukaryota > Metazoa > Chordata > Amphibia > Anura > Myobatrachidae > Taudactylus > Taudactylus pleione. Next base: position 6,024,292 of record JAUIMM010000641.1, read on the forward strand.
ACAGCAATGCCCGGGGCATGCTGAGAACTCCCCGGGGAGCTCTAAGGGCAGCGATGTATCCGTCTGAAGCATCCTAAGGACGCTCCATAGATTCTGGCTGCAGGGTGCCATTCTAGGCACCCTGCTGCCCAGATGAGGATAGTAGAAAAAAGCTCAGAAGGCCAGACCAAATGATTCCGAGGGCCTTATACGGCCCCCGGGCCTGAGGTTCCCTATCCCTGCCTTAGACCTTAAATATGCAGCCCGGTTGGTATTTTTAGTTTGAAATGCCAGCTCTAGCATCTCTATCCGGAGTACGCTATGACCTAATATCTACAGTTTCCATGTAGACAGAGACTGGTCGGTCATTTCTCCTACCAGTCTGAATCTGTGGGTCCTTTGCTAAACTGTATCGGTTTGTCCCGAGCTCACCATGTACAGCCTCAGGGTCTTTCAATTAGGCTATGGTCTGAGCCATTTTGAGTTTGCATCCAACTGCTCTCCAGGTCAGTGGGGCTTATGCGGTCCTCTAGGTAGGTAAGCCAATCCCGTTCTTGTCCAACTCTTATTATCTCGGGTGATGAGTCTTCACCGTCTGTTTTGTGTGCCACTGACTATCCTCCAGTCTATTGCTGTGGGGCCTTCCTGTGTTTGGGGTTTATCACAATCTCTTCTGAGTGTTCTTGAAGGTTGGAGATTTGTTAAGGGTATTTTGCAGGACTCTCGAGCTGCTGTGTTCTAGATGTTCCTCTGCCTTTTACTCTATCACTCCTAGGGGGAGAATATATGGGCAAAGGATAACTAGTTACTCACTATCTGACCTACAGAGTGGATAAGTGGATTCCAGGATTTGATCCTTTTTCTAGTAGGTATGTATTCTGTACCCTGGATGGGTAGATCTTTCAACTAATGCCCCTGCTTTTGACAGCAACAAGATCACTAAAAATCTCAAGTGACAAAAGGTGTATTGTTACTTGAACTTGGTGATTGTATATTTTAACATACATCCGGAAACAAAGTGTTACATTTAACAAGCTCTACAGTATTACTATATACTCTGGGCAATGGTTAGAATTTTTACATGAGATTTTCTCTAACGATTTGGTTATTCTATTTTATTTTAAAGATACTGGTATCAGTTTACATTAATCAATTAATTGCTGTATTGTGTATATGTTATTTTTTTTATGTTTCAATATCATTATGTTTTTTTTTATAAATTGTGATGTAATAGTGTATGTGTAATAAATGGATCAATAATATCAGATTTTTTTTAAGGTCTTGTATATTTATATTTCTATCTTTAATGACTCTGTCCTAGTTCCATAACTAGCATACTGGCCTAGTAAAATAGGATTTTGGTACTTATTGATAAATCCCTTTCTCCGATTCCACAGGGAACACTGAAGCATAGACACTGGGGTATAGACGGAGGTAGAGTAGAGCCTGGCACTTTAAATATTTAGAAGTGTGTCTGGCTTCTATCCCTCCCGAGAAACTGAGCCCGAGAGGAGTTGGAGGACAATCAGGAAGAGGAAGATAAGGAGATATCCACAGAACGGAACATGACCGATTGAAGGAGAACAGAGTAATTCATAGCACGCAGTCACATCATCAGATAAGTCAGACAAACTGCATTATAACTAGAAAATAACCATAAACAAAAAGGCAGGTAAGCAGCGCTGGGTGGGCGTCCAGTGTCCCCTGTGCAATCGGAGAAAGGATTTATCGGTAAGTACCAAAATCCTATTTTCTCTTTCCACTAGGGGACACTGGAGCACAGACAATGGGGACGTCCCAAAGCAAATCTCCCAGGTAGGAGGCACTGAGAAACTTGCCAACTTAGCATCTAACTGAACAGGGACCGCCAGAACCAGATAAAAGTCTGTGGGGGCCCCTGGGCAACAAACTTGTGGGGGCCTGTATCAATAACATTATTAAAGTGATTATATATACAGTCAGGTGCATAAATATTGGGACATTGACAGAATTTTCATATTTTGGCCTCTATTCACCACCACAATGGCTTTGAAATGAAACAAACAAGATGTGCTTTAACTGCAGACTTTCAGATTTAATTTGAGGGTAAATACATCCAAATCAGGTGAACGGTGTAGGAATTACAACAGTTTCTATATTTGCCTCCCACTTTTTAAGGGGCCAAAAGTAATGGGACAAACTAAACAATCCTAAATCTAACTTTCACTTTTTAATACTTTGTTGCAAATCCTTTGCAGGCAATTACAGCCTGAAGTCTGGAACGCATAAACATCACCAGACGCTGGGTTTCATCCCTGGTGATGCTCTGCGAGGCCTCTACTGCAAATGTCTTCAGTTCCTGCTTGTTCTTGGGGCATTTTCCCTTCAGTTTTGTCTTCATCAAGTGAAATGCATGCTCAATCGGATTCAGGTCAGGGGATTGACTTGGCCATTGCATAAAATTCCACTTTTTAGCCTTAAAAAACTCTTTGGTTGCTTTTGCAGTATGCTTCGGGTCATTGTCCATCTGCACTGTGAAGCACCGTCCAAAGAATTCTGAAGAATTTGACTGAATATGAGCATATAATATTGCCCAAAACATTTCAGAATTCATTCTGCTGCTTTTGTCAGCTGTCACATCATCAATTAATACAAGGGAACCAGTTCCATTGGCAGCCATACATGCCCACGCCATGACACCACCACCACCATGCTTCACTGATGAGGTGGTATGTTTTGGATCATGAGCAGTTCCTTTCCTTCTCCATACTCTTCTCTTCCCATCACTCTGGTTGATCTTTGTCTCATCTGTCCATAGGATGTTGTTCCAGAACTGTCATTGCTTTTTTAGATGTTGTTTGGCAAACTCTAATCTGGTCTTCCTGTTTTTGTGGCTCACCAATGGTTAACATCTTGTTGTGAACCCTCTATATTCACTCTTGTGAAGTCTTCTCTTGATTGTTGACTTTGACACATATACACCTACCTCCGGGAGAGTGTTCTTGATTTGGCCAACTGTTGTGAAGGGGTTTTTCTTCACCAGGGAAATAATTCTTCTGTCATCCACCACAGTTGTTTTCCGTGGTCTTCCAGGTCTTTTGGTGTTGCTGAGCTCTCCGGTGCGTTCTTTCTTTTTAAGAATGTTCCAAACAGTTGATTTGGCCACACCTAATGTTTTTGCTATCTCTCTGATGGGTTTGTTTTGATTTTTCAGCCTAATGATGGCTTGCTTCACTGATAGTGACAGCTCTTTGGATCTCATATTGAGAGTCGACAGCAACTGATCCCAAATGCAAATGTCACACCTAGAATCAACTCCAGACCTTTTACCTGCTTAATTGATAATGAAATAATGAGGGAATAGCCCACACCTGTCCATGAAATAGCTTTTGAGTTGCTGGTCCCATTACTTTTGGCCCCTTAAAAAGTGGGAGGCACATATAGAAACCGTTGTAATTCCTACACCGTTCACCTGATTTGGATTTAATTACCCTCAAATTAAATCTGAAAGTCTGCAGTTAAAGCACATCTTGTTTGTTTCATTTCACAGCCATTGTGGTGGTTAATAGCGGCCAAAATATGAATATTCTGTCAATGTCCCAATATTTATGCACCTGACTGTATATCTATATCTATATATATATATATAATGATCCAAAACTGCCAGCACTCATGTAGAATACAACAACTGCCCCCAGTGCACATCAATCAAAAGGATATAACTCAAACAAGGACGGCATCATTATCAAACGGTAATGTGTGTATGTGTATATATATATATATATATATATATATACACACACACACACATACACTGTAGCTATATATACACATGTATACAGTGTGTAATATATATACACACACAGTATATGTTTGAATATTTGTACTTGAAATTCCAGTTTCATACATTTTAAAGCAGTTGTAATAATTTAGAATGTCAAGTTAAAAAAAAAATTATATATATATATATATATATATATATATAGGGGGCGTGGCCTGAAGGCTGACTAGGGAAGAAGTGTGGCACCGAAGCTCCCGAGGGAAAGGTTCCTAAAACACCTAAATATAGGCCTCCTAGACCCAGTATTAAGCTTGCAGTGCCTCGCGAGTTCCCCCTTTGACAGAGGGCAGGGGACGGTGGTTCTGCAGAGTCAGGGGGGATCTTCTATCCCCTCACGGATTGTGGCCTGCTGTCCTCTGCTGAACCGGGACCTAAATTAGGCAGTGCTCCTGGACCTTGACAATAGCGCTCCCGTGAATACCAGGTGTCACAACTGATGCCTGGCTCCACAATCTCAAGCACCTTCTCCCACGGCAATTGAGACTACTTACCTGCAGGACGCTGGGGGCTGTCTGAAGCTCTGCTCTGGATTCGGAGGATGTGGCTCCCTGAGGATAAAGATAGCCGCCATCTTAGTTTTGGAAGCTGCAGACTCATATAAAGCAGCAGCAGCTGCTGAGTCTGGTGTGAATCCGATGTGATTAAGATAAGTGGCAAGCCAATAAAATATAATCCTCCCCCTGTTTAATATCTCTCTCAGGCTGTTGTTAGTAGGTTGGCTTATAACTGCCGGGAGGAAAGTGGGCTGTTTGGTTGCTTTATTTTGTCCATAGCAGCCATGTAACACTGTTTCAATGGAATAATATTCTCTATGTCCTCTGTCACCCCTTTGAATAATTTTTTTTTCTCTTTTTCTGGTCTATCTTTTGTCAATGACAATTGAGCCCTCATCTATGTGATATTCTAATATTTTTTTCTAAGCGTTTGTGAAGGATCTCTAGTCCATTATGGGTCCAAAAAGGATTAAAGTATCAAAATCGGTCTCTAAGGTTGCCTTCTTTAAGCCCTCTCCTCCTCCTAAAAGTACAGGACTGGATTCGCAGGCATCACAAAAAATTATTTCCACTTCACCCGGCTTCTTCCCCTACGCATGTTGATTCGGCACCGAATTCTCCTAGGGATAGTGATGCTCTCACTGTTGATACCATGAAGCAGCTACTATTGCACTTTAAGGAGGAAGTTTTGGCTGAATTCAGCTCCACTCTTCAGACATCTCAGCAATCTATCTTTGAGCTGGGTGGAAGAACGGACCATCTTGAAAATAAAATGGAGGAGGTGGTAGGCTTATAGTGCTCCATGAATCTTTACAAGCCGAAGTGTCCTCTCTTTGCAACAAAGTTGGTGATTTAGAAGACCGGTCTAGATGTAATAATATTAAACTGCGAGGAGTTCCGGAGATGGTTTCTCATAATAGTCTTCATGAATTTGCATTGGTTGTCTTCAAGAAACTCCTCCCTGAGGCACGTTCCAAGGACCTTCTTATTGAACGAATTCATTGGCTCCATAAAATCCAGAACTGCTCCTGAGGGTGTTCCTAGAGATGTCCTGATGAGGATGCACTTCTTTCATATTAAAGAGTCGTTACTGAAAGCTGCCAGACTGTTAGAAGACACAGCGGATATTCTCAAGAGCCTTCAAGTTTTTGGAGATTTATCACAAGCGACATTGGCAAAACATTGCATGTTTTACCCCATTACAAGTGCCTTTAGGAAAGCTAACATCCTATACTGCTGGAGTTTTCCAACTAAGCTTTTAGTGTCGTAGGATGGCTCCATTGTTTCCATTAATAATCTTGATGAAGGGATGAAAGCTTTTTCCAAATGGAACATTGCACAACATCCTTCCGTTTCCTCAGCAGGACAAAGCATACAGAAAGACTGGTCCATTGCGGGTTCTCAACCTTAAGTATCACTTTCAGATTTACAATATTTCCATGCTACTCTATTATTGTTTTGAAAGTCTATTGAGTGTCTTTGTGTCTCTATTTTTTTTTGTGATGAATATGAGTAGTAGATCTCCATACCGGAGACAGTTTACAATTTGGAGGTGTCTTATTTATACTGTTTGGTCTCAATTTTATATAGTTATGTAGGATGAATAGAGCAGCTATGATAGTAATAATTCTGATATGGGTTATGTTAGGATTAATATACCCAGGTTGAAGGGTCAGACCCTTATCAATTTTACTTATTATTTTTCTAACTATTGTTATAAAGAAGTTTACGTGCCGCTGGGTTGTTTAATGGGTTTACAGGGGTAGCCTATATCTACAAGAATATAAAGTAGGCTTGGTTTCAGGAAAGCACAGGGTAGAAGTAAAATTAGAGTTATTGGTATATCACTATGTTCAGGTATTTATTTAATTTTATATATTTTATTTTTTGGGGTGATGGGGGACTGGTCACTACCCCCCATGCTGTACACTTTAAGGGTCGTTTTTAACGACACCTGTTGGCTCCAAATGGGGTCACCTTGTTTCTTTTATTTCTCTATTTTTTTATTTATTTTTTTTCTCTCTTTCTGTGCGAGACATTTAATGTTATTACCGCTAATGACAACAATGGTGAAGGGGTTCAAACCTATCCTCTTACATTATACAAATGATTAATGTTATATCTATCAACGCGAAGGGATTAAACTCCCCACAGAAAAGACGGGTAGCTCTAAATTATTTTCAAAGAAATAAAGCACAAATAGTTGCAATTCAGGAGACGCATTTTCAGCAATCCGCCCAGCCACTTCTTAGTAACTATAAATATCCTCATTGTTACACAGCCAATGGCCCAACCAAGAAAGCTGGAGTGGCCATTCTAATCTCTAGAAATTGTCTGTTTATCCTTAAAGCCCAATATTCTGACCAGGGGGGCGATATATAATTTTAATTGGATTATTGGAAAACATTGAGATCACTTTGGTCTCATGCTATGTCCCTAACACTAAACAATTATCCTTTTGTAGGAAGTTTTGTTCAACGCTTCAAAAATGTGCTAAAGGAGCTGTACTGATCCTTGGCGACTTCAATATGGTTTTAGACCCCTTAATGGACAGATCAAATTCCACTGTTCCCCGTTCTAGACAAGCACAAGATTTCTCCAAAGGGTTCCAACAACTATTAGCAGAAATATGACCTATTTGGTGTTTTGAGAGTGCAGCATCCCACAGTTAGAGATTACTCATTTTATTCCCATGTACACAGGTCATACTCGAGAATTGACCTAGTGCTGGCTGACAAATGGACCTTACCTTCGATCACGAGAACTTCCATTTTACCAATGACATGGTCAGACCATTCTCCTCTGATGGTAGAGTGGGATGTAGGGACCAAAAGAGTAATTCCGGGCCCTTGGAGACTGGGCCGCAATAGTCTGTCTCAGCCAGAGTCTCATCAAGCTATTCAAGAATCTCTTTCCTCTTTTTTGAATTCTAATAGCCCTGCAGAGACATCCATGTTTAACTTTTGGTGCTCGTTAAATGCTGTCAAGAGGTTCGGCTATCCAGGAGAATGTTTTCTCCCTCCAGGAAGTACAGCGTAACATTACTCACTTGAACCAAAAGTTCTATGTATTTGGTAATCGAGCTAGTCGACTACTGGCTCGTAAACTTCGAAGCCGTAGAGCAAAGGAACGGGTACACCGTATTTATAATTCTGCAGGTGCTAGGGTATCTGCTCCTGATGAAATTGCTAATGCTTTTGCTTCATATTATGCTCGCCTCTATAATCTTAAAGAAGACAATAGTATCCCACAACCTGCAGCAATTAATATTGAAAGGTTCTTACACAAACTTTCCTTAACAAAGTTAGACCCTGGGGCCTGTTTGACCCTTAACGCGCCCTGGACACAGGAAGGGGTTGAGCTTGTTATAAAAAACATGCAGTCTGATAAAGCCCCTGGCCCAGACGGCTATCCCGCCAACTTTTATAAAGTTTATATAAGGATCTAGCTCCAATTCTACTGTCAGTATTTAATGAGGCAACTGACACAGGACAGTTCCCAAAACAAATGCATGGGCCTAGATTATAGCTATCCCGAAGCCTGGTAAAGATCCATCTATGGTAACTAATAATCGCTCTTTTGAATACAGATGTCAAATTATTTGCTAAGATGGTTGCTAACCGACTGAGCCCACTACTAACAGATATTATTATTCCCGACCAAGTCGGGTTTGTTGTGGGGTGACAGGCCCCAGATAATACACGTCGTGTCATCAATATTATTAAGCAATATGAAAATAATAGGGAGCCTTTATTATTTCTCTCCCTCAACGCAGAAAAAGCTTTCGACCGACTGCATTGGGGATACTTGAGGGAAGTGTTAAGACATTGTGGCTTCCAGGGGAGTATTCTAGATTTGATCTTTTTAAAATACTCATGCCCATCTGCGAAAGTTTATATAGACGGATGTCTCTCCTCTAACTTTAACATAACAAACGGCACACGTCAGGGTTGCCCCCTTTCCCCTTTAGTTTTCGCATTGGCGATTGAGCCTCTGGCTGAAAGGATTCGTACATCAGGTCAAATATATGGTCCCATGTCTGGAGATGTTTCTCACAAGATTTGCTTGTTTGCTGACGGTATATTACTGTGCTTGTTGAACCCGGAGATTACTCTTCCCACATTACATACCATATTAGAAGAATATTCTGCTATATCCTACTATAAACTAAACACTAATAAGACAGAGGTTTTGCCTTTTAATATTCCTCAACCTGTATAAGATACATTGAAGAAATCATATAAGTACTCATGGAAAACTAAAACACTTAAATGCTTGGGGATTCATTTAGCTAAAGATAGGGATTTTATCGCTTGTAACCATGAACCTCTGTTGAAAGCTTTTGAGATTCTAACTAAAGAATAGAGGCTAAATGAAGTATCCTGGTTGGGAAGGATAGCAGCTGCAAAAATGGTCATCCTTCCTAAATTAATGTATTTATTTCGCTCCATACCCAGAATATTACCCAAATCGATCTACATTAAATTCTACCGGATTTTAAGTGTATATGTTTGGAAGGGGAAAAAGCCAAGAATAACTAGGAGCACTCTCGCCCTATCTAAGCTGGCGGGAGGTGTGGCTTTCCCAGACCTAGAGAAATATCACGTAGCTTGTCTTCTCAGTCAAACTAAAGATTGGTTCGCTACTGAAGTACCCAAACCCTGGGTACTCATTGAAAAATGATCTATTAGTCTTTTTTGTCTACCTGACATGTTACGGTTGCCCGCTTCGTCTACTTTCCCTCACTTAGGATCATGTAAAGCAGTCAGATCTAACCGGACATTTTTGCACTCTCTCGTGGCTTTTGATTGGGAGATTTCTCTACCCTCTCCTGACTTATCATTAAAAGCTATAGCTAATTTAATTCCCGATTTATACCTGGGGTCATGGACGAGGGGGGGGTCTCCTTATACCGTTCAATCTTTCAAGCTAAGCAGTGTAGGCCAGGCCAGTACTTGGGTGGGAGACCCCCCTTGGAATACCTGGTGCTGTAGTATGGCAGGTTCCATTGTTGAACCCATTCTGATAGGTCTACCATCTTTATTTGTTATTCAATGGTTTGTCTTTCATCTTCAGACATCTTTTGGGAGATCTGTTTGTGAATATTTTTGCATCTTTACTTATCTTCAGTCACATTATGGACTCCTAACACAGGACTTCTATAAATATCCACAGTTGCGCCATTGGCTGAGAGGTTGTCTCTCCCCATCACTTAAAAAAACAATTTTCCATACCTTCTTACGAGCTCGGTTAAGATCATCTAATCATAAAGGTGGAATTTGCTGGTGGTATCAATACCAGCTGCAATTAGGAAGGAAGGGGAAACTGTCATCTCAGGTTTAATGGGAAAAGGACCTATCTAGAGTCTTATCTGAAGAAGAATGGGACATCATTTTTAGCTCCTGCTTTACCATATCCAAGTGTATAAATCATTCAGAGATGTTCTACAAATTGATCCAAAGAGCATATTTTACTCCAGAGTGGCAACATAAGATCTGACCCTCAGTATCACAGTATTGTTGGAGAAATTGTGGTTGCGTGGGAGATATACTGCATATTTTCTAGTCTTGTCCCTTACTCCGCCTACTTTGGTCGGCAGTATTTTCAATGATAAGTGCTGTTGTGGGGAAAGATATTATTGCGGATCCTCTAACAGCTTTGTTCCATTTCTATTCAGAGAGGATTTCCCGAGGTGATAGTTATATTATGGGACACATACTAGTAGCAACAAAGGCTTCTATCGCTCAAATGTGGAAGAGTGCTTCTATGCCTAACTTGACCAGTATAGTGAATAAAGTTCAAAAGCTTTTTTTATTTGAGACATCAGATTGTAACTATTCCTCTTCTGGTAATTCTAATCATATCCGTTGGTCCCAATGGGTGGAGTATAGAGAAAATCAGGGACACTCTAGTATATATAGCACACCTGTAGATGTTACTGTTTTAGAGTCTTCTAATTCTTAATCTGAACTTTGAATTTGGCAAATATTTAAATATATTTTATAATTCTGACTGTATGTATGTTTATATACCGATGAACATTTTGTGTCTGGTTTCTGTTTCCCCTTTATCCTTTTTTTCTTTTCTGTATCCCAATTCTAAATATTTAAAAAATGTGATAAATATATATACACACACACAATATCGTGATGCCGGCAGTCCACCGTATGAGGGATACGTGCCTGGTGCCCTCTGATGTAAAAGTAACCAAAATGTATATGTGGAAAAACAGCGGCACTCACAGGACCTGGTAAAGAAGACTCACGACTCCAAAGGGTCTGCGTTCAATGTTTCAGTCTTAGACGACTTATCAAGAACAAAGGACACAGTGATACAGTACATACCTAAATACCAGGGAGCATCCAATAGTGAAAGCATACAGCCTGCCCAGTGCCGTCCGCCGGGTGAGTGACGTCACATGTGCGGGACCGGCGCTGCCGTCATGACGCGGCAAACATGAGCGTCGCCGTCATGGCAACCAGCCATGGCAACACAGCTCAGTGCCATAACCACACGCAGCTGATGGTCTGCATACACTCCGTGACAGATGCCTCCAGAGTAGTGGACTCAGCACTAGGATATGGTAGTATCAAAAATCAACAGACAATGTATGTAAAGTCAACTAACAATATATAAGAGGTCCATGAAGGAATTTATGTAATCACAGTATGAGTAAGCACTGAGCAGATGCAGTGACAGGCTAATAATTAATAAATGGGAAACACATCAATAAAAAAAAGGGGACCTATATAACAGATGGTGAATGTAAATAAAAAGGAGGGGGAAAATGATACAGATACAACAACCAAAGTGAAGGTGTGCAGCAGGCATATAACAACTGAGTACAAATTATCAGGTAAAGGCTAGAAAAACAGGTGTCTGTGATCATGTGTCAGATGACACATGGACAGAGGCACCAAATAACAAAAGGGATGGTAAATGCATGAAATCCACCGGGGTGGTAGTCAAAGTAAATATATGGGCAAACTGTGCCATATATAACCACCAATAAGGAGGACCACACTGTGAACATGGGCAAGCTGTGCCAAGGGGATTCTATGAAAGGGATAGAAGGTAAAAAGAAACAGAGAAAGATATGTCTGAAGATGAAAGGCAAACCAGAGAATAACAAATAAAGATGGTAGACATATCAGAACGGGTTCAACAATGGAACCTGCCATACTACAGCACCAGGTATTCCAAGGGGGTCTCCCACCCAAGTACTGGCCTGGCCTACACTGCTTAACTTCAAAAGATCGAACGGTATAAGGCGTATCCAATGTAGAATGGCTGTAGCAAATGCAGATATACTCCAGTGTGTATGTCCAACCTGTCCACCTGATGAATAAGAGAAATCCAGGTAAGAACATTAAAGAAATGGCAAAGATATAATACAAGGAAAGAGACAGTGCAACATTGAGATGATAAAGTAACAGCAATACTGTGGCAAAGCCAAAAGATAGTCACTAGAGTAACAAATGAGTTTGACTACCACACCTTCACTTTGGTTGTTTTATCTGTATCATTTTCCCCATCCTTATTATTTACGTTCACCATCTGTTATATATGTCCCCCTTTTTTTAATGATGTGTTTCCCATTTATTCATTATTAGCCTGTCACTGCATCTGCTCAGTATTTACTCATACCGTGATAACATCCTTCGTGGATCGCTTATATATTGTTAGTTGACTTTACATACATTGTCTGTTGATTTTAGATCACTACCATATCCTATGCTGAGTCCACTACTCCATAGGTGTCTGTCACAGAGTGTATGCAGACCATCAGCTGCGTGTGGTGTGTTTATGGCACTGAGCTGTGTTGCAATGGCTGGTTGCCATGACGGCAACGCTCGTGTTTGCTGCATCATGAAGGCAGCGCCGGTCCCGCACATGTGTTGTCACTCACCCGGCGGACGGCACTGGGTAGGCTGCATGCTTTCACTATTGATACTCCCTGGTATTTAGGTATGTACTGTATCACTGTGTCCTTTGTTCTTGATAAAAGTCGTCTAAGACTGAAACGTTGAACGTAGACCCTTTGGAGTAGTGAGTCTTCTTTACCAGGTCCTGTGAGTGTCGCTGTTTTTCCACATATACATTTTGGTTACTCTACCATCAGAGGGCACCCAGGCAAGTATTCCTCATATGGTGGAGTGCCGGCATCACAACATTGTATTTTTCCAAGTAGGTATGGTGTACCATCCCTTTGGATTCCAAGGCACCCCTTGTTTTTGTTTATGATTTATTTACTTATTCATCAGAACATCCCCTTTTTATCTTGTCCTTTTTTTTCACATATTTTTTCATCTGTGTGGATTATTTATTGACTTTGGTGTACACATCTTTCTACTGTTGCACAATCATAGGATATTACTCTCATAATATTTTTCTATTTTTTTGTATGGTTATTTTTCACTGTGTTTGCATGGCATCCTTCGTTTTTTTCTCCGTCAGTGATTTTTTTTCTGCTTTGACATCCTTACTGTACCAAAAAAATAGATATTTCCTGGTTTTGCATTTTCTACCAAGTTTTTCTAACATCCAGTGGTGATTATGTCCCAGAGCAACAAAGGAGCCACTACCACACCATCTGATGGTAGTGGGTTTCTCAATATACAGTTACCTATAGGAGAAATATTGAGTTTCAGTGAACCTGAGGCTGGATGCCTTTATTTCAAAGACACCTTATTGGACACAGCAGGAGCATCTTCCACTGATGAACTATTTTCTCAGATACTTAAATTGAAAAAGAAAGAGACAGACTTTTACTTGCATGGAGTAACTCTCTCAGACTACCACAAAGAGAAAAAGATTCCTAGAGGGTTTAGGATCAAAAACGTTCCAACCATTGGCAGAAATAGTGTGGATTTCTGTAGAAGGTGGGGCATGGTTCTTAATAAATGCTCCCTGGACCTCATTTTGCTGGTAATAGATGAATCAGGGAGGGAACTGAACAATATCAGTGACAAAATTAAAACTTTTGAAACAGCACACAAGACCAGCCTTATTAACGACAGCTCTAACAATTGGATAGATAAACTTAACACCCAGATTGAGGAGTACAAAAGGGACCTAATTAAATACAAGAGAGAAATTGGCCAAAGTAAACACCGATTATCAAGAACAGTGAGTCTACTCTTGGGCCACAGGGAGAACCCTGAACCCCAGGACTCAAAGAACTGGCTTCAGAACACAGAGGCACTTGATTGACACCGAAGGATCCAGTGGGGCCAATTCCTCGCAAAGTGATCAAGATTTCCCTTCCATCTCACATCTAGTCACACAACATCCTCCTTTAGGGGTAGCTACACGGGCCCAAAAAGGAAGCGGTCCCATACTTGAGGTGAGAGGCAGGGGTCGCGGAAAAAGGGTATACAAAAAGAAAACGTAATAGTCAATATTTCTTCCAGAACGCTTAGCATGCCTGAATCCAGATTACTACAGCAAGGTTTATCATTCATTCCCACCAGTCCTTTCAACAGTTTTCACTGGAAAAAGGACTTATGGAGACTCAACAGGAACCTCAAATTAAAAGAATTTTTAGTAATTCAGAAACTACCCTTCCCTCCACACTCCCTGCCCCTTTCAAGAAAGTCTCCTCTTTTGAACCATCTTCCACCAATGCGTCCATTAAAAGCTTCATAAGGCTATTAGATCTTGAAGTTTCCTCACAATTCAATGGTACCACCCCCACACAATACAATCTACCCAAAGATGAATTTGATACCCTAACCACTCTTAGCAAAGACAACATCAATGAGATATATCATCAATTAGACAACATAAACACTTATGCTTTCTTGGATCACAATCCTGTCTTCAAATTCAAGACAGAACTGGACGCTAGTCTGCAACATGCCCTTGAAAATGGCCCCATAACCAGAGACATGATGCAATACCTTATGGCTGACAAACCCATGGCACCACTACTTTACACATTACCTAAGATTCATAAATCTTTATCTACACCCCCTGGACGTCCTATAATCTCAGCCAGGGAGGGATTATATAGCATGACTTCTAAATATCTCGATTTTTTTTTACAACCTCTCATTTCACAGGAACACACCTTCTTAAAAGATTCCAACTCACTGTTAGAGCAACTTCATAGTCTGAGCAATCTTCCACAGAACCTACTCATGTGTACGATAGATGTTAACTTATTATACACGAGTATACCGCATCAGGTGGGTTGTGACTATATGGAATCTTTCTTGAAATCCCATTCCCAATACCAGGGACCAAATGTAGATTTCTACATATGTCTCTTGAGACAGACTTTAAGCAATAATTACTTTTTATTTGACAATACATTTTTTCTTCAGAAGAGAGGCTGTGCTATGGAGTCTCATGTAGCTTCATCTTTCGCCAATGTATTTATGTTTTTTGTTGAAAAAGAACTCTTTCTGAACAATACTGACTTTAATAGGCTTCTCATTTTTTTCATTCGATATATTGATGACATCCTAGTATTATGGTCTGGCACTGAGGACCAATTCATCAATGCTATGTCAAAAATTAATTCCATGCATCAGTATATTACTTTTACACATGAACAAAGCTCCACCAATGTACATTATTTGGACATCAATATCCACTGGTCCGGTACAGACTTCAGCACTACCATCTATCACAAGCCTACAGATAGTTACACTTTGCTACATGCACAGAGTCATCACCCCATTTCACTCAAGATGAGTTTGCCATACTCTCAGTTTCTACGGGCTATCAGAATCACCAGTGATCCCAAATTGGCAGAGGATGAAATTGACAGTATGATGAACAAATTTTTGCAATGTGGTTACAAACATAAGGATCTTCTCTCAGCCAAACTTAGAGCTTTATCATTGAATATTCAAACCACTGGACCCAAGGATCCTACATCCAAAAATACTAACACCATGCTATTTGTGAACCGACATAATACTGCCAGCAAATTTATCAACTCTACCTCTAAATGTCTTTGTCCAATTATCAATCCTGACGACACCATTAAACCATTGAAAATTTCCAGGATCATGCTTGGTTACAAGCGCGGAAGAAATCTGAAAGACTGGTTGGTACATAACGATGTGAGCCAGGGTCCCAGTAGAATGGAACAAAACTTTTTATCCAAAAACCTGGGTGCTATCGTTGCACGGGTTGTACCACATGTAGCTTTTTGGAGACGGGACCTTATGTTGTACACCCACATTCCGGAAAGCGCATACCTATTATACATGTGCTCACCTGTACGTCTAAATACATTGTATACATGATTTGCTGCCCCTGTGGACTGGTCTACATAGGAAAACGACCTGCATGGCCCAGATCAGATTGGCTCAACAACGGACTGCCATAAGACAAGCACTAGATGGGAAGGAGATAGACCAACCGGGAGCACGTAGTTTCAAAAACCTCTAAGACATCCTCTATCTACCCTGGTATACAAGATTTTTGATCATATTCCTCTGAATAAGAGGGGAGGAGACAGAGAGAAAAGACTTCTTCAGCTTGAAATACTTTGGATTCACAAAATGAATACGGTGTCTCCATTTGGTCTCAATGAACAATTATCCTTTTCATGTTTCTTTTAATCAAAAGATCGTTATCTTTTGTTGGAACATATAGATTCCACACTCACACACTGAGTATTTGTTACTCTAGTGACTATCTTTTGGCTTTGCCACAGTATTGTTGTTACTTTATCATCTCAATGTTGCACGGTCTCTTTTCTTGTATTATATCTTTGCCATTTATTTCATGTTCTTACTTGGATTTCTCTTATTCATCTGGTGGATAGGTTGGACATACATACTGAAGTATATCTGCATTTGCTACAACCATATTACATTGGATATGCCTTATACCGTTCAATCTTTCAAGCTAAGCAGTGTAGGCCAGGCCAGTACTTGGGTGGGAGACCCCCTTGGAATACCTGGTGCTGTAGTATGGCAGGTTCCATTGTTGAACCCATTCTGATAGGTCTACCATCTTTATTTGTTATTCAATGGTTTGTCTTTCATCTTCAGACATATCTTTCTCTGTTTCTTTTTACCTTCTACCCCTTTCATAGAATCCCCTTGGCACAGCTTGCCCATGTTCACAGTGTGGTCCTCCTTATTGGTGGTTATATATGGCACAATTTACCCATATATTTACTTGGACTAACACCCCAGTGGATATCATGCATTTACCATCTCTTTTGTTATTTGGTGCGTCCGCTAGTTATGGATGATAGGGAGTTATTGCATAGAATGTTATTATCTGCATGTAGTGTTGTAGCCAGTATTAACCAGTTGTTCGGCGGGAAACTACACAAAGAAACCGTTGGAGAACTGAGACATGCCCCAGATGACACCGGATGAATCAACCAATGACCAGATCATCCAGAAGCAAGAACCAATGCAAACTTGTAAACTAGTTCTTTTCTTTAACGTAGAACTCTGTAAGGTTTATAAGCAGTGACCCGACCCCAGTGTACAGACATCTTCTTTGATGATCACAGACTTCTGGATTGATGACTGTATGCTGGGACCAGTACGCATGCGTATGTATCGGCTTGTACTATTATTGATTGCTTTTTACTCTAATTGTTAAATGTTTCATTGTGTTACTTTTTCTTTACATAAATAGCTTTTTGTGCTTTGGAACCACACGATTGGACTGGAAAGCAATTCTTTCTTAAGCAACTTGCAGTGCTAAATAGCGACTATTAGGGATCAATAGATGGGGGCTCGACCTTGAGGTCACGCTACCGGAAATTTCTCAAAGCGACGACCGGATTTCGATTCCGCAAACAAAGGGTGGACGCGTCACATACGGGTAAGAACGCAATGTGTTTTAAACCTGTTTTGTACTCAGTGTTGTGAAATTGAATATCTGTTCTTTGGGTGATCTAAGGAGCTCTGATTAGAATCCAGGGACAAGAGAGAAAAGTCAGTTTCTTTTATTGTCACTTTGCGCTGCAATAGGCGATTTGCAAATAGCGTATGAGTCTTCCCTGTATTACTGCCGTACAATCATTATAAAAGTTAGTCTTGTATCACTTGTTAAAATCCTCTGATTCTGCGCAGAAAACAAATGTACATGAATGTGAAACGTATGCTTGTGATGTGATAAGGAAAAAGAAAAACAGAGAGAAAGTTTTTACTTTTTGAACTGTTGAAAAGAAACAAGGCCGGCTAAGGTGTCAAAGAGGCAGATAGGGCAAGCTGAAGCAGTATACATAGCAGATATAACTGAGCGAGAAAACAAAGGTGTTTTTCTTGGCCAAACCCCCAATAGTAATCGCAAAGTCCATTGATAAGGCAGGGCCGCAACCAGGGGGGGCTAGAGGTGCACGTGCACCGGGTGCGGGAATGCAGGGGGTGATAAAGGGCTGACTCAGCCCCTGCACACCCCGCGCAGTCTTGTAGTGCGCAGTGATTTGGGGGCTGCAGATTCCATGCGGACTAGCCATCAGCATGGGCTCTGCTGAAAATGGCCATCCAAAAATGGCTGCCGCCAAGGAGGAGACAGATGCTGGAGGTCCTACTGGACCTCTAGTGTCCTTTAGGCCAGCGCAATGCACATAGTGTTCCCAGAAGTGCCGGAAATGCTGGCGCTGCCGGGAGAAGATGCCGAAAGCTGCATCTTCTCCCGTGAAACCCCCTGACAACGAGCATAAACCCTATGGCAGTGAGCATAAACACCATGGCAGCGAGCATGAAATCCCCAGGGCAACGAGCATGAAAACCCCTGGCAACGAGCATGAAAACCCCTGGCAATGAGCATGAAACCCCCTGGCAATGAGCATGAAACCCCCTGGCATCGAGCATGAAACCCCCTGGCAACGAGTATAAACCCCATGGCAACGAGCATAAACCCCATGGCAATGAGCATGAAACCCCCTGGCAACGAGCATGAAACCCCCGACAACAAGCATGGAACCCCTGGTAATGAGCATAAAACCCCTGACAACGAGCAGGCAATTTTAAGTAATTAGAAGCCTTACTGTTGGGCATAAAATGGTGTCAAGGGCAAATATGTAAGTGGCACTTTGGTAATAGGCATTACAGTGTGTGTGAGGCATAATGTGTAATGGGCATTACGGTGTGTGGAATAATGTGAGTCACTATACCAAGGACGTCTGACTAGTGCACTGCCCTATGGATGAGCAAGGACAAAATCTAGGTACAGGACGGGAGGGGGCGTAAAATTACTGCCTTGCACCGGGTGTCAGATATCCTAGTTTCGGCCCTGGATAAGGTGTAGTGTCTCTGGGCAATGTGATCGGACCGCACGGTAGTGGAAACCGTGATTGTGACTTGGGGGTCATGGGAGGAAGCTACTAAGTGGTGAGATACTTAGATGCTACCAGTGGAAAGTAACTAGAAGTAGGAAGCGGTAGACGAAGCTTGGTGTAATTCGTCTGGAAAGCAGGATTATAGTATAGGTTAGATTCTGTTCCCTCATTTGTGCAAAACTTAGAAAATGCTTAGCGGTTGTTTGTGCACAAATGGGTAGAAGTACGTGGACACAGCTTGTTGTAATACGTCCACCGGTCGAAATCTCTAGCGAAAGTAGCAAAGCGTTGTCCCAGATGGGTGCTAAGCAGTCGCTAGGGATGGTCGATGAGATGCTGCTTATGAATGGGCCAACTGGGTCAGCAAGGTATATAATGAATGTAAAGTATGGCGAGTGTGCTACTGCATACTGCGACATATGGGTCAAGATGACTAAGGGATTTGTGAAACCCTTTCCCAAAGTTGGCAGTTTGGTTCGGAGGTACTAAATACAATTAGAGATAACATATGTTTAGTCAAATCTCTAAAGAAAAGAGTAAAGTATAATGATTGTTTAAAATTGTGGCAGCACAAGGGGAACACATGGCACGGTGGTGTATGTGCGTCGCAAAGCAGCGTACTCACACTGCTAGGCAGCGTGCACATGCTGCAAAATAGCGTGTTTACGACGCAAATAGCTCACACACATGGCATAGTAGCACGCTGCTAAACAGCGTGCTCATGCTGCAAAGCAAGACGTCGCCTGGTAGCGTACCCACGCTGCAAGGTAGCATCACTGTGCATAAAGGAGACCGCAGGTGAAAGTACAGCAGATAACAAAAATCATAAAAAAAATCGTATTAAGTAACTTGTATCCTGATTTAGGTCCCCTCAAGGAAAATGTTTTAGTAGAAGATGATGAACCTACTGTAATTTCAGCCATTACACATGCTGTTAATATATTAGATGTTCCACAGAGAGGAAAGGCAGCGATCCAACCAGCAGGGCCAGCAGCTGAAATTGGTGAGACTAGTGGAGACCGTACTAGGAGAGGTAATCCTGAACAAAGTGATGTGGTAGGTGAACATCCTGTCCATACAATTGCAGTTCCCAATGGGAAACCAGACAAAGATGGTATAGTTCCCATAAGGAATGTAGAAATGCACTGTCCATGGACGAGAGCAGAATTACATTCAATTATGTCAGATTTTCCAGACCCTAGGAAAGAGTTAGCCAAATGCCAGAAATTTATTAAAGATTTAGGTAATTCTCACGAACCAACTAATTAGGATTGGCGAGTGGTGTTAAGGGCCTGTCTCCCCTCCAATACTGATGTGCAGAAGTTTATTAAGGATTGTATATTGGAGGAGGATGAATCCTTGATGGATGAGGATAACCAGGCAAATATAAAACGTATAATCACACAATTGGCTATATATTTCCCAGTGGCAGTTAACTGGAGTAAAATCTTCCCTATTAAACAAAAGGATAGTGAATCTGCATCAGATTATTTTGCCCGAGTGCTGCTAGCAATAACCCGGTACACTGGGATAGCAGATATTAAAGATGATGTACACCACAGGGAAGTAGTTGTTATGGTACTTATGGATGGCAGAGGCGTAACTAGACTTTTTGGTGCCCTGTGCCAGAAAGAGCATTGGCGCCCCCCTCATTTTTCAAAGGGACATAATGCACCCATAAAAGGGAATGTCCTCATGAGGAAGGGCCAGGGAAGAGATAGGGGAGGCCAGGAGATGCTGGGGATGAAATAAGAGAAAGCTACAAGTGAGAATGATAATAAACAGAAATTTGACAGGCCCAAACAGCGCCCCCTGACCTGTGGTGCCCTATGCGATGGCACCGGCCACACTACCCTAGCTACGGCCCTGATGGATGGTCTTAAGGATAATCTAAAAACTAGAGTGCAAACCTCTCTACCTAACTGGAGAGGAATTACGGTAGATGCACTTAGAGAGTCTGCCATAGAACATGACAAGAACATTGGCAGGAAGAAAGAGGCACTGAGTGAGAGATTAATGGCAGTTAGCATTCAGGATCTAGAGCAGGGGTTCCCAACCACGGTCCTCAAGGCACACTAACAGTCCAGGTTTTGAGGACAGCCATACTGGAGCACAGGTGACTTAATTAGTACCTCAGTTATTTTGATTTGACCATCTGTGCTCAAGCCTGGATATCACCAAAGCTAGGACTGTTAGTGTGCCTTGAGGACTGAGGTTGGGAATCACTGCTCTAGAGGGATCACATACACAGCCACAGTCTTACAACACATACCAGCAATGGGGTAATACAGTAAGGTGTTTTAATTGTAATAAAGAAGAACACATACAGAGGTACTGTAAATTGAGAAATCGGGGGTCATCTAAGAAGGGAACACCTAGGTACACTCAGAGAGGGCACTCACAAGATTCAGGAAATTTCCAACGGTCACCTGCTCACATAGCAACAGCCAATGCTCTGCTGGAGGATGATAGTCAGTGCTAGGGGTCAGGTTAACGGAGAATACTAGGGAAGATCCTACAATGACAGTTGATATATCTGGTACTAAACACACTTTTCTTGTAGATACAGGGGCGACCAGATCCGTGATAACTTCTCCATTTAATTTACAGATTACCAACAAGACCATAGCAGCAGTGGGAGTAACGGGGAGGGTACAGCATTACCCTCTAACCAGATCTGCAGATGGCCACTGCAAACCAAGCACTCCTTTCTCCTGGCAGCGGCGGCTCCTACTAACCTGCTGGGAAGGGATTTGCTGTGTAAAATGGGATGTGTTATTTACTATACCCCTGATGGTATATTCCTAGATATACCGGAAAAGGTTGTGCATGAGGTACAGGACATATTGGATACACCACAAAGGTTAATGTTGCACTCTGCCGTTTTAGAACAAAGTCCTTCTCAGGTAAAAGAAATGTTAATGCAAATAGGACGCTGGATTGATGGCAAATGTATCTCCTGTAATGGTAAATTTGAAGATTGGTAGGCAAGCTCCAAAAATTCCTCAGTACCCATTAAAGCCAGAGGTGAAGCTAGGGGTTTATCCCATAATTGAAAGGTTACTGTAACAAGGGATTTTATTTCGTACAGCTAGTCCAGCCAATAGTCCTATTTTCCCACCCCTTCATTCCCGAGCAGGGTTGCGGGAGAAACCGTACCCCCACTAAGCCCTGCCCCCAGCCTCCATTAGTATAAATAATGCCACTAGCACTGTCTAGTGAAAAAATGGCCAAAAAGTTAGAGAGTATAAAAAAACGTTGCTAGGCTATAGCAACCTCTGCTCAATAAGCTGCCCGTCCTTATTCAAGAAAATGTCAGGACCGTGCTGCAGGCGCCAATATGTAGGTAGCAGGATGCGGCGGTCTCCTCTTCTGAAGAACAGAGGAGGTAATAGCAGAAAGGCCTGTGTGTGAAAACGCAACACACTGCCCAGCGATTTTTCCCACCACCCCTGCTAGTCAGCGGTGGTGATCATACTCACCATTGCTGCAGCCAGAATTCCGGGTGGTGGGTGGGGGGGGACCAGCGGTGGACCCGGACACAAGCCTCAGTAAACTGTGGCATGCCCTGCTGAGTCAGATGACTCAGGGAGTCAGGGACATAAGTGGCAAACGCAGGATTTCCGGAGGGGGGTTTCCAAATGCTTAATTTTAGAGCGAGTGTGGCCAGTCAAAGAAGAGGGGAGAATTAGTACTTAACCAGCTTTAATAAGCATCAAAGTGTTATGTGTGTAATATTTCCAGCATATATAGGACCAGTGATCACAGTATGCCATTAGATGCGTCAGTAGGCCATCCTGCCTAAGCTGAGTGTATTTATTTTAGATGTGGGTACCGTTCCAGACTATTGGAGCAAGTCCGGGAGACTGGAGGAGCAACAGAAGAACCTAGCACTGTCATGGACATATATGTACCGTACATATTGGGCTCTATAGAAGTGCATCTCTAACAGTGCATGTTTTCCAGATCTCCTACTTGGTGCACAGATTATTTATTACTGGCTGATACATTTTAAAAGATCCACAGGTGGTGCTAATTATTTCATTTGTGATACCGAGAAGAACATGCAGCACTAGTAAAATTCTATTATAGTACTATTTCTATTGTGGTCATGGTGTGGGATGGGGAGGGGGGTTTCCAGGTAGACGGAACCCCCCCCCCTGCGTTTGCCTATGGACATCGTACACAGCCTGCAGTAGCCGTGGCGATTCCATTCATGGCGGCTCTCATGTCACAGACAGTAACAGTCTGCCTGTCCTCATGCTTGTACTTTATAAAAAAATTAAAATAAATGAAAAGGCTAGAGACAGCCTAATGTGCACCAGCTCTCTCGGGCACATTTCTAAAACTGGGGCTGATGGGGCATAGAGGGGGAGGAGTGCTGGGCTCTTCTCTACCACCATCTATACCCACTGTCTATGCTCCAGTGTCCCCTAGAAAGGACACACCAAAACATTCTGAATAAGAGGGGAACCCAATCAGCCTCACAAAGAAACCTTCCACAAAGTATCGGGAAGGGGGAAGCATCATAGTTAATTAAGAAGATTTTTGGTTACTTACCGTTGAATCCTTTTCTCTGAATCAGGCTGGGGGACACTGGACCATGGGATCGTGTATGGGTACCAAGGAGCTGGCATTTAAACCTATAACTTTAAATATAAGCTCCTCCCCTCCGCAACTCCCCACAAGCCACTGCACCTTCAAAAGAGCCCGGAAGGAGAGGCAGTCACTCAGTGAAACTAGTAGGATAAAATAAAACAGTAGGGAAAATAATTAACGAGACAAAACTCTGCATGACTTGAGTGTGAAGGAGGGAACGCAGTGTCCCCCAGCCTGATTCAGAGAAAGGATTCAACGGTAAGTAACCAAAAATCTTTTTTTTCTACATCATCATGGCTGGGGGACACTGGACTATGGGACATTCAACAGCTGCCCCCAAGGGAGGGAACGCTCATGCTGCCAAACCGAAGTACTTTACGGCCAAGGTGGGCGTCACCGGAGGCAAAACCTGAAAACTGTAAAAATGAGCGGACAGAAGACCAGGTACTTTCACAGCAGACAAGTTCCACCGAAGCCCCGCATTTCGCCACCCAGTGGAATGTGTCGAGACCTGCACTTGCGCCGCGTGCCATGCACTAGAATAGGCCCGAGTAATGACCGAGCGGATTCAACGTGCCACGGACTGCTTTGTGGCTGGCCAACCACGGTCTAGTGCGTTGCAAAGAACAAGCAAACAAATTAGTGCGATGGACCAAATCAGTCTAGTCAAATGAAAAAAGCCCCAGAGCTTGGCCTACATTAAACATAGCCAGATCATCCTGGTCCTGGGAAGTCGTGAATGGCGGAAAAGACAATATTCTGGGATAAGTTGAAAGTCGAACAAACAGCTATGTGAAACGTAGGTACCATATGGAGGACCACTAAATCAACATAGAATAAGAGAAAAGGCAAGAGAACAAGCCCCCAACTCGGAAACATGCCGAGCTGAGGCAATAGCCATACGGAAGACCAGATTGCAAGCAACAAACTGAAGGTCCACTAAATATATATGGGCTCAATGGAGCCCGTTGTAGAGCCGAGAAAACCAGATCAAGATCCCATGGTGGTACCGGTGGACAAACTGGTGAGTGAGCACACCCTATAACAAGGTTTGAACTTTTGGAAGAAAGGCCATACGCCACTGGAAATAAATTGACAGGCCAGAAAATTTCAATTTAAATTAGCCTCCAAACTTTCTGAAGAAAGGCCCAGAAACAAGAGAAGCAAAATCTGGAGGTACTGTATGAACCATCTTCTGTTTACCCTACAAGATGGAAATTGTCCATACTCTGTGGTAAGTGCGTGATGAAACCGGACCAGAGAGAAAAACTGTAAATCGTTGAAAACTTGTTTCAAAAGCCAGGCTGTAAAAGCCAACCTAGGACGGTCCCTGTCCAGAAATGGAGCAACTCTGCACATAGTGGAAGACGCCACCCAGGACCTACCAACAAGTCAAAAACATCGGCGTACCATGACATGCGTGGCCCGCCAAGAACCACAAGGGTGACCGTAAACCCTATGATCTGCTCAAGGACCCAAGGCAGAAACAAACAAAAAAAACAACCAGAACTGTCACTACACCTAAAGTGTAAACCTTCACGTTCCAGGAACATGCACAAAACTGTGGAGCCTTGAAGTTGTGTCAAGAGGCCCTGAGGTCCACCTGTTGAAGGCCCACTTCCAAACCAACTGTTGGAAGACCTCGATGGAGAGACCACTCCCCCGGGATAACGTGGTTCTGGTGATTAAGACCACTTCACAATTTGCCACTGCCAGCATGAACACCACTGGAGAGTACCTGAACAAAAGCCTCTGCCTAGGAAAGAAGAGGGATTGCCATTGCCATTGTTCCTGTGGCAAATGTGCCTCACTGATGATGTACATATGCCACCTCCATGGCGTAAGTTGACTGAATACACACTGACCGGTTGGCTAAGACGGACTGGGCTCCCAAGAGAGTCAGAAAGAAGCTCGGAGCATGAGCAAGGCTATAGGAAAAGCTGTCGCCAATGTTAACAAAGGGTCCTGGAGCCACAGCGGTAATGTCACGGCACCCCAACCGAGGAGATTGGAGTTCATTGTCGCAATGACTTAAGTCGGAGTGACCGAGGATCATCTCCAGGAGGAGTTGATCGAAAATCAGCCATCAACTGAGAGATTAACAAGAGCTAAGCATCCCATCCAGGATTGAAGAATCATCCTGTGGAATGCTCATGAGTGGAATCGGGCGTACTGATTGGTCTTGAAGGTGGAGATAATCATGCCCAATGACGTCACACACAACAAACCTGAAGTACGAGGCACATACAGTACCGTCATGACCAAGTACTGCAGGGTCCGTGCTTTGGACTCTGGCAAGAAAACCTTGCTGAAGAGAGGTGTCAAAGACCACCCCCAGGAACTGAAGGCAGTGACAAGGGATTAGACGAGACTACTCTAAATTGAGAATCCAGCCATGACCCTTAAGTACTGTACCTGAACCAAGCACTCCAGGTGTTTCTGTAGGTGTGAAACTGAATCGCCCTTCACAAGGAGAGTGACAAAATAAGGTATGATCGTGACACTGTCCTGGTGCAGTTAGCTCGCCATACTGGACCTGATTTTCGGCTTCCAAACAAGTAACAAGTTGGAGTAAAAAACACTCATTGCTGTTCCAGCGGTGGAACTGGAGCAATGATGCCCTTCAATAGAAGAGACTGGAAAGCCTGGGCCCATGCCACCCGCTTCTCTGCGTCCTAAGGAAGAGTAGTGGCAATGAACCCCTGAGGTCAATGATGTAACTCCTGGAGAAATGCCCAGCATCCAGGTGTCAGAAGACGACCACACACAATGGTCTCTGAACTGGAGCAGCCACTGTCCATGAGGTGACCAGACCAGGTGGAGAGAGGCCAGTCAGATGCTAGGAGTCTCCGGAACCTTGGACCCCAAGCACCGGTTGGCAGCAGACATTTGGCCCCCAAGAGCCAAACCTCTGCTGGTGAAGAAGCAGCCTTTGGCAGAATGATCTGCAGAGGATGCTCCACTACGAAAAGAGGAGCAAAAAACTGGCAAACAGCCACTGGCAGAACACTGCATTCCCCCTGGTAGCCTAGGCAAACATAGTATCCAGGTCCGGTCCAAACAGAACGACCCTACCAAACAGAAGAGATTCCAAGGAATGGTTTAAATACAAATCTGCCCCCCTCCCCCAAGTGCAAAGCCAAAGGGTTCTTGAAGCTGACATGGCCATAGCTGAAACCCCGGAAGCCACCGGAGTACCCTCTTGCATGGCCTGACACACATATGCAGCTGTACTGCAAAGCCGTTCTGCCAAGTCTAGTACCTGGACAAATCACTCTGATGCCCCGCGATGAGTTTGTCAGCCCGTCTCCATAGCTCGAGCCACTCATGCCATGGCCAGTAATAGTTGGAGAACGACCCCAGAGCCTATAAAAATGGGCTTGAGACAATCTCCAATCATTAATCCACCGGACACAAAACCTGAACAGGAACAGTCACAAGGGTAGCTAAATTCACAACTGCCGCATCAGCCTTGGGAGGCCATACCCACTTGGACACATGATCCAGCAGACATATGGCCCCCAGATAGGGGGCGTATCAAAAATTAAACTGATAAAAACAGATACTACACTTGATCCTAGTCAAAGAGAATAAAGGTAAGCAAAGTTTCATGGTATAGAGAATGTCTGATCCGGCGCCTCACAGATGAGATACGATAGATCTGAAAAAAAAAATAAGGACCTTCTTGCACTGATTGAACTGGCCCACAGCCTCTGCTTTGGAATCCACAACCAAGCAATCCCGAGTGTCATACTGCAGCAATGAGAACTTCTACCTCGTGAATGGCAGAAGACTCCAGCTTCTCATTTTCCAGAACTGCACCACCAGAAGTCGGAGTTATGGTTTTCTTTATCGAGGAACATGGTGCAGTAGCCGCTCTGATTTCATCACCCTGCTGTGCGCCCCCAGCTTCCCTAAGTCTGAAACCGACTGACTGGGTCTGCTGGCTTCATCAGGGTAGACAGGGCGTCTCTGGATGGCTGCATTCTACCAGGCCCCGAATGACAGCGCATAGCATCCCCAAAACCACCTGTCCATTGCATTCTCTTGGGTCGACCGGCCGGGTCTTGGCGACACGACAGCCATCGGGGTGAGTGGTGGGTTATGGAAGCCGCCCTGGGGAGGTAGAGGCAAACGTGTCCCACGGAAGGAATGCAGTAGCGATGCTATGAGCCTTGATGGCCTGTGTCTACCAATTCCTAATGTAATGTACAGCAGGAGAAACAACACTAAAATTACATATGGCACAAGAAATAATCAGTGTCACTAAGTTACTAAAAAAAAAAAACAAGACACAAGCAATCGGTACTTAGCCTTGCAGAAGGTCACCACTGACAACTACTGAGGGGAGTAGCCTAGTTCGTGTAAAGCAGCATTTTTCAACTAGCTTGCCGCAAGCAGTTGTCAAGTGTGCCACGCGAGGTCAGCTCAGAGCTGCAGGCTTGCGGCCACCTTCACAAGTACTGTGCGGCCCCAGGCAGCACTGGGCTCATCGCTTCTGGAAGGCTGACGCACCTGGGCCGTTACCTGAGACGTCGCGCAACAGCAGCGCAGGATGCAGGGACCCTCTGTGTATGGCAGACCCAGCAAGATGACCCACTCAGAGGACGACATAGGTGCACCAGCTGACCGAGAGTGTACAAGGTGTGGCCACTGCATCTTGTTACCTGCGGTTGGGGCAGTGCTGGCTGAGGGGCACTGTAACCCCAGGGAACCTAGCGTTACTGCCGCTCGGTAACTGGAAATTTGTTCCCTGGTTTCTGTGACATGCATGAGGTTCTCTTACCTCCCTTCCTCCCAGGTCACCTAGTGCTGTCCAGGGTCGTAGTGTAGGTCTGGCTTTATCATTTTAGAAAATGTGCTTTTATTTATTCTCTGGTTATATGGCAGAGGCCTGTAAACTTGAACGTGAGATCTAAAATGCTGGGAAAGTTGCATGCGCAACACATAGGGCTCATGAAGAGACCAATACTGTACCACCAACTTATTGTGTTGTACAGTACATGGCTGGCACTTTTGTGTGCTAATTTCATCCTCTGTTTCTCCTTACATATGCTTTTTTTATGTAATGTGATTTTTTTTTCTAAATTAAATTTAATATTTTGTAGAATTACTATAAATTGCAACTGACCAGCTATTTTATTTAGCATACTTGTAGATTTGATTCTAAATTACAAACATAGGTTTACTGTCCAAGTTACGATGATATAAAAACATCTATCTAGACTCCTTCTTTCTTGTGTTTTATATATCAGATCACCATCAGAACAACATAATATTGTACATTATCATATCGGTCATAGGTCACGCAGGCCGCATCACTGGACGGTATGCCTTGGCAATTTTAAAATCTTGTGTAGTGTGCCTTGAGTTGGAAAAGGTTGAAAATCAGTGGTGTAGAGCAGGCATGGCAAACATGCGGCCCGAATAAACATTTTCTGCAGCCCCAGAGTGTAGGCTCACATATATATAATATGCGGCCCACACCCCTGCCACAATCGGAGAACACATAAAATTTATACAAGCATATACATATATATAGAAATATTTCATGATTAAAAACTTTTAGTATATCAGCAATCAGAAATTCCAATGACAAAATATTATTCTGCTTATTTAGCTCGGCTAAAGAGGACCACAGTGTGATGATTAATGAAGAGAAATCCAAATGTAGTAGTCACTTGATGAGATCCATCAGGGAAAACTGCTCAACAGCATGCCCCGCAACTGCCCAAAGACTCCAGCTGCCTGAAGCTCCATATTGTGTGTACATGTGGTAGGGAATATAGACTCCACTGGCTGGGTCAGGGACTGATGTGAATGACTATTCTCTTTGGACGTTGCCTGCGATATAAAAATAACTTAATAAATAAATGGCTCGATTTTGCAAGAGAATGCGTGGATTACAGTACAGACAGAGGCATTTATTTGAATTACCACTGCACCCAGCAGTGCTAAACGCAAAATTCTTGAGAAAGAATTGGAGGAACTGAATAATGTAGTCTTTCCTGGCGCTGTTCTTCCACTTGTTCAGAGATCTGAAAACAGCAAGAGTTGGTAACAGCACGTCAGTGCGGGTCCATGGTGTGGGCAATGGTACAAACCTTGAGTGAAGTTGTGATCCTTCTGTACTTCTAGATTATGAACAACTATTTCTTCTTTCACAGTACAGTCACATCAATGGAGGTGACCAACATTATTTGCAAATCTTCTAATCTCCAGAGCCTAACTGGGCTGTAACAAAGTTCCCTGGAAATGTTGATAACATTTTCAGAATTCAACAATAAAGAATAGACAGAACATCCTAACTTAATAGGCAAGCAAATTACATTGGAGCAAAAACCTAAATACATGGGAGAGACAGTCTTATTGCAACTGAGCAGGACAATAAAAAGCTATGGTAAGAACTTACCTTTGTTATCTTTCTTTGAGGTCCATAGGGTCCAAAGGGAGACCTTGGGGTGTAGGTTGGACCTGGATGCAAGGCACCACGCAGTTAAAGCTTTTGCTGCGAGGATGCACTGGTCCATCCTTCCTATACCCCACTCGAGCCAGGCGCACCTAAGTTGGTAAGTAACCAATAGCCGAAGAAGGATAAGAGAGAAGGAAGACTGGTACATACAAGAAACACTCTCACAGAGGAGACGGGAAACCGGTGACCAGAAATATAGCCCATATGAAGCCAGGTGCGTCAGGGCGGGTGCCCTGTGGACCCTATGGACTTCGACGAAAGAGTGTTAACAAAAGGTAAGTTTTTTCCATAACTCATTTTCTTCTTCAGGGTCCATAGGCTCCACAGGGAGATCTTGGGGATGTCCCAAACCAGTCCTTTTTAGGGTGGGGACGCTCCTGTGCTGAGAGGAGAATCCGGCACCCAAAGGAAGCATCCTGAGAGGCTAAGGTATCAAATGCAAAGAACCTTAGTAAGGTCTAAATGGAAGACCACATGGCCGCCTTAGAAAGCTGAACAGCCGAGGTGCAACGGCGAGCTGCCCACACACCGAGTAGAATGAGCAGTAACAGAAGCCGGAAAAGGCATGTCTGCCTGTGTGTAAGCCTCTGAGATAGTCATACGAAGCCATCTGACCAATGTTTGTTTATTGGCTGGCTATCCCTTTTTGTTAATTCCATAGATCACCAACAAGGAGTCCGATTTCCGAAGGGAACTGGTACGGTCCACAGAAATCCTGAGAGCGCGGACTACATCCAACGAGGCCCCACCAGCCGAGAGGTCTGGTGATTGAAAGGCCAGTAATATAATTTCTTGTTTACATGGAAATGAGAAACCACCTTAGGAAAAAAACTCAGGGCGAATGCGAAGCACAGCCCTGTCCTGGTGAAATATCAGAAAGGGGGGACGACAGGAGAGCGTGCCCAATTCTGACACCCTGCTGGCAGATGCAATAGCCAGAAGAGAGTCTTCGCTGTGAACCATTTGAGTTCTACAGAATCCAGGGGTTCAAATGGAGGACCCTGGAGGGCACGAAGAACTATTGACAAATCCCACGGAGTCACTGGAGGGACAAAGGTAGGTGGAATCCGGAGGATGCCCTGGAGGAAGGTGTGGACATCTGGTTATGGAGCAAGTCTACGCTGGAATCAAATGGATAGAGCTGAGACATGCACTTTCAGTAAAGCAAGGCTAAGTCCAAGGACCAATCCAGCTTGAAGGAAGGCCAGGACTCGGGAAATCCTAAACACTTGAGGATCGTAGCTTCTGGTATGACGCCATTGGAAATATGTATTCTGTGGTAGATCTGAGAAGAGGCTGGCTTACACGCTCTGAGCACAATGTTGACTAAAAGCTAGAGAATCCTTTTGACCTCAGGAGGAATATCTCAAGAGCCACGCCGTCAAAGACAGACGACCCAGATCCGGGTAAAGGACCTTGAGACAACAGGTTCGGACGTTGAGACAACAGGAACGTAATGTCGATGGAGAGACTCCGAAGATCTGAGTACCAGTGACGTCTGGGCCAAGCTGGAGTCACCAGCAGGACAGTGCATCAGTCTTGTTTGAACTTCCAAAGAACTCGGGGAAGAAGGGGGACTGGAGGGAAAAGGTATGCAAACTGGAAGGTCCACTCTACTTGTCAGTCTACCAAGGATGCCTTGGCATCTCTTGTTCTGGACCCGTACACTAGCAGTTTGTGATTGTCAGAAGGCCATGAGGTCCAATCTGTGCACTAGGAGTTGAAACACCTCTTGGAGAAGCGACAATTCCCCGGGATGCACGTCGTGATGGCTGAGGAAGTCTGCTTCCCAATTGAGAACTCCCGGAAGGAACACTGCAGAGATGGCCTGGGAGGTGACCCTCAGCCCATGTCAGAATGTGTGACACTTCTGTCATTGCTGCCAGACTTCGAGTGCCTTCTTGATGGTCGATGTAAGCCACTTTTGTGGCAATGTCAGACTGAACCTGTACAGGTTTTCCGTGAAGCATGTGCTGGACCAGGTTGAGGACCCTGTAGACAGCTCAAAGTTCCAATATGCTGATTGGCAGGGTTGAGTCGACCAATGTCCAACAGTCCTGAAAGGAGCGGGGAACGGTCACTGCTTCCCAACCCGGGAGACTGGCATCTGATGTTAGGATTACCCAGTCCGGGAACCAAAAGGGGCAACCCTAGGATAGATGAGATGTTTGTAGTCACCAAGATAGAGACAGTGCACCTCTTGGGAGCACCATCGTCTGAGCTTTGATCCGAAGGTGAGCATATTCCACCAAGTCAAAGAAGGACACCGTGGATCACAGAACCTGCATTGCTGAGGGGATCGACACTCGGCAACTGTGGAGACATCTGCGCACGTAGTTGAAGTGTGGAGATCTTGTCAGATGTCTGAAAGATTCTCTGATCTGGAGAATCCAGCCGGGCTCCCAGATGAATCATTCTCTGTGAGGGTTTCAGGGAGGACATTTTTCAGTTGATTAACCATACACGCTTGTGCAGGAAAGCAATGGCTAACTACAGACGGCGGTGAAGCACTTCTGGGGATCCTGCTAGGAGCAGAGCATCGTCCAGATATGGAAACAGTTGGACATCCTGACCACACAGGTGGGCCACCCTGACAGCCATCATTTTGGTAAACAACCGTGGAGCTGTGGAAAGTCCAAAGGGCAGAGCAATTTCCGTAGTATAGCAAACCAGAGATATCACTGTGAGGGCACTATAGGTACCAGTAGGTACGCATCCTGAATATCCAGAGATACTATAAAGTCCCCAGGCGCCATAGTTAGGATGACGGAGCGTAGGGTTACCATCCTGAACTTTGACCCATCCGGCTTCTGAACCAGAAAGAGTAGAATAATAATAATAACCAGTCCCTCACTGAGATAGTGGAACTGGCACTATTACCCCTGCTTGTAGCAAGGACTGCATGACTTTCTGGATTTGTAAGGCCTTGTTCAGGTCTGAATGAGGGCCTGTGTAGAAAAAACAGTGGGAAGACCATCTGCGAAATGAGGGGGCATACCCACCTGAGACCATTTCTCTTACCAAAATATCTGTGGTGTTTTGACACCAGTACTGGGCAAACTGACGTAGTCGGCCTCCCACTCTGGGATATCCCATTGGGAGGCCTGTTCCGTCAGGCTGAGTGTTTATCCTCAGGCTTTGAAGCAGTGCGTCTGGTGGTCCAGGTCCACTCGGTCCTGGATTTGGCAGCTCTAGTGGAAGCAGACTGCCTAGGAAAGGACTGACCATTAGGCTTTCCTAGGCCTAGTAGAAGTAGTTACAATCTTGTCAAGGTCTGTGCCCAACAAGATCTCTCCATTGTAGGGTAACCCTTCTAGGCCTTTCTTGGTAACCACATTAGCCTTCCATGAGCGTAGCTACATGGTACAGTGGGCAAACACAGCCATGGCCGAGACTCTAGAGGTTAGGAGACTGGCATCTAATGTCACTTTTCCAAAATAGGAAGCTGCATATCGAATGTGAGCAGCGCTGGATTAAGGTCTGTGGAGGTCCCTGGGCAACAAACTTGTGGGGGCCCCTATACACACAAACATATATATATATATATATATATATATACACATATACACACACACACCTCTCCAATTCAAATATACTTGGTCTGGTGCCCCCACAAAGAAAACTCACGTGACCTCCAAAGGTGCGGCACTCGGACACAGATGCAGAGATGATGGAAGTACATCAGATGGGAGTACTTATGATTGACCGGCGGTTGGGATGCTGGTGGTTAGAAGACCGAGAGCGGCATCCCAATGTTCAACATCCCGACAGTGGCCGGTAAGTAGCCCAACCTCCCCCCAGTGGTGAATAACCCTAACCTCTCCCCAGGTGGTACCTAACCCACCCTGGGAGGTCCCTAAACCTACCTCCCCCCCATCCCTGGGCTAACCCTAAGCTGCATACTTACCATCGGGATGCAGACATCGGTATCTTGATCCCTTCGGGGTGGCGGCGTTGGCTTTCTGACCTGCGGCCGGATTCCTGCGTCGGTATATTGACGTCCGGCATCCCGTCCGCTGGCATCTTAACTGCATCTCCATCAGATGTACTTCCTTCCTCTGTGTCAGAGTGCCACACCTTTGGAGGTTATATATATATATATTTATATTCAAAACAAGGGGTGTAATCACTAGTCTTCACAGAAATAGTTTATCATGGTGGTACAATGAGGTTACAGCAAATATGTAAATATATAACTTCACACACATATAGCTCTCTCTCTCTCTCTCTATATACACACACACACACATACACACAGAGATGGCGGCACTCACGATGACTTATAAACATACAACGGCTATTGTGTTTATCAGACGTGAGTGCCGCCATCTGTGTATCTACATATCCTCACCTGCTAAGGAGAGGTAATTGGAAGGCAGCGGAAGCAAGTATTTCTTCATTGCACAGGAGTGCCAGCTATCCCTTTTACATATACATATGCACACATAGTATATATAGCAGTAGTATATAGAGCAGATATATATAAAAATAAATATAGAGCCTCCAATTTGTTGTGGGACCAATTTGTTGTTGTGCTGCACCATGAGGGAACGCTGTGGACGACCCGCCGAGGTTGAGCCACCGTGGATTGTTCTCAGTCTATCCTGCATGCTAAGTCAGTCCTGCGAGATTTGACGTCATCATCTCGCGAGACTCTGACAGTAGTGAAGCTCTTCGGCGGCCGCTGTAGGGTGACAGCAGAGCCGCTGAAGAGAGCCAGAGAGGAGACAGTGGTATGCTGTACTCCGATTTTATGTGGGCAGTAGCAACAAGTCTGGGGACAAAGTGTGGGGGCCCCCTATATGTGGGGACCCCAGGACGACCGCCCCTTCCACCCCGCCTATAATCCGGCCCTGAATGTGAGCAACAAAAGACATCTGATCCCTAGAATCATCCAAGGGAAAAGTCATCAAGTGCGTCAGCCAGCCCTCTATAGCTTAAGCCACCCATGCAATAGCCATGGTTGGACAGGCAACAGTCCCTGAAAAAGAGTATATCAATTTCAGGCAAGCTTCTACTTTCCTATCCGTAGGATCCTTCAGGGAAGTAACTAAGAATAGGCAATGTAGCGCTTTTGATTAAAAGCGTAACATACGAATCCACTGCAGTGGCGCATTTCCCATTTTGCACGATGAGCCACAGGAAAAGGAGTAACATGAGTATGAAACCTCTTACCAGGCTGCAGCCATGATTTCAGCTGGATGATCCGATAGAGGGCATTCTGCTGAAGCTACTTTGTCATTTAAACAGAGGGTTCTTGGATTTAGGGGCTGGCGTGTCATGTACTATTAATAAGATGTATCGGACTGCTTACACTAAGGCAGGAATATTAATTTATGACCGACTCATACTCTAAAGCAGGGGTCTTCAACCTTGGCCCTCCAGCTGCTGTGGAACTACACATCCCAGCATGCACTGCCATAGTTTTAGCATGCCGTTATATATATTTAAAAAAAAAAAAAAAAAAAAGGTGGCAGTGCATGCTGAGATGTGTAGTTCCACAGCAGCTGGAGGGCCAAGGTTGAAGACCCCTGCTCTAAAGGATTTACTGGGTAGAGGTTTCCCACCTTGCAACATGGTTTGAAAGGCATTAGTCAGAGTACATCTACCCATGGTGGGGGTACAGGAGGTACCTGTATCGCCTGAACATGATGTGACAACTCCAAAGGGGACATTACGTCCTGCTATGATAACCCCCCCCGGGGAATTACAGCCAGATGAGAGACAAATAAAAACCACTTCAAAAGACAATCCTTAAACATGATTGACGCTTCGGGTTTATTTCAACCCATCTTCAGGATACATAAACAAAGAACATTTTTTTTTCCCCCATGTTGCCATTTATATCCATATGATATATATGCTATGATATTTGCATATGCATGCTGCTGTACACGAATATGTTGTGAATATGTAGGGAGTAAGTATATCATTCATATACTGTATATACTGCTATTTCATGCTTATGTTTTATCATGTGTTGATTTTGTTGTTCCTTAGGACTTATTGCTGCTGGGTTTTTTTTGTTTAAGAACTGTTGTGCACTTGTTCTGTTGCAGGGGGTCTGTGTACTAGGCGCACACCGGGTTACCCTGCTAACAGGGGCGGAGCTTAATACACGCTGCTGCCGGAAGTCTGCTGAGGTTGGGTGAGTGATGCTGCTGAAACCAGTGGTGATCCGGAGGTCCGTCTATGGGCTATTTAAGGTAAGTAACTTTGTATGTTCTTTGTTGGTGTATCCTGAAGACTGGTTGAAATAAACCCGAAACGTCGATCATGTTTAAGGATTAGCTTTGAAGTGGTTTTTATTTGAGTGATCCCGCTAAGTGCCACTGCCTTGTTTACATTACTCTATTTTGACTGGTACTGCGGTTGTTAACTGCATTTGATTGAGAGTGCCGACGTCAGGATTATTATACATAGATATATCTATCTATATATAGCCCCTATCTATATCGATCTATCAAATCCTCAAGCCTGCAGCCCATAACTTGCCTGATAGCAGTATGAGGGCAGATGTCTGTTAATACTACAGTATGTCCTATGTCCTTAACAGCTACAGTATGTCCTTTGCTAGACATACTGTAGCTGCAGAGTAAATGGCACTGGGTATAATGCAACCCCGTGTATGTAGGATACTAGTAGGGAGCAATATACTGGTCCTGACTTATGAAGCTGCAGGAGCACACAGCCCAAATATGGCACAGTGCAAAGACTATGTGACAAAACCTCACAAATACTTTGTTCAATGTGAGGCACAGGAAAACCCCCAAATACACCTGTATGTTAAGGTAATAGTCAGAAAAAGAACACTGGTCCTGACTGATACTTGGATAAGCTGCAGGAGCCCACTGCCCAAGTATGCAACACACTGGTCCTGTCTGACACTTTGGTAAGCTGCAGGAGCACTTTGCCTAAATATGGCAGAGCTCAGTACACAACAGTATGTGTTAGACCTCACAAATATTACTTTAATATATGCAAGTAAAAAGACTCACCTTAACTACACCGGTATTAGAGGAAAGATATAGATATTGACACAGACAGGCAGCACTAGCATAAGTCACATACAATGCAGAAAGTATACTGCAACGTGGCACTATAGCCATGGCCAAAAGTTTCGAGAATGACACAAGTATTGGTTTTTCACAAAGTTTGCGGCTTCAGGGGGAGATGTATTATAGCGGCACATTAAGTGCAGCTATATCGCTTCCTGCTTCGCCTCGTTACCGAGGTGGTGCAGGAAGCACCAACGATGAGATGCAAGAACATCTCATCGGCGATCAGCACATCAGCCTAGTGCTGATGCGGTGTGTCTCTGTCCTGGCCGGCTCCACTGAGCATGCCCAAGGTCTCGCAAGTATCGGGAGTTCCAGTGAGCAGCCCTGGAGCTGGCAGCCCCCGCAGCAGGGACAGCGCTGACCCTGCTGTGGGGATAGGGCATCACCAGGTTGTAGCGGTCAATAGCGACAGCTGCAGCACGCCAAATGGTCAGGCGAACTGACCGTTCATACATTGCCCAGACTATCAGCACTGCTATCTAGTAGATAGCTGCATCGATGACGGGCGCATAACGCCCGTCATTTATCGCCAAAGGCTATAGTGCTGCATACATCAACCCAAGAGAGATGTATGCAGGGGGACTGGACCACATGCTGGCCTGAGAGATCTGCGACTAACCACCAAAGAAAATGGCCGCTGGAGACCTCAGAGGGGGCGTGGCCACAGGAGGAAACAGCTCAGCAAAGCCAGACCACAGTGGAGAGCCACACTGAGCTGAGGAGCAGCTACAACAGGGAACGCCGACTCCTCCTTGCTGAATATTAACCCCTGGGCCGCTGGCTTCCCACGCCGATACTGTCCCTCGTGGTCTAGTGGAAGCGCAGGGTATTGGGGGCCTGCGTCCACCTCAGCGCCTCCGGTCTGTCCCCAGAGACAATGGGGCAGATGTATGAAGCTCTGGGAAGTGAAAGTGGAGAGTGATAAACGACCAACCAATCAGCTCCCAACTGTCATTTTTTCAAACACAGCCTGTGACATGACAGTTGGGAGATGAGTGGCTGGTAGTTTATCACTCTGCGCTTTATCACTTCCCAGAGCTTCATACATCCGCCCCAATGACTGCTAATACACGGGTCACCACTTTACCTTGTTGACCTACGTCCGGCCGCAGTCTGGGAAGTCCGCGGAGCCTGGCTAGCACGGACCCCGGGGTCCTGCCGAGATGCCCAGATCGGTACTGGCATCGCAATGGAGCAGCAGCGCAAACATCCTATGGACAGTCTGCTGCTGCGCGCTCTGAAGTGGAGAATAAAACTACCAAATCATAAAAGAAATTAGCTTTGGGGATGCTGCATAAACAGTGACCCAACTCCGGCCGTGCCCGGGATCCAGATCCAACCTACACCCCAAGGTCTCACTGTGAAGCCTATGGACCCTGAAGAAGAACCTGGAGCTACTTCAAGTAGCAGGCGTGTGTACACTATAGGAGTCATAGATGAGGAATATCATGTCGACCTGCGACCTAGTACTGATGTAACACACTGCATTCATCTGCAGTAATATACACACACAAAAACACATACACATTTGTTCTAGAGAGATACAAGGTAGGATAACAAGAAGGGAGGCTGAGGTATATGATAATTAACCTTATGCAAATTTTGTCCAGAATTCCTGCACATATAAACTTGCACAGTTCCAGTATATTTTATCCTAGTTCAAAGTTGAATGTGCAAACCTTGATTCATATAGAAAGGCACTTGACCAAGTCTTCCAGCATCCTGAGGGTCTCATTACACTTCTTTTCTGAAGGTTGTATACTTTCTGCCCTGTCATTACAGTAATACTGTAGAATCTCATATCCTTATCTAACTAATATAGAAACTTTAGTCATCTTCTGTTTCATATCTGGCAGCATAATAAATTACTTTTAACATTTCTACAATCCTCCAAATTATAGGTGTATTACACTAGACCATAATTCATCCATAAAAACTGATAGCAACAAGTCGCACATTTTTTGGTAGCAAGGGGCCCTAACCATGGAGTCAAGAGCATGTGTGACACTGAAAGAGGTTATAACATAACTGTTACGGTGTTGTGGGAGCCAAGGTAAAGATGGCAAAACGGTAGTTGGTAAATTCAAAACAAAAGAAAATATTGTCATTTGCTGCGGTGATGTCACTGGTTAAAATTAATAGCTGCAATGGCTAGCCAGTGATATATCAGTCTCTGTATTGAATGGCATTGGATAAAGCTATGCATTAAAAACAAATACAGGGTGAAGTTGCATGTACTTAGTCATCAAAAATACTTCATTTTATTATGCTACAAGAAAAAAAAAAAATCCATAGAACACAGACAGTAGATATACTTAGTTCAGATTAGATAAAACAGTCCATAGAACCACAGTGGTATAGTGATCCTAATGGTGTAAGACAATGGGAAGCAGTAAAATGCTTGTGTGGCTTTAAAATGTAAACTTTTTTTTTTTTTTTAAATACGAATAAAAGAGAAACAAAAAATTACAACTTATCTAGGTGTTGGAAACAAAATAGACTTTTTAGAATAATATCCATTTAAATCTTTTTTTTTTTCCATGATGCAGCAAACAAGACAAGGGATCTAGATAACTGGTTATTAAAAAAAAAACTATTGCACACATGAATTTCTAACAGCCATCTACTTTTTATTTAAACGTTTGTCACATTCAAGAGCGAAATAGCTATTGTTCTCAAAATAAGGACAAATCCAAACAATGAATTTCAGACATTTTATTTACAAGGATAGAAGCCACATGGTACCAATGTTGAATTGAATATAAGAAAACAAAAAAAACCATAACAGCAAAACCCCATATATCCGCTTCCACGCAAGACGGCATAATAGTATTTAAGAGGAATTGCAACTGGTTGACTATATTAGAATTTGCAACTTCTAACGGGGTAAAAAAGCCAACAGAACCTGCAGCATGTGGAACAAGTAAAAAATGAACAGATTTACAAATCCCACAACCCTTCACTTAATTTGCCTATAGCTGCATTTGTGAGCAGTATCTCTATACTGAGCAAAAAGTTCTATAAGCCAGGCATGGTGTATCCTTATTTATTGTGATGGAGCAATTCGTATGGGTAAATGTACATATGAACAATGAATACTGAAAAAACTAAATTAAAAACAGCCAAAGGATCTGGTCAACAAATAAAAAAAGAAAAAGAAAGGGGCGAGGGGAGGGGGGTGTGTGTGTGTGTGTGTCATGTCTGTGCTACTGACAATTTGATTTTACCTACCTGGAAAAAGATTTTTTTTTTCTGTACAAAAAAAATACCAAATATCTCATGAGTGGGAAGGTATACATGAAGGCAAGGTAAGACAATATTAAAAAGATAGATCCTTGAGAATAATTCTGCAGACCTCTCTAGAAAACTTAAAAAAAAAAAAAAAACCTAGAAAGTCTGGTCCAAAAATCCTGGATGTCAACAGTACTGAAAAGAAAGATGAGGTATAGAAACAAAATGTACTCTCA
The DNA here is from genome assembly GCA_031769625.1 of Taudactylus pleione. Taxonomy (NCBI): domain Eukaryota; kingdom Metazoa; phylum Chordata; class Amphibia; order Anura; family Myobatrachidae; genus Taudactylus; species Taudactylus pleione. The sequence goes on from JAUIMM010000641.1 coordinate 6,064,453, forward strand.
ACTTCAATTTCTTGCACTAAATATTTTGTTTAAAAAGAAAGTATTTTACAAACACAGCTTAAGAAAAAAATTTAATATCTGAATTATGGATTCACTTTCGGGAGGGTGGAGGGGGAGGTGGGGGAGGGGGCGGGTACTGGTAACTTGGTGCTTGATTCATGTAGTTCAACAAAGAGTTACCAGGCGGGGCGAACTGCTGGGACATCAGCGGCTGTGGTGCTTGCCCATATGTTGGAGCACCATAGCTGCCAGCTGCCCCTGCCGTAAATGCGCCCTGCCCGTAGCCATACTGGCTGGGCTGGAAGTTTGAATTCTGCCCTGCATAGCCATATCCCTGCCGACCCTGGTCTCTTCCAGACCCATTACTAGAAACACCACCATCACGGTTATTCCGTCCGTCACGTCTGACACCATCTTTGCCACGCATCCTCCTGTCACATTCTTCCTGGTACATCATGTTTGGGTTATTGTTTGTGGGAATCGTACGATACCTGGAGCGGCCACCTATAGAGAAGATTGGGATGAATATTAAAACCTCACATTTCATTAACTTAAATAAAAAATAAAGGCATTTATATATTTTTTTTTTAATGAGGTGTCACTTGCACCAGGGATTTTCTTCTTCAGTCTATCATATGAGACAATTTTTAGGATTTCCTTAAATATGCATAGATGAATTTTCTAAAATCCTCAAAATATGCCCTTTTGGGATACTGAAAGTTGAGAATCTCCACTGGTATGGGCGTACTATACGCAACCTACATAACTAAGGGTGGTTATAAATGTCACATGCAACTTGCAGTTATATGGTCTCACAAGATTAAAATGTTTTATTGTATGAACATATAATTATGTTCATAGGATTGTGTATGGTTAGTAATAGCAAGTTGGATTAGGATATTCTGCAACTGTGTACATTTCAGAGATTTTAAAGGGTAATACACAATGGATAATATGTTTTTTTGCATATCTGTGTGAACGACTTGAATTGATGTGAAAAAGTGACAACATCAACGAAATGAGCAGCATATGAGACAGTTTAAGATAAGTATTTATCTTTGTTTTAAACTGTCACCTGTGGTTTAGAAGAGATATCGCCTTACTTTTGCACACATCTTTATATTTAACTATATGGTAATCTTCATCTGCACTGACCACTATACATTCAGTAATGGAACACTTAAAAAACGCACCTAAAAATAGGTGTTATGAACTAGTCACAGACAATAGGTTTTTGAGCACACCTTTTACCAGCACACAACAGCTAAATAAACAGATTTCAGCAAGTATGTTTCGCCTTAAGCTGGGTACAGACTAGACGATATATGCAGAATGCAACATGACACGTAATTCCCCCCCGTCGGACCCGGCATCGGCAAGCGTGTATGGACTTGCCGCATGCTGGGTCCAATTGCCGGGAATGTCATGCTGGGTCCTTATCGTGTAGTGTACCCAGCATTACACAACTGTATAGTCTCTAATATATTCACCCTATCATCAGCGTACACTACTACCATGGGTATGTAGAGGCTGGTACAGAAGCTGGGCATTTAGGAGTGAACAATTCTACAGTCCCTCAGCAAAAGCTCCACCTTTAGGATTCAAATTAATTACTATTGCAATTGTGTGTGTGGATCCAATGGCGTTCTTAGTAGGTGCCAAAACAGTTTTAGGAAAACTACCATGCTACCCAGAGTACGAAAACCAAAAAAAAAAACCCACACCACAAACATGAATAATACTGTATTGGCCATTAAGATTAAAGTACAGGTTGAGTCTCCCATATTCAAATATTCCGAAATACGGAATTATTTTGGCATGACTGAGATAATGAAACCTTTGATTTTTGATGGTTCAATGTACACAAACTTTGCCTAAGGCACAAATTATTAAAAATATTTTATAAAGTTACCTTCAGGCTTTGTGTATAAGGTGTATATGAAACAAATTAATTTCATTTCTGTACACAAACTTTGCTTGAGCCACAAAATTATTGAAAATATTGTATAAAATGATCTGCAGGCTGTGTGTAGAAGGTGTATATAACACAAATGCATTCTGTGTGTATATTTGGGCCCCATTCCAATATGGTATGAAAATATTCCAAAATACAGAATATTCAGTTATCCAAAATACCCCTGGTCCCAAGCTTTTTGGATATGGGAGACTCAACCTGTACTCCAATTTGCTAAACACGGCAAAAAAAAAAAAGGCAAAGAAAAAGTGCGGTTTCTTCTAGGGCCCAATCTCTTAAATCAGGGTCCACTTACATGGAGACCTGGCTTTGGCTTTAATGGTGGAACTTAATTAGCTAATATTCTTTGCAGAAATGTCCCCAAAATTGCTATTTTTATCAGATTATGTAAATAGCAGCTATTTAAACCAGATTCAATGTCATTTTATTAAAAAATAATGTAGATTGGTTTATAAAATTACATAGAATAAGTGCCCGATTCAGAAACTTACGCAGATTGAGTGATTGTTTGCCATTCTGCATGTGTATAAGCCGCACTGTGAATGTGCTGCGATGGTCTTAGGATTCCCCACGCACAGGGAACCCAAACCACCTTTAAAGGTAGAGAGAGGAGTTGGATGCTCAGAAAAGTTGCTCCCAAGCCTCACTTTATTTAAGATGAGTTCTCAATTGAGTGTCTGGTTCTTTTCTCTGGTGGCATGTGGTGTGGAATGAGGGACACTGAAGGGGCATGTGGGGAAAACTGAAAAGGCAGCATGTAGGAGCTTGTGGGGAGCATTTGGGAGTTGAATGGGATCAGCAAAGTGAAAACTAGTGTCACAAGAGCTTCACATGAAAAGCTAGTTCAAAAAAATGCCCAAGACATATACAACACGGAAGAGCAGTTTTATAGCATATCCCCCCCATTGTAACACTGCATGACAAAATACACTGCAATAAGGGGTGTGCATTAACATCATTGACAATAGCAGTGGAATTTCTCCCTGTCATAGAACCATCCTACTAGGAGAAGGGGCATGACAAAAGCAATGGCTTTACACATAAAGAGCACAGTAATATGCATCATTAGGTGCTCCAAATATTTATTTTCCTGGAGTTGTCTATAAGGTTCATGAGCATCCATGTCTCATTAATCTGTGTGTCATTTCTTAACCCTTCGAGACTCACCTCCTCCCCCACCACGGCCATGATCTACAAGTTGCATAAGTTTAGGATTGATAGTCTGGTTAGCTTCTTGTAGAACTTTGACCAATTCGCGAGCTTGTTTAAGGTTTCCTGGAGTGAAGAATGTATACGCGGTGCCTTTATTTGTGCTTCGAGCAGTGCGTCCAATGCGGTGCACGTAATCTTCTGAGCTATTTGGGTAGTCATAGTTAATGACGAACTTCACATCTTCCACATCTGTTCATTGATCAAGAAAATTGACGTGTTTGGGAAAGAACACATCAGGAGAGGGACAAAAAAAAGGCAAGTTAGAAAAGTGCAGAGAAAAAAAAAAATATCTAAAAAGAAATAAAAAAGGTCACTAACAAAATTTACTTTTAGTGATGAACTAAAATATCCAACAATACATTAGATAACATCAGCTAGAATATCCTAAAGGGGAGTGCTAAAGACTACAATTTGTACAAGTAGCCCCTTTTAAAATTATTATATTTAGCACTATAAATATTAACTTTGTTATGGCATACTGGCCAAGCTGCATTTGTATCAAAAATAATAGATTGAATTTCCCCCTGACTAAAGCATCAATTTTCCCTGATTTTTACGTTGGATATTTGTATGCTAAGACCACAAAAGCCTATTTGGCTTCTATATTTTACAGATGATCATACCTGTTGCATTCAATGAGTCTTCTGTTATAGTTTTCCAGAAGACAGCTAAAAGAATATACAGACATCCAATGCAAAAGTCTACAGGTGTACTAAAATGCAGCAAGCTGGATTCCTGGTTTTAAAGTATCTTTTTAACATTAAATCCCCAGAGTAAATATGTTTGAGCACTAGGAAGATATAATAATATTATGAATGACATGCTCAAACCACAACCCTATAAAAAGTGGAATAAAGAGTTAAATGTAACTGAAAACAATGAAAAGATTTATTATAAACTGAAGTCAAGCTACTTTCATGGGAATCATCCTCGGATGAGCTTTTGTCCGGACCGATGCACACTCCCTCAGCGAGGTGGGGAACCAGCTGTCGCCAATCCCATCCTTTTGGCATTCAGCGGTCTCACCGCTTTCATCCACGGACACAGGACCACCGAAGCAGGGAGCATGCATCAATGGTCCAGGCGCAGCAAGAGGTCCCAACACGTGCACTGGCTTGGCAAGATACTTCTGTGGGAGACCCACTAGCTCCAACTCCAGAGAGCCTGTCAATGGGCGAAGAGAGACCCCATCCTCCAACTCTCATCATCTGTTGTGTACAGTTAATAAAACTGTGAAGTGGAAGCCCCCCAGTTTCTTAAGCTCACCTTTCTATTGTGAGAAACAACAAAATTATGACCTTGCATTAAGAGGTCTGTTTCTTATTTCAGGAAGAGCTGCATGCTACTTCAGTTTTAGGCTCTTTAAATAAGTGGAGAGTGGTAAACACCAGTACAATATTACCACTTTGGGTAATTTAGAAGGGACAAAGATGAAAGTAGATAATTTGGGTTCTTCCAGGTTTTGAAAATGTCAAATGGGGAAAAGGGAGGTTTCAAAAGGGGCTCTCAAGGTCGACATGACCAAAAAGGAAAATGTAACATACACTACAGAAAATGTAACATACACTACAGCATGTTAGCTTACTACATTTTAAGATAGAGGGATGGGCTAACACATTTGGAAATGGAGGAAGTCACAGGAGTCTGAAAAAAAACAGCAGAAGGGGATAATCTTCCGCTTTGAAAGTTAAGACTTCCAAAGTCTTCCATGGCTTGGGACTTTCCCACAGCTGCTCAGCAGATAGCATAGTGGGAAGCACCAAGTGATCTCCCTTCTAGAAAGGTGGTCCGTCTATTCAATAAGGCATCAAATTCAAACCAGCAGCCATATGGGGAGGGGCTGTAGACCCATCTCAGTGGTCAGGGTGGAAAGTACACATTTTGCACCCCGATGTAGAGTGGGGAAGTTAAGGGGCTTGGAGAATGCAGACCCAAAAACTGCCTCTTCAGTACAAGACCTTTGCGAGGGAAGAGTGTAAGAAGCCAGTGCCCTCTAGGGGGGCAGCTTCCAGCGTTCATCCCCCTCTATTTTCGACAGGCCCCTGGCCCTGTACTGAGAGAGATTTGCAGCTTCTGTCAAAAACAAAAAAAACAAAAATGGTAAGATTTAATATTGCAAACTACTTTGATGTAAAAAAAATAAATTCCCTAAAGTGAGCAATAAAGACTACTTTAAGTAACAATAAACTTACCTGTCACCTAATGCAAATAGCTAGGAAATGTCATGCACAGCAGGTAGCTATGCATTTTACAAATATTCACACAGCAGTAAATAAATGGTCAATAGACAACAGTACAATACTTGTTTTGAAGGTCTATAATTCACCATACACTGCATGTGCTGGCTACAGTGTGTACTTTTGGAAAGTCACTGTAAAAGTGCATATTATTTCACACTAGTGAACCACCTTTCCATTGGGGAGAAGGAGCCCAGGAAGTTTTATAAGCAGGAAACTATTTGGTCAGTTAGCCAATGGTGAACTCCCGCCAAAGCCAGCTCTCTAATCCTAAATGCAAGTAATACATTTGAACATGTTTAAATCAGCTACAACTTCCAAAAAAAAAAAAAAAAAAAAAAAAGAGTCAAAATGAAAACCAGACAGGCCATAAGTAACAAGAAAGAGACTTGAACTTGTGTTATACAGTGAATAGTCTGTACCAGCTTTAAATGGAGGCATTGGCGGCATTATTCTAGCATACACTCCATTATTCCAGCAGACACTCCAAAATACAAAAGTATAGAAAGTATAAGAAAAAAAACAAACACAAAATACAAACATGGGAAAAAAAAAAAAAAATTCCTCAGGTAATGATCTAAAGAAAGAGCAATGTGACGGGTATGTATTATATTTTGTGGGCTGTTGACAGCATAAAATTATTTAAAGTAATCAACATATATAATACAATTATATCTAAAATTAACTAGTCATTTATTTAACGGTAGACAGTCAAACCATTTTGAGAACAAACAAAATACTGCTGAATTAGAGTTCTTTGTTATATTAGGGTTATAATTAATGTGTACTCTATAATCTTATTTAATTTCATGAATACTCTGAAAGAAAAGTACTAAATCATTTCAACCTGATAAGTTACAAACCTAGACCCCGAGAGGCAACATCTGTAGCAATTAGAATTGGTGCTTTTCCAGATCGAAATTCTGTTAAAATAAACAAACCAGGTAAGTAGATTATATAAAATGTGCAACAGTATATAATGACACATTATGTCAAAGACACACATACCCCTTTTACACCAGAGCTAAAACCCGGGTTATTGCAGGGTTAACCCGGGTAGCTCCTTGGTGTAAAAGGGGAAAGGGTTGGATTGTAGGGTGGAGTCACCCAGCAATCCAACTCAGGTCAATTGCAGGGTTTAACATGGGAATAACCTGTGAAACCCTGGAGTGTGAAAGGAGCACTCCGGGTCACGATGACCTGGAGCACGTCGCATGCCGGCCGATTGGTCCGGCTTCAGTGGCGATTGGAGATGACGTCATCTCCAAGCATCCACTTCAACGCCGGAAAAGCCGGGTCAATGCAGACCCGGCTACGGTGTGAACGGCGCCAACTCAGGAATAACCTGGGTCGGCGCTGGGGAAATTCCAGGTCTGATCCGGGTTGGAACTCTCAACTCCAGGTCAGACCCGGAATTTCAAACAGTGTAAAAGCGGTACAACAGAGGTAATTTATTATAGCATTTGACTACATATTTACATTGTAAATTAAAATGTTGAAAGCATGGCATGGCATGAATGAATAGAGTTAAGAAGCATACATGTGTTAAAGAATACACTACATCAGTGCTTCTCAAACTCGGTACTCACAACACACTAACAGTCCAGGTTTTAAGGATATCCATTCTTGAGCACAGGGAACTTAATTAGTACCTCAGTCATTTTGATTTAACCATCTGTCCTCAAGCATAGATATTCTTAAAACCTGGACTGTTAACGCGTCTTGAGGACAGAGTTTGAATACGTGGACACCTGGACATCACACCTCTGTGCACTTGTTGCACATCTAATTCTAAAACATGGGTTTAAATATGGACTTGGGGTTACGATGGCCCATGAACGATCTATATATATTGCCCTTAAGGCTGAATTTAAATTTGATCATAATTAGCAGAGGCGGCTACAGTGCAGGTTTGCTAAAGTGCCGGAGTTATTGTCCCAATGATGCATTTTCATGTTACCGCATCTGAGTATTTTGTGCTGTTTTCTCTGCTTAACTAGATTACCCTGATTAATTTTGATTTATTTTATTATAAGTGTATTTTTTTTCTTTTTTGTTTTTCAAACTCAATAAAAACGACTCAATTTAAAAAAAAAAAAATATGGACATGGGTCCACATTTCACCACTGGTTACATTACAGCAAATATCATAGGCTATTTTCAGCTTATGCGCTCCTGCAGTAGTTGCTATTCAATTAGAAAACGCTTATCACAGAGGTAGATTGGTAAGTCTGCATTTACCCGTGAGAGAAAGTGGGGAAATCGTGAACCCCCAAAAAGTGGGCATCGAAAAAATTATATTAAGATAGTGTTTTGCCACAAAATTAATGAAATAGGGGTATATCAAAATGTCTGATTTAAGCCACTTTGTAGAAAATCACCCCAAAGTGACGTCTTTATTGGCCAGATTTGACCATTTAAAAACTTCTCTTATTAATCATTAAGGTAGGGGGTGTACAAGAAGTACTGAAGCAAGTCTCTACAAGTTACGCACCCATTAACGGAACCTTATTGAATTTGACCGTCAAAGGACACTTTCTTGCTATTATAAAGCACAATTTAAAATCGTAAAAACAACATACAAAGTTAAACATAAAAGATTTATTTTTTGACCTAAACCAACTTACCATTCAGAACCCAATCACGCTCCTGTTGACTCTTGTCACCATGGATGCACATGGCTGGCCAACTAAGAAAAAAAAAAACATTAAATGCATAAACTATAAAAATATGAAAATTATTATTAAAAACGAAACTACGTTTTCTGCTCACCCATCACGTCTCATTCTGCGAGTAAGTTCATCACAACGACGTTTAGTTTCTACAAAAATAATGGTCTTGTTTTCTTTTTCCGCCATTATTTCTTCCATCAGCTGGATAAGCCTGAGAGACAATTATAGGAGAAAAATATTGCACTGTAAGAAGCTGGCTATACAGAACCTAAAAACATGATTTGGGTACTTACTGGTAAATCTGTTTTCAGATTCCACAGGGGACACTGGAGTTACAACACTGGGTATAGACGTGGGTCGAGAAGAGCCTGGCACTTTAGAAAGTTTTAAATATGTGACTGGCTCCTCCCCTTCTATACCCCATCAGCCCCAGTTATAAAACTGAGGCCGATAGGAGACGGAGGAAACACAAAGGAGAAGAAAAGCAAATAAGGAAATGAGCACAGCTGCGAACCATACACACTGCGTGTTACACCGCAGTCACACCATAAAACACAGCAGCAATGAGTGCAGAAGAAAACAACCACAACAGATAACTTGTAATACAACAAGAAACAACGCTGGGAGGGCGTCCAGTGTCCCCTGTGGAATGGTAGAGACAGATTTACCGGTAAGTACCAAAAACCTGTTTTCTCCTTCATCCACTAGGGGACACTGGAGTTACAACACTGGGGACATCCCAAAGCCCCCATCGTGGGAGGGAGAGCAATACGAAACTTGTAACACCCTACAGTCAAACCTAGAATCCGAGGCCGCAAAAGGTACCAAACCTGTAAAACCTTACAAAAGATATAAAGAGAGAGTACCAAGTAGCCGCCCTACAGAGTTAAGAAGCGGAGGTGCCCCTGCGCAAAGCCCAAGAAGTACCCACTGAGTGCATAAAATGTGCAGAAATGGAAGCAGGCGGGGGCAAAGAATTAGACAAATAAGCCTGACGAATAGACAGGTGGATCCATCTTACTAAAGTCTGCTTTGATGCAGGTCAACCCTGCTTGGCCACATCATAAAGGACAAAAAGATCCCCTCAGTGCGAGATATATAAATTCTTAGGACTCGCAACACATCCCGCGGCTCCCGACTAATCCTTCAGTGCCGGAACCACAATAGGTTGATTTATGTGGAAAGCCCACACCACCTTAGACAAGAAGAAGGATGGGCAGGTACGCAGTACAGCTCGATCCTCATGAAAAACCAACTAAGGAGACATTCAAGAAAGGGTGCCCATTTCCGAAACTCTTCTAGTGGAAGCAAGTGCCAACAAGTTCAGTTTCCATGTAAGGAATTTCAAGTCAATTTCGGCCAAAGGTTCAAAGAGCATGGACTGAGGAAAAGTAAGAACAAGGTTAAGATACCATGGGGATGTAGGCAGAACAAAGGGAAGTTGTACACGAAGAACTCCTTGGAGAACAGTCTGAACCTTGGTAAAGCAGCACCAGACGATGCTGAAAGAAAACAGATAATGCAGAAACCTGCACCTTAAGGGAACCGAAGCCCAGCATCCATGCCTCTTTGTAGAAAAAGAAGAAGGCGGGGTAAATGGAAAGCAGAAGTAGAAAAACCACGCAGCAAACCAAGGCACATAAGATTTTCAAATTACAGTGCCGAGGTAACCGCCTTACGAGCCCCAAGCATGGTCTGAATCACCTTCCTCAGTTTTCTCCCGACTTCTTAAAATGGGCACGTCACCAAACGAGGACTACGTATTTCGGGGTTACAAAAAGGGCCGTGCTGCAGAAGGTCTGATCGAAGCGGAAGAGGCCAAGGATCGTCTGGCAGGAGGGGGATAAGATCAGAGTACCAAGCTTGGCGAGGCCAATCCGGAGCCACCAGAATGGCTGTCACAAATTAGCACTTGAGCACCCATTGAATCAGAGGGAACGGAGGAAACAGGTACACCATATCATATGGCCAGGGTAGAGAGAGCGTACGCTCCTACCGCCTTGGGATCCCTCATCCTGGAGCAATACTGGAGGTAATTGGCGATTGTTCCTGGAGGCCATGACATCTGAGGTACGCCCCAACAGAACATCAGGCATTGACGGGATGGAGAGCCCATTCCAGAGGATGAAGATCCTGCAGACTGATGTAGTCTGCTTCCTGGTTGTCTACTCCCAGAATGAAGATTGCGGAGATGGCCGTAACGTTTCTTTCTGCCCATCTGAGAATGTGTCTTGCCTCTCGCATTGCCATGTGGTTGCGAGTCCCCCCTTGGCGATTGATGTATGCAACAGCTGTGGCATTGTCCGACTGGATATGAACCGGTGTCCCCCGTAACAGAGGAGCCGCTGCAATAAGAGCGTAATAGATGGCTCGTAGTTCTAGGACATTGATTGGCAAGAGAAACTCCTGGCGTGTCCAGCATCACTGGAACTGGTTGCTCAAGGTCACTTCCCTCCAACCATGGAGACTGGCATCCGTGGTCGGCAGAACCCAGTTCCAAATGCCGAACCAACATCCTGCCACTAGGTGATCCAGCCGGAGCCACCAAAGTAGGGAAATCAGAGTTTGCGGAGATGAGGTTACCAGATGATGCATCTGCAAATGAGATCCGGACCATTGAGACAAAAAATCCAACTGGAACGTCCAGGAGAGAAACCTGCCTAACTGGATGGCCTTGAAGGACGCCACCATCTTCCCTAGCAGTCCGATGCAAAAGGTGGACAGAAACACGTTTGGGTTTGAGGACTAGACGTACTAAGTCCTGGATAGCCTGTGCCTTGTCCAGAGGAAGGAAAATTTGCAGTAACATGTCCAGAATCATGCCCAGAAACTGAAGCCGTTGAGATGGGATCAACTGGGACTTCCGGAAATTGATGATCCATCGGTTTTGAATGAGGAACTGGTGTGTCAAGGCTACATGTTCCAGTAGATTTTCCCTCAACGAGGCTGTGATTAGAAAGTCGTCCAAGTACGGGACAATGACGACTCCTTGTGAGCGAAGATTGGCAATCAACGCCATTTCCTTGGTGAAGACCCTGGGAGCCGACGATAGGCCAAACGGCAGGGCCTGAAACTGGTAATGGGAATCAAAAATCGCAAAGCGAAGAAATGCTTGATGCAGTTTCCAAATGGGGATGTGAAGATACGCATCCTTGATGTCTAAGGAGACCAGATATTCCGCCTCTTCCAATCCCACAATCACTGACTAAAGGGATTCCATCTTGAATCTGTGATAATACAGATAAAGACTGAAGGAGTTGAGGTTCAAGATGGGTTGGACCGGGAAGCAATCAGGAAGCCGACTGCCTAAATACCGGCAGCCGGCTTCCCGACTGTCATTTCCCGGCAAGGGTGAAATGCCGGGCGTCTAGATGTAGACGCCCGCATTTCCCCGACGCCGGGAGACCGGCACCACGATCGTACTGATGCCGGGCGCCGCGAGCGGACAGCCGCAAATAGAAACCTGGGTTCCTTTGGGGAGTCTGAACTGGAACCAGGACCTCTGAAGCCAAAAGGTATGTTGATTGCCCGCTGAAGGACAAGATGTTTCTCCGGATCGACAGGAAGACCTGTGGTGAAAAACCGAACTGGAGGAGAAAAGGCAAAGTCGATCTTGTAGCCTCAACCGACCAAACTGCGAACCCAGGAGTCCAAACACGTCTTGGCCCAGACCTCCGCAAACCCCAGAAGGCGAGCACCCACCTTGGAGTCCCCCAGTTGGGACAGGAGCCAGTCATGCGACAGGCTTGGGCTCAGGACGACGAGAGCTGGCAGCTTGGCGTCTTCAAGCACAACCTCCTATGGTAGCGGATGAAGCACCCCTGGGTGTGCCCTGGAATTTTGCAGAAGTGCGAAAGGAACGAAAGGAGGGCCCTTTAAAAGGGCCGGCGTGGAGAGGGTGCTGAAGAAGGCAAAAAAGTGTTTTTTCGCCCGTGGCTAGAGATCCATTTGTCTAGTTCGTAACCAAATAGTATATCACCTGTAAACGGAAGCCCTTCAACAGCACACTTCGATTCCGCATCCGCCTGCCAGGAACGTAACCACAGGGCTCGACGAGCAGCAAAAGCAGAGGCCGAAATCATATAGCCTACCTGGCCTATATCACGCGAAGCTTCTCCCAGATATACAGCAGATTCCTGGATATGTTCCGCTAGGGTGATAAGCTCCGATCTAGGAGCATTAGGTCGTAGACCCTCCGCTAGTTTCTCAGCCCACTTTTCTACCGCCTTGTTGACCCAAGAGCCAACAAGGGCCGGTCTAAGTAGAGCTCCTGCAGCTACGTAGATGGTCTTGAGAGTGATTTCTATTTTGCGCTCGGATCCATCCTTCAAGGTCGTAACACCTGGTACTGGAAGGGTAGTCTTCTTAGAAAAGCGAGAGACCGAAGAGTCCACCTGCGGTGGAGTTTCCCCATCTACTCAGATTATCTAGAGGATAGGGGATACAGAGACAGAAAACGGACCGGAAGTTGAAACTTCCGATCTGGATGTTTCCAGGCAGCCGCCATCTGTTCGTCTAATTTAAGGGAAGCTGGGAAGGTAACAGTGGATTTAGGTTTCTTACCGAACAGGTCTGCATCCACTGATTCCTGAACGTCTTTATCAGACATTTGAAGGACCTCATGAACAGCGAGGATCAAAGCCTCCAACCCTTGCAACGGTGGTTCTGGTTCGTGAGAGAAGACTTGCATATCAGAGTTCTCCAGTGTCTTGACTTCCTCCTCTTCTTGTGAGGAATAATTTCCATCTGATTCTTCCTCAGATTGGAGAACCGCAGGCAGAATTCGTTTTCTGGACTCAGCTAACGCCGACATTCGATGGTCTGGAAGAAGAACTAATCATATGTACCAAACTGTCTACAGAACGGGATAAACCCTGTGCCCATTCAGTGGTTGCAAAAGGGGGTAGGGCCCTATCCGAACAGCTTCCCTTCTGGAGGCGTCTAACTCGAACGTTAAATCCACCATAACACCAGTAAAAGACTGCATCCAGGATGGAAACATTCACACCCTGCGAAACAATAGAAGGTTCTGTATCAAACACTTCACATAGGGAATTTCCCTCTTAGCGTGCTTTTGTGAACACTTTCTTGCATTTAGAGCAAGCAAATACTTTTTGAGAATTCTTCCCTGCTGCTTTAGCTGCCATTTTTGCATACAGCCAGACACACACACTGCAGACCACCAGCCTGTAGCACAGGACAGGGAAAAGTTAGACAGGAATAGAAGGAGAGGAGCAGGCCACAGACAAGCTCCCACCTTATGGAGGCTTACAAATCCCTACTTTTGGACTGGCTCAGCGACCGCAGCAACACAGCAGAGCCTGCAGAACCAGCGTCTCTCCTTGTAAAATGGCGCCGTTCTTGCAGAGCGACAGAGAGGGAAAAGGCAGCATTAGCTCTTGCTATAAAGTCTGCTTACATAAGCTCTGCCCCCTCAGACGCGGGTCCCCAGCAGGAATTCATGGGGGCTACACAGGTGCTATAACTCTCCCCACTGGCATCCTATACAGTACCGGACCGCGCGTAGTAGCCGGATAGAGACAGCTGCGGGATTACCGCACTGTGGCTGTACTAAGGCCCCCCACTCTTCTCCCTCTCTATCGGGAGGAGAGCGGTCGCTACCTATCGGGTAAGTGCCGCACTGAGAGCCCAGACAACACCGCTCCTGCTAATCAGGAGCGTTGTCTATACTCTCAGTCTGCTGCAGCTGGAGTGCTTGGCTGAAGGGTAGTGAGGACCGGCACAAGCTCAAGCTTTTGCTGTGGCGGGTCTCGCTGAGACTGAGGTCTCACTTGATTTTTCTATCAGGGCACCTGACAATGGCAGCAGTAGCAGTGGCGGTGCCCTCCCCAGCAGCTCCCACGTAGCAGACAGGCTGTTGCAGAAAGCAGCCTGCCTGTCGTCATCAAAACATGGATAAAAATAAAAGTGTAAAATAAAATCCAATACGGCTGGAGACAGCCCACAGTGCTCCGGCTTATCTTGGACATATTTTAAAAGCTGGGGCTGATGGGGTATAGAGGGGAAGTAGACAGTCACATCTTTAGATATTTTTAAAGTGGCAGACTTTTCTCTACCCACGTCTATACCCAGTGTTGTAACTCCAGTGTCCCCTAGTGGATGAAGGAGAAGTAAATGTCTCCGGTCTAAAATAATTGATGATCATCTGCTCTACTATATAAATAAAAAATACCCAAAAACAGACATTTTCCAATATGAATAAGATTAAAAAAAAAAAAAACACACATACTGACTCATCACCTTTGATCTAAGGCATAATAATGGCATCCCTACCATATTATATAAACATTATGTAAAAGTAAAAAATAAAAACATAATATTGAACCTACTTGTGGTCTTTCTCACTTTCTTGGCACACATCGACAATCTGTAGGATGTTGTGATTGGCAGAAAGCTCCAAGTTCCCCACATTGATCTGAACATAATCCCTCAAAAAGTCCTCGGCCAGCTGACGCACTTCTTTTGGCCATGTTGCACTCCACATTAAAGTTTGCCTGTCAGGCTGAATAACACAAACATTACATTATTACATTTAACTGTAGCACGAATGAGGTTAACATTAAAATTATCAAAGCAAGTGACCATGAACAAGACCTTTGTTGTTTATTTAAATTTCGGGAGCTTTGCGAAATCCACCTACACAAGTATATATTTACTTTCATGATAGCGGAATGAATAAAAAAAAAAAAAAAAAAAGGCTTCAACTTCTATTGGGAAATAATGTTCTATGGGCAATACTAATGTTTGCAAATAATTGTCAAATGGTTACTCAACCACAGCCCTGGGACATTTATGAGATCAATCTTCAACTGCATGCAATATTATTATAATTTGTTTTACAGTATTAAGCTGGGTACACACTAGACGATGTGTACCCAGTGCGACTAAATCAGCCAAATCGTTCATAAAATTGTTTTGTGTGTGCCCAGCATAAGTCCTGCAACCATACAGTTATTCAAATCTGACAAATTTTCTATTTCAAGATGAATATTAAGGTTTACAGATCAGTCTCACTGATTTCACTTTGTATTTGTGTAATGTAAATATAAATGGATTATTGTATAAAGATATGGTTATATCATTTTTCTCATTCATACAATTATGAGTCATTGATATCATGGGTATATAGAGCATCCAGACATAGGCATTTTAATAATTACCTGTTCAAGGTACTCCTTCTTCTATAGCCCCAATCCTACAGGGAACTTAGAATAGGGCACACTTATTTGCCGGGCTCCCAGCAGCCTGTATTTCTATAGTTACTTTTATCGGTTTCATTTCACCGCTATGAAGAGGTGCAGCTCTCAGCACTGCTTCCCACTTGAAACTCCTTCAGTGGGATACCCTTTGCTACCTCGGCAGGCAGGGACATCTGATGCAGCTGCACCAAACCAAACCTTGAAGGAGAGGCAGGGCTTTCCTTGGCACCAGGCACTTTCTCACAAGGCAACAATTAGCACGAACACGATTTGGGGTGCCTTTCCATGGTAGTAGCCAACGGTGCTAAGCCTTGGAGGGAGGTGTTGCAACTATAAGCAGAATAGCACCTCTTCCTTAGTGGGCACTCCAGCTGCCTTGAACTACACATCCAAGCATATCTCACCAGTTTTAGCAAGCCCTTACAGCAAAACTGTGGCAGGGAATGCTGAGATGTGTAGTTCCACAGTCACTGGAGTGACATACATTGCCTAACACTGATCTAGAAGAACCAATTTGGGGTAAATCAAGGGCTCAATCTCTCTCTAAATATACCCAGCTCCCCATGTATCCCCAGACAGCAGTGAGAGACCTATCCTGCTGCACTTCCATTGCTGACGCTTGAGGGACTGACACCATAAATCTCGGTGCACTTAGTTAGTGGTCATTCAGTCGATCACAGACATCACTAGATAATCCAGTTTGGGCCTACACCCTGGCCAAAAAGGTGCAGGGGCAGGTTAAGATCTACTACTCATTAAAGACGATAGCATCAGAGTTCTGCCCGTCACAGAAAAGTATGATTCTGAGACTTCCTCACAGGAAAAAGCAATGCACCCAGGTCAAACTGCGCATGCAGTGCACGCGTCTCAGTCGCAACAGAGAAGAGGAATGGGGGTGTGGCAGGCATAACGGGTCTGGGGAGGACGGGGCTGGGTGGGCAAGAGTTCAGGTGGCTGAGGTGACCAGTTAGTTATTTACTCACTCAGATAATTGGATAGCGTGTGTGCAGGAGTGTTACCGTTAAAAAACTTTAACCACTACAGCTGCACACGCCACCTCAATCCCAACCTCCCAGCCATGTGGAAATCATCTGAGAAAGTATACAGAGCTAGAAATTGCTCAGTGTGTACAGATAGGCACCAATCCAATAATCGCTCTGTCAGACTGCAGCATTTATTGGATCAGCAGAATTTCTCTCACAGTGTGTACCACTTACTCAGGGGGGAGGGATAAGAGTTCAGACCAAGTGAACTCTGTAGCTGTAATTTGGTTACACCTTCAATATACAGAGAAAGAACACCAAAGGAAGCATTCTTTAGAAATGCTTTGCAAAACCGTATGCCACCTAATGGTCTACATAGTATCTGACCCGAAAATGGTTGCACCAATCAGCCATTAGGTCTCATGCAACGGAAATGAATATAATGATCACAGTTGGCTGTTATGTCTCAGATATGCACAATAGGAATGGCAGTCCTCACATGGCCATCCTCGATTACTGGATAGAAATACATACTTTTTAAAAATAAACCATCTCTGCATATGCATGTTGTGGGCAACTAGGCTGGCATGAAGAGAATAGGGCAGCAGAAGTGGGCAACTAGCATGGCAGGAAGGTGCTGGAAGAGAAAGCAAACAGGTGAAGAGAAAGAAAAGGAGCAGGGTGGTAGAAATAATGGGTTGGTGAAGACCCCTGCAATGCCAGTTACAATAGCTCATGAACTGGCGAGTGACAGGTTTAAAATACAAGCTCTAAAGAAAGGTCCTGGCGAGTTTGTCTCAACTTTCAAGGCTGTACAGTTTGCATGATTTCATTCACGGACATTCCACCTCAAACCCGTCTCAGTATGTGAGGAGGTAATTTTCACCTGTTAGAAGTTATTCCTAATGCTGGGTTCACACTGGCCGATTTATCGTGTGCGTCGGCCAGTGTATACAGATGATATGTCTGAACGACTTAGTTCACAAACATATTGCATCGGCTGGGCACATGTAAATGCCCAAGTTGTGACATCAGATAGAATGGTGGATCGGCCTTACGGCTGATCAGTCATCCTAGTGTGCACCCATATTTACTCACAACTGCCACACATGTACAAGTACCAGAAGATCAGAGAGGTGTCGGATTCTATCACATCCTAAGTTAGGTTCAAAATCCAAAAGGTAAATTTGAAACACCTTTGTTTGGGTGGACACGATCATTAAAATAGGTAATCAATACCACGGAATGAGAAGAGTCTGTGGTGTCCATTATCATCAAAGATGCTTACATGCATGATTCAGTCTGAGAGGGCCACCAATGTCTCCTCTGATCAGTGGTTTGGTCCTAAAATGACTAATTTAAAGGACCTCCAATTTTACCTGGCTACAGCCATTGAGTATCTGCAGAGAATAAGGCAGACATGACCAAGCAGGGAGGTAATGATCATCCCTTTCTTGGAGATTCTCTTGATCAAACCAGAATGGCAACTCCGCTTCGGGCACATTAGCAGGAAACTGCACAGGTACTGAAGTCCCATGGTTTCACAAGGTGGTTGGTTGAAATATAAAGTGGTTTATACTGAGAAGCTGGTCTTATTAGGTTGTTTTTCAAACAGAAACTTATGTTATGTTCTGAATAAAGGTTGTGTGGGGAATTGATCTGGACTTTGAAGACTGTGCAGCTTGAGTGGTTGCACTTAAGGACAGTTCAGTTCAAACTCATCTCAAAAGTAGGACAAGTCTCAATTTTCACCTGAACACAAAACAGATTTCTCTGTCTCCAAGGATGCAGTGCTAGCTTTGTTGGTTGAATGTCAAAAATTTCAACAGTGGTCACCCTTTGGCTATATGGTACTGAACAACTGGATTGTCATTCTTCATCACTGATTTTAGGGTATGTTGTCTTTGATAGATACCAAGTCTCTGACCAATGACCTAGAGTTAAGGGTGTTAGACGTTATAGTTCAGAGACCACATTTCTTGTAGGGAAAGCCCACATGCGTTCAGTCAGACAACAGCACCTTGATGGCGTACATCATAGAGGCACAAAGAGCTCCCTTGTAAATGAAGACTGATTGGATCACACACTTGGCAAACAAAATGTTCCACAATATTAGCAGTGATTATACCCAGGGTGGAAGACAAATTAACTCAGCAAGCAGTCCCTGCATTTGGGAGGAGAAATTGTCAACAAGGACATCGTCTGCAGTTTGTAGACCAGTAGGGTCAGCCAGACATCATTAAAGCATCTCAGCTGAACTACAAGATGGAGCAGTTTTGCTGAAGGACCATGGACTCAGACACTTCTTAGATGCCCTGACCATGGTATACCTGTTCCCACAGAGACGATGTAGCAGTGAGTTATCGAAAGAATTAAAAAAAAAAGTGCCTTGGATACTGTTGGTGACACTGTACTGGTCAAGAAAATCGTGGTACACAGACATTAGTGTGAAAGAGGATCTATCGTGAAGTATTTCTCCAATGAAAGATCTGCTAATCCAGGGACCATTTTAGCATTAGGGCTTAGTGTGACTGGCATTAATGGTAAGGCAGTTGAAGCCATGATTTTTCAAGGCTAGTAAACCAGTTCCACTAAAACAAAAATTCATCAGGTCTCTTGGTGCAAGATTAGGAAGTTTTCAAATGCTACTTTCCAGATAGCCAATCTCCCACTGTTGCTAGAGTAAGGTTTGGTTAATAGTTGGAAATTGACTTAATTCTAGGTTCAGAACATTCAGCACGTTTTTTTTCCCCACAGAGTAAGCCAGCACTCATACCAGAGGTGCAGACCTTTCTAACAAGGCGTGATGCATTTAAAACAACCATTAAGTTCTCCTTTAGTCCCTTGGAACTTGAAAGCAGTATGGAAGGCGCAATCATTTTGAACAACTGGAGTGTGGATGAACGGTGTGCTCTTTCTTACAGGATTTTGCCATCTCATACTTTATGAGGATAAGGCCATTCTCCATATGAAACTTTACATCCATTTATCAGAGTATAAAGATAAATGTCACATCACTTGATCGTAGGAAGACTGAAGATCTTCTGGTCTACTTCTAAAAGAGGTTGGCCGGCGCCTAAACAGACTATAGCTTTATGAATCATTTTGTTAATTTGTCACACATTTGAGTGGGGGACACTTGTTTCTTTTAACCACGTTAAGGCTCATTCTACTACATCAGAAATAGCATTGTGGATGGCGCGAAGAGCTTCCCCTAAGAAACTGTCGGGCGGCCACATGGTCCTCAGTAGAAACCTTTAGAGGCTCAATGCTTGTGTGTCCAAAAGAGACCAGTTTAGTTTGGGAGGTACTGTGCAACGCAACACTGAGCGTATCGACCTCAACAGTTAGCTCTGGGATGTCACCATGGTACAATTTTTACACCCTAGGTGGCTCTCTGTGGCTTGACTAGAAAAATAACAATTCTTTGTTGGATGGAGATAAAGTAGAGAGGGGATTTTAAAACAGTTTACAGATTTTTAAAGTGCCAAAGAACTTATGGAGAAAGAGTTTGGAATTAAGTGTTGGCCAGCAAAACATGGGCTCTTGGTTGAATCGCTGTGTTGGACGCGCACCTGGTTTTGGTTCACATTAA
This sequence comes from Taudactylus pleione, assembly GCA_031769625.1. Classification (NCBI taxonomy): domain Eukaryota; kingdom Metazoa; phylum Chordata; class Amphibia; order Anura; family Myobatrachidae; genus Taudactylus; species Taudactylus pleione. The sequence goes on from JAUIMM010000641.1 coordinate 6,084,347, forward strand.
TAGCATGCTACAGTGTTTCATTTAGCATCCAGCAGAAGCCAATTTGGCTATAGGGTGCTCTGCAGCATTAGTGTTGCCAGCACCCTCACTTTAGAGCATCCCCATGGATTTGTAGCATCCTTCATAAGATAAAAGAGAATCGGATGGGGCAACTTAAAGCTCTTCCTTTACATCATGGTTTATGATTTTTGTTCTTGTTGGATACCATTGACTCTCCTCTCCTTCTGTAATCCTGGTAAAATAATGGAAATATTGCATGCCTAATGCTGGGCATACACAGCCAGATAAAACGTCTGTCAGACCGACAGACATTTTATCTGGCCGGCTGCCAGCCGCAGATGTCGCCGGCATACACGGTGAGAGAAATCTCACAGTGTATAGCCCGACATCCGCGCTCCGCCCCCGGGGGAGGAGACATTTCCCTGTTCCTTTCCTTAGGAAGGAACACAGGAAATGTCTGTCGGCTGCGCTGGGCATACACTGCCCGATGCGGCCGACAGTTTACCGGGTAATATCGCAGCGGACGGGCATGCTGGACAAACCAGCATGCCCGACCGAGCAATATTTAACCCTCGGTCGCCCCGCCCACACGCTACAATTATCGCGGCGATTCGCCGATATCGGGCGGATCGTCCCGATAATTGTAGCATGTATGGCCAGCATAAGGCAAACAGCCAATTTATGGTGGGCACTTAGAAAAATAGAAACATGCGATCCTGGGTATAGAAGGAACTGAACGTAAATGTGAAAGTACTAAAGCTCCAGCACTCTCTTCCCCATTGTAGTTCCAGTGTTAATATAGGATTAAAAAACAAAAAGGATTGAACGCCAAGTACAAAAATCCCAATTTTAGCTGTTAGATGGCCCTGTTCTAGTCTTCAATCATATATTTTAAGACGACTCAAAAGATTATGATTTTCTCTATTGAAAACTGGTCTCTTCGAAAAAAATTGTGAAAGATGAATACCCCCCATCTCCAAGCTTTCATGAAGTACCAACCAAACGGCTCCTGTCATTTTTCAAACACAGCCTGTAAAGTGACCGTTAAGCTGGGTACACTCTAGATGATATGTTGTCTGATCTGGTGGATCAAACCGACATACTGGGCACATTGACTAGTGAGTACCCACTATGCACGGGTCCCGCGGATCGTTCATCGTGATCGTTCCATCGGCCTGCATGTGCTGCGTGAGCAAAGGATATATCGGCCAGTGTGCACACCACCTGAAATATCATTCATCGGCAACATCTGGCGTCACATTGGTGGGTCGATAAGTGTGTACTCAGCCTTAGGAGCAGATTGGTTGGTACTTTATCTTTCACAATTTTCTCTCTCTCCAAGGTTTCATGAATACCCCCCATAATCTCAATATAGGATAGATATATTGCTTACTAGGTTATGGATAGCACTCATATGTAGCAAAGCAAGTTTCTGTGGACAACGTCTGGTGTATTATTTGTAATGTTCTATAAAAAAAATAAAATAGTAAAACGCGCGTTTTCCATTCAAGTGATGAAGGTGAGATAAGCACAAAAAAAATAAAAATATGCAATTATGTACCCTGATTTGGTCAACAATCTTGCGGATCTGTGGCTCAAAACCCATATCAAGCATCCTGTCAGCTTCATCTAGCACGAGGTAGGTACAGCGTCTCAAGTTTGTTTTCCCAGCCTCGAGAAAGTCAATAAGTCTTCCAGGAGTGGCAATGCAAATCTCCACACCTTGCAAGAAGATAAAGAAAAAACTAAAATTAGAGCATATACTGTAAGAAAATTAAGTTCCATTGCGCTCTTATTCCCAATATTCACATGAAAGATTTTCAACTTTCAATAAACCCCCCATTAAAAAGAAAAAAAAAAAATTCAAGAGCAACCTTGCATGCTTATTTTTGTCCATAGCATTTCAATAGCCTTTTACATATATAACCAGTTTTATGGTTTTGCAGTAGTAAAAATGTTTAGTTTTAAAATAGGTTTGGTTCCTTATAACATGTTGTGAACAAACAGCATACTGGTCTTGCTGCAATTCCCAGTGGATGCTTTTGAAAGCTGCAGCATTTTGTTTATTACTTTTTACAGGATCAGTCAGCAGCATGGCAGAACCAGATGTTATACTTCTAAACTTAATTTTCTGTGCTGGTTAAATCCTTTTCTCAGAGTCCATTGGGGACACTGGAACCGTGGGCATCGGTGGAGCTGGAGGAGTCTGGGCACCAAGCAGTACAGGCTCCTCCTCCCCTATAGCCCACCCCCTGCCTGCAGCAGTTATTTAATACTAACAAAGCCAAAGGACAGGGAATAGGAGGAAAAGGTTAGGCAAACAGAAGAGAGGCTGGTGAACCCTGTGATTTCCAAGTGTACTGGAAAATAACCCCTAGTAAGCCAGGGGCATAAGGGAGGGCATCCAGTGTCCCCCATGAAAACTGGATTTAGGTGCTTACCTGTTAAATCCTTTTCTCTATCACTCATGAAAGACACTGGAACGGTGGGATATCCCCAAGCTGCCCCACAAACTAGCATAACTAGAGGCGAAAGTGTCAAATCTGTAGAATTTGATAAAGATTTGTGCAGCAGACCACATAACAGCTCGGTAGAATTGTTCCGCAGAGGCACCACCATCTAGTCGCACAGGAAGTGCCTACTGGCAGAGTGGAATGGGCTCTAACTAAGGGCCTGATTCAGACCCGCTCGCGAGCGCATATCGGGTCGGATGGTGGCCCAGTGCGCATGCACGAGACCCGGATAGCGACGGGCAAACCGTCGCTCCGGGTCTCGTACCAAAGGGGGCATGCTGTCGATGTTGAGTGACAGCACGCCCCCTTTGGTGGGCGGGCCGGGGAGTGGCTGCCCAAACGGAGGCTTTCCCATGTGAATGCCTCCGTTTGGGGGCGGCCCCACTGACATCACAAGTGATGTCAGTGGGAGAGATTTCGGCACTGTTTGAGCCGAAATCTCTCTTGGGCTTGCGGCAACGAGACCCTACCACAAGGATCTCATTGCAAGCCCATCTTCCCGGCCGCTCGCTATAGCGCTCTGTCAGAGCGTCCGGCTCTGAATCCAGAACAGGCTTATTCCCCAAATAGTATGACTGCTGGATCACCAAATCGTATCCAACGGACCATAGTTTGCTTGGTAGCCGGCCAACCCTTCTAGTGAAGTTATAGAGAACACAAAGTGAATCCTGCCAGCAAATAATCTTGGTCCTATCCATGTAAATGCCCACACTACGTCCAGCAAGGCCAGGGAGGAACTCGAGTTCCGAGACCTGGTCTCCAGAAAGCGGGTACTACGATTTCTTGATTGATATGAAATTTAGAAACCACTTTTGGAAGGTAACCCAGTCTGATAAGGAGGTCTGGAAGGTCACGATGAAAAATGAGACACAGGGATTTACGCGATAAAGCACTCAAATCAGATCCCCAATGAGACAAAGATTAGACAAGACGAACACAGTCTTCCACGTTATCCAGTTAGGTCTAATGATTCTGGGGGCTCAAAAGGATGTAACTGAAGGGCCCTTAACACGAGAAGTAAATCCCACGGAGCAACTGGGGTAAGGAAGAGAGGATGAATATGTAACGCCCCCTGTAGAAAGGTTTGAACAGCCGGCATGAGAGTGATCTTCCGCTGGAACAAAACCAAAAGAGCAAAACCTTTAAAGGAGGAGAGATGAAGACCTAAGTATAATCTAGCCTTCAAAAAGGCTTATAAGATGGCAACCAGTAGGACTTCTGGATTTTGCATTCAGGAGTAGTACTGGGGGAAGTTTGTGATTGGGATGGTAGGCCGTTATGTATATGTCAAGACGACCCCATGATCCACTAACACCTGGAACATGTCAGGGTGGAGAGACCGTTCTCTTGCATGACCATCTTGACTACTGAGACGTTCCACCTCCCAGTTCTGAACCCCCCGGAATGTAGACTGAGAGCACGGGGAGAAAGCGATCTGCCCAACAGAAATCCTGTTGTCCTCTCACATGGCACCTAGACTTTTGGTGCCTTCCTGGTGGTTGATATATATACACGACTGCGGTCTCGTTGTCTAACTGGACCTTCACCTTGCCTTGAAGAATTGGTTTAGCATGCAAAGAGCACAGTAGATTTCCTGGAGCTCCAGAATGATGATTGTGAGTAGGGATTCCCACACTGTCCATCGACCCTGGAAGGTATGGTGGGAAGTCACGATGCCCCATCCCCTCATGCTTGAATCTGTTGCGAGTAGGATCCATTTTCGTAACTAGGAAGCCCCCCCTTGTTGAAGTCGGAGGGCTGAAGCTACCATAATAGAAAGTGACATACCCCCTGGGACATGGAAAGAAGCAGAGAACACAGATGAATTGTGTGAGAGTTTCCACTTAGAAATAATTTTTAACTGGAGAAGCCTGGAGCGAAGCTGCATTCATTGGTGGTCCGACACCTGTCACTTCCGAAGTAGAGACGGTACCATGCTCTGTAAGGACACAATCTTGTCTCTGGATAGAAAGACTCCATGGGACTTGGAATCCAGCAGAGCTCCCGATGTGACAGAGAAAGGCTGGACTTGCGCCACTTGATAAGCCATACGTGTGTTTAAAGAACCTGTACGGCCAGGTGTTCCTGAAGAACGAGCTACAATGTGCAGGTCATCCAGGTAAAGGGTGACCTGGATCCCTCGAAGACATCATGGACATTACCTTCTTGAATACACAAGGAGCTGTTGATTCCAGGGCCACCATTAATTCCAATTCTGCAAGGCAGTAACATAGCCATAGTGCTTGCCTAGCAACAACAGCTGTAGCCAAAACTTTAGAGAGGAGACAGCAATCAATCACCCAGAGATTCCACCCATCTCTGCAAAGTTTTAGACACCTACATTGAGGAGAGGGCTGTACGGAGAGCTGTGCCTGCATTAGAATGGATTTACGTGAATTTTTAATCTGTGGTGTCTTTGAGAGGCCACATTAGGGATAGAAAGAGTGGTAGATTTCACCAGCCTTGCCAAAGGAGCGTCCACTGGAGGAAGAGATTCCCACTTAGCTCGGTCAGCAGAAGGGTGGGGATAAAAGGTCAAGACTCAATTGGATACCTGAAAGTATTTAGTAGGAGGAGTCCAAGCTTCTGCCAGAAGATTTTCTAGCGGAGCGCAGGAGAGAAATTAAATAGACCTCCTCCTTGCACTTGAAAATAGGTTCCACTGAGGAGCCTCCGACCATCAGAGTGGGATCCCGGTGGAGGGCCAGTTGGCCCACTGGCCGCTCGTTAAAAATGTAAATTATATATACACCTATAGAGACACCAAAGAAAAAACTGGCTGCAGCAAGAAGGGGGTAGAGTATAGAGGAGGAGGTGCATGTCCTGCTTCATACATTACCTCTTGGTGCCCAGACTCCTATCGGTTCTACTGATACACATGGTTCCGGTGTCCCCAATGGATAATAGAGAAACAGGGCATCTAAAAATCTATGTAGTCAGACAAGACCTAATCTAGTGTGCTTTTAAGTTCTGCTTTCACCATAATCAACCTAGTTTAAAAAATATATGTATATTTTCAATCCCCTCAATTACATCTTCTATTTACCTCTCTCCAGATCACGTATCTGTGGACCCTTAGGTGCTCCTCCATAGATGCATGTACTCTTCAAGCGGGATGATTTTCCATAATCATCAGCTACTTGCTGCACTTGCTGAGCCAACTCTCTGGTTGGAGCTAGGACCAAACACTGTAAAAAAAATATTAGTGTCATATGGATTGGACAGCATGATTTCCAAATATTCTGATAAAGCAAAAGAGGTTGCTCTATACGTACAATTGGTCCATCGCCTCGCTCCAGGTAAGGTTGGTGGTTGATGTGTACCATAGCAGGCAGCAAATACTATAAGAAAGAAAAATTATATATTTAGGTCAGTGCTGAGAAAATAATCTTGCAAATAACATGCAGGTATTGGTATATTAAGATCTAAGCTGATTTCCATTGCCCCTACTTCCAGCATGAATAGGAGAGGGAGGAAAACAACAAAACAAAACATTTGACTTCATAACATAAAAAGGAAAAGTAGAGCGTAAAAGGTTTTGTACTCCCTACTTCAACTCTGTGTCAGCCAAACTTCAGCTTAGAAGAGACAATCAATCAAACCTAAGAGAAATTGCCCATAGCATCCAATTAGCTTGTAGCTAGCATTTATCAAATACAGTATATAAATCTATCTGGGATACCCGGCATTGCCCGGGTTGAAGACTGGACCCTGAAGTACACCTGCAGCCTTTGTTTACATCACGGATGGGGAACCTCAGGCCCTGGGGCCGTATAAGGCCCGAAGAATCATTTGGTCTGGCCCTCAGAGCTTTTTTCTGCTAGCCTCATCTGGCTAGCAGGGTGCCCAGAATGGCACCCTGCAGCCAGAATCTATGCAGCAGTGCCACCAGGAGCATCCTTAGGACCCTTTTGACGGTACACCGCTGCACTTACATGTCCCCGAAGCATCCTCAGGATGCTCTGGGGGGTATTGCTGTAATCAACGGCGATTGTGGCCCACCCTGTGTGACGTCACATTGAGGGACCACGGCCTGCACCGGGCCCGCGAATGATGAGAATATAATATATCTCAAAATGGCCCTCAACAGAAAAAAAAGGTTCCCCACCCCTGGTTTACATTGTCCTCACCTAAAAGCCATTCCATTGATCCTGAAAAAGACCTCACTGTTTGCTAACATGCACGCAAACAGTGGCGTAACTTCCGCGGGTGCAAGGGGTGCTGCTATGGTGCCCGGGCTGCCTCTGTGGCCCGCACAAGGAGGGCCGATCCCCCGAGGTGGGCCCTGGTGGTAGCGGTGGATTTGGTGCCAGCCCGCCAGCTGATTACAGCTGGCGCACCGTCAGGCTCCTATAGAGAGACAGCGCTGCAGGTCGCGAGGCAATCAGAGCTTGCTGACCGGCCGCCAATCAGCAGAGGTGGCTCCTGATTAACAGACAGCGGTCGCGAGCCAATGTCTACTGCTGCCTGTCTGTGGGCCAGCTGTAATTAGCTGGAGACCCGGCACCAAATCCACATCTGCTGGCTGCTGATGGCACACAGGGGGAGGAGAGAGGCTGCTGGGGCAGAGCATATTGTGTAAGGCGCATTACTGTGTTGCATAATATGTTATATGGGACACTACTACTGTGTGGCATAATCTGTAAAGGGCCTGAAAGCGCATATCCACTACATGATAAAAATGAACGATTAAGACATCTTATTGTTCATTAATCGTGCAGTGAATATGCTGGCAATGACCAGCGATGCGTGCTCCCGCTGGTCGCAGCTGGCATCGGTCATCACTTGAAAATGCAGCCCAACCTGCAGATATCGACAAGTTATGCATGTTTGGGGATTAGGGAGGGTGCCTGCACTGAACGACATATCGTTCAGTGTGGGCACAATATCCTTTGCACAGTATGATGAACGATTTTGATGTTGTAATCGTACAGTCGTTCTACACTCATGTAGTGAATATGCACCTTTACTGTGTGGTATAATGTGTAAGGGACATTACTGTGTAGTGTAAGGGGCATTACTTTGTTGCATAATGTATAAGGGGCACTACTGTGTATAAGGGGTACTACTGTGTGGCATAACGTGAATAGGCTCTGTGTGGCATAACATGACAGTGCTCTGTGTGGGGGCAAATATATGTTGTTGTTTTTTTTTTTTTCCCTCCTTGGGCCTTTTAAAATCTTGCTATGTGGCCCCCAAAGATCTACTTAAGCACTTGCATGCAAACGCAAAGGGATGACTAATACCCCTTTTCCACTGGTTTGCCGGGTCACACCCGGGATGATGTTCACGTGCCCATCCCGGGAGCAACCCGGCTGAGACCCCTTACAGACAGACGGTAAGACCCGGCACTAGTGCCATGTCAATGACGCCATCAGCGTCACGTGATGAGCCGGCGCTTGGAGGTGATCTCATCTCTAAGCGCCGGCTCTCTCTATGCAGATAACCGGACCCGGGTCGCATCGACCTGCCCCACCCGTTCACACTGCTTCATGATCCAGGTTGAACCCGGCTTGTGACCAGGGCTCAAATGCCAGATCACTTGACACGGCTTATATCAGCCCTGCCCTTTCACACAGCAAAATAACCCGGGTTTTGCGCGCTCAAGTGCAAAAACTCGGGATATTGCTGGCAGTGGAAAAGGGGTATAGTATATATGGTCACTTTAAAACGGACTTAGGGCCTGATTCAGAGCCGCTCGCGCTGTGTGTTCGCAAGCGGCCCGATGTGTACGCGCATGCGCACGCTTCGTTCTGCGCTTGCGTGAACTACACACTGCGATCACAACCCTCTCGCTCGCCCAGCAAAGGCAGCCCAATGAGTGACAGGAGAGGCCGTTTGTGGGCGGTAACAGGGGCAGGACACTAATAACTGGGGGGTTGATGCGAACGTGCCTGAGTGTTTCAACGCCGTTTTAGAGGTGTGCATAAACAACAGGCAGCGTCATAGTACACGTCACTTGCCATTTTTTTTACACTGATTTCCTCGCAATGCTTGCGGTAGGGTGAAGCCACCTCAAGCACTGCGTTCACATCCGATGGTGCACTTTGTTCCAATGTTTTAATACACTTCCTGGAGATGACGTGTGCTGGTGGGCGGCTCTGCCTGTGCGATTGGGCGTACGAATACACAAAGTGGCCACTCGCTAAGACATGGTGGGCGTGCTTATGCCTTGGCGAGCGATCGCTTCCCGTGGCGTCACTGACAAATTTGCGTACGCATCTAGCGAGCGTACGCAGATAGTGAACGGGTCTGAATCAGGCCCTTAGTCTGGATTTGATAAGAACTTGCATGAGTCAAAGTTTAACACTGGCTCAGACAGTGGATACTTCTGCAGCTTTCACACAGATTTTTGGCAGACTGTCAATTTCCACTGGAGCCAGCCCCGGAACCTGTGTAATTTAAGAGTGTCCTCATATTTAGGGATTGTATGACAGTGTGTGGCTCTGACGAAGTTCAAACCTAGGCAAAAACCTAATCTTGGTCAAACTACATCACCAAGCCAAATTTGGTGGAGCTAGGTCCAAAACTCTGGCCGTGCATAAAGGACAAAACAGACAGACAAGTTTTCTCACTTATTATATACAGTAAATGATAGGAAGAAGCTGTCTGATGGCTATGGAAACCTCCACTTTTTAGAAGGCTTTCCCCGATTGCCTAAATAATTTAAATAGGGAGCTGCCAACTATATAGGGGAACAATGTACAGAGAATCTGGGAGAGGACTGAGTAATAGCATGGCACCGCTGGTCTACAGATGTGTCCGCATACACCTAGTCTCAACACACCATGCAGAGCACGAAGCCTGGCGTGAGTGAGATGCCAAGTCCCATGCAATTCAGCTTGCACAAAGCGTATTTTTGGGAAGAAAATGCGTCTTCGTCACAACGCAACAACCTGCTTCAAGACATTGCACGGATTAATTTGAGGCAACACTTCTATATTTGCGTGCGTCTGAGTCTGTATACGAAGCACAATGTAACTTGGCATAAAAAAAAGTAGCGGGGAAGGGGGGGTTAGGGACTTGGGAGAGAGGTTAGGGTTAGGCACCCCTAAGGAGGGTTAGGGGGGTTGGTTAGGTTAGTTTACACTTACCTTAGGGACGAGTGGGATTTCCAGCGCTGTCGGGCTTCCGCTGCCGGGCTCTGCTGTTTTGTCAGGCTGCCGCAGCCGGGAATCGACCTGCCGGTCATGTGGCAGCCGGGATCCCATACCGAATGCGAGGAAACAGCTCAGCAAAGCCAGACCTCAGCGGAAATGCGCGCTGAGCTGAGCCGCTAAACAGGGAAGGCTGCCTCCCCTGGCTGACAATTAACCCCCGGGACCCTGGCTCCCTCACCAACTACAAGTCCCTGGGTCTAGTGGAGCGCAGGGCCTGCTTCCACAGACAGCACCTCCAGAGACCGAAGGTAGGACTGCTAACATGCGGGTCACCGCTACTTTTATCTGTCCCCGTACGTCCAGCCGCAGTCCGGGATATCCCGCGGGGCCCGGCTACAACAGATCCCGGGGTCCCGCCGATATCCCCAGATCGGTACTGGCGTTGCGGCGCCGGCGGAGTGACGGAGCGGCAGCGCAGACATCCTATGGACATTCTGGTGCTGTGCGCTCTGTAGAAAAAAAAAAAAAAAAACTACCAAATCATAAAATAAAATCAGCTTTGTGGCTGCTAAACAGCCCCGTGTTAACAGTGACCCGACTCAGGACGAGCACCAAGTATAACTGAGGTGCCTCTGGCTCGGGGGCGGGGTATAGGGAGGATGGACCAGTGCATCCTGGGAGCAAAAGCTTTAACTGCGTGGTGCCCAGGATCCAGATCCAACCTACACCCCAAGGTCTCCCTGTGGAGCCTATGGACCCTGAAGAAGAAAGAAAGTTTTAACGGAGTACAAAACTAAGGTTTTATTATGTGCTGCACTGGTGTGCACAGGAATAGTGGAATTGAATGAAGCAGTCCACAACACAAGAATGGGTAAAAACAAAAAGATCTGATTCAGTATAGAAGCCATTAAAGAACGCAGCTAGCAACAATATGTACCTACAGTAAAAGCCCCTACACACTACACAATATCTTGAGCAATTTGGCTGATTCCGACGGATCGGAACGACAAATCTTTCATACCGTCCAGTGTGTACACTCTATCACACTGTGCACGTTCCCACGGGTCGTTGGTCATATCTTCAGATATTTTGTACATGCAGGAAGATCTGTTAATTTCGTTACCGATCCCCCTCTTCCGAACGACATGTTGTTCCGACGTGGACGATGTGGCCTTCACTTGAAAGGCATTCCCTGGACACTCTCCTCAGACCTTCTTCATGCTGGTGATTTTAGCATGAGCAGGTATTAATGACACAGATGCATGCACAGATCAGTGTATACATCTGTGTAAAAGCTTGTAAAATGTTAAAAACAAAATTACTAAAAGCACGACCAGCACCGGACTGTTCAGAGCCTGGTCTAGTTGTGTAAATACGGAGGACAAAATACGTAGGGTTCCCAGCATTGACTTCAATGGTGATAACCGCTATGTAACCTTTAGTAACCTAGCGGTTCTCATCATTGAAGTCAATCGTGGGAACTTTTCATTGGCTAAGAGAGGCGGAGGCTCTGGATAGGGGGACCCCTTTTTATTGGGGGGTCCCCTCCTCCCCAGCTTGAGCTGACTAGCGGTCAGGTGTAATGCTTTGGCCGGGGAACCTGGTGAAAGGGTTCTCCTGGCTGTGGAATTAAACCCCCACTAGAAAGTCTGGTGCTGGTTATGTAAAATATAGGGGACCCCTACTCATTTTGTCCCCTGTATTTCGAAAACCAGGACCGGCTCACCGAGACCAGTATTGGTTGTAATAAATACAGGGGACCCCTACGTCTTTGACCCCCGTATTTACACAACCAGGACTGGCTCTGAAAAGTCCGGTGCTGGTTGTGCTTTTAGGGGTGATGGCCACCTCATTTTATTTTAACACTTTACGCTTTTTACACACAGATGCATACACGGATCTCACCGATCAACGCATGCATCTGTGTCATAGTAAGGCCATAATTTAAATTTAACAGAAATCTTTAAGATGGTCGTCACGTGTTTTGGTAAGTAAATGACATATCGATTTGGAAATAGTTAGCGATGTGCAATATATCGTGTGGTCGTTGGTAAGATTGAACAGCGTATATGCACTATATTATTTGTCCGAGAGTTCCATGGAGTTCAAGGGAAATCGTTGATGACATTACATCGTTTGCAAGTAGTCGAATGTGTACCCAGCTTAAGACATCAGATGCCACTGATAGATTTTATAAAGCTTGGTGGAGGAGCAACATAACACTGCACAGCTGTTCAACAGAAGCAAGATTTCTGAAGGCCCAGAATGTACAGATGGGTCAGGCTCGTTGCCAAGTATAAGACATACAAATAATTCTCAATAATATATATATGTAAAAGGTCCCATAGATTGACTAAACTTGAATGTTAATAAGTAATTGCAACTATTGTACTCGCCAGGCATTCTTGTCAAAATAGGCAAACTGCAACATCCTTAAATAGGATTGAAAAAAATAAAAATAAATTACTAGCAGGAAAACTGCCATCAATAGAAAAATATAGAATGTCATAATAAAACTTTATTTTAATTATCTACACTTTGGAGAGGTTCCAGAAAATGGAACACACATATATCCACATTCTTTATTTAGTTATTGGCATGGAGTGCATAATTTCAGTTGCATGTAACACCACAAAACAAAGAATTGATGTACAGTAGGACAGCAATGTCTGCCAAGATTCGTAATTAATGCAGCACCTTGCGTTCCTGTTATGTCCAGTCATCCAACGCTAAAAGCTGTGTGCCTTCCAGCTGTGCAAATGCTGCAGTGTGGAGAAGATCTTCAGATCACATTATCGTATTGGTCCCTTCAAAATGGACAACCCCTTTAAGTGTATTTCAAAAACCCATATATTTATAAAATAAATTCCCCTTAAATTCCTTTTTAAAGTACAGTGAGGTCAAGGGAAGGTTGATCCATCTATCACAAGGGATAATTAAATCGAAAAAGGAAGAGTGCTTTGTGGTGTGCATGAAATAATGCTACAACGCTTCATTCATTTTTAAGGACAATTAAAGTTACATACCGCAAGTGTTTTACCAGATCCAGTCTGTGCAATGCCTACCATGTCCCGACCACTCAAGGCAAGAGGGAAGCCCTGGCACTGGATAGGTGTAGGTTCCTTGAATCGCTGATCCATAAGAACATCCATTACATACTCTGCAGTATCATTAAAAAACAAATATTATATATATAAAATGTCACTGAAAAGCAGACTATTTACTTATTTATTAAAAAAACAAACAAGAAATTTGTGATGCGCTTAAAATAAACAACAACAACACAGACTTAAGCAACTTACGAGGAAAATTGGCCTGTTGGAAACCATACACAGGTTTTGGACAGTTCAATCCTCGGACAGTAATTTCTTTCTTTCTACGTAGTTCTTCCACTTCATGCTATGCAGAGAGAGCAAAAATAGGCACAGATTTACAAAGACAGACCAATTTTTATGCAAGATTTCTGCAATTAAGATGTAACCGGTGCATGAAAGTATTAAATTTACACAGCAAACCACCACAATTTCTTAATTTTCTTAGTTAAATTAAGGGCCTGATTCAGAGCCGGACGCTCTGACCAGAGCGCTCGCTCTGAATCAGGGCCCTCCTACCTAAACTTGGAGTGGCCTCCTGGCTGCTCGCATAGCTGTGGGTGACCACCCACAGCATATGCGAGCGGTCAAAAAGATGGTTGCGATGGTCAAGACCATCGTGACCATCAGGCTTGCGACGAGACCCTGCGGTAGGGTCTCGGTGACCGCAAGCCCTGGAGTGATTTTGGCTCTATCAGAGCCAAAATCACTCCCACTGACATCACTAGTGATGTCAGTGGGGCCGGACCCAGACGGTAGGCGTTCACATGGGAACGCCTCCGTCTGGCAGCCACGCCCCCGGCACGCCCACCAAAGGGGGCGTGCTGTCAATCAACATCGACAGCACGCCCCCTTTGGTGCGAGACCCATAACGACGGCTACCCCGTCGTTATTCGGGTCTCGCGCATGCGCACGACAGAGCTCCCTCCGTCGTGCGCATGCGCACTAGGGCACCATCGACCCGCTTGCGAGTGCTCAGCGCTCGCGAGCGGGTCTGAATCAGGCCCTACGTTTGTAATGCCATGGACATAATCAAGTATAATGTGTAGTGATGATGCAGGTTATGTGTTCTAGGTACGGCATTGTGAATTCCAGCAACACACCCTTTGTGCCACCATTGGTGAAAGCAGAAAAACACATGGGGGTCAATTCAATTAGACTTGAATAACATTACCGCCAGACTCACGGATTTTTGCTTGCAGCCTTATAGGGCAGCAAATAAAACTCTACGAGATCGAGCCGCTAGTTGTGGTGCCATTGGCGGCGTTTCAACGCTCTCGAATCTTATTGATTTTATCCAATGACGTCAAGCTACCATGTGTATGGATTATGGAAGATCCAATCGTATATCCCATTTTTGGAACTGCCCCCATATACAAATCAGTATACAGTATCTGACATTCAGGGGTATTCAATATGGGTGCGATAACATAGATTTTGCGTTAATATCGCAATTATGACGTCATTATCGCATGTTTTACTTTTACACCCTATTCAATTTCAAAGACTTATCGCAGTTTTGACAAGTCTTTGATAAAAAACGGTGACAAGTTTTCACCATTGAATAGGTGTCGAAAAAAAGTGCAGAATTGGGGTTATAGGGTAGAGGCTTAAAAAAAATAGCCTGCACCCCTGAGAATGACATTTAAAAAAAGAACTGTGTCAAAAAAAGTTAAAAAAAAAAAATAGGGACACCCCAAAAAATGAACTTAAAAATTGGGGTGAAAAAAAAAATAAATGGGAAAAATTGTTAAACAATAGGGAAATAGGTTCAGGGCTATTCTGCAAGTATGCGGCAGGTGTTTTGAAGAATAGAATTATAGCGGCAGGTGCACAAATGCAGAATTTTTAAAAACTTACTTTAGGGACATCAAAATATGCTAGTACCCATTTTCATGTACCCCAAATTTGATGGGACCACTTAAAAACACGAAAAAAATAACCTAAGTGCTCTTCTGCATCATTTCTTCAATGTCGGGAAAAAAACACCTGCTGCGGCTATTTAAATCCCCGACTTTCAATTAAAGGCTAAAACGGGGGTACCCATAGTGTTCCCCCATGTTTTTACAACTTTAGGGGGGTCTTACAATTATTTTAAGGAAAAATTCGTAACTTTACGCAAATCCAACTTCGGAGTTTCCCATTTTCGTTATATTTATATTGAATACGGGGATAAGCGGGAGCGCGCACCAGACTTAACGCAGAAAAAAACAAGAGATATGGTAAGAACTTACCTTTGTTATCTCTGTTTCTACGAAGTCCATAGGGTCCACAGGGTTGACCTTGGGGTATAGGTTGGGAACCAAATCCGGGCACCACGCAGTTAAAGCTTTTAGCTCCCAGGATGCACTTGGGTCCACTCTCCCTATAACCCCACCCCCAAGCCAGAGGCACCTCAGTTTGTAAGTAGCCAAAGGCCGGAGGAGGAGAGAAAAAGAGAGAGAAACCTGGAACACTCAATAACCATACTCACAGAAATGGGAGACGGAAAACCAGTGACCAGCCACACAGCCCATATGAAGCCAGGTGCGTCAGGGCGGACGCCCTGTGGACCCTATGGACTTCGTAGAAACAGAGATAACAAAGGTAAGTTCTTACCATATCTGTTGTTTTCTACTTCAGGGTCCATAGGGGGTCGACAGGGTTGACCTTGGGGATGTCCCAAAGCATTTCAACCAAGGGTGGGGACGCTCCTGTGCTGAGAGGAGAATCCGTTGCCAAAAAGGAAGCATCCTGAGAGGCAAAGGAAACCAATGCCTAGAAGCTTAAAAAGGTGTGGACAGAAGACCACGTGGCCGCCTAGTAAGGCAACACAGCCAAAGCGCCACAGCGAGCCGCCCACGACGGTTACATGGCCCGAGAAAAAACAAGCATCAACAACAGAAAGGCCTACCCATGGGTAGGCCCCTGAAGAAGACATACGAGGCCATCCAGCCAACATCTGGCTATAGGCCGGCCATCCTTTCCTGTTAAAACCAGAAATCTCAGACCACCAATAAGGAGTCCGATTTCCGTAAGGAACCTGAACGGATCACATAAATCCACAGAGGCCCGGACCACAGTCAATGAGGCCACACCAGCCGAGAGGACTGGAGACTGAATGGCCGTACCATAAGTTCCAGAATAATATGGAACCTAAAAATCACTAAGAAGAAACACAGGGTGAGAGCAACTCACACCCTGACATGATGCCCTCCAGAAGAGAAAGCCACATGAGAACGCTCCCAATTCCGACACTCACCTGGTTGATATAAACACCCTGAGAGAATGAGAGAGAGCCAAAGCAATAGACCATGTAATGGCTATCACAACCAGCTGTTCCATGGACTGTCCCCAGAGGGAACGAAGAACCACTACTCACTCCCAAGGAGTCCCTAGGGAGGACAAATGGAGGCATATTCCAGAAAACACTCCAAAGGATGAACTGGATACCAGAGCGAAGCAATTCCATATCTTAATCATACTGACAGTGTAGAGATCCGCACTGTCAGGAAGGCCAGGCCGAGGGTGCAACCCAAGCCAGCCGGAAGGAATGCCAGAATATCAGGAAATCCTGGACACCGGAGGATTGTATCAACAGGAACAATACCATAAAAATTATGGCTGCCAGTTTGTGGTAGGTCCCAGCAAAAGCTGATCCATGTGCTCTAATCATTCCAATGATGACAAAGCCAGGGAAGCCGTAAGACCACTGTAGGGACGCAGTCAAAGACAAACAACCCAGGTCCAAGGCAAAACCAAGGACCCTGAGATAACAGGTCCGGGCAGTGAAGCATCAGGAATGGAGTATCGATGGAGAGACTCCGAAAATCCAAATACCCCTGACATCTGGGGCAATCAGGAGCCACCAGCAGGAAAGCATCTCCATCACGATTGAAACACTTCCCTCGAGGAAGAAGGGAGACCGGAGAACACAGGTACTGAAATTGGAAGGACCACTTCACCGACAAAGAGTCACTGAAGGATGCTTCAGAATCCCAAGAGTTGGACTGTAACACCATAGTGTGATAAAGTCAGAAGGCCAGGAGGGTCACCTCAGGGGGGCCCCCCCTGCTAACTAGGAGATGAAACCTCTCTTGGGGAAGAGACTAGTCCCCGGGATGCACGTCGTGACGGCTGAGGACTTGAAATGAACGCTGCTGAGATGGTCGGGAGGAGACCCTCGGACTATGTCCGAATGTGTGACATACTTGTCATTGCCACCCAACGAACAGTGTTGCTAAAAAGGAAGCCACTGCCCTGACCCAGTTGGACTGAACTTTTTCAGGTTCACCGTGAAACAAGAGTTATGCCAGAGTGAAGGCCCAAGACAGACTAAAGTTCCAACAAGTTAATTGACAGGGTGGAATCGACAGACGTCCAACTGCACTGAAATGGATGCGAACCAGACACTGTCCTTAGCAAAGAATACCCTGGACGAGATGACCATACCCACACCCAGAAAGGGACCGACTTGCCTCCGGAGAGAGCATCATTGTTTGAACAGTGATCCGACAGAAAAAACTCGTTCCATCTGGAAATAAGCCAATTATGGAAAGGCCTGGAATGGAACTGAGCCCATTCAACCCTTCCAAAGGCAGACACTGAATAGTGGACCA
Source organism: Taudactylus pleione (assembly GCA_031769625.1). Classification (NCBI taxonomy): domain Eukaryota; kingdom Metazoa; phylum Chordata; class Amphibia; order Anura; family Myobatrachidae; genus Taudactylus; species Taudactylus pleione. Next base: position 6,101,650 of record JAUIMM010000641.1, read on the forward strand.
TGCATCCCAGAGTGTAAAGACATATCTCGACTGCGTAGACATCCATGTACTCCTAATGGAAGAGTGGAGATGCCGTCTTACGCCAGAAGAATTCTCAGATTCTGAGAATCCAGCAGGGCTCCTAGGTGAAGAATACCCAGAGAGGGATGCAGGGAGGACTTTTTCCCCGTTGATTAAACGTCTGCACCCTGAAGAAGCCACGGTCATCCTGACCTGGCTGTAAAGTACCCCGGCGATCCTGCTAAGAGCAGGAGGTTGTCCAGGTACAGGAGCATTGGGATATACTGAACAGAACTGTCAGAAAATCCAAAATGCTGGTAAACCCCTGTGGGGCTGTGGACAGTCCCAACAGGCAGAGCCCGAAAAATTCTAAGTGCTGTGATACAGCAAACCTCAGTCCATGCTGAGGAAAGGTCTCTGTAAGTACCCGTAGGCACGCGTCCTGTATATCCAGCGATACCATAAAGTCCCCAGGTTCCAAACATAGTATGATGGAGCCTAGGGATTGCCTCCTGAGCCCAGGTAGCTTTAGGAACTGGTTTAGGGAATTGAGACAGAAAATAGGCCAAAGAGGACCATTCAGCCACCGCAACAGAAAGAAAGCAGAACAACCGGTCCCTCGCTGAGAAAGTGGGGATGGCCTAATGAGCTCCGCTTACCGCAACAACTGTATAGCTTTCTGGATTTGTAAGGCCCTGTTCGGGTCTGAATAAGGGCCTGCGTACCATCACCTGGAAAGAGGCCGCCTGAGCAAAGAGAGGGCGTACCCTCCTACCCACGTAGCTGCGGCAACTTGACACTAGTACCGGGCGAACTGAGAAAATCGCCATCTCCCAGTGGTAGGCCTGTCTTGTCAGGCTGAAGATATATCCGTAGGTTCAGAAGCAGGATCGGCAGGCAGTCCAGGCCTGTTCGGTACTGGATATGTCGGCCCTCATAGAGGCCGACAGTCTATGAAGAAACAGACCTTTAGGCTGACCCAGAGGACAAAAAGACTTAACAGACTTAGTCTGAGGCCTTGTAGTAGGCATAGCTGAAGGCGGTAAACTTGTACTGCCAATGTTACTACAATCCTGTCAAGGTCAGGACCAAACAAGATCTACCCTATACATGGTATCTGCACCTCTGCATTCCCAGAGCGCAGCCACAGGGTATTACGGAGGATACAGTCGCAGCTGGAACTCTGAAAGTTAGGAGACTGATATCCAATATAGGCATTTCCACCTATGACAACTGCATATATTACGTGAGCGACCAAATACATTTGAACCCCAGACGTGTTGGAGGGGAAAAACATTACAAATGCATCAGCTCAGTATGCAATAGTATTAACCAACCATGCTATAACCATGGTAGGATGGGTAACAAGCCCTGAAAGCGATATACTGATTTCAGGCAGAGTTACCCCCTACGGATCCGAAGAATCCGGCCACGCAGGAATGGGAGGCGTCGACGTCTGTAATCAGACGAGTAACACGCCCATCCACCCCAGGAGGGACTCGTGATGACCCTCAGGGAATTTGGGACAAGAGGCCAAACACTTTGCAATACCTCGTATCTGGCAACAGCCAGAGTCTCGCCATGCGATCCACCCGCTAGTCAGCAACAGGGAACCCGAAGGCACGTAAGACTGAGGGTGTATGATACAGGTGCAGGTCAACATTCACTCTAACCAGAATGGACCTGCTACCAGCCCCAAAGCAGGGATAATAATACCTGAAATAGGCTTCCCCCCGTGTAAGAGGGAAAGAGCCCAAAACAGTATCCAGTTCACGGCAGAGCAAACTGGGAAGTAACCACAGGGCGTCAACCACGCCACTTTGCGTTTCGTAGAAAACGACATCCACCCAGGGTGGCTGTGGTAATCCCTGCAAGGGGAATGACAGACTATGGTGGCACCAGGGGGAATTCATATACTGCGAAAAAACCCTGCCGGGAGCGGTAGTCTGTGTCACAGGGGAAGAGTGCAAGAAACTGCGAATTACCCTGAGATGAAAAAGGGCAGCATGGCGAAGTAACCCCAAGTGAGGTACAACAATGGGGCCCGCCCGGCGATCCGCAATTGAGAGGAGAAAAACAAACCACCCAAGGGGGTCGTGAAAGGGGCCGGCACCAGATGACGCCACATACAGAACCCTTTATGAGTCAAATCCTCCGCACTAACACCTGCAGCACATGACTTGCAGGATAGTAAAAAATGGGTGTAGTATAACGCTCTATCTCCTGGTCAGACATATCTGACCAATCTTGGCGGAAGTATCAAGCAGCTCTATACTGGTCCTGACTGATGCCAAAATTAGCCGCAGGGACCCATTTTCAGCGTATGCAACACACAGTTCCATCTAAAATGTGGCAACGTGCAGCACGCAACAGTATGTGACAAACCTCACAAATATTAACGAGTATATAAATGGGAGGTCTCAGTACAGCTGTATTAGGGCAGATAAAGAAAAGGGATAGATATATACTGACAGGTGAGAGAATTAAGTACCCAGTCAGCACTAGCATAAGTCACATACAATGCAGATATATATATATATATATATATATAGATATATACACACATAAGCATGACATACAATATACTGCACTATGTCACTGCATTCAACTTACCCAGATTCAGTGTCTGGGAAGGCTACAGCGCTGTTTACACTGACCGGATGGTGAGGTACGCAGGGGGACTGGACCAACTGCCATCTCCGGAGATTTCTGCTGCACCACAGAGAAAATGGCCGCTGGAGACCTCAGAAGAAGCGTGGCCCGCGGAGGAAGCAGCTTAGCGACGCCAAACTATACACACTGAAAGGCGCGCTGAGCTGAGGGGAGGAGCCGCTGTAACAGGGAAAGCTTCCTCCCCTGGCCGGCTATTAACCCCCCGGGACGCCGGCTCCCAGCGCCGATCATTAAGTCCCGTGTGGTCTAGTGGACACACGGGGTATGGGGGGGCCCGCCGCCACTTCCTGCGCCTCCGGTCTGTCCCCAGAGACCGGAGGCACAGGACTGCATATGAAATGCGCGGATCACTGCTTGCTCCCCGTGGATCCGGCAGCAGTCCTGGGCGCCCACAGAGTCCGGCTAGTACAGAGTCTGGGGTCCCGCTGAGATCCCCAGATCTGTACTGGCGTCTCAGCGCTGGCGGGGTGACGGAGCGGCAGCTTAAACGTCCTATGGACAGTCCGATGCTGCCGCTCTAAAAGTCCAAAGTAAAAATAAAAAACTCTGTCTTAGAAAAAAATATAAAGCTTAGGGGCTGTTAATCAGCTCCCCACTGCACTAAACGGTGACCCGACTCCGGCTGGGCACCAACTTAAACTGAGGTGCCTCTGGCTTGGGGGTGGGGTTATAGGGAGAGTGGACCCAAGTGCATCCTGGGAGCTAAAAGCTTTAACTGCGTGGTGCCCGGATTTGGTTAGAAACCTATACCCCAAGGTCAACCCTGTGGACCCCCTATGGACCCTGAAGTACAAAACTCCCATATGAAACGTTAACTTCGGCAGTGAAGTTAACGTTTCATATTGAATACCCCTCATAAAGTTACTTATATCTAATTTTTTTCCCCAATTTAAAATGTTTAACAAATATTCTCATTTAGATTGTTTAATATACTTCTTGACCAGGATCAGGAAGATAACAACTGTATCCCTAATCCCCACAAATGCATATTTAGGTCATGGGTAAAATCTGCCCTCATTTACCATCATCATGCGAGCTACATCAGGATGCTCTGAGTAAAAGTTCTTCTCAAATTTTGGAAGTTCATTTATGTCCCAACGCTTCTTACGGAGTCGTTCACCTGGGTTACCAAACTTTGGAAAGCGGTTGCCACTGGAACCAGATAACCAAAAATAAATATTAAATACAAATAATGATGAAATAATGAATGACAAAAATTTTAAGTGAACCTCTTTTTTAAGAAAACTAATTTCAGAGAAAATATAGCATGTATTGACTTTTGTTTCTCACTTTGTCACTCCTGTTTACATATCTTTTTATATTCTTCGCTGATAGTCCAATAAAATATATAAAAAAATAAATAAAAAAAAGGAATACTTTAAAGGGTTATCCACCTGCCCGCCATCATTTCCTACCTATGTCCTAACTAACTGAATAGTTAGATCAGGTTCACACAGTCTGGCTATATACCAGGAACTGTCCAAATGAGGACAACACTTTTAAATTGGGTAAAAGGTTCATGTAGCATATATCAGCATAACTGCAGTGTTTTCTTGTTGTTATAACATGTGACCCAGTATATGTGCCCGAAATATTTTCAGCTCTCCTATTCCTTCGTGACGTCCAGTCTTGTTTGGCGAGAAGGTCTGCAGTTAGCAGAACATAAGGGAGGTGCAGTCATTAACATTTTATGCCTAGACTTCCATGTTAATCTGGGTATACACACTTACCAATCTCGTCTGCCCGATGTGCCGGGCTTTACAGCTCAACTGGGCAGGCATTTAAATTACCCGCCCAGTTGATCTGTCAAACGCTGCCGGGTCCCTGCTTCAGGTGTACGGGTGATCGGTGGGTCGCCCGTACACACCAGCAGATGACCGATATATCTTTCAGCAGATTATATATGTCTGTGAACAATGTCATTCACAGATATATCCGCTGTACACAGCTGGTGATGCACTATAGATATATCGCCCGTTCAATATCTATCGGTTTGTACCCAGCTTTACTCTTGTAGTAATAATAAACATGGCAACACCGTTTTCTCAACCCATTCTTATTCAAAAAAGCCATTGATGATTTGTAGCGTTCCTGCTAGGCTGTTTTAGGGGGACGCAGCGCCGTGCCCTCCTTCTGGAGCGCCCAAGAACACAGTCTAGAGCGCCCTGCCCTTACCGCGCAGCGCCCCGCTAAAACAGCCATCTCCACCCACGGGTGGGGAAATGTGCGGTGACCCGGTCAACGCCGGTGAATAGATGCTGGGCGCATGCGCCCGCCATCTATTCTTCCTTTCAGCATCGCTTGGGGGCTGCCCGGCGTGTCCGTAAGTGCCGGGCACACCCCCAAGAATGACGAAAAGGGGACGCGTCTTATAGACACGCCCCCTTTTCGGAAGCACGCGCTGAAGTGCCCTCTCTAGCTCCGGCGTCCTCCCTGCCGCCGGAGCTAGAGTGAACACTAGATTTGGTAAATTAATTTCTTCACAGGGCTTCCCTACTTTGCAATTATATGCTGTGATTGTTGAAATGCATGTGGTGATTTGCTATATGTGAAAACATTCAGAGCATTCAATGTTGGAACCAGTAGGCAAGTATAAAATCAGCAAAGGTGTCAGTAGTATGGATCAGATGAGCAAATAGTTCCTTAAGCAGTGATCAGCAATGTAGGACGGTCAATGACATGTTTCAAGCTACTAATGAATAGCTTCAGCTAGGTACACACCTGAAAGATATCTGCAGATGATGGTTGTTCATACACAGCGAACCACCATCACTGCCATCTTGGGGGTCCTGCCGGCCGGGGGTTCAGTCGCAGCCCCCTCTCCCGAGGTCTGTGCAGCAAGTGTACGGGCGGTTGTATGACCGCCCGTACACACAGTACGATGTGCAGATATATCTGCCATCGCCTGTGCTACACAGACGACGCGATATGCCTGAACGACGTCGTTCACAGACATCGTCGATGCACACTGTCAAACGCACACACACGATGTATTGGCCGTTCAATTAGTGTGTACCCAGCATTACTTTGTCACATTGTTTATAACTCATTGCAAGGGCGTGATTCAAGTGTTTTAGGCACCTGTAGCTCCTGTTAAAAAGTGACGGGAGCTACAGATGTGTCATCAAACATTGTTGCTGCAGTCACGGTCGAACAGCCCCTCTGTGTGCCAGGTCCAGTACGACTCTGCTTGCGCCAAGTGTCTTTTGACCAAAAATGCGTCTTAGTAGCATTCCCACTAAGCTGTTTTAGCGGGGCGCCCTGCCCTCCTTCTGGAGCGCAAAAAGCACCCTGCCCTCACAGCCTGCGGGTGCCGTCTTCACCCGCGGGTTGCAGTGTCCCGCGGGTGGAGAAATGTGTGGTGACCCTGTCACCGCCGGAGAATAGACGCTGGGCGCGTGCGCTTGGCATCTATTCTCCCTGACTGCAGCGCTTGGGGGCTGCCCGACGTGTCCGTAAGTGCCGGGCACGCCCCAGGAGTGACGAAAAGGGGACGTGTCTTAGACACACACCCTTTTTGATGGCCATGCCCTCTTTTCGGATGCACGCGCGCACTAAGGTGCCCTCTCTAGGCAGGGCGCCGGAGCTAGAGTGAACACTATCTTAGCAGCAATGCAACTAAAACTAACCAGGTGACTGCATTAGCGTTCCCGCTAGGCTGTTTTAGCAGGGCGCCGCGTTCTGCCCCATTTCTAAAGGGCAAAAAGCACCCTGCCGTCCGGCGCGGCGCCCTGCTGAAAAAGCCTGCGGGTGCTGTCCCCACCTGTGGGTCAGTGCCTCACGGGTGAGGAAAACTGCGGTGTAGCGATCACCGCCGATGAATGGATGCATGCGCCTGGCATCCATTCATTCACACTGACAGCAGTGCTTGGGGGCAGCCTGATTTGTCCTTAAGTGCCAGGCACGCCCCGAAGAGTGACGAAAAGGGAAGGCGTCTTAAAGACACACACCCTTCTCCTTGGTCACGCCCCCTTCAGAGCGCGCAGGTGTGCCCTCTCTCTAGGTCCTGTGCGCTGCCCGGCGTAAACACTACGCATGGTGAATAAAAGTCACCAACGCTATGCTTATTCCATAGCTGAAGAGTTCCAAACTTCCACTGGCATTGATGTAAGCACAAAAACTGTGCGGCAGGAGCTTAATAAAATGGGTTTCCATGGCCAAGCAGCTGCATGCAAGCCTCACATCACCAAGTCCAATGCCAAGCGTTGGATAGAGTAGTATAAAACACACCGACACTGGACTGTGGAAACATGTTCTGTGGAGTAACGAATCACGTTTCTCTGTTTGGCTGTCAGATGGACGAGCCTGGGCTTGGCGGATGCCGAGCGAACGTTACCTGCCTGACTGCATTGTGCCAACCGTGAAGATTGGTGGAGGAGGGATAATTGTATGGGGCTGTTTTTCAGGGTTTAGGCTAGGCCCCTTATCTCCAGTGAAGGGCAATCTTAATGCTTCAGCATATGAAGACATTTTGGACAATGCTATGCTTCCAACTTTGTGGCAACTGTTTGAGGAAGGGCCTTATCTATTCCAACATGACTGCACCCTAGTGCACAAAGCAAGGGCTATAAACACATGGTTTGTGGAAGAAATTGACTGGCCCGCACAGAGCCCTGACCTCAACCTCATCGAGCACCTTTGGGATGAACTGGAACGGAGTGCCTGACCTCATAAATGCTCTACAGAATAAACTGACACAAATTCCCACAGAAACACTCCAAAATCTTGTGGAAAGCCTTCCAAAGAAGAGTGGAAGCTGTTATAGCTACAAAAGGGGGACCAACTCCATATTAAAATATATGTATACGATTATATTGTCATTACAGTTCTAGCGTTCCCGCTAGGCTGTTTTAGCGGGGTGCGGCGCCCTGCCCTCCTTCTGGAGAGCAAAAAGCACCCTGCCCTCCAGAAGGAGGGCAAAAAGCGCCCTGCCCTCACAGCCTGCGGGTGCCGTCTTCACCCGCGGGTTGCAGTGTCCCGCGGGTGAAGAATTGTGCGGTGACCCGGTCGCCGCCGGAGAATAGACGCCGGGCGCATGCGTCCGGCATCTATTCTCACTGTCTGCATCGCTTGGGGGCTGCCCGGCACGCCCCCAAGTATGACGAAAAGGGGACACGTCTATATAGACACGCCCCCTTTTCATGGCCACGCCCCACAAAGTTGCCCTCTCTAGCTCCGGCACCCTGCCTGCCGCCGGAGCTATAGTGAACACTACAGTTCCTGTTGGTGTACTGGTCAGGCGTCTGAATACTTTTTTCCATATAGTGTAGCACTGCATGGAGTTCCCCCGGGGACGATTCAATTCTTATATCGGGCACCCGACAGAGCAACTCAATTGTTGCTCCGTTCGGTCGCACATAGCCTCGGGAAGACACATTTCTGCTCGCAGCCTCCTGAGGTTGACGTTAGGTATAATAATAACTTACATGAAATAAGAGTGTGAGAGCATTTGTACAATCCAACCATAATAAATAGAAACTCTGATATATGTACACCTAGTAGATAGCATTCCCGCTAGGCTGTTTCAACGTGGCACCACACCCTGCCCTATTTCTGAAAAGCAGAAAGCACCCTGCACATCGCCCGCTGAAACAGTCTGCGGGTTCTGTCCTCCACCCGCGGGCCACAGTGTCCCGCGGGTGGGGAAAACAGCAGAGCAGCGGTCACCACCGGTGAATGGATGCGCCCTGCATCCATTCACAATGACCACGGCGCTTGGGGGCTGCCCGGCACATCCCCCAAGAGTGACAAAAAGGGGACGTGCCATAAGGACACACCCCCTTTTCATTGGCCATGCCCCCTTTTCAAGCACGTGCAGAAGTGCCCTTGCTCTAGGTTCGGCGCCCTGCCTGCCGCTGGACCTAGAGTGAACACTAAGTAGACATATGAAAATAGTGAGTAGTCCAGAACTGGTTGAGGTGTTAATTATCAGGAGTAATTTATATAGTAATTTATATATTCACTACCAAGTAAAATACCCCCCATGGAAATAGCAAAAAAAAAAACCAGCATGCAAAACCCCAGCTTTTCTACGGCAGTGGTTCCCAAACTGTGTGCCATGGCACCCTGGGGTGCCACAGGGCACTTGCAGGGGTGCCTCGGGTTGGTGGTCCAGTACCAAATACAATGATTTTAGTCAGTCAAAAACAGGGGTTGTGGCTGCCAATCAAAAAATATGTGGACAAAAACAAATGCAGCCCTGTCGACCACCACATAACTGAACCTAATGCAGAGTACACACGGGACGTTCTGTTCAGCAAACAATATCGCTAAACGATCTCCCTTGAAATTCCCGTTGTGCTGGATATTGTTCATCCACACACTAAAGAAATCATCAATGACCATTCTCCCATATAGAAAATGAATTATATCGTCCAGGTTGGCCTGCATGCATGGACGATGGACTAAATCGTTATCTTCCAGCGGGAGCGCGCATCGTTGGTCGTTCATTGCATACACACAGAACAATATAGCGTTCAACGTTATCTTTCAAAGATATCGCCTTGTGTGTATGCACCTTAAGGGTGACATATAAAGCCACGTATCCACTTGCCGATACAAATAAGCTATTGAACGACATTATCGTTCAACCGCTCATTAATCGTGCAGTATGTCGGAAACGACCAGCGATGCACGCTCCCGCTGGTCGTTTCCGACATCAATCAGCGCCTGAACATGCGGTCAATCTGCCGATAACAGATTGTGTATGTTCAGGGATGAGGAAGTGTGTCTGCACTGAACGACATATTGTTCAGTGTAGGCACTACAGGGGATGAGGAACGACTGTACGATTACAATGCGGAAATCATACTGTAGTTACCCCATCGGCAAGTGGATACGCACCATAAGCAAGGTCTCGACAAATTTCTGTAAAATCTAGGAGCCATCTTAAAAGTTTAGGAGCCAGACCATCGTCCATTACCAAAATATATGAAAGCTTGTATAGACCACCACACATGCCCTTTCAGTGCCCCTCAACCTAATAGTAAGCCCCCTGTAATAGTGCCCCCAGTAGTAAGCCCCTCCCAACAGTGCCCCCAGTAGTAAACCCTAGTGTTCTCTCTAGGTCCGGCAGCAGGCACGCCAAAGGCGCGTGCGCGCCCAAAAATTGTGCGTGACCAAAGAAAAGGGGGAGTGTCTTTATGACACATCCCCTTTTCGTTACTCCTGGAGGCGTACCCGGCACTTACGGACATGCCGGGTAGCCCCCGAAGTCCTGCAGTCACATTGAATGGATGTAGGGCGTATGCGAGACGTCATGCCCGTGGAGTGAGCCGGACGCTGGAGCTCAGGAGTGAGCTCCAGCGTCCGTCACTCCTCGTTGCTATGGGAGAGATGTCATGACGTCTCTCCCATAGTGCCCGTCGGGGGAGCCGGAGCACAGGAGTGAGCTCGGCTGCCGCTGTGGGGAGTCGGGCGTCCGCTGGTAAAATTTCAGCGGGCACCCGCAAATCGAGTACCCCTCGGACGGAGTGGGCAGGGGGGGGTGGTACTTGGAAAACTAAGTCACCAGGACTAAAATCTTAGTCGCCATGGCGACCTGGATTTGTCGAGCCCTGCCATAAGCATAATTTACTTCATTTAAATGTTTGCGGAATTTCTCAATAAGAAATATTTGACCCAGTGGTGCCGTGGAAAAAATGCTGATACTCTAGGGCGCCATGCTTTAAACATTTTTGGGAACCACTGTACTACAGTGTAAACCAGCCTAGGCTATCTAATGCTGGGTTGAGGATTTGGGTTACAGAGGTGTGAAGTGGTATTTGCAATTTTTTTATTATGTGGCAAGGGTTTAGTCCTGGCTAAACAGGAAAATAACAATTGAATTCTACACTAGACACAAAGCCAAATTCCACTGGAGAACTTTGAACATACTGGGACCAATGCAGAGTTGAATGCAAGTTAGTTTTGCAGACAGATCATCTCCTAGCCAAGTGCACATATCTACAGTCATACCCATACTCACGCGTAGGCAAAGTTTAGCAAAGGTGCGTCGACAACTGCAGGCTATGAAAGTGATCACTAATAACGATGAGGACGACTATAAAACCAACTGTATGGATAAAGGCAGTGCAGCCACTCTGAGTATATAATGCAGGTGTAATTATGGCAGAAATGTGTTCAACTCTGCACAAGCCCCACTATGGACTAAAGCACAATAGGGGCGATTCAATTCAGCAGGAATTGAATAGTCCGATTAGCGATTTCTCGTCGCACCCTCCTGATGTTGTGATCCGGCTAAAGTGCCAGCTGCAAGTTTTTTTTCCGGCTTAGAGTGAAGCGCTAACAGCCTCGCGGCAGGCACTTTAGTCGGAGAATGTTGGTTCTCATGACTAAACACCCGGGTTAAGTTGTGAGAACCGGCATTCTCTGACTTCACTGCTTCCTGACGGAGTAAACAACGCAGTGAATTGAATAGCTTCGGGAGCTCCGTCCTGGCGATATTCAATTCCTGCTGAATTGAACTGCCCCCAATGAGTCTCTACCTACTTTAAAAAGAAGTAGATAAACTACATTTAATTTTCTCTTTAAAGTTTTCAGGGCCAAATATAGCTGCATATGAACATTTCTGAAAACTCAGATTTTCATAAAGAAACCATTATCTTCACAGGTGATTCATTATTAAGAGTTATTTATATAGCACAGGCATATTACACAGACCTTTATAGAGAATATTTTGGTCATGCACATCAGTCCCTATCCCAGTGGGGGAGCTTGCAGTCTTTATTCCATACCACATGTGTACACAAGTTATTTTATTTTTGTCATAATCCTATTAACATACCTGTATGTTTCTGCAGTGTGGAAGGAAACCCTATCACCTGAGGAAACCCACACAAACCGGGGGAGACCAGAAAACTCCAGTTAGGGCCTAACCCAAGACCTCAGTGCTGTGAGGCAGTAATGCTAACCACCAAGCCTTTAATAGCCTTTTATATATTATTTGTAAACTATGCCAGCTCTCTATAGTCCTATACAAAATCACCACTGATCGCCCTATCCCACTACTACTGCTCATCATTATGGTCCACGTACATGGCACCAACATATTATGTAGCGCAGTACAGACAACACTCATTACCAGAAGATACAGACAGGCCAAATATCTCAGAAATGAAATAAACACATATGGACAGGACCAAATATTCAGATTTTTGTGGCACTCTCATCGGTCATACAACATTTGTAAATATTACTTAACTACAATTTTTATTTTCTAAATGTCCTGTGTTAGCCACTCACAGAGCTGCTCATGCACCTATCCCGCCCATTCACCATCGGCCCCACAGTGACCACGTTGCAGGGTGGCTTGTTACATATGGCCGGGTCACCAGACTTTCTAAGCAGTCAATAAGATACTAAATTTGTTTAACAGATAATTATAGCAACCCTGAATTACCACGCATTTGTATTAAGATTAATACAATAACCGTAATACAGTATGCTCACCCGCCTCGGTCCCGATCCATAAAACTTCCTCTCATCTTGTCTTCGCTGTGTAGAAGGCTAAAATATAATATTTGGGTTTGTAATAATAAGTCACTATTGGATGCAGTAAAATATCAGTCCAAAATTAAGCCTTTCGTGTCCTAAATTTAAGATCTGTAAGAGAGAAGACGAGGACGGCGGAACAGCTGATGTCTCCAGACTAAAGCGCCAGCACAAAATGGCCGCCGTCGTCTTCTTCCCTTGTATTCGATTGCTTGAAATGGAGCTTTACGCTGTTTACGTAAGGTAAACTACATTTGTTTTACATGGACGCACCAGCAGAGAAGCACGTAGATGACTCAAAGAATAGCAACCAGCCCCTATGTGACGTAATTGGATCTATTGTTTTGAATTGTGTCGGTTCTCAAGTCACCGATAAAGTAAAATGTTGTTGTTGTAAGAAAATGGATCATTACAGGCAATAGTCGCCATTTTGTTGTGGACGTTGGGGAGTTATGCTGAGAAGCAAGAGTTCATAACATTTTATTTTGTTTCAGCTTAAACGTATGGCTGCAGTTATAAGTATCAAAGTCTGCAGTTTCTTACCAAACAGGATTTTTTCTACATAATTCACAGTCATATAACTCAAGTGTTAGAATCACCAACAATACTTTCCAAAACTGTTATGCTATAATAAAGCAACAATACAGTATTAAGTAAAATAAATTTTTACCTTGTTTTTAAAAGTTTTTTGTTGTTTTTAGCAACTATTTTTTTGGTTCATTTGCCCAAGATCAGGGGGCCTATGTATTAATAATCAAGGAACTGCCACGATTGTTTAGGTTCCGTATCGCAGTGGATATTTAAAATTTTGATTGAAAATAACCCCAGTATATATAAAGAGAAACTTAGGGGACAGCGGTTGCTGTAATTGCTGTCCATGCGAGTTATAGCCCCGGCATATTCTAGAAGTTTTTCACATTTGTGAAAAACTTCTCTGGGGGTAGCTGACACTGCGCACTAGACGGATGCTGCAGGAGGTAGATCGGAAAAAAAACTCTCTACTGCTTGTAACAGAGTTGCCGACAAACTGGTTGCCTCCTTCGAGAAGAGGCAGCCAGGTCCGCACAGCGGGGAGGGGGGGCGCATGACTGTGTGATCGCGGCACCACTCCTGCTACTCAATACTGAGATTACCTGCATTGTGCAGTCAGGGGCAGGGCCACGATAATGCGAATCGCGCCATCGGCTCCCCCGAACAGGCCACTGATACAAGTGTGGAGTGGACACCGACGGGGTAAGTGGAAAGCGGCAGTGGACTGAGGGCGGGTGGCCCTGGCCAAGAGACTTGCCAACCCTTCCGGGGGGTTCCTCAGTGGCAAACGCAGGATTTCTAGAGGGGGGTTTCCAAATGTTTGATTTTACAGCGAGTGTGGCCAGTCCATGAAGAGGGCATAATTAGCACTTATCCAGCTTTAATATGTTACATACAAAGTATTTTGTGTGTCATAATTCCAGCATATACAGGACCAGCGATCACAATAAGCCATTAGATGTGGCAGTAGGTCCATCCTGTCTGAGAAGAATGTTTTTATTTCAGATGTGGGCACCATTCCAGAGCATTGGGGCAAATCCGGGAGTCTGAGGGAGCAGCAGAAGAACCTAGCACTGCCCTGGACATATATTTACATATTGGTCTCCTTATGTACTGGATAGTGTATTATTATACCCTATTGATGTGTATAGCAGTGCACCCCTAACAGTGCATGTTTTCCATATCTCCTAGTTGGTGCACAGGTATATTTATTACTGGCTGACACATTTTAATAGATCCACAGGTGGTGCTAATCATTTCATTTGTGATACTGAGTAGAACATGCAGCACTAGTAACATTGTACTATATTACTATTTCTATTGTGGTCATGGTGTGTGCTGGAGAGGGGGGTTTCCAGGCAGACGGAAACCCCCCCTGCATTTGCCTATGCTCCTGGCCATTTTGGAGGAGTAGGCATGTATGGCTTGTAAATATCCATAGGCTTAATGCAGTTTACACCATATGAACATGATATAAACAACCTGGGCCAAACTCCCGAAAAGCTTCACTTTTTGGAGTTTGGTACATAGGGCTGAGATTGTAGTCCCCATTGATAATATTGGGGACTGTGATCTGCAGTGCTAATTAACACTGCTGGAGAATTATGTGAAATCTAATGCATATTGCTATTAGTAAATAGCTACAATTCATCAACAGTCCTGCTGCGTTTATTTACACACTCCCCATGCCTTAGTATGGGGATGTAGAAATTATGCATTTCATCAAATTCCAAAAATGTTGTATTTCTGGTGTTACTGTACGCCATACGTACAGCCCCCAAATGGCTTCGCAAGCTGCCATTTACATGACAGCTTGTGAAGCAGTTGATCCTGTCAAAACTGGATTATTGGCTGAGACAAGATCAGTTTAAAATTGAATCGCAGCGACACCATCTTGCGACTGGCTGCAAGACGCCATTTTGCGAAATGGCCGCCTAAGCGCCATTTTAGATAAACTCACACTGTAGTACATGTGGCGATAATACTATTAGCATCATGCGAATGCATCTGTGACCATCGCCATAGGTTAAGGCGATTCACCAAAAGCCCATTTCATTACTTTACGTATTATAAAGGATATATATTTCAGAAATGGCTTTACAGTATGCCAAAATTGCATTAGAGCAAGTGGAAAGGTGACAACTGGCTTGTGTAGATAAGCTTCCTGGATAGTGTTTGCCCTCACTACAGGTGGTCTGGCTAGAATACACACCTTACATTAGCAGGCTTCCTGCAATGACATGATTTCAAAGGCTAGAGTGTCATCTTAGGTCTGTCTCTTGTAGCTGGGCTATTTGCATTTCACACAAAAGACTGGGAGAATAAAGAGTTTTTCTTTTGAAGCCTGGGACAGGTGGGGGGGACTGCTCACAGAGTGGGCAAGTGGAACTAACTGGCTCAGCATGTCACACTGCTAAGATGTTCACTCAGTGAGAGTTAACTGCACCCTTCCCCATACACACATAAATACGTCTTTATATCAAACCCCGAATACTCACACATTACATATTCACACATAAGGTTTAATAAGCTTTAGAGTATATGATTTAAGTTGGTTCAGTTAGTTTAAATGCTGTGAAATAAAGATATTTGATAACTAAGGTTCTATACATGTTAAGACAGCAGTGTTTGGGTTCGTACTGATGCATACTCTTTCAACAGAATTCCGGTACTATCGGTGTGGAGATCGCATCATGCATTCCCAACTTATGGACCGCAGAGACTACAAGCAACAAAATGTATATTTTAGGAACAACTGTTAGGATGTAGCATGGGGCGGGGAGGGGAAAGACCCTCAGCTGTTAGAGGCAGGGAGAGTCTATTTGAACCAGCCTGTTAAATACACTGTAACATATGCTTCTCCCCTGGGAACCAATGGCATAAGCAAGAAACTTCTCTATTGTCCTGTCTATTCTGGGGGGGGTATAAACATGTGTGCGCAAGCACTGGGTTTTTAGTCTTCTTGCTGAATGCTGAATGACGACGGGGTTTCTTGCTGATGCCTATCACCGGGTCCGGGAGCGCTGCGTATGTATACTGTACTTGGGTCTGTATAATTCCTTTGCATCTAATTGTGTCTGGATCAATAGCGTGTAACTGTACTGTACTTTTGCTTGAATAATACTTGTGCTTTGGAGCCACAGATTCCAGGTCTAAGTATTTACTGTATGACTGCGTACGCAAATTAGCGTCATCCTTAGAAGGTATAGGCAGGATATTAGAAGATACAGGCAGAACGTATGGCTGCAGTTATAAGTATCAAAGTCTGCAGTTTCTTACCAAACAGGATTTTTTCTACATAATTCACAGTCATATAACTCAAGTGTTAGAATCACCAACAATACTTTCCAAAACTGTTATGCTATAATAAAGCAACAATACAGTATTAAGTAAAATAAATTTTTACCTTGTTTTTAAAAGTTTTTTGTTGTTTTTAGCAACTATTTTTTTGGTTCATTTGCCCAAGATCAGGGGGCCTATGTATTAATAATCGAGGAACTGCCACGATTGTTTAGGTTCCGTATCGCAGTGGATATTTAAAATTTTGATTGAAAATAACCCCAGTATATATAAAGAGAAACTTAGGGGACAGCGGTTGCTGTAATTGGTGTCCATGCGAGTTATAGCCCCGGCATATTCTAGAAGTTTTTCACATTTGTGAAAAACTTCTCTGGGGGTAGCTGACACTGCGCACTAGACGGATGCTGCAGGAGGTAGATCGGAAAAAAAACTCTCTACTGCTTGTAACAGAGTTGCCGACAAACTGGTTGCCTCCTTCGAGAAGAGGCAGCCAGGTCCGCACAGCGGGGAGGGGGGGCGCATGACTGTGTGATCGCGGCACCACTCCTGCTACTCAATACTGAGATTACCTGCATTGTGCAGTCAGGGGCAGGGCCACGATAATGCGAATCGCGCCATCGGCTCCCCCGAACAGGCCACTGCACCCTTCCCCATACACACATAAATACGTCTTTATATCAAACCCCGAATACTCACACATTACATATTCACACATAAGGTTTAATAAGCTTTAGAGTATATGATTTAAGTTGGTTCAGTTAGTTTAAATGCTGTGAAATAAAGATATTTGATAACTAAGGTTCTATACATGTTAAGACAGCAGTGTTTGGGTTCGTACTGATGCATACTCTTTCAACAGAATTCCGGTACTATCGGTGTGGAGATCGCATCATGCATTCCCAACTTATGGACCGCAGAGACTACAAGCAACAAAATGTATATTTTAGGAACAACTGTTAGGATGTAGCATGGGGCGGGGAGGGGAAAGACCCTCAGCTGTTAGAGGCAGGGAGAGTCTATTTGAACCAGCCTGTTAAATACACTGTAACATATGCTTCTCCCCTGGGAACCCTGGGTCTGTATAATTCCTTTGCATCTAATTGTGTCTGGATCAATAGCGTGTAACTGTACTGTACTTTTGCTTGAATAGTACTTGTGCTTTGGAGCCACAGATTCCAGGTCTAAGTATTTACTGTATGACTGCGTACGCAAATTAGCGTCATCCTTAGAAGGTATAGGCAGGATATTAGAAGATACAGGCAGAGGTATATAAAGGTTTATTTTAATATCAACAGATGGGGGCTCATCGAGTGAAGTCACTTACCTACTCACACGGCACATACGGCTATCAATATCTCAGCAAAGGGTGGAGTGGCCACATACAGGGTTTTCCTGTAACCGCTTTGTGCTGAAAAATCGCTATCCGTTTTTGTGTGAGCTAAGGAAGCTGACTAGAATCCAGGGACAAGAAAGGAAAAAGTTTGTTTTCCTTTGTTGATAGAACCTAACATTTAAAAGGGTGCCGCAGTATTGAGTACACGGCTGAGTCGCAGCTTTGCGCACAGAAAAGACGCACTTTTGCGTATGCAGTTAAAAAGTAATTATACGGTTGTGTAGTAGTTGCATTATTTTGTATATGGCTGGTCGCACAATAAGCGTATACGTATTTCCGGTTGTGCTGCCACGGTGTTTAAACAAAGCCGTTGAGGTTTACCTTTTTCAATTGTTATCAATATCTGGGTTAACGTGTATTTTTCTGCGCAGGAAAAAAGTGTGTAACAGTGAGTATTTGTTGGATAAAGTTAAGGATATCGTATGATCCTTAAGGGCTGGGTGCAAGGGTTAGTCTAGCCGCTCGGTAAGTAGCTTTACCGTTCTATACACAGTAGCAGGTGTACATGTTGTCTTTGTTGTAGAGAGGTGCGTAGGAGCGGCCGACATATAAACTCCCATAGGTGTGGAAGTTGCCTTACTAAATCTTATCCGGGTGTGGAAGTTGCCTTTTTCAAATCTTATCCAGGTGTGTGGTCGCCGCCGACTTAAATCGTCCACAGGTAAGTGAAAGTATCTTGATTGTCTTTCACCAGTTTAAATCTTTATTGAAAAGCGTAGGATTTTGTCCCAGAATGGGAGCCATGCAAACAGTAGAGATGTTAGACAATGATGTGCTGCTAATGGAGGCGCCGATTGGGTCGGCCCGTCGTATTATGCATTCTAAGTATGGTACTTATGCAATAAGGTATTGTGATGTATGGTTTAATATGACGAGGAAGAGTGTTAGACCGTTTCCCAGAATTGGTAGTTTTGATAAGGATGTATTAAATAATGTCCGGGATCACATCAGTCTGATGCGCTCCCGAGAGAAAAAGGTCAAATATTGTGAATGTTTGAAATTGTGGCAGCATGAGGGGGATGCATGGCTTAAAAATGTGCAAGCGACGCAAATTAGCGTCGTTAGCGCATTGCCAGAAAATACATCCGCGACGCTAAATTGCAATACGGGCGAGCCGCAAATTGGCTCGCACGTGCGGCAAGGTAGTGTTGTGGAGAGTATTGCCAGCCGTTCACGCTCACCTCCCCCACCTTATGTGGATGGAGGTGCAAGTACAGTGACCAAAAATACCCATAAAAATGTAACAAGCAATTTGTACCCTCTCTTAAGTAACCATAAAGAAAATGTTTATGATATGGATGATGAGCCTATTGTAATGTCTGCCCTTTCCCATGCTGTGCAAATGATAGATGCTGCATCACCACAATCACGGGTGGTGCCGCCATCTCCATCGGTAACAGCAAGGGAAGTGTTAGCACACTCTGCACCCGTAGAGGAAGTTGTTAATATCATACGTAGCAGCAGCAGATTAAACCCCCAGCCAGGTAACCAGGTCAGAGGTAGCAACGCTGCCGGTCTGCATCCCATTCGGACGATAACTGTTCCGATGGAAATGCAGATGCGAACGGTGTAGTGCCCACGAGGGAAGTGGTAATGCATTATCCCTGGACAAGAGCAGAACTAAATTCCATCATAAATGATTTCCCCGATCCGAAAAAGGAACTAGCCAAATGTCAAAGATTTTTGAGAAATTTGGGTAGTTCTCATGAGCCAACTAATAAAGATTGGCCTGTGGTGTTAAGGGCCTATCTGCCACGCAATACCGACGTGACAAAATTTATCACGGATTGTGTATTGGATGGTGATGTTCCCTTAACAGACCAAGTAAACCAAGGTAACATTTCCCGCATTGTGACTCAATTGGGTATATATTTTCCAGTAGTAAACTGGAACAAAATTTTCACAATCAAGCAAAAGGAGAGTGAAACTGCAGAAGACTATTGCGACTGAGCTCTGCAGGCTATCACCCAGTACACTGGGATAGAAGATATTAAAGATAGCACTCACCGCAGGGGAATGATAGTCACGGTACTCATGGACGGTCTGAAAGACGACTTAAAGAATCGGGCTCAGACCTCACAGCCTGGCTGGAGGGGACTTACAATAGATAACCTCATAGAGTCTGCCATAGAACATGATAAAAATATCACAAAGAAGAGAGAGACCCAGAGCGAAAAACTAATGGCTGTCAGTATCCAAGCTGTGGAAGGAATGACAATAACATCACAGCCAACCGACACACCTGCACCCACACACACACCTGCACCTGAACAATTACACGTCCTCACCAATCCCACACCACAGCAAACACATCCTTACCCCACATATCATACACAACCACAGGTCCCATACTCATATCCCCCACAATATCCTTACCCTCCCTATCCTTACCCATACCCACCACCTTTCCCTCTTGCTCAAATCCCACAACAATCTTTTCATCCACCCCGTTCAAAATTATGTTTTAACTGTCACCAAGTGGGACACGTAAGTAAGAACTGCAAAGTGAAGAACACCACAAAGGAACACAAGTTTCCCATGGATTCATAGGTAACCCCAGTATCTTCTCCCAGGCCTTATATGACTGTTTACACTTTTCAACCTGCCAATGTATCTGTTCTAATGTAAAATGTGGATAATTTATTGTTGTATTTTAGGTCATGTTTAAATGATATTAAACTGTTGTGCTTTATCTCCCACTCATAGGACACAAGGTTGCTAAGGATAAACGGCAGCCATGCCAGGCTGAGGTCGACTACTCGGAATACTATCCAACCCAGTGGCACAGACATTATTTAGAGCAGTAGCTATTAATAACAAGATTTAATTGCAGGAACCTGTATGCAGATACTATATCCCTAGAATTATTAAAAATGATAGGGGGACTTATTTTACAGGTGACATTTCCAAGAACATGTGTAAGATGATGGGTAACAACACTAAGATTATCCCAGACTGTCTTTTCCTTTATTTGCCCCCCTTTGAGATACTGTTCAAACAGGCAGCCTCATGTGAAAATATGATAATGAGGTTACTGTGCAGGGTATCACAAAGATGAATGAGAATAACCGAAATTGAAAGTGTTATTAACTAATATGTCTAATGCAACCTGTCATGATGTCAAATCTGGAAGAATTTGTTATGATCCAAATTTTTTTTAGCTCAGGTTGTTTGACTGATCGGTGGAAACGTCCGTATCTGACGATACAACATCCTCAAAGGGTGGCCGGGGAAGATACGTTGGTCCATTCCACTCACTATAGGGAGGTTAACCAACCGGTGGAGATACAAGGCACAGACAAGGCTGATAACGTGGACCTGTCGATTGCGAGCTTGTGCCGGAAGGATTAAAAAGGTGACGGTGAGATATCTGAGCTAAAGAAATGTGTAGATCAGTGCTTCCAGCAATGGAGTGGTCTGCTGTGGTCATCCTAGTTCTTTTTCTTTCCAGAGTTTTGTCGTGATGATCTGTTTGGGGATACTCAGTGTCTGTGATGGAGGACCGATTGAGGAAATGGGAGCTGATGGCAGTGCTGATGGAGTGGAGTCAGGAGGAGTGCAATGCCAATCAGGGGAGTGTCTGACCAATTTTAGTATCGGAATTGTTATGTTATTTGGGAAGAATACTTCAAGAAGTTATGACCCTCACACATGTTGAAATGCTTGGTATACATAAAAACACACCATCACCATGTCTTCACACGCAATATGAACATAGAGGCAAAAGAAATATGATACCTGGTTATGTGCATAAAACCGCTCAGTTAATTAGTGAGACAACTGGCTTCCAAGACTTAGTCGCACTGGATCCCACCAGAATTGCTCGGGGTACATTAAATTTTAGATATATTCAGGAACTTGCTAAATTGATAGATAATATCACTGAGATGTACGATGACACATTCAGGTACACAGGGAGAGAATTGCAAGCGTACAAGAAAGAACTGGCTAGTGTTGAATTATTTAACTGCTGTTACTGGAGGGTATTGCGTAATGTTAGCCACCCAATTTGGAGTAAAATGTCACCAATGATACCAACGACCCTAAGGAGGTGATAGATCGGAGGATGGATGAAATTCTGCAGCTAAAATGGGAGTTTCGTAAGAACCATAATGCTTCAGTGGCTGAAGTAGGGGAAAAGATAGAAGGATTGGTTTCATGGCTGAACCCAGTGAAATGGTTCTCAGGTCTAGGGGAATGGGTCCAGGAAGTGATCGCCAGCATAGGCAAATTCTTGATCCTTATACTAAATTGTCATCATAATAATTGGCATATGCGTCTGGTGTGTTCCTATTGTGTTGAAGTGTGGAAAATGTAAAAATAGAGTAAAACGAAAGAATGAAATTATGATAGTGGCCAGTAAGAATACCGAGGTAAATACAGAACTGCATTACAACCCTGAGCTAGGAAATACCATCATTTAATGTATTATATTTAGACATGCATAGAATGTATTATTGAAATATTATTTTTAAAACACCTCAGATAATGTAAAGTCTAACTTCCCCTTCAAGACTGCTTTTATAAGACTGGTGCATCCCCACACCTTTCACATGATCTTCCAAGATCCGCTGTGTGCATATAATAGTAGTTTTATATCCCCACTCAGAGACACATTATTGATGGATTAAGAACCACCTTGTGCCATCCCATAATAACACTAAATAATATGTAAATGTATGCCTAAATTAAATTTTAATAGCAGATAGCATGTTGTTCGCTATCAAAGGGTGGACTGTCAAAACTGGATTATTGGCTGAGACAAGCTCAGTTTAAAATTGAATCGCAGCGACACCATCTTGCGACTGGCTGCAAGACGCCATTTTGCGAAATGGCCGCCTAAGCGCCATTTTAGATAAACTCACACTTTAGTACATGTGGCGATAATACTATTAGCATCATGCAAATGCATCTGTGATCATCGCCATAGGTTAAGGCGAATCACCAAAAGCCCATTTCATTACTTTACGTATTATAAAGGATATACAGTCAGGTCCATAAATATTGGGACATTGACAGAATTTTCAGATTTTGGCCTCTATTCACCACCACAATGGTTTTGAAATGAAACAAACAAGATGTGCATTAACTGCAGACTTTCAGATTTAATTTGAGGGTAATTACATCCAAATCGGGTGAACGGTGTAGGAATTACAACAGTTTCAATATGTGTCTCCCACTTTTTAAGGGGCCAAAAGTAATGGGACTATCAACTCAATAGCTATTTCATGGACAGGTGTGGGCTATTCCCTCGTTATTTCATTATCAATTAAGCAGGTAAAAGGTCTGGAGTTGATTCTAGGTGTGACATTTGCATTTGGAATCAGTTGCTGTCAACTCTCAATATGAGATCCAAAGAGCTGTCACTATCAGTGAAGCAAGTCATCATTAGGCTGAAAAATCAAAACAAACCCATCAGAGAGATAGCAAAAACATTAGGTGTGGCCAAATCAACTGTTTGGAACATTCTTAAAAAGAAAGAACGCACTGGAGAGCTCAGCAACACCAAAAGACCCGGAAGACCACGGAAAATAACTGTGGTGGATGACAGAAGAATTATTTCCCTGGTGAAGAAAAACCCCTTCACAACAGTTGGCCAAATTAAGAACACTCTCCAGGAGGTAGATGTATATGTGTCAAAGTCAACAATCAAGAGAAGACTTCACAAGAGTGAATATAGAGGGTTCACCACAAGATGCAAACCATTGGTGAGCCACAAAAACAGGAAGACCAGATTACAGTTTGCCAAACAACAACTAAAAAAGCCATTACAGTTCTGGAACAACATCCTATGGACAGATGAGACAAAGATCAACTTGTACCAGAGTGATGGAAAGAGAAGGAAAGGAACTGCTCATGATCCAAAACATACCACCTCATCAGTGAAGCATGGTGGTGGTAGTGTCGTGGCGTGGGCATGTATGGCTGCCAATGGAACTGGTTCCCTTGTATTTATTGATGATGTGACTGCTGACAAAAGCAGCAGAATGAATTCTGAAGTGTTTCAGGCAATATTATATGCTCATATTCAGTCAAATGCTTCAGAACTCATTGGACGGCGCTTCACAGTGCAGATGGACAATGACCCGAAGCATACTGCAAAAGCAACCAAAGAGTTTTTTAAGGCTAAAAAGTGGAATGTTATGCAATGGCCAAGTCAATCCCCTGACCTGAATCCGATTGAGCATGCATTTCACTTGATGAAGACAAAGCTGAAGGGAAAATGCCCCAAGAACAAGCAGGAACTGAAGACATTTGCAGTAGAGGCCTGGCAGAGCATCACCAGGGATGAAACCCAGCGTCTGGTGATGTCTATGCGTTCCAGACTTCAGGCTGTAATTGCCTGCAAAGGATTTGCAACAAAGTATTAAAAAGTGAAAGTTAGATTTAGGATTGTTTAGTTTGTCCCATTACTTTTGGCCCCTTAAAAAGTGGGAGGCACATATAGAAACCGTTCCTACACCATTCACCTGATTTGGATGTAATTACCCTCAAATGAAATCTGAAAGTCTGCAGTTAAAGCACATCTTGTTTGTTTAATTTCAAAGCCATTGTGGTGGTGAATAGAGGACAAAATATGAAAATTCTGTCAATGTCCCAATATTTATGGACCTGACTGTATATTTCAGAAATGGCTTTACAGTATGCCAAAATTACATTAGAGCAAGTGGCCAGGTGACAACTGGCTTGTGTAGATAAGCTTCCTGGATAGTGTTTGCCCTCACTACAGGTGGTCTGGCTAGAATACACACCTTACATTAGCAGGCTTCCTGCAATGACATGATTTCAAAGGCTAGAGTGTCATCTTAGGTCTGTCTGTTGTAGCTGGGCTATTTGCATTTCACACAAAAGACTGGGAGAATAAAGAGTTTTTCTTTTGAAGCCTGGGACAGGTGGGGGGGACTGCTCACAGAGTGGGCATGTGGAACTATCTGGCTCAGCATGTCACACAGCTAAGATGTTCACTCAGTGACAGTTAACTGCACCCTTCCCCATACACACATAAATACGTCTTTATATCAAACCCCGAATACTCACACATTACATATTCACACATAAGGTTTAATAAGCTTTAAAGTATATGATTTAAGTTGGTTCAGTTAGTTAGTGAAATAAAGATATTTGATAACTAAGGTTCTATACATGTTAAGACACCAGTGTTTGGGTTCGTACTGATGCATACTCTTTCAACAGAATTCCGGTACTATCGGTGTGGAGATCGCATCATGCATTCCCAACTTATGGACCGCAGAGACTACAAGCAACAAAATGTATATTTTAGGAACAACTGTTAGGATGTAGCATGGGGGCGGGGAGGGGAAAGACCCTCAGCTGTTAGAGGCAGGGAGAGTCTATTTGAACCAGCCTGTTAAATACACTGTAACATATGCTTCTCCCCTGGGAACCAATGGCATAATCAAGAAACTTCTCTATTGTCCTGTCTATTCTGGGGGGGTATAAACATGTGTGCGCAAGCACTGGGTTTTTAGTCTTCTTGCTGAATGCTGAATGACGACGGGGTTTCTTGCTGATGCCTATCACTGGGTCCGGGAGCGCTGCGTATGTATACTGTACTTGGGTCTGTATAATTCCTTTGCGTCTAATTGTGTCTGGATCAATAGCGTGTAACTGACTGTACTTTTACTTGAATAATACTTGTGCTTTGGAACCACAGATTCCAGGTCTAAGTCTTTATTTACTGTATGACTGCGTACGCAAATTAGCGTCATCCTTAGAAGGTATAGGCAGGATATTAGAAGATACAGGCAGTGGTATATAAAGGTTCATTTTAATATCAACAGATGGGGGCTCATCGAGTGAAGTCACTTACCTACTCACACGGCACATACGGCTATCGATATCTCAGCAAAGGGTGGAGTGGCCACATACAGGGTTTTCCTGTAACCGCTTTGTGCTGAAAAATCGCTATCCGTTTTCGTGTGAGCTAAGGAACAATCCGCAGCGGGTCCGGTTCCCGGTGGCACTTGTAAGTACTTAATTAACTATTTATTTACTTTAAACAGTTAATAAAATAGAAGAAGCACTTACAAGTGTCACCGGAGAACAGACTGATGGGAGATGCTTTACGCTGCTGCATGCACATACTTGCTGACTTCTGAGATTCCCTTCCCAGTAGATGAAGCAGATGTGCGGTGTTGAGGGCGGTGCCAGATGGGTCACGTCATTAGGCCCCGCTCCCTTGTGGGAATGTGCCGCAAACGCCACATATTATCATTGAATCACGTTATAAGTCCCCGCGCCCTATGCACGGACCTGCTGATTTCAGTAATAAGTGGGCGAAATGCGGGAGAAGTGTCTATATTTCCGGGGGTGCTGGAGTAACCCAAACAATCGGGAGCCTCCCGCAATGATGGGAACCGCAGAATAAACTTTAGTTACCCTGCGGCTCTCCATTGAGTCCAATGGAGGGAGCCGTTCATTGGCTGAGAGGCGGGTCCTGCCCTCTTTCAGCCAATCAACGCTCAGACACGGACCTTCAAAGGAGGAAGCCGCGTCTGAGCACTTCATTCGGTAAGGAATAATCATCCTTGTTAGGATGGTTATTGCTTAGTGCGAGGGTCGGGTTTTTTGTGTTGTTATTTTAAGAAGACCCATGGATGCCTACTGGACAAGGGGACCACTCGAGGTAATATAGGTGAGTATTTTGTGAGTGTGTATACATGTATGTATTAAACTTATACTGTGTAAGGTGTGTATGTGTTTCTTTCAACATTTCTTTACAGGTGAACTACAGGTCCCAGTGGGCCCCTACTGCCCCGCATGCTGGTACTTGTGGTTCTCCAAGTGCCAGCATGCAGGGGAGTCTTGCTGGGACCTGCAGTTCTACTGTAAAGACAATGTTTTTATTCTTCTAATTTTACACTACACTAACACAATCATCCCACCACCCACCGCCCAGGGGTGGCAGGGATAGCCGCGGGCTATCAGCCTAGGCTAGGGGTATCCTGGAGAGGGAGACCCCTTTATTGGAGGGGTCTCCAACTCCCCAGGGATCCTTGGCTTGGGCTGACTAGCGATCAGGGCTGATGCTGCGGCTGGGGGGCCCGGTGATAGGGCTCCCCTGGCTGTTGCATCAGTCCCCTGTTAGAAAGGGTCCAGGGTTCTGTGAATTATAGGGAGACCCTACGCAAATTTTTACCTGTAATTCCAGAACCAGCACTGGTTCCCATATCCCAGTGTTGGTTGAACTAAGTAGAGGGAGACCCTACGCAATTTTTTTCCTGTACTTAGTCAACCAGAACTGGGTTTGAACAGTCCGGGGCTGGTTCTGTTTTTTGGGGGGGGCCTCAACTTTTAACTCTTTATATACTTTTTACAGTCAGATACATGCAGATATCTCACTGATGTCTGGATGTATCTGTGTGAGAACGAAGTGCTCATGCTGAAAGTGAAAGCATGAAGCAGTTCAATGCTGTCGGGGATTTTCAGTTTGGTTTGAAGTGTGATTTGCCGTTGGATTTGTACATGAACATGCCAAATTGAACAGCAAATCACTGTTCAAAACCGACTCAAATCGAATTTGTTTCGCAAATCGCAAAACAAATCGAACTATAGTAAATCTGGCAAAATCACTTGTTTTTCAACATTCGATTTGAGTCGTTTGAGAAGAGCTAAATCACTCTTCAATTTGGCCAACAAATCGACCTTAGATAGATTTACCCCCAGATGTTAGGCAGTCAATAGGTCGACAGGGACAAAAGATTGACATGTACAAAAGGTCGCCGCAAAAATGGCCGACACACAAATGGTCGATGTTTTTCTTTTCTAACCCTAATCTTTACCCTAACCCTAACTATCCCCTTGGTGCCTAACCCTCCTGCCTGGTGCCTAACCCTAACTGTCGGGGTAGATGCCTGACCTTAACTGTCCCTTTAAGTGCCTAACCCTAACCCTCCTGTAAGTGCCCAACCCTAAAAAAAAAAAAAAGGTGATGAACACTTTTGTGTCAACCATTTTCATGTCAACCTTTTGACCCTGTCAACCATTTGTACCTGTCGACCTTCTTACATGTCAACCTTTAGTGTCGACCTTTTGTCCCTGTCAGCCTTTTGTCCCTGTCGACCTATTGACTATTAACATCAAGGGCCAAATGAAATAGCATGAGAGTTTAGAAAATGTGAGAGTTTAGCAGTAAAATTCTCACACTACTACATTGATCGAGTTGTATTTTCAAACAGGAAACACCTGGATGAGAGTTTAAATCTTGAGAGTTTTTTGAGTCTGAAAACAGGCAAGTCTAAATGTTCTGTGAATTTATTACATTGGCTGAGTTTAAAAATGTGAGAGTTTTCTCACATTTTCTAAACTCCCACCCTATTACATTTGGCCCCTGGTGTCTATCTAGACAAGGGGTGGGGAACCTTTTTTCTGCAAAGGGCCATTTAGATATAACATTATTCGCGGGCCTGGTGCAGGCCTTGCCCCCTCTGTGTGATGTCACATGGGACGGGGACACAATCACCAGTGATTACAGCAATGCCCGAAGCATCCTAAGGACGCTCCAGGTGGCATTACTGCATAGATTCTGGCTGCAGGGTGCCATTGTAGGCACCCTGCTAGCCAGATGAGGCTAGCAGAAAAAAGCTCAGATGGCCAGACCAAATGATTCTGTGGGCTTAATTCAGCCCCCGGGCCTGAGGTTCCCCATCCCTGATCTAGACATTGTCTTCCTTTTTATTGTAGATCTTTAGACCAGATCCTGTTCTAACTGCCTGATGCCTGGACACAGCACCTCTTCTCCCGGCCTGTTCTGTCCTGATAGTGCCTTGAGGCGGCGCTCTCACCTACTGCCCCCTCTTTCACACCTCCATGCCATTTTTAAATCTTTTGGAAAATCCTGGCATTAATGAGGCATAAGAGATGCTCAGAATGGGAAGTATTTGGTGGCATCAATAGCCAAGGCCTGGGGGGGGCGGGTAGTTTACTGGCTTAAGGTAAACCTGTTGCATAAGTATTCAAAGATTTGCTCAAATCTACCCTGCCAGATATTGAGGAGGGCTTTCTCCAATTTTATAATAAATGGGGGGGGGCATTTACTGATTCTTTAGATGCTACAACACAATCCAAATAAAAAAACATATAAAGAAAATGTGCTCAACTAGTTATAAATTATCAGTTTACTCACCTCCAAATATCCCTGTTATCTGATCAAATATCACCCCTTGTTTTCTTCCTGTATAGTGCTGCTCACAGGCTGGCCGTCAAGGTTATTATCATTATTAAATTTTATTTATAAGTTGCCACAAGTGGTCTGCAGCGCCGTACATACTGCAACAGTAGGGCAGTACAGGGTACACACGAACATTACATTACAATACCATACCTCCCAACTTTGGAAGGTTTAGGATCGTGACTGCTGCGCACCAAAAAGGAGGTGTGGTCTTGTGGAAAAAGGGGAGTGACCGTGTGACATGCCCCTTTTTATCACTCCAGGGGCGAGACCAGCATCCATGGAGATGCTGGGCTGCCCCCAGGGTTCTCCCCGAATGGTGAAGAGATGCCGTGCACATCTATTCACCTGATGCTCTCCTCTGCAGAGCAGCGGTGAGATTCATTTCCCCCAACTTCCCCCCACCGCGGGACCCTGTAGCCAACGGGTGGGACAGTACCTGAATAGTGGGACTGTCCTGCCAGAAGTGGGACAGTTGGGGGCATGCAATACAGTAACCGAAACATAAACAGAGCACAAGTAACAATTAGAACCACAATTCTCAGCACACAATACAGCTGGGAAGGTGAAGGTTGTCATTGAAGTGCTAGAGAAAAGGGCTGTGAGAACAGGAGGGAGGAAGACCCTGCTGGTAGGAGCTTACAATTGAGTTTGAACTATTATTTGTCATCCCAGGATGCTTGGTAAATAATAAAGGAGAGATGACATCTCATGAATGGTTGGCATGAACAGCCAGAGGTAAGTAGTACTCAAAGGCAGAATGTATGTAATTTTTAACTTTAGGTGGAGAATTCCTTTGAATGTATGTATATGTATTAAAAAACCCATATTTATCTATATGTTATAACATATTTATTTATTAACCAGGACGGTGAAATTGTTTTAGTATTGTTTATAAATAAATTGTCCAGTATATTCTGACAATCAGCATTTCTTTTTGTTTTATATAAGAAAATTATAGAACGATAGGTAGCTGTATCTGTTAATATGTATACTGACCTTGTAATGTAAGCTTATTTTAACCTAAATGATAGATAGATGATAGATAGCAATGGCAAAATGCATGCAGCAGGTGATTTTCATCTCAGTATACTGACCATGACTTGTTACATCATAAACAGCCTTTGTGATGTCACTCAGCTTTGGTAGAAAGGTCACCATTTTGTAGAGAACTCAGTTATCAACTATGTCTGCTGATATGACATCTCACAATGTAAGGTGTGCTTACTTTAACCTAAATGTTACATGAAAGTAATGATAGATAGCATTGATCAAATGCAGGTACTGTAGGATGTGATTTTTAACCTCAATAGATTGATCATGTGAATTGCTAAATAACTGTTAGTTATCAACTGCATCTGTTATTACTCTTATTGACTGTGTAGTGTAAGCTAATATTTACATAAATTATAGTTTATGAGTAGATTGCAAATGGATAGTTATCAATGGCATGTAGGAGGTGATTATTCACCTCAGTATACTGACCATGTGACTTGTTACATAATAAAGCACCTTTGTGATGTCACCCAGATTTTGTAGGAAGGTCATCATTTTGTAGAGAACTGTCAGTTACCAACTGTATCTTCTGATATGACATCTCACAATGTAAGGAATGCTTACTTTAAACTAAATGTTATATCTAAAATTGATAGATACTGTAGATAGATGATATTGTGAAATGCAGGTATGAAATGATTAATAACCTCAGACTGATCATGTCAGTTATCACCAGCTGTATCTATTAATATGTCTACTAACCTTGTAATGTAAACTTATTTTAACCTAAATGGGGGCAATTCAATTCAGCGTGAATTGAATTGTGCCGGGAGGGAGCTCCTGAAGCAATTCAATTCACCGCGCTGTTTACTCCGACGGGATGTAGTCAAGTCAGAGAATGCCTGTTCTCCCGACTTAACCTAGGTGTTAATCTCAGGAGGATGCGAGGAGAAATCATTAGTCAAACTAGACAGCGTGAGCTTCCTCCCGGCGCTATTCAATTCTTGCTCAATTGAATTCCCCCCAATGATAGATTATAAATAGATCATTGAATTCCCCCCAATGATAGATTATATTCCCCCCAATGATAGATTATAAATAGATCATTGAATTCCCCCCAATGATAGATTATAAATAGATAATTGAATTCCCCCCAATGATAGATTATAAATAGATAACAATAGCAAAATGCATGTAGCAGGTAATTTTTCACCTCAGTATACTGACCATGTGACTTGCTTCATCAATAACAGTCTTTGTATGTCACTTAGCTTCGGTAGAAAGGTCACCATTTTCTTTTTAATTATTAAATATATTTATTGAAGCAATGAGTGTTGTATAATAATAACATATAGATAATGCATACAATAACCATCAATGGATACAGTTCTTGATGACTGAGAATAAAACAAAATATAATGTCACCATTTTCAGAGCTGGATTAAGAGTCACATGGACCTGGGACTGAAAATGTTTAACGGCCTATACTGAGAAGGGGAGGAGCTATAACCTTTGCTGTGTGGGTGTGACCAGAGCCAAGTGCATGTGCACCTCCCATACACTATCAGCCCCACTGTCTCTATAAAAATAGAAACAAATTTGTGAGAAAACTAGAAAAACTATTTTAATACTTAGAATTTATGGCTGACTGTGTGACCAGCTAGGCAGCTGGTCATCATCATGCTGATGATGGGCCTATTTTTATATGGAGACATGGAGCTGGAGCTCCATCCGCTCCATTGTTAATCTGGCCCAGACATCAGGTTTTTTTTGTATCAAGTGACCAAGAAAGGGAAACATATTGTTGAACAATTGGTAGTCCTGAAGGCATATAGAAGAATGGTGTTAAACCTGGCTCATGGTCACATAACTGCAGGTCACCTGGGTGTAGAAAAAAAACACAGAGAGAGATTTTTCCGGCCCGAGATCCATAAAGAGGTATCTGAATATCGTGCATCCTGCCCTGAGGTATCTGAATATCATGCATCCTGCCCTGAATATTGGTACCATGCTCTAAGGCCACATTTTAGAAGTCTGCTTGTCCCGGTACTCAATATTAAGGTTCCGTTTGAGAGAATAGCTATGGATTTGGTTGAACCTTTAATAAAATTGGCCAGGGGCCATCAATATGTTTTGGTGATAATGAGTACACTACCAGATACCCAGAAGCAATACGCTAACAAAGACCATTGCTAAAGAAATAGTACATGTCTTTAGCAGATTGGGAATACCCATACACCATTTATGTAAAAATGAAAGAATGATGTCGCCTGTTTAAATTTACTCAGCTAACAACCTCTGTGTATCACACCCAAACTGATGGTTTAGTGGAGAGATTTAACAAAACTTTAAAGAACATGCTTAAGAAAGTGGTGGATAAAGATAGAAGAGATTGGAATTATTAGTTAACTTATTTATTACTGGACATTAGAGAGATTCCCCAATCTTCCACAGGGTTTTTACCTTTTGATTAGTTGACTAAAGGGGATTGCTGGACATTGCACAGGAAACATGAGAGGGGCAATCCAGTCCTTATAGAACTGTTATTGAGCATGTTTCTCAAATGCAGTAAGCTGCACAGAAAGAGAGCTAATAAAGGCATGCCTCTGAGTATGCAGGGGCGTGCCTTGAGCACTGATGGATACCTTGGATGTGTATTGTGACCAGGAAGTGCACTGCAGTATTTAGAGATTGGAGTTCAGTCAGCAGCAAGATAAGACACAGTGATGAAGTAGGTGATGGGAGAGTTAGTGAGTAGGGGAGAGATAGGCTCCCAGCACTCAGACCCATCTCCATATGTGCCTTCCCAGGCATTGACCTCACTGCACATCACTGGATACTACTTGCTGGGAAGGGAATGCAGGTTGATCACCTGATAATGCCCCTTTAAAATGGATGTCTGATGGTTATTGCCATTACATTTTCAGTAGGGCACAGGCCAGGAAGCCAACTGGCCAATGCAGATGCTTTGTCGCATGTTTTTTTGTTTGGGGGCTGTAGTTGTTCCGCCACACAGGTCAAAATAAAGGGGTGGGGGATAGGTGACAAAAACACTGGTAAGATTATACACAGGATATATTTGCCCCCAGGGGGGCACCTGGGGTGCATCACCTTACGTTGATCTTCCTGTGGATTATTATTATCCCCTATTCTATCTTAGAAGCCTTGGGTGTTCCGATTGGAGTAGTCCTCTAAGTACCCCCCCTATGACCTTTATTGAAACACCACTTCTTTCGGGTGTGTGTGCGACCATAAACTGATGTACTTACACATATAGGTATTGGTTTTGTTTCCCTTTTTTATATACCATCACAACGTGACTCTTGGAGTAGAGTAAAAAGAGAAACAAAGATCGGTATTACTTACCATTTGGTGAAACTTTTTTCTAATTTTTATGTTTAAATATGTTTTGTTTATAATGATATTATCGTGTTAGCCCCTTAGATTATATAGCCATACCTTATAAATTAATAATACGGCAGAAGGTTGTCAGCTGGGTATAAAGCTGACACAGTGCTCATAATGAAAATGGTTGGGGGAGGAGGCGTGTAACTTAAAACATTTTTTAAAACCAAAGGAAATCACTTTTAAAAAACTAAAGCTGTAAAATACCTTGCATTTTAAGTTCCAATGGTACTATTAGGGGCATATGATCAATTGGGCACATTTCCCGTTGTTTTAACTTTCCCGCATCCCTCGTGCGAGATTTGTAATGTGTGTGGTCCTGTTTAAGTGCTGTCCAATTGAAAACAAATTTTGCATGTGATTTGCATGCAAACGCGAGAGAGGGCTGGTCCAAAAATCACACACGTCATATATAAACCTCGCCCTCCATGTTTGCAGCATCTATTTTGTGAAAAACGCACTGGGAGCCGGCTGGTGATACCTGCCTGGTGTTATAATTTTTTATTTACTCTACTTTGACTTATATAACCCTCCCCACACATCCTCCACATAGTTTATTTTACATACCCAACCCCCCAGTACCACCAGACACACATTACACAGACCCTCTCACCGCATACACCCCTCCTTATTTTTATACTTAAACACCCTTCCCCCCTAGACATTTCCCACCTATTTAAATACTCCCAGCACCAAGAATATAAATTTCTAAAGTTATCTTTCTGCTAGTCAGAGGGAGGATAAGGAAATGATAGACTAAGAATGTTGGTGATAGTTTTAATTTTAATATATGCTGAAGACTTAATTCTATATTTATGTCTAAAACATCTAATTGGAAACACATGCAGGGACATTTAACCAAACATTGATTATAATTTAAAATTAAACCTATGGAAACTTTGCAAGCAAACAATTGAACCATTCATGTTGTAAATACTATATGTGGTCGTCAGTTTAATAATATCTCTACTTTTATGTGAAGAAATGCACTGGAACGGTGATAGGTGCTAAATCTCATGCGGAATGTCTTCTTTCCCAGATGTAGGCCAGTTGTCACTCTTTTGCATCACAGATACCACCAGCAGTGATTGCGAATGTGGCTTCATTTTCTGGCATCTCAGGGCTGTCAATGAACAACATTTAAACATTATGTAACATGTATAATAAGAAATGTGTCATTTTAATTTTATCAGTATTTAAAAATGAAACAATGTTCTAAAGATATTTTGAAATCAACTTTTCATATTTAATGTTACAAAAACCAGTGTACAGTATATATGCCCAGAGTATGCCAAACAGTACAGGCAAGGCGTCTTTTCTGTACTGGCAGCCAAGACTTACAAGGAAGAATTACTAACAGAGACAGTCACTAGAACTTTTAAAGTTTGATTTAGTGCTGGTCAAACTCTTAATGAAAGAGGGGCACATTGTTTTCAAACTATAAGCAGGCGGTCAAATACCATAAAGGCCATGATATAATGAAACAGTAGACATCTTCCATTGTGTAAAACTGCATATACATTGTGAAGTACATGAGATTGGAGGTTGGATTGCCTACAAAACTAGGGAACTAAATTGGAGCTATGCAATTACTGTGCGCAGTAAGCCAATGTCTAGTCCGAGGGTGTGAACAGAAATCCACGTTAAGTGCACCTTCAAGTCTGGTGCATATCCACTAGCAGATAGTGGAACAACAGTACGATTACAACATTGTAATCATACAGTCGTTCCTCTTCCCCTGCAGTGCCTACACTGAATGATATGTCGTCCAGTGTAGGCACCCTCCCTCATCCCTGAACATGGTCAATCTGTATTTATCGGCAGATTGACTGGCATGTTCAGGCGATGATTGATGCCGAAAACGACCAGCGGGAGCACGCATAGTTTTCGACACTTTCATGCCCGATTAATGAACGATTGCACGATTACGATGTTGTAATCGTGCAATCGCTCATTAATATCTGCTAGTGGATACGTGGCATTACTGAGACAGTAATTGAATAGCTCAGAGTTCTTAACCGGGGAGCTAAAAGACTGCAGTAAGTCGCGCAGCTAATTGAATTCCCCCTGTGTGCTCAATCAGTTATTCACAGATAGCCAGAGCCCCAACAGGCACTGGTGAGTGTTACAGAGCTAAAGGACAACTGCGAGAAGAACAGAGTGGAAGTTGCCGCTCTGGCTTGCTTTAAGTATAATACTTCTTATGCTGTGACCTAAAGCAACCCCCTTGTTTTTTACTCCTTGTTTTGTTCAGAGTGAGCCTGTTCCTCATATATGTCTCCAAACAGAATTTATGCTAAATAATCATTTGGTAAAGTTACAACAGACTGAGTTTATTTACCAGCACCTGAAGCATGAATCTATACTATAAAATGATGTCATCACTTTGGCGAATATAAAAAGCTTTGAAAAAAATGTCAGGGGCTGACCGTGGCAGAGTGGTGACAGAAATGGTGGAGTATAGCTTTGAGTTAAACAGTTTCAGAGCCGTCATGTACAGGGGGTGTATGGCTCTTGGGGAGAGGTGGAACATGCTGGGGGGATGTATACAGTGGATTTATTTGAACTCTGAGAGATTGTATATCCTGACAATGTGGCAAACTGCAGGGACCCAAAATTCATCTTGGAAAGAATATCTAAGACGCCTGGACTCAGAAAAGGTAAAGCCAGGTTGGACAACAAGAGTGCAATTATTAGCAGAGACGAGTAAGAAGGGAGATGGAAAGAGAAGTTTTTCTCCTAACCATCTTTCATTTTTTGTCTCCCAAAAGTAATAATCTAAGGGGTAAATTTACTAAGATTCGAGTCTGATTGAGTCTTTGTGTTTTAAACTCGATTTGCCTCGCCAAAACTCGGGTGATTTTCCCATTTTTAAACACTCAAATTTACTAAGAAGTGAGTTTAGCTGAAAGTGAGTTGGCTGGTGAAGCAAATCGAGATTTCTCCTCCGAGTAACAAGTTTAGATGAGATAACTCACCCAAGATTGCAGTGTTTTCTATCCGCAAAACTCTCCCGAGCAAGCAGCCTGCACACATCAGTTAGATATGTGAAGGCTGCTTGTGTAGTTTACCTGTTAAACAAGGGTTAAAGCTTTAAAATAAATGTAGGGTCCCCCCCCCAAAAGCAGAACCAGCCCCGGACAGCTCAGCCAGTCCTGGTTCCTAAAATTACGGGGAACAAAATGATTAGGGTAACCCATCATTTAGGAACCAGCACCAGTGCTGGTTTTAAATATAGGGGGGTAAAAATGCATAGGGGTCCCCCTATATTTAAAACCAGCACTGGACCCAAACCGACTGGGGTGTAATGCCACAGCCAGAAGACTATCATCGGGTCTCCAGGGCCAAATCATTAACACCCAAGCCAGTCAGCCCAAGTCGGGGATCTCAGGGGAGGTGGGGACCCCCCAAGAAGGGGTCCCACTCTCCCGAAACCCTAGACTCAGGCTGAAGCCCGGGGCTCTTCTCCGCAGCCCTGAAGTGGTGGGTACAGGGGTAATAATGGGACAAATAGTTAAAAACTATTGTATTTTACAGTAGAACTACAGGTGCCAGCATGCCTGCCCTTTGGAAGTTGTACAGCTATAAGTGCCAGCAGGTTGCCAGCACCCGTACCCCCACTGTAAATTAAATAGTTAAAAAAACACAAGAAGGGATCCCCCTCTCCCGAAACACCAGACTCAGGCTGAAGCCCGGGGCTCTTTTCCGCACCCCTGGAGCAGTGGGTACAGGGGTAATAATGGGGCAAATAGTTCAAAACTATTGTATTTTGCTGTAGAACTACAGGTGCCAGCATGCCTACCTTTTGGCACTTGTGAAACTACAAGTGCCAGTAGGCGGCTGACACCAGGACCACCACTGTAAATGAAATAGTTAAAAAACACAGTACTCACACCATATACAGTATAACTATATTACATACCTACCTATCCCATTCACACATACTTATCTACTGCTAGCTGATTTGTCCACTTCTCCCATGTAGAATCCAATGGGTGTACCTTGAATACAGATTTGATACTCACCTCCATCCTCACGCTGCTCTCCGTAGCATCCCTGGACTTGGCAACATAACAAATCGACTGCCCCGAAGCCATACGGACAAGTATTGGTATGTGTTGTCTCACATACCAATACTTTGCGAATGCCAGCTGACGGGCCTCTTTGGGAAATCCCTTGGCCCACCAGCCAATCAGAAGAGGCCCTTCAGCTGGCATTCGCAAAGTATTACATCTGAGGTAGCCGCTGACAATACTAGCAGGCGGAGAAACACGTTATTTATCCCCTATCTACAAGAGGCTGCATATTTGAATGATCTATCAGACGATCCAAACCCAGGAGAGAAGTATAAACCTATGTTTAAGTCTGTTCTAAACTGATTACATGCTCTGGTATAAACAGCCAGCAGTACAAACAGCTGATAAACTCCCTGGAAGTCCGGGCTGTATTCCTGCAAGAATATGCCAGTGAAATGGTGTCTGTGTCATGAAGTGCAGCATGATTAAACAATCATAAATAACTATACTACAAAATTAGTTATGGGACAAAAGGATATTCTTTGAATTGAACATTACAAAGTGCCTTTTTTTTACAACAAAAGCCTCTTATTATTAATTTTTCCATTTTTTATAAATTTTTGCTTTTTTCCTTTTTTATAAGCATGCTAATTTTAGAGTATTAAATAAGTGGTTGTAATAATTATGTGTTTTTGTGAATAGAAATATCATAAAACATAATATCCATTGGGAAATTAAGTACCAATTACATTGGAAGCATTGTGCAACACTTAATTAATTTTCTGTGTGGATTAATTGTTTTTTAGTTAATAAATTGAATGTTACGCCTACTAATTCACCCGAGATTGTAATCTCGATTCTTGGTAAATTCCCGAGTTGCATATTTTTCATGAAAAGTACTTCAGAGTTTGGAAGATGGTGAGTTGATTCGAATTTGCAATCTCACCCAAGTTTTTCAGTGAAAAATGAAAACTCTTTCCCAAACTCACACGAGTTTGTCTTTAGTAAATTTGCAAGATGAAAAACATGCCTAAACTCACCCGAGATTGCAAACTCAACCAAACTTGAATCTTAGTAAATTTACCCCTAACTGTCCATGGGGAATAATAAACCCAAAATTTCAGTAAATCCTTCGAAAACAGGTGTTTTCAGAAGATTTCTGCATTTTTGAGCATCCCCATATTTCCGATAGCAAATGCAGTTCACATCGGTTTCTATCATGACTGAAAAAATTTCACATTTACTAAACTCTGAAAAGCGTAGCTTTTGCAGTTCAGCTTGGGCCGATTAGCTAACACCATCTTTAGATAATGTTAGCCCATTGTACCCTACAGGCTACATTTTACTATTTTTGAGAGGGATCCAAAGGATGCTCAGTTGCCCATTTTCTTATGGACCCACAATTCTGTAAAACGTTGTGGAAGGCTTGTTTTAAAAGGATAGTTCCCAAAAATGGAACGAGGTCATGAACTATGTACTAGGAAGAGACTTAGGCTCATTTATACATACATACATTTATTATGGTTTCTAACATCTTTAATATTCAGATAATAATATTTATCTGTTCCCATAAATTGCCAGAATTTGAAATGCTTGTCTCCTTATGTGGCAGATTCAATTAGCTGCTAGTTTCCACAGGAACCTCTCATGCAAACACTACTAGAAATAGTACACACCATAGATTTGCAAGCAAAAGTAAGTGAGGTATTACCTACAGTATTAACCAGAAATGTGCACAGTTGCACATAGAGCGAGGCTCTGAAGCAGTCCTACTCTAGGTACATCTGAGTCATGTTTTACATTACTGCACGGCAAAGCATAAAGGAAGAGGCAGTGCAGTAAAAAAGAAATAAGATAGCTGGACTGAAATTGTTTACTACAGAGTGGCATGTCATATAAGATATGTTTACCTTATATACCATGCTGTATATTAGCATAGTGTATTTTTTACATACCTTGAAGACAAAAATTTACATTTTTGATCCATGTTTATAATTTGTCCAATATGTGTCTTTGTATAATTGTAATTAGTATATTAAGGAAAGTCTTTTGATGATTTAGGTACAGTAACTTGAATAGAGTAGATTTAGGGCTTGATTCAGAGGTGCACACTATTTGCGTGCGCTCGCTCTGAATCAGGGCGTCCCTATTTTTTTAAATTCTGGCCTGCAGGTCGCTCGCACAGCTGTGGGTGACCACCCACAGCCTGTGCAAGCAGCCTGGCGATGGTCACGATTATGGACAATCTCTCTCGCTGCACACATCCTGAAATACAAGTTCCAGAATGCGCCGTTCTCTGCATAAAGTTGTTCTGGCAGGGCCTGAGTAAGGGTTCTGATCACTGTAGGCTGATATACACCACAGTCCAGTCACCATCATGTTTGATTAATTCAACAAAATATTCCA
Organism: Taudactylus pleione; assembly: GCA_031769625.1. NCBI lineage: Eukaryota > Metazoa > Chordata > Amphibia > Anura > Myobatrachidae > Taudactylus > Taudactylus pleione. The sequence goes on from JAUIMM010000641.1 coordinate 6,141,053, forward strand.
CTGCATACATTACATATATTAGTCCGTTATTTCAGGACAAAGCCCACCACCTACATTAGTCTGTCTGTTCCCCCAGTCCAGTTACATCATCTAGTAAGGGGAAAATCCCCATTCCAGCCATCACCCTGTCAGAGCACCCTATCTGTAGCCAGGAAAGCCTTCCGGCGCCAGCCAATTATGCAGGCCGCTAGTCCCCTGACAAGTATAGGGCAGTTCCTCCCATCATCTGTGTCTGGTATTATGTATTTGTAGGTGGTCCAGACTCCCCATTCTCCTTTTGTCTCTTCTTGACTGGACTGTGGCTTTTGCCATGGTCTTCCCTTTAAAGTTGTTCTCTTAACATTAGTTCCTGGGCAGACGACACCTCAGCCAGTTGAAGACATAGTTACAAACATAGAAAATACGGGGACAAGGTTCACTTCACATAATGTTAATACTAATTTTTAAGCTTCTTGTGATTTTAAACATGATATAACTCTTAACATGCATATATGTGGGTTTTCTTCATGATTGCATGAGTTGCATATTCATAAACACAACTTTACTGCACTCAGGTTACACTAGAATGTTCGCTTCTGAGCATGCGTACAGCAAAATGACATATGATAGGCTATACAAACTGGCATAGTACACACTATCTACCAAATATTAATTTAGAGTCCTTATTCTTGTGTTTCAAAGGCAAGAATCATGTCGACATCCAGCTACACCCATTTTCCACAATATTCAGAAAAATGTTTGCATCTAGAGACCATTTGTGACCTGATGGCCTTGCTCCTGTCAAGCGACCACAGATTAGTTTTGATCCCACTGGACTTTGGGGTATTAGGGAGTCCCTCTTACAACCAGTAACCACCTCTTACTGACCCTGCCCACTGCGCCGTGGGCGTGTAACGTTAATGCCACCTCAAAGCTCCTACACTGGCACTTGGAACTGCTTATTTTCACCCAGGCTCCTACGTCGGCACCTGGAACCGCCTCTGCTATGTATACATAGACAAGCTGCACCCGGTACGTTTCGGCTGATACTCACTAATCCCTCGCAATGGCTGGCAGTGGTCACTCCCCTATGCTCGTGCCTACCTGGTGTTTTAGTCGCCACCCAGGAGTCAGCTCGTCTAGGGCCGGGGGAGGTTTCCCTCCAAAACCGACTTCCAGGAATCTGCTAAGGGACCAAGCCTGCCACCTCTATCTGAATCTGGGTTCTAGAGGTGGGCAAGCAGGGTCCCCGGGCAGGGTTTCCTGGTCACGGAAGGGAAGCTATTTTGGAGCTCCCTGAAACAGTTAGCTGGCTGCATTAGCCAGCTGCATTAGCCAGCTTCTTATGCACCTCCTCTTCCCACTTCCAGAGGCTGCATAGGAGAACATTTATTCCTCTATTGATACCCCTTAATCGCTATACCTAAATGTCGCTATTTAGCGCTACAAGTCTCATAAGAAATAATTGCTTTCCAATCTAATTGTGGTTCCAAAGGACAAAAAGTTATATTATTCAATGAAAAGTATAATGCGCTGTGATCTAGACAATTAAATCAAAAAGCAAGTAAATACAAAAGGTACAAGCCGATACATACGCATGCGCACTGGTCCAGTATGCAGTATTTCAATCCTGAATCTGCGGTCACCGTCACCCAAGGATATGGAAAATTGATTGACTACTTCTCCAGCTCACAAGCCTATATTCGGTACAGGTTTCAGAGAAAACAAAGGCACAGAATAACAGATGCTCATTGGTTCTTGCTTCAGGTCATTCCGTTCATTGGTTAGTTCATATGGTGTCATCAGAGGTATGGATCAGCTTTCCAACAGCTTCTTTGTTTAGGTTTCCCTCCGAAGGACTGGTTTAAACTAGCCATAAGACACTACATACACGCAACCACGTGTTCCCCTCATACATGCTAATCCCTAATTCCCTATAATCCATAATTTACGGATGCATGATGCGATCTCCTTGCTGACAGAACCGGAGATCTGCAAATAAACAGGGATTTAGAATGGTACCAAACATGACATGTCTACTAGTTTCTGTACCTTAAATATAATATACATACATTTCACAACATAATTATTAGCTAACAAAACTTCTAATATTAAGCATAATGTGAGGGAACCTTTTTATAAGTGCCTGCATGTGTGAGATAGTTGTGTAAATTTGCTGGTATGAGTTGTGCATATTTTTATTTATGTATGTCTTGTGTATAATGCAAATGGCATAGTGTGTGTATGCATGTGAATACACATACGAGCGTCTATGTGTGAGCATATGTAATATGTAATATGTAATATTTATATTTCATATTTGGTTTGCCTAAACCAAATTCCATGGTGTAAGGGTGTTCTTCTGTATTGCATGTGTGTGTTCAGTAATGCCCTGTATTACACAGATCCCTATTTTCCAAGATTGTGTGTAAACCCACCCCTTTTTTTTCACAATCAGACATTAAGAACAACAGCAGGTCATAAATACAAATCACAATTCACATTAGTGTTGCACTCTAGCTCCTGTATAAACCATGATTATTCATAACAAACATCTTAAAATTTGCCAATTATAATGTTTGTGACATTCTCAGAACACCCCACATTGGAACAATCCATCAATATATATATATATATATATATATATATATATCACATTCTAATATGTAAAAATAATTTTATCACTAAGAAAAATGAATTTCCAGCTACATTCATTTGCTTCAAATATATAAAAATTAGTCACATCTGTGTTGGCTGCCATTACTTGTGAATTCCCCAGTACTTTAAAACAAGCATTGTACATGTGTGACTTTAATGCCCAATTTTCACTGCAGATATGCTGCCAGGTGGCCTATATGATATAGGCAGCACAGACAGGGTTAATACAAGATACCTTTGATTCCCATTTCTTCAAAAATAGAGAAAAATGAACATAAGTAAGTTTATAATTAGTACTATGAGAATTCAACGCTGGAGTGATATTCTTATTGAGATGGCTACCTTATGACTTAAGTTAACATTCTATCTAAGTAGCTTCAAGGGAAAAAAACCTGTTCTTATTAGCATATAGTAACTTTTCTGAATTGAATTCCCAATCCCAATATATACTGCATTCAAGGACACCTGATTTTTTTTTTTCACACTGCACAATGACTAAAGCTTGCACACGCTGAAAATTCCTAGAAGTGAATTAAACACTTTTTTTTTTTTCAGTTACATTTTTCCTAGAGGTGAATTAAACAGGGTATTAGGTTACATGTTACGATTTTTAGCATTTTTGGTATTAGCTGTACCATCACCTTCAACCGCATAAGGCGGTGACGGTGCACATGCGCGATCCCCTTTACCTTTGGAAGCGCTACCTTGCTATTTTGCGCCGCGTGCATGTCACGCAACCACGTGTTCCCCTCATGCTGCCATAATTTCAAACAATCATACTTTACTTGTTTTTTTTTTAGAGATTTCACCACACAGATGCTATCTCTAACATTATTCAACACTTCCACATCAAAACTGCCAATTTTAGGAAAAGGTTTCACACATCTCTTGGTCATCTTAACCCATACATCACAGTACGCAGTTGCATACGCACCATACTTTGTATACATTATATGCCTTGCCGAACCTGTCGGTCCTCCCACAAGCAGAGCATCATCGACCATTTCCAGTATCTGCTTAGCACCCATCTGGGAAAACGCTAAGCAGCTTATCACTAGAGAATGTGGACCGGTGAACGATTCCAATAGAGCTACATTCACGCACTCCTATCCTGTTGTGCACAATCGGCCTGCTAATCGTTGTGGACAGCGTTCACAACGAGGAACAGAATAATGTCTATACGATTATACTGTCTTTCCGGACACCTTTCAGCCCTTCCCTGGTAGCTTACCCTTTTTGTACTCTCCCCTGTTAGAATTTAAGTGTTCCAATAACAATTACCCTTTCCAGTGATTTCCTCCACTACAACCCAAGTCACAATCACGGTCTGCCCAACCGTGCGGTCTAGTCGCAGTGTCCAGAGAACCTAACTGATCAATGGGCTCTGCGATTACTATTGGGAGCCGAATTTCGAAAACCCCTTGTTTTCTTCGAGGTACAAAATCCCTGTCCTCGCTGCAATACACCTGCTATGTTTACACACTCAGTAGCTTTCTGCCTCGTCAAACACCTAACGAGTCTTTAGGACCGACACATGGTACCTAGCATAGGCCCCACACACAGTAGTAGCCTCTTTCACGTTACAATCACACGTTTGCTTTCATACACCTTTAGTTTTCTGCGCAGAAAAATAGACTTTTCGCTAGTATGCAGTATGATTCAGAGGTTTTAAACAATGTAATCACGCTATCAATACAACAATTCTATCAGAACGATTGTTTGAACACGTGGCAGCAATACAGGAAATACACATACGCTATTGTGCGACTCGTACTCTAGCGCCAAGACAGACAATGAAAGAAACAAACTTTTCTCTCCTGCCCCGTGTCCTAGTCAGCACTCCTTGAAATCACACAATAACGGATATCGGTTTCACAACACTAGATGGTACAGGTTTTGAACACAGTGCGTTCTTTCCTGCATATTGTGCCGTAGTCCACCCTTTGTTGGGAAACCGAGATCCGTATGCTATCGTGCGAATCCTGGTAGCGTGACCTCCAAAACTATGAGCCCCCAACTATTGATACCCCTTAAGGTGCATACACACTAGACGATATGCTCCCTGAGCGATATCGTCTAGTGTGTCCCCGGCAGGCTGTGCTCAATGTCGTTCATGACATTGAGCACAGCCGCTGAACGATATCATTAGCGATATCGTTCAGCGCCGGGCTCTCTCACCCATTCCCTGACATGCAGCAACCTGACGAGGTCGTCAGGTTGGCCTGCATGTCAGCGCGATGAACGATGATGACGAACGACCCGCGGGATCGTTCATCTTTTTTGTGTTAAAAATGGACGATAAAGTGGACGACTGAACGATAACGATATCGTTATCGTTCAGTCGTCCTCTTTAATCGCCCAGTGTGTACGCACCATTAATCGCTATACCTAATGTCGCTATTTCGCGCTACAAGTCGCATAAGAAATAATTGCTTTCCAATCTAATTGCGGTTCCAAAGCACAAAAAGTTGTTATTCAATGAAAAGTATAACGCGCTGTGATCTAGACAATTAGCACAAAAAGCAAGTAAATACAAAGGTACAAGCCGATACATACGCGTGTGCACTGGTCCGGTATGCAGTATTTCAATCCTGAATCTGCGCTGTCACCATCACCCAAGGATATGGAGAAATGACTGACTACTGCCCCAGCTCACAAGCCTATATTCGGTACAGGTTTCAGAGACAACAAAGGTACAGAATAACAAATGCTCATTGGTTCTTGCTTCAGGTCACTCCGTTCATTGGTTAGTTCATATGGTGTCATCAGAGGTATGGATCAGCTTTCCAACAGCTTCTTTGTTTAGGTTTCCCTCCGAAGAACTGGTTTCAACTAGCCACAAGACACTACATACAGAGGTATACATTCTAATCCTTAATTCCCTATAATCCATAACTTGCGGACGCATGATGCGATCTCCTTGCCGACAGAACTGGAGATCTGCAAATAAACAGGGATTTAGAATGGTACCAAACATGACATGTCTACTAGTTTCTGTACCTTAAATATAATATACATACATTTCACAACATAATTATTAGCTAACAAAACCTCTAATATTAAGCGTAATGTGAGGGAACATTTTTATAAGTGCGTGCATGTGTGAGTGTGAGATAGTTGTGCAAATTCGCTGGTATGTGTTGTGCATATTTTTATTTATGTATGTCTTGTGTATAATGCAAATGTGCGTAGTGCGTGTGTATGCATGTGAATACACATACGAGCATCTATGTGTGAGCATATAAGTCTATGTAGGGGCATTATGTGAATCAGTGAATGTGTAATATATATATTTAATATTTGGTTTGCCTAAACCAAATTCCACGGTGTAAGGGTGTTCTTCTTAGAGGTGACCAGCAGACCTTTGCTGGGTCTTGAAGTCTGCTAGCTCATCAAAGGCTTTTTTCTACTTGTTTGAAGTGCAAATATCAGTTCCTCTATGCAGGTTTCTGACAATGGCTTTTAACTCTGCATTCAGAACACTTCCTCTGAGCTATCAGTCTCTGTGTTACACTTCAATTGCCACAGACATATTGTATCTGTATGCGGAGCTTCTCAATATATATAAATGCAAACACACACAGACTTACGCATGGAACTTGTTTCTCACACACTTGACTAAACCTTGAATATTATATATATCTATATATATATACGCATCTGTGCGCATCGGATTGCGCTGATGCAAAGCATGCGTCCGAATTACTCTTTACCAGGCAACAGACTACTAAATCGTCAGATAATAATTGCAAATGATCACATCCAATTATTTGACTTCTACACCTCTGGAAGGAGCTGGGGAATCCAGCAGCCCACTGAGGTCTCTGGATTCGCTGGCCGTCCAGAGAAACCACAGGTAAGTGTATTTTCTTTACAAAACATACATTTAAAATCATACATTTTAAATACATTCACATATCATGCCTGTGCACAGCATCAGGCTTTGCACCCTGCAGCACTTTAGCCCAGGATCTGCTGTCCTGGCTCAGTGCTGCACATACCATTTTAAATACATTTTTAATTATTTTAAATGTGTGCTAGTGTGCTTTTATGTGCTCAGCGCTGGGCTTCCCTATACCAGTGCTGGTGGCACCGGGAGCTACTCTCCCGGTCCCCTGCACTCTGCAGCACAAGCAGTGCCCGACACTCATCGCCGGGCTCCCCCTGCTGCCATCTAAGGACCTGATTCAGACCTGCTCGCTAGCAAGCGCTCGCTTGTTGCTGGCGATGTTCGCTAATGTGCGCATGCGTAAAGTTCGCAGTGCGCATGTGGAAACTAGTACATGCGACCGGGATGCGCTCACTCGCCCTGCAAAGGCAGCCCAGTGGAATGAGTGACAGGAGAGGCCATTTGTGGGTGGTAACAGGGCCAGGGCAGTAGTAACGGGGGAGTGGAGTTGTGGACGCAGGCGTGCCTGAGTGTTTCAAAGCCGTTTCAGAGGCGTGCATAATTAACAGGCAGCGTCATAGTACACGTCACCTGGTTGAATTTTACACTGAAGTGCTCGCAGTGCTTGGGTACAGTCAATCTAATGAGAGAAGGAGAAGTGTAAGAAAGTGTAAGATAGATAAGAGCAGCTACTGCTGCATATATATATATATATCTTACACTTTCTTACACCACCTTCTCTCATTAGAGTGATGCTCTGGGGTGGCTCAGCTGGGCCTGTTTGGGGGTGTCCTGTGCTCTGGATTTCATCCCCAGTAGGTTAGGGACCTACCCTCAGAGGTTACCTGGGCACGGTGGGTAGGCCCATAACCATGGCCATGATTATGCTAAAACCTCTATGTATTGCAAAATTCTATTGCATAATGTATTATATATAATTAGTAATGTTGGAGTTGTGCACTTGTACTTTCTTTTCTTGTGTTTGCAACAATAGTCTCCACAGGTAGCACCTCCCATTATATATATATTCAGGGTGTGCAGTCTAGGGCCCCCCTTTCTATATCCTCAGACAACCTTTGATAGGAATATTTGTTTTTCTGTCTCTAGCAGATCTTGGATCCTGTGGGCCTATTTACATAGGGAGACCTGGAGCTGCAGCTTCATCTGTCTCGTTGGTAATCCAGACCTGTTTATACCGTGTGCCCAGTGCCGGGTTTTGTTACCACAGTCCTGTAGTGCTGGAGCTGGAGGTAAGCTCCCAGTCTCCAGAGTAAGTCACTCAGGTCTGCATCTGGGGGCCATGTCCTGGCTGCAGGAGCTCTACTTCCACACTGCAGCGCTCAGCTGCTGTTTCCCTCTCAGCGCTGGGAGGTACCAGGAGCTGCCCTTCCTGGTCCCCCAGTGCTACTGGCTCCCATTACATAGCCACAGCCTCCAGAGCTCCCAGGGCTGGCGGCACATCTGTTATATCCTGTATTATACTATGAATAATGAATTAATGATTATTGTTTTATGTAATACAAACCAATGTAGTCGTTAAACATTAAAGAGTCAACGCTGTCAGGCTCTGAATCAGGGCGTTTTTTTGGAGGGGCCTCCAGGCCGTTTGCATAGCTGTGGGTGACCACCCACAGCTATTGCGAGCGGCCATTATGATGGTCGTGATGGTCAAGAGCCGGAAGCTCTCCCACTGACATCACTGGTGATGTCAGTGGGGCCGCCCACAAACGGCAGGCGTTCGCATGGGAACGCCTCCGTTTGTGAAGCCACCCCCACGCCACGCCTCTATCAAAATCGACAGCCGCCCCCTTTTAGTGCGAGACCCGGAGCGACGGAGCGACCGTCGCTAGCCGGGTCTCACGCATGCGCACGTCGGAGCCGACTCCGGCATGCACATGCGCAGTGGCCTAACATCGACCCGCTCGCGAGCGCATAGTGCTTGCGAGCGGGTCTGAATCAAGCCCTCAGTTTCCTATGATATAGTATGAAAATTGAGTTTGGCACCAAAATGTGCCTTGACATGTCCAGCCGAGCCGTGTTCATAGTTGTCATCAGCATGCAAAATGCCACAGCCGCTGACACTGTAACGTAGTATTTCACATGCAGATACACCCACAGACGCACACAGAATACAGGCATGCCACATATCGTTTTAATCAACAGAAGCTGCGTAAGTCCTATTCACATCGCTTTGCCAATAATTTGAAGGTAAAAAGTTGCACAAAAAGATGCTCTGCAATACCGAGTCTCACAGGGCTCTCACATCATGTTTAATGTAACTTGTAGCGCACGGAGGTAAGATGTATGTGGACTAGGGGTGAGCGGGTTCGGATTTCTGAAATCCGAACCCCCCCGATCCGAGTCCGATCCGAGTCAGGCTCGACTTTTCCCGCCTGACTCGGATCTGAAATCGAGGCAAAACGTCATCATCCCGCCTTCCGAGTCTCGCGGGTTTTGGATCCTATATAAGGTACCCGCGTCGGCGCCATTTTCTCACTCGGCTGTGGACAGTGAAGAGGGAGGGTGGGAGTTAGGGCTGTGTAGTGTAGTGTAGTGCTGCTGTTGTCCACTACTTCAAAGTCCATAGGGGCTGGCTGTGTTGTGCTGTGCTGCTGTTGTTAATAGGAGCTGTGTCCACTACTTCAAAGTCCATAGGGGCTGGCTGGACTGTGTTGTGCAGTCAGTTCTCCATAGGGGCTGTGTCCACTCCAAAGTCCTGTGCAGTGTCCCAGTCCTAAAGGGGTGCTGTAGTGTTGTCCAGGGGGTGCTCTGTCCATCAGGGGTGCTCCCCCAAGTGCTAAAAAAATAATATATTTTCTGTGTTTGTGAATTGTGTGCGCAGTAGCCGCACGTGCATCAACAAAGTAGTGCCAAGCGTGCGCCTGTGTCATAAGTAAAGGGCCGGCTGGCTTGACCGTTAAGGGTGCTGTAACCCCCGAAAGTACACTCCAGTCCAAACCAAAAAAAAAATTATTTTCTGTGTTTGTGAATTGTGTGCGCAGTAGCCGCACGTGCATCAACAAAGTAGTGCCAAGCGTGCGCCTGTGTCATAAGTAAAGGGCCGGCTGGCTTGACCGTTAAGGGTGCTGTAACCCCCGAAAGTACACTCCAGTCCAAACCAAAAAAAAAATTATTTTCTGTGTTTGTGAATTGTGTGCGCAGTAGCCGCACGTGCATCAACAAAGTAGTGCCAAGTGTGCGCCTGTGTCATAAGTAAAGGGCCGGCTGGCTTGACCGTTAAAGGGTGCTGTAACCCCCAAAGTACACTCCAGTCCAAACCAAAAAAAAAATTATTTTCTGTGTTTGTGAATTGTGTGCGCAGTAGCCGCACGTGCATCAACAAAGTAGTGCCAAGCGTGCGCCTGTGTCATAAGTAAAGGGCCGGCTGGCTTGACCGTTAAAGGGTGCTGTAACCCCCGAAAGTACACTCCAGTCCAAACCAAAAAAAAAATTATTTTCTGTGTTTGTGAATTGTGTGCGCAGTAGCCGCACGTGCATCAACAAAGTAGTGCCAAGCGTGCGCCTGTGTCATAAGTAAGGGGCCGGCTGGCTTGACCTTTAAAGGGTGCTGTAACCCCCAAAGTACACTCCAGTCCAAACCAAAAAAAAAATTATTTTCTCTGTTTGTGAATTGTGTGCGCAGCAGCCGCACGTGCATCAACAAAGTAGTGCCAAGCGTGCGCCTGTGTCATAAGTAAAGGGCCGGCTGGCTTGACCGTTAAGGGTGCTGTAACCCCCGAAAGTACACTCCAGTACAAACCAAAACAAAAATTATTTTCTGTGTTTGTGAATTGTGTGCGCAGTAGCCGCACGTACATCAACAAAGTAGTGCCAAGCGTGCGCCTGTGTCATAAGTAAAGGGCCAGCTGGCTTGACCGTTAAAGGGTGCTGTAACCCCCAAAGTACACTCCAAACCAAAAAAATATATATTTTCTGTGTTTGTGACTTATGTGCACTGTGGCTGCACGTGCATCAACAAAGGACCAGCGCCAAGCGTGCGCCTGTGTCCCATAAGTAAAGAGCCGGCTGGCTCATTTCTTAAAGGGTGGTGTAACCCACAAAGTGCACTACTCTCCAGCAAAAATAAAAAAATATTTTCTGTGTTTGTGTGCGCTTTAGCCGCACGTATATATCAATATAACATAAATGGAGGACCAAACTTTCTCCGATAAAAATAAAATAGGGAAACATCAAGAACCACTTCCTCCTAGTGCTATTGCTGCTGCTGGGAGTTGTTCATCATCCCAGAGAGGAAGTAGGAACATCACTACTTTTACTAAACAATTGACCCTCCAACAGTCCCTAGCGATGAGGATGAAGTACGACAGCAGTCATCCTGAAGCAAAACATATAACTGAGGCCGTGACTGCTATGTTGGTGTTAGACGTGCGTCTGGTATCCGCCATTGGTGCAGTGGGATTTAGACAATTGATGGAGGTAGTGTGTCCCCGGTTCCAAATCCCGTCTAGATTCCACCTGCATCCTCAAAGCAGCAGCGACAAGCGTGCGTCTGTCTGTTAAAGGGTGGTGACACCCTCAAAGTGTGCTACACAAACAATAAAAATATTGTTCTTTTTTTTTTGGTCTTTGTGAAATGTGTGGGCTGTAGCCGCACCTGCACCCTTAAAGCAGCAGCGACAAGCGTGCGTCTGTCTGTTAAAGGGTGGTGACACCCTCAAAGTGTGCTACACAAACAATAAAAATATTGTTCTTTTTTTTTCTGTCTTTGTGAATTTTGTGGGCTGTAGCCGCACTTGCATCCTCAAAGCAGCAGCGACAAGCGTGCGTCTGTCTGTTAAAGGGTGGTGTAACTCTCAAAGTGCTCCAAAAAATAAAAAACTATATTTTTAATGAGTTTGTGATTTGTGTGCGATGTAGCCGCACTTGCATCCTCAAAGCAGCAGCGACAAGCGTGCGTCTGTCTGTTAAAGGGTGGTGACACCCTCAAAGTGTGCTACACAAACAATAAAAATATTGTTCTTTTTTTTTCTGTCTTTGTGAATTGTGTGGGCTGTAGCCGCACTTGCATCCTCAAAGCAGCAGCGACAAGCGTGCGTCTGTCTGTTAAAGGGTGGTGTAACTCTCAAAGTGCTCCAAAAAATAAAAAACTTTTTTTAATGTGTTTGTGATTTGTGTGCGATGTAGCCGCACTTGCATCCTCAAAGCAGCAGCGACAAGCGTGCGTCTGTCTGTTAAAGGGTGGTGACACCCTCAAAGTGTGCTACACAAACAATAAAAATATTGTTCTTTTTTTTCGGTCTTTGTGAATTGTGTGGGCTGTAGCCGCACTTGCATCCTCAAAGCAGCAGCGACAAGCGTGCGTCTGTCTGTTAAAGGGTGGTGTAACCCTCAAAGTGCTCCAAAAAATAAAAAACTATTTTTTTAATGTGTTTGTGACTTGTGTGCGATGTAGCCGCACGTGCATCAACATAGTAGCAGCGCCAAGCGTGCGCCTGTGTCATAAGTTATGGGCTGGTTTGGACATCTGGTCCGGACTGAAGGACGCGCCAACAATTTCTGACAAGTCTACTGTCACTGCATATGATACTGTCCTCAAAGCAGCAGCGACAAGCGCGCGTCTGTCTGTTAAAGGGTGGTGACACCCTCAAAGTGTGCTACACAAACAATAAAAATATTGTTCTTTTTTTTTCGGTCTTTGTGAAATGTGTGGGCTGTAGCCGCACCTGCATCCTTAAAGCAGCAGCGACAAGCGTGCGTCTGTCTGTTAAAGGGTGGTGACACCCTCAAAGTGTGCTACACAAACAATAAAAATATTGTTCTTTTTTTTTCTGTCTTTGTGAATTGTGTGGGCTGTAGCCGCACTTGCATCCTCAAAGCAGCAGCGACAAGCGTGCGTCTGTCTGTTAAAGGGTGGTGTAACTCTCAAAGTGCTCCAAAAAATAAAAAACAATTTTTTAATGTGTTTGTGACTTGTGTGCGATGTAGCCGCACTTGCATCCTCAAAGCAGCAGCGACAAGCGTGCGTCTGTCTGTTAAAGGGTGGTGACACCCTCAAAGTGTGCTACACAAACAATAAAAATATTCTTCTTCTTTTTTCTGTCTTTGTGAATTGTGTGGGCTGTAGTCGCACCTGCATCCTTAAAGCAGCAGCGACAAGCGTGCGTCTGTCTGTTAAAGGGTGGTGACACCCTCAAAGTGTGCTACACAAACAATTAAAATATTGTTCTTTTTTTTTCGGTCTTTGTGAAATGTGTGGGCTGTAGCCGCACCTGCATCCTTAAAGCAGCAGCGACAAGCGTGCGTCTGTCTGTTAAAGGGTGGTGACACCCTCAAAGTGTGCTACACAAACAATAAAAATATTCTTCTTCTTTTTTCTGTCTTTGTGAATTGTGTGGGCTGTAGCCGCACTTGCATCCTCAAAGCAGCAGCGACAAGCGTGCGTCTGTCTGTTAAAGGGTGGTGTAACCCTCAAAGTACGCTCCACAAACAATAAAAATATTCTTTTTTTTTTCTGTCTTTGTGAATTGTGTGGGCTGTAGCTGCACTTGCATCCTCAAAGCAGCAGCGACAAGCGTGTGTCTGTCTGTTAAAGGATTACATCGGTGACAGCATCCAAGTAGGCATGTCAGACAGTCCGTACCTGTACTGGCAGGAAAAAGAAGCAATTTGGAGGTCCCTGTACAAACTGGCTCTATTTTACCTGAGTTGCCCCCCCTCCAGTGTGTACTCCGAAAGAGTTTTTAGTGCAGCCGGGAACCTTGTCAGCGAAAGGCGTAGGAGGTTGCTTCCACAAAATGTGGAGAAAATGATGTTCATAAAATGAATTATCAACTCTTCCAGGGAGACCAGCCTCCAGAACGTACAGAGGGACCTGTGGTTCCAGCGGGGATGAATTAATACTCTGTGAGGATGAGGATGTACACACTGAAGAGGGTGAGGAATCGGTGGATGAGGAGGATGAGGATGACATCTTGCCTCCGTAGAGCCAGTTTGTACAGGGACAGATTAATTGCCAGCTTGTTTTGTGGGGGCCCAAACGAACCAATCATTTCAGCCACAGTTGTGTGGCAGACCCTGGCGCTGAAATGATTGGTTTGTTAAAGTGTGCATGTCCTGTTTATTCAACATAAGGGTGGGTGGGAGGGCCCAAGGACAATTCCATCTTGCACCTCTTTTTTTTCTTTGCATTATGTACTGTTTGGGGCCTAGTTTTTCAAACTGCCATCCTGTCTGCCACTGCAGTTTCACGCCTAGATGGGTCACGTGTTTGTGCCGCCCACTCGTGTCGCTTAGCATAGTCATCCAGCTACCTCGGTGCAACCTTTTGGACATAAAAACACTATTGTGAGGTGTGAGGTGTTCAGAATAGACTGGAAATGAGTGGAAATTAAGGTTATTGAGGTTAATAATAGCATAGGAGCAGAAAAACCTACAAATTCTGTGATTTTAGCTGTTTTTATGCTTTTTTTAAAAAAAATACAGATCCAAAACACAAAACCCAGAACCCAAAACAAGGAAGGGTGGTTTTGGCAAAACCAATCCAGATCCAAAACACGAAGAAAGATCCAGATCCAAAACCAAAACACAAAACACGAAAAGTGGCCGGTGCACACCCCTAATGTGGACACATCTGTATGTAAAGTCTTACACTAGGCAATATTTTACACGATCATTGGAACGAGAGATCGTGTAAAATATGTCCTCATCGTCCACTCACGATCACGCTGCCGATGCGCGTACCCGCTGGTTGTACATCGCATGTTTAGATCTTGCCTGCTGCAGGCAAGATCTGACAATCTCAGTCACGATGCTCTGTAAATAGTTAGGATGCACGTTAGATAATGGGTCAATTTGTACAGTTTTTAACACCAAATCGTGCCCATGACTCCCAGGGAGCTGCTGGGGAGAGTTCAAGGGGAGATCGGACATGATATTGTATCTTGACCACATCACCTAGTGTGTAGGCACCTATAGAAAAGCAAATCAGTATTGCTGTCAAGTGCCTGAGAAAGACATAGGAAAAACAAGTGCCACTTAGCACTTTAAATTAGTTTATGCATATGTGGTAAAGGAGCAAAAGTGTGTAACTTAAGATATTACCTGTCATATATTTTGGCAATACGAAGCTCGCCTCTTCCTTTTCTTAAGCTGATTCTTGTTGTGGAAGCGTGTGCGAGTATGTGACCTCCTATGGGCTTTTTGGGGTCAGCTTGAAATCTAGAACAAGGCCAAACGAAGCTAAATTGTTAATGCTGGTTTTATGCATATTTATTTTTATTTTTTTTAAATTACAGTATTACTATTTTCATCAATTTATTAAGTATAATTTTAATATTAAAACAACATGGAGACTCCACAGAAATTAAAACTTCAAAAAACTCTTTACTGTTTTCTAAACATTACAATATTAGAAGGCCTGTTAACACAAAGCTTGTTTTATTTGTGTGAACTAAATAAACAATATTAACTTTCTATGAAAGTGTCTCCTCTTATACGCTGTTGTATGTTAATCAGTGATGAATGTGTTTGACATATAGTGAAGAATAATTTGATACTGGACATCCTGAAAAACACATCATTAAAGTTGTTGGATCAGACATCTCTAGATTTGTTGACCTATATGCATAGACATCAAGGGGAGCGGGGATGGTGAGTACAAACTACATGGGCTTGGGCCTGATTTAGGGACCCACCACAGTGGCAGATTATATATTTGTGGCCAGAGCCATCTGCAAAGCAAAAATAAACAAAAGGGGAGTTGTTGACTGCATCGTAACTATTTAGTGCATCTCTATGGTCTCAGGAGGGGACTCAAGAACCTGGTGCACAAGATTTTGTTACATTTTGCTAGGGCAAGGTGATACTATGCTTAGTACCAACTTTTCTACAAAAAATTACATTTGCTTTCTATATGACCCTAAGGGGCTCATTTATCAACGAGTTTTATCATTCACGAGTGATAAAACTCGTAGCATATGATAAATGGCGCTCCAGCCAATCAGCTCCTAAATGTCATTTTTCAAACAGATGACAGTTGAGAACTGATTGGCTGGTGCAACATTATCATATGCTACGAGTTTTATCAATTGGTTGTGAATGATAAAACTCGTTGATAAATAAGGCCCTAAATCCAGGTACACACTAGATGATATATTTACCGATTTGTCGTTTAGAGGCGAATCGGAACGACAAATCATCCAATTTGTCCAGTGGGGTGTAGTAGGTATTACCGCCAACCACATGGACGGCGGTTCAAATCTCGACAGCGGAAGCCCGGCAGGGGTGAAGATCCTGATCGCTAATTCAGGTAAGTACCGCTAACCTAATTCCCTACCCTAACCCTCCTTTAGGGGTGCCTAACCCTAACCTATTCCCCAAGTTTTCAAAGACTGAAAAAGCCCCCACAGTGGAAAGAGGGGCGAAACGCATCAGCATCCCCAGTTTTTGCACTCTTTACTAATCAGCCAAGCACCACTACTAAAGCACTTATCGACCCATTTGGTTATGGAGCATCGGCACCTTTGTATACAATTTTCCGGATGACCATGTACGCCTATGCTTGTTGACGAGAGAGATCTGCGGCATTAACCTCAGGATAAGCGACGTGGCTTTAATGTAAGTCAGCTGTCTGGCTATTCAGTTACACTTCTTGAGAGAAAGATTATATGTCAGCTGTGCCACCTCTGCCCCGTGCAGTGTACGGAACATTATTTGTGGTCACCCAGGAAACCTAATATGCTTCCTGTATCCTCAGTCGGATCAATACTCCTCCAGATAAGAAGTCGATACATTTGTGTGCTCCTATTACTTGACAGTGTCAGTGGTTATAGTGTGAACTTAGAATCCCAGTCAGGCAGCCCTGTATATTTGCGGAGACATACCACCATCTTTTTGGCAAAGGATCACTTGAATATATATTTGACTGCCTAGAGACTATTGGGACACATGCAAGCCGTTCTAAATAATTAACCATAGGAGGAATCTCTGTACGGGTGAATTCAGATCATACAAGCCAATTAGAGTGGTCATATAGTGAAAATTTTTTATATGTGTAGTGCTTAATATGCTATTTTAGTCTTATATGTACTATTAAGGTTTTTTATTTTAGAGAGGTGTTAATTGGATTTAATTATATATGAAGGATAATTAGTAATATGGTTATTTTCATGCAATAGATGCTCAAAACTGTTTTATGAATAAAACTGTACATTTATACATATAAGATCGAGTTGTGTTGAATTTATTCTGCCATTTCAGATTATCATTAGGCAATAAGCGCAGAGTCCATTTTGTCTTGTTTATCTGTTTGTAGTTGTATGGGGCAATTCCAGCCCTTATAGTGACTTTGCAGCTGCCGATATTCAATTGAGATTTATCTCTATAAATTATATTTTTGAAAAACGTTTTTTTATTAGCGCTGTAGCCATTCTTTTGAAGTTTTGCTGTCGTTATTATCTTCCTTTGAAGACAATGAGATGATGATTTTGGATGCTCGGATGTCTCAAATTCTTTTGGTAAAGCTGTTGATGGACTTCCACTCACCTTGTATGTCCTGTAATCTCTCAAGGATGCACACCACCGAATATTGGTACTCAGCTCCCGATGAGAAATCTAGCCCTCAGGTGGTTTATTTATACCCTCCAACTGTGCTGAGAGTTTAGGGTGCGGAGAGTGGGAAGTTAGGTTCAGGCACTAGGGGGGAGGTTAGGGTTAGCCACCGGGGAGGGAGGGTTAGGGTTAAGGGTTCTTTTCCTTATGGGTGTCGGGATTCTGACCCAACCGCCGGGATCTCATACCCAATCCGTCCAATACCTGCTCCAACAGTTTTAGTACCCATTACCTTTGCCCCCCTCCCCATATTTTTTTCAAATAGGGACATAAGACGCGTGCTTGAAAAAGGGACATTGCCTCATGTATAAGTAGCATGACAAATCTGGTCTACCATCAGAAATTGCGGGGTAGATTGCTGTGTGTGTTAAATAAGAGAGGATGTGGCTGAAGGTGCTTGGGGAGATGGCCGCATGGAGGGGAGTCAGCCAGGGAGAAGATAGGGGCAGCCACTGCAGTACAAGTGAGATAAAAGAAGAGAAAGCTGCAGTACAAGTGAGAATGATTATAAACAAAAAATTGACAGGCCTGCGGTGCACAACCCTAGTTACGGCCCTGATAGGAAAACCTCCTATCAGAGAGAGGTATACGTGCGCTCCTTGGTGTATGTAAATTGAATGGTGTAGTTGGGAGGACGGTGGTTGGAAAGGGGGGGAGAAGGGGGTTGTGACAGTGTATGGATGTAACGTGGGTGGGTATGGGGTGTGTAAAGGATGAGACAGACACTTGGGGCCATATGTAATAGGGTGAGAGTTTAGAAAATGTGAGAGTTTAGCAGTAAAGTCTCACATTGGTTGAGTTTTATCTTCAAAATGGGAAAACATCTGAATGAGATTTTAAATCGTGAGAGTTTTTTAAGTCTGAAAAAACATGCAAGTTCACTCTGTTACTTTGTTTTTGGACTCTATTACATTGGCAAAGTTTAAATAGTGTCAGAAACTCTCACTTTTCTAAACTCTCACCCTATTACATTTGGCCCTATGAGTTGAATCCAACCTGTTTATTGGTGGGGCACAATGCTCCCCAGGCGGTTTCGTTTTTTGGGTTTTGGGGACGGATGGATGATTCCATGTGATCCTGGACAGGGAGTGGGTGGACCCTTTTAGGGGGCACCTTGCTGTGCGGCCCTTACTTTTGCACGCCCCCTTGCTGGACCTATGGTCTACAGTCTTATGGGACCAGGATGTATGTGCTGTTAAGGAAGTCTGTTAGGAAGTCCCGTACAGTAGCAAATGGCGGCGTCCCGCACTGGTTGGATAGGGGAACCTACTGGTAGGTCTGTTGTCCCTTGTTCGAAGCGACGTTGGTCTGCTCTTCGGTATGGGCTCGGTGGTTCCTGACAGCCCTGCGAGCCCACAGGGTGTCTGCTGGATGGGCGCCCGTCACTGCTCTGTGGGTTGTGGTGATGCGGAGGTCCGCGTTGTGGTTCTGCCCCACGGTCCCGTGGTGTCAGTGAACAGCACAAAGGTGTATTGCTTTAGCGGTGGTGTGTGGGGGATGTGGGTTCCCCAACGCATTTCGGCCGTAGCCTTCATCAAGGAGTTCACATTACATCCATACACTGTCACAACCCCCATTCCCCCCCTTCCCTCCCCCCTTCCCAACTACACCATCCAATTTACACACACCAAGGAGCGCACGTAACCTCTCTCTCTCCTCAATACCACCAGGATATGGTACTCCTGTTCCACGTGCAGCACCGCCATATTTCCCACCCCATGTCCCCCCCAGTCTCTCCCCCCCCTCCGTTTCCCCACACCCCCTCAGATTCACCCACTAGGACTTGGAGCACGGACCACTCTGCTTATCTACTCACTTGGTTCACTATTACAGGTGCTGGTGAACTCTGGATTGGAGTGGAGTACGATGAAGACGTACAAACGTAGTTGACAAGTCAGGTCAGAACCAAACGGACAAGACGATACCAGGGATCAGACATAAACAGAGTAGCCAAAGTCAATACTGGATATCTAGTGCAGTACCAGGGGTTAGACGGAATCAGGTCACAAACAAGCCAAGGTCAGGAACGAGCAGTATGGATCACTAGAAAGCTGGAGTATGGTTGGGGAGCCTTTACTCTGGCATCTGCCTGGTGCCCTGAGACTCTCTTTAGAGAGAGGAGTTCAATCTTGGGCCAAACGTGACGTCACACGTTTGACGCGCCTGTTCCTTTAAATCTTCCTGCAGGTCGGCGCACGCACTCCTAAGGGACCTGCAGCCGCCTGCACTTGCAGCCGCCGAGGAAGAAAGAGAGAAGCCAGGAGCCAGAGGATCAGAAGCGGGCGCTGGGGACTCCCCATCTGCTGCCCTATGCCATCCGGGACCTCAGTGCTGCCAGACCCAATAAATGGGTGTCGGGTTCGGTGGCACTGTAACATTGGTCATAGTAAACACCCAAGTACCTAAGATAATCTACTAAAAACCTGCTCGTTAGGCTGCGCTCACACGCAGCCAGGCGATTTTTGCAAATTGCGCATGCGTACGCATTGCAGAGCGTGTGCACGATCCAGTGCGAGCGATCGGGAAGCGCTTGCTCGCTGCGCATAGACAGCCCGGCTGATTGAGTGACAGGAGAAGCCGTTTGAGGGTGGTGATGGGCTGGCCGCTAAAACAAGGGAGTGGAGGTGCATACGCAGGCGTGCCTGGGCGTCTTAACGCCGTTTCAGAGGCATGCATAATTAAGAGGCAGCGTCATAGTACACGTCACTTGGCTGAAATTGACACTGAAGTGGTCGCAGTGCTTGCGGCAGGGTAGGGTCAACCACAAGTGCTGCGATCGCATCCGATGGTACTCGATGTTACCGATGGTTGCATACACTTCCTGGAGATGACTTGCGCAAGTTGGCATCTTAAGAAAGGCTGGTGGGTGTCTGCATACACCATGCGATCTCACACTAAGACATAGTGGGCGTGCTAATGCCTTGCCGTGCGATCGCCTGCCTTGCCAAATTTGCATACGCATCTAGCGAGCGGGTCTGAGTCGGGCCCTCTATTTGTTGTAGTGTAAAACATTATCACACGAGTGTGTTCTTTTGTGTTTTCTTTTTTGCTAATATGAAACAACCTACCGGCACCAGGACTAGTGTATATAGAAACAAGATATTTGATAAACAGTCCTATGCCCCAGTATAAGAATGCATAGATATATGATGTATTTAAAAGTGAATAAAAAGTATTTTACTGGAAGGTCCTGTAGCCTTGGGGGTAAATGTAATAGGTTGCAATTTGTTAAAAATTAGAGTTTTGCACTAAACTCGCATTTTTTATTCATTTTTTATTCATTCGCAAATGTAATAGGGTGCGACTATAGTAAAACTTCGGGCTTTACTATAACTCGCAAAAAACATC
Organism: Taudactylus pleione; assembly: GCA_031769625.1. Classification (NCBI taxonomy): domain Eukaryota; kingdom Metazoa; phylum Chordata; class Amphibia; order Anura; family Myobatrachidae; genus Taudactylus; species Taudactylus pleione. The sequence goes on from JAUIMM010000641.1 coordinate 6,161,496, forward strand.
TTGCATCCAGATGTTTTCCCATTCTCTAGATCAGGGGTCTTCAACCTTTGGCCCTCCAGCTGCTGTGGAACTACAGATCCCAGGATGCCCTGCCACAGTTTTAGCATGCTGTTATATCAAAATGGTGGCAAGGCATGCAGGGATGTGTAGCACCACAGCAGCTGGAGGGACAAAGGTTGAAGACCCCTGCTCTAGACAGAACTCGGACAATGTAATAGAGTGAGAGTGCTTCACTCGCACATATTACTGCCTGAGAACTCGCAAAAACAATAGACCAGCTTCAGGATAGCGAGTTTTTCCTGAGCAGATCAGAGTAACACATAAACATGCACATATCCATGAGATACTTGCATGTTTCATATAAAAACACTTTAAAAAAAGTCTATGGTGGGAACCGCGACATTGTATCTAATGATGTAACCACAAGGTTACTTGAGGTGAACCTTGTGGTTACATCATTGGATACAATGTCGCGGTTCCCACCATAGACTTCAATGGAGATTTCTCACCATTGAAGTCTATGGAAGAGACAGGCTGACCACACACAGCCAATCAGCGAGCAGCTCCGACGGAGACGCCCGCTGATTGGCTGGCGGCTCCTGCAATGACTGGGCACATGTGGGCCCCAGTCATTTGCTCATAGGAAAGGTATGTGTAAACACATACCTTTTCCTCCTGTTTGGCATGGTTTCATGAGTATTTGTGTTTTATTTTTTTAACCTCCTGGATGCCTACAGGGACCAAAGAGGACATAAACATCGCATAGTTGAGGTGAGTATGGCTTTTCTATTACAGGTACACCTATGGAACCCTACTGGACATTAGGTTACTAGTAGGGGTGAGCGGGTTCGGATTTCTGAAATCCGAACCCCCCCGAGCCCCCCCGATCCGAGTCCGATCCGAGTCAGGCTCGACTTTTCCCGCCTGACTCGGATTCTGAAATCGAGGCAAAACGTCATCTTCCCGCCTTCCGAGTCTCGCGGGTTTTGGATCCTATATAAGGTACCCACGTCGGCGCCATTTTCTCACTCGGCTGTGGACAGTGAAGAGGGAGGGTGGGAGTTAGGGCTGTGTAGTGTAGTGTAGTGTAGTGCTGCTGTTGTCCACTACTTCAAAGTCCATAGGGGCTGGCTGTGTTGTGCTGTGCTGCTGTTGTTAATAGGGGCTGTGTCCACTACTTCAAAGTCCATAGGGGCTGGCTGGACTGTGTTGTGCAGTCAGTTCTCCATAGGGGCTGTGTCCACTCCAAAGTCCTGTGCAGTGTCCCAGTCCTAAAGAGGTGCTGTAGTGTTGTCCAGGGGGTGCTCTGTCCATCAGGGGTGCTCCCCCCAAGTGCTAAAAATATAATATATTTTCTGTGTTTGTGAATTGTGTGCGCAGTAGCCGCACGTGCATCAACAAAGTAGTGCCAAGCGTGCGCCTGTGTCATAAGTTAAGGGCCGGCTGGCTTGACCGTTAAAGGGTGCTGTAACCCCCGAAAGTACACTCCAGTCCAAACCAAAAAAAAAATATTTTCTGTGTTTGTGAATTGTGTGCGCAGTAGCCGCACGTGCATCAACAAAGTAGTGCCAAGCGTGCGCCTGTGTCATAAGTAAAGGGCCGGCTGGCTTGACCGTTAAGGGTGCTGTAACCCCCGAAAGTACACTCCAGTCCAAACCAAAAAAAAAATTATTTTCTGTGTTTGTGAATTGTGTGCGCAGTAGCCGCACGTGCATCAACAAAGTAGTGCCAAGCGTGCGCCTGTGTCATAAGTAAAGGGCCGGCTGGCTTGACCGTTAAAGGGTGCTGTAACCCCCGAAAGTACACTCCAGTCCAAACCAAAAAAAAATTATTTTCTGTGTTTGTGAATTGTGTGCGCAGTAGCCGCACGTGCATCAACAAAGTAGTGCCAAGCGTGCGCCTGTGTCATAAGTAAAGGGCCGGCTGGCTTGACCGTTAAAGGGTGCTGTAACCCCCAAAGTACACTCCAGTCCAAACCAAAAAAAAAATTATTTTCTGTGTTTGTGAATTGTGTGCGCAGTAGCCGCACGTGCATCAACAAAGTAGTGCCAAGCGTGCGCCTGTGTCATAAGTAAAGGGCCGGCTGGCTTGACCGTTAAAGGGTGCTGTAACCCCCAAAGTACACTCCAGTCCAAACCAAAAAAAAAATTATTTTCTGTGTTTGTGAATTGTGTGCGCAGTAGCCGCACGTGCATCAACAAAGTAGTGCCAAGCGTGCGCCTGTGTCATAAGTAAAGGGCCGGCTGGCTTGACCGTTAAAGGGTGCTGTAACCCCCAAAGTACACTCCAGTCCAAACCAAAAAAAAAATTATTTTCTGTGTTTGTGAATTGTGTGCGCAGTAGCCGCATGTGCATCAACAAAGTAGTGCCAAGCGTGCGCCTGTGTCATAAGTAAAGGGCCAGCTGGCTTGACCGTTAAAGGGTGCTGTAACCCCCAAAGTACACTCCAGTCCAAACCAAAAAAAAATTTATTTTCTGTGTTTGTGAATTGTGTGCGCAGTAGCCGCACGTGCATCAACAAAGTAGTGCCAAGCGTGCGCCTGTGTCATAAGTAAAGGGCCGGCTGGCTTGACCGTTAAAGGGTGCTGTAACCCCCGAAAGTACACTCCAGTCCAAACCAAAAAAAAAATTATTTTCTGTGTTTGTGAATTGTGTGCGCAGTAGCCGCACGTGCATCAACAAAGTAGTGCCAAGCGTGCGCCTGTGTCATAAGTAAAGGGCCGGCTGGCTTGACCGTTAAAGGGTGCTGTAACCCCCAAAGTACACTCCAGTCCAAACCGAAAAAAAATTATTTTCTGTGTTTGTGAATTGTGTGCGCAGTAGCCGCACGTGCATCAACAAAGTAGTGCCAAGTGTGCGCCTGTGTCATAAGTAAAGGGCCGGCTGGCTTGACCGTTAAAGGGTGCTGTAACCCCCGAAAGTACACTCCAGTCCAAACCAAAAAAAAAATTATTTTCTGTGTTTGTGAATTGTGTGCGCAGTAGCCGCACGTGCATCAACAAAGTAGTGCCAAGCGTGCGCCTGTGTCATAAGTAAAGGGCCGGCTGGCTTGACCGTTAAAGGGTTCTGTAACCCCCAAAGTACACTCCAAACCAAAAAAATATATATTTTCTGTGTTTGTGACTTGTGTGCACTGTGGCTGCACGTGCATCAACAAAGGAGCAGCACCAAGCGTGCGCCTGTGTCCCATAAGTAAAGAGCCGGCTGGCTCATTTCTTAAAGGGTGGTGTAACCCACAAAGTGCACTACTCTCCAGCAAAAATAAAAAAATATTTTCTGTGTTTGTGTGCGCTTTAGCCGCACGTATATATATCAATATAACATAAATGGAGGACCAAACTTTCTCTGATAAAAATAAAATAGGGAAAGATCAAGAACCACTTCCTACTAGTGCTGTTGCTGCTGCTGGGAGTTGTTCATCATCCCAGAGAGGAAGTAGGAACATCACTACTTTTACTAAACAATTGACCCTCCAACAGTCCCTAGCGATGAGGATGAAGTACGACAGCAGTCATCCTGAAGCAAAACGTATAACTGAGGCCTTGACTGCTATGTTGGTGTTAGACGTGCGTCCGGTATCCGACATTAGTGCAGTGGGATTTAGACAATTGATGGAGGTAGTGTGTCCTCGGTTCCAAATCCCGTCTAGATTCCACCTGCATCCTCAAAGCAGCAGCGACAAGAGTGCGTCTGTCTGTTAAAGGGTGGTGACACCCTCAAAGTGTGCTACACAAACAATTAAAATATTGTTCTTTTTTTTTCTGTCTTTGTGAAATGTGTGGGCTGTAGCCGCACCTGCATCCTTAAAGCAGCAGCGACAAGCGTGCGTCTGTCTGTTAAAGGGTGGTGACACCCTCAAAGTGTGCTACACAAACAATTAAAATATTGTTCTTTTTTTTTCTGTCTTTGTGAATTGTGTGGGCTGTAGCCGCACTTGCATCCTCAAAGCAGCAGCGACAAGCGTGCGTCTGTCTGTTAAAGGGTGGTGACACCCTCAAAGTGTTCTACACAAACAATTAAAATATTGTTCTTTTTTTTCGGTCTTTGTGAAATGTGTGGGCTGTAGCCGCACCTGCATCCTTAAAGCAGCAGCGACAAGCGTGCGTCTGTCTGTTAAAGGGTGGTGTAACTCTCAAAGTGCTCCAAAAAATAAAAAACTATTTTTTTTATGTGTTTGTGACTTGTGTGCGATGTAGCCGCACTTGCATCCTCAAAGCAGCAGCGACAAGCGTGCGTCTGTCTGTTAAAGGGTGGTGACACCCTCAAAGTGTGCTACACAAACAATAAAAATATTCTTCTTTTTTCTGTCTTTGTGAATTGTGTGGGCTGTAGCCGCACCTGCATCCTTAAAGCAGCAGCGACAAGCGTGCGTCTGTCTGTTAAAGGGTGGTGACACCCTCAAAGTGTGCTACACAAACAATTAAAATATTGTTCTTTTTTTTTCGGTCTTTGTGAAATGTGTGGGCTGTAGCCGCACCTGCATCCTTAAAGCAGCAGCGACAAGCGTGCGTCTGTCTGTTAAAGGGTGGTGACACCCTCAAAGTGTGCTACACAAAGAATAAAAATATTCTTCTTCTTTTTTCTGTCTTTGTGAATTGTGTGGGCTGTAGCCGCACTTGCATCCTCAAAGCAGCAGCGACAAGCGTGCGTCTGTCTGTTAGAGGGTGGTGTAACCCTCAAAGTGTGCTCCACAAACAATAAAAATATTCTTTTTTTTTTTCTGTCTTTGTGAATTGTGTGGGCTGTAGCCGCACTTGAATCCTCAAAGCAGCAGCGACAAGCGTGCGTCTGTCTGTTAAAGGATTACATCGGTGACAGCATCCAAGTAGGCATGTCAGACAGTCCGTACCTGTACTGGCAGGAAAAAGAAGCAATTTGGAGGTCCCTGTACAAACTGGCTCTATTTTACCTGAGTTGCCCCCCCTCCAGTGTGTACTCCGAAAGAGTGTTTAGTGCAGCCGGGAACCTTGTTAGCGAAAGGCGTAGGAGGTTGCTTCCACAAAATGTGGAGAAGATGATGTTCATAAAATGAATGATCAACTCTTCCATGGAGACCAGCCTCCAGAACGTACAGAGGGACCTGTGGTTCCAGCAGGGACGAATTAATACTCTGTGAGGATGAGGATGTACATAACACTGAAGAGGGTGAGGAATCTGTGGATGAGGAGGATGAGGACGACTTCTTGCCTCCGTAGAGCCAGTTTGTGCAGGGACAGATTAATTGCCAGCTTGTTTTGTGGGGGCCCAAACGAACCAATCATTTCAGCCACAGTTGTGTGGCAGACCCTGGCACTGAAATGATTGGTTTGTTAAAGTGTGCATGTCCTGTTTATACAACATAAGGGTGGGTGGGAGGGCCCAAGGACAATTCCATCTTGCACCTCTTTTTTTTCTTTGCATTATGTACAGTTTGGGGCCTAGTTTTTCAATGCCATCCTGTCTGCCACTGCAGTTTCACGCCTAGATGGGTCACGTGTTTGTGCCGCCCACTCGTGTCGCTTAGCATAGTCATCCAGCTACCTCGGTGCAACCTTTTGGACATAAAAACACTATTGTGAGGTGTGAGGTATTCAGAATAGACTGGAAATGAGTGGAAATTAAGGTTATTGAGGTTAATAATAGCATAGGAGCAGAAAAACCTACAAATTCTGTGATTTTAGCTGTTTTTATGCTTTTTTTCAAAAAAATACAGATCCAAAACACAAAACCCAGAACCCAAAACACGGAAGGGTGGTTTTGGCAAAACCAATCCAGATCCAAAACACGAAGAAAGATCCAGATCCAAAACCAAAACACAAAACACGAAAAGTGGCCGGTGCACACCCCTAGTTACTAGGCGAGTATGTGTGATAGTGAGTGTGCATGTATGTTATAATAAACTTTTACTGACACGGTGTGTGTGTTGTGTTTTTTTTTTTAAAGTATTTCTTTGGCTGTGGAACTACAGAGAAGTTCGTAATGCCCTGCATGCTGGTACTTGTGATTCTCCAAGTACCAGCATGCGGGGGAGGCTTGCTGGGATGTGTAGTACCACAGCTAAAGACAATATAAACACTTCTATTGTACACAACACATTTACACTATCAACTGTGGTGCCCTGCAGAGGGGGACCCCCCAGGGCTGGGCAGACTAGCGGTCAGGAGTAATACTCTGGCTGGGGAAAGGTTTTCTCTGGCTGTGGCATTACCCCCCCCCCCCCTCACTAGAAAGAGTCTGGTGCTTGTTATGGAAATTACAGGGGACCCCTACTCGTTTTGTCCCGTTTTCCATAACCAGGACCGGCTCAGAAAAGCCCTGTGCTGGTATTTAATATACAGGTGATCCCTACGCATTTTGGATCCTGCATTTTTAGAACCAGTGCAGGCTGTACAAAGCCCGGGCTGGTTATGCTTGGGAGGGGGCGCACGTCCTTTTTATTAAAAACACACTGACAGAAGCCTTCACGGATCTCACTGATCTGTGATGGCTTAATTGCATTAAAAGGTGCGATTAAGCCATCATTAATTGTGATGGCTAGTCGCATTAAAAGGTGTTAGTTTACATAGGGAAATACTCGCATAGATTCGCATAGTGTAGTAGCCTCAAGCTCAAAAGTTTGCAGTCTATTACATTTGCGAGTCCCGGCACAAACTCACACCTTCAAAATATGCGCAAAGGTGCGAGATGGATTTTACTTTAAATCGCGACCTATTACATTTATTTATTACCAGTTATTTATATAGCTCACACACTATGGTATATTTTTGTGGGGAGCCAATTAACCTATCAGTATATTTTTGGAGTGTGGGATGAAACCGGAGCAAACCCATGCAAGCACAGGGAGAATATACAAACTCCACACAGTTAGGGCTGTAGTGGGAATCAGATCCTTGACCTCAGTGCTGTGCGCCAATAACGCTAACCATTACACCGTCTGTGCTGCACAATTTTGGCCCTCAGTGTTTAAATCCTGGTGCTGAGCACAAAGCAGAGTATGCAAAATGTGCATATATTTTATATGTTTAGGCCCTCATTCAGAGCCGTACGCTCTGAGCAGAGCGCACGCTCTGAATGAGGGCCGGGCTCCATTTTCATGGAGCGTCCTCCTGGACGCTCGTATAGCTGTGGGTCACCACCCACAGGCTATACGAGCGTGCTTTTTGATGGCCGCGATGGTCGAGACCATCGCGACCATCGAAATTGCGAGCCGGAGCCTGCGGTTGAGGTTTTCAACCGCAAGCTCCGGAGTGATTTTGGCTCTATCAGAGCCAAAATCACTCCCACTGACATCACTAGTGATATCAGTGGGCCGGCTTCTGACGGGAGGCGTTCCCGTGGGAACGCCCCCGTCAGGGAGGCACGCCCCCGGCACGCCCACCAAAGGGGGCGTGCTGTCAATCAACATTGACAGCACGCCCCCTTTGATCGGACACAACGAGCGAAGGACTTTCCTTCGCTCGTCGCGTCTGGTGCATGCGCACGACGGAGCTCCCTCCGTCGTGCGCATGCTCAGTGCATAACATCGACCCACTTGCGAGCGGACAGCCGCTCGCGAGTGGGTCTGAATCAGGCCCTTAATGTGTTGAAATGTATAGGTGTATAAAATAAGTAAGTAATATATTTCAAAGGTATTTTGTTTTATTAGGCTTTATCATTTGGGAAAGATTGTTCTTGGGACATTCTCTCATAGAAAGTGTGAAGCTGCATACACACACAACGATTTTTTGAACCATATATTGTTAAACGATATCGTTTAACGATAATCATTTGAAAAAAATCGTTCACTTTCTGAGTCAAACGATGAACGATAATCGTTCATGCGCGTTCAAGTTTGCAGTTTGTAGTTCAGTCAGACTTGTCAACTCAACGATTTTCATTAAGGGAATATGCAAAAATCGTTTGTAGTTCAAAAAAATCGTTCATTACACTTTAAAAAATCTGACAGATAATCTGACAGATAATCTGACAGAAAATCGTTCATAAAATCGTCCATAAAATCGTTGGTAACAAAATCATTGTGTGTGTATGCAGCTTTAATGTTAACGACTGTATCCTGAGATCAGCAAAGGCAATGTTAACTTATAGCACTTTCTTTGAAATGCACACTAGGTGGTCTCTTGTGTGTCTGTGTGTACATGTACTTGAGGAAGTCATATGTTAATTATATTACTGTTTAAATCATATAGACCAGTAGTCAGGGAACAGGGGTAAATTAGCCCACATGGGGTAAAAATGAAATTCCTGGGGGTAATCGACGGACAGCCGGGCATGCATATGAATCATTCTATAATATAGAATGATTCATATGCATGCCCAGCGCACGCAGGGAGGCTCTAAACCGGACGCCCGCTGAGATGTTATTACCAGCGGGCACCTGGCTCCTTCCCTGCAGTGTCGCGTTAGCCAGAGGCTGGAGTTCTCTTCTGAACTCCAGCTTCCGCCTCTCTTCATGCGCACTATGGGAGGGACGTCACATGCTACGCCGCCCACCGCCCCCTCCTCATTGGATGATACACGTGACGTGCCCGCCCCCCCACACCCGGAAGTGCAGATAAATGAGCAGCACAAGCATTGTCCACTCACAAACTCCTGGAAGGCCTTACCGCCGAAACGCGGGTGGCGACTTTACACAGACAACAAACCCCACCTGAACCCACGACACCCGCATCCGGATACAGGATCGCCGGTGTCATTTTGCAACGCCTCCACTCCGTCCACGGCTATACAAGACACTAGGAGGCTCCCATCGGTCCAGGGGACCTGGAACCCCACATACACTGCGTGTACGCTGACAACAAATAGCCATTCAAAGACCCCTCGATCTCGTGAGGTGCACTCACTCATTAAGGTGGCCCGGCCACCTCCTCCAACAAGCGCCCTGCATTCTCGCATTCCGACCACCAAACCAGCAGAGCATGCCAGGAAGAGAAAAACACAGCATTCATTCCCAAGCATCTCGGCCGCACCATCCACCCACTCCAATAACCTATCTGTAGGTAAGTACTCTGTAAACTTTGATACCACCGTGCAGGACGCCGCCTATTGCGAGACATTCATTAAGCAATAAACTGACTTCCAAGGTACCTGGACACTCCCAAAAGGCTTGTAAGACTGCAGCACTCCCGCTAGGCTGTTTTAGCGGGGCGCTGCGCCCTGCCCTCCTTCTGGAGGGCAAAAAGCGCCCTGCCCTCCTTCTGGAGGGCAAAAAGCGCCCTGCCCTCCTTCTGGAGGGCAAAAGTGCCCTGCCCTCACCGCACAGTGCACAGCTAACACCAGTGGTGGGCTGGGCTGGGGGGCAGGGTGCCATGTGCACCCCGGGCCGCAGCGTCATGCGGGCCGCGGGCAGTCTGTGTCACTGTGACACAGACTGCACCACGTGTGTAGCGATGACCGGACGGAGTTCGGTCAGCCCTACACAAGTGACAAACACACAGCCGCCGGCTCCGGCAGCTGTGTGTTTGTTGTAGGCAGCAGCCAATGAGAGTCTGTCAGACTCTCATTAGCTGCTGCTGCGCCCACTGCGGGAACCGCTTCATCTTCCGGCTACCGCAGTGGGCAATGGGAGAAACTTCATGATGTCATATGACGTCTCTCCCATAATGCAGAGCGGCCCGGGAGGACAGACGGAGGAGCAGATGGCGGCGGCGGGTGTCTACTGGGGGGGGGTCTGGCACTACAATGAGGAGACCACTACTGGGGGCACTACAAAGGGGGGGATATACTACTATTGGGGGCACTACAAGGGGGGTGGGGGACTACTACTACTACTGGGGACACTACAAGGGGGGGACTACTACTGAGGGCACTACAAGGGGGGGGACTTCTACTACTGGGGGCACTACAAGGGGGCGGACTACTACTACTGGGGGCACTACAAGGGGGGGACTACTACTACTGGGGGCACAAGGGGGGGACTACTACTACTGGGGGCACTACAAAGGGGGGGACTACTACTACTGGGGGCACTACAAGGGGGGACTACTACTACTGGGGGCACTACAAGGAGGGGGACTACTACTACTGGGGGCACTACAAGGGGGGACTACTACTACTGGGGGCACTACAAGGGGGGTCTACTACTACTGGGGTCACTACAAGGGGGGGACTACTACTCCTGGGGGCACTACAAGGGGGGGCTACTACTGGGGGCACTACAAGGGGGTTCTACTACTACTGGGGGCACTACAAGGGGGGGGACTACTTCTAGGGGCACTACAAGGGGAGGGGACTACTACTAGGGGCACTACAAGGGGAGGGGACTACTACTAGGGGCACTGCATAGGGGGGAGGGGGCTAGTACTAGGGGCACTACATAGGGAGAGGGGACTACCACTGGGGGCACTGCATCGAGGGACCACTGCTGGGGGCTCTATATAAAGGGCAATACTGGGGGTACTGCATAGGGGGAGACTACAACTGGGGCCACTATATAAGGGGCACTGCATAGGGGGTACCACTATTGGGGGCACTATATAAGGGGCTTACTACTGGGGGCACAAGGGGCACTGCACAGGGGGGACCACTACTGGGGGCACTATATAAGGGGCTTACTACTGGGGGCACAAGGGGCACTCCATAGGGGGGATCACTACTGGGGGCACTACTGGAGGCCTGCATAAGGGTGTTCTCTCCTGTGGCACACGGGGGCACTGCATATGGGCACTACGACAGGGGGCTGCCCCTAATCTTTATTTTTACCTTACATTAATCCCATATGGACCCGCCTCCTCCCTGAAACACTTGAGGGGAGGCAGCGCCGTAGCACGCACGTTCTTCGGGCACCCTGGCTACACGCTACTCCTCTGCCAGGGCCGCCTGCATGCATTTGCCCCCCAGGCTAAAAGTTGCCAGCCAGCCCCTGGCTAACACAGCCTGTGGGAGCCGTCTTCACCCGCGGGTCACAGTGTCCCGCTGGTGGGGAAATGTGCAGTGACCTGGTCACCACCGGTGAATAGACGCTGATATGTGCAGGCTGCTTGCTCGGGAGAGTTAGGCAGAGAGAAGACACTGCAATCTCGGGTGAGTAATCTCCTGCAAAACGTGCTACTCAGGGGAGATATCTCGTTCTGCTTCACCATCAGACGTCTCACTCTCAGCTAAACTCACTTCTTTGTAAATTTAAGAGTTTCAGGAGCCTCAAATCACCCGAGTTTCTGCGAAGCTAATCTACCCCTTATAGTAAAAAATACTAAAACAGTAAAGTGCAATAAAAGATATAAATGTTCACAGGTCTTGTGCAAAGAAACAAAATGATGTAAAAGTGAAAGCAAGTGTCCTTCACCATTTTCACATGTGGTAAGAGTGAATGAGAGGTACTCAAAATGCGTCAGTAGGAGTGAGGCAAAACTCCAAAGGACCGCCAAACGGACATCTGGTGGCTTACTTTCACCCTTTCCTGGACCCCAGGAATTCAATGGAGATGTGGTGATCAGGGACGTATCTATAATGGGTGCGGGGCACACGGGCCCCCGGGTCCAGGGGGGCCCCGCACCACACACCCTGCACCCGGTGTCCTGCGCACTTTTAAATAGACTCTGGGCGCACTCTAGTGCCCAGAGTCTATAACTCCGGCACTGGCCGCGCACAGCTCAGTGCGCTGCCGGACAGAGAGGAGGGGGCCAGTGTCGGAGACAGCACACGGGCCCCCTCCTCTCTAGAAACACCCCTGGTGGTGATATATGCTATTCCTATGCTGACTGCCTTGAGGTATTAATTGGATGGTTTACTGTGTGTTATATGTTAGCACACATGTGTGCTTGTACGTTTGTCTAATAAATTATCTTTTTAAATTTATCTGGCAATACATCACAATGTGATATGTTATTTGCTTTATACTGCTGCTTATCACAACCCTGTATATCGTGAGGACTACATGGCTTACTTGAAATATTGAGAAATTAAATCCCTACACCTTCCTTGCCAGTGTAAGCTTTGTTCTAAGACTGGTAAAAGGGATGTGAAAGTGGTGTAGGACACTTGTTTTCACTTTTACATCATTTTCTTATGTATATGTTTTATATTTTCTGGTCTTATATGTTGTAGATTATATGAGACACTTAGGTGGTCATATTCATGTGGATTGCACAATATTATTTCTTTGCACAGTTTCTGTGAACATTTATATCTTTTATTGCACCTTGAAATTGTTGCAAGACTGAAAGGTACCATAAAGAAGGACCTGTTTAAAAAAAAAAAAGGGTGATAGATCCATGGAAGCATACATGGAAAATCATACAGTTAAATAATTGGAAAATCATACAGTGGAAAATCATACAGTTAAATAATTCAGCAATACATGGTACAAATAAGGGGATTTTTGGTTACTTACCGTTGAGTCCTTTTCTCTGAATCAGGCTGGAGGACACTGGACCATGGGATTGTAGGTTGGGGCTGCAGCTGGCACTTATTAAACTGTAGCTTTAACTCCTATGCTCCTCCCCCCTGCAATCCCACAATTCCAGTACTTCTTTAAAAGAGTCCGGAGTGGAGTAGCAGGAACCCCATAAAACTATGAAGATGGGCGGTAGAACTGCGCTCTCGTTGACCAGGGGGTGGTGTGTTGTGGTTTCGGGGTGCTGCACCTTTGTGTGGGAGTAACTTTCCCGCACTGAATACGTATGGGGGTAGGGGGGGTAAGGTGCTCTCTTCCTGCTAGTAGTGGTGATGGTGATGACTTGTGTATGTTTGTGAGTGGTATTAATTGGAATGTTCTTCTGGTGGTGGTGGTGTTTTGGGAGTGAGAAGGAGGGTGTGATTGGGTATGGAGTGTAGTTTGGAGTAATGTGAAAAGGGGAATAAAATAGGATCAAAATGAGGCCAGTGAGACACAGTAATTTGGGACAAAATCTTTTATTGAGTAGTCACAATGCTGCTCTGTTGAGATCCCGGGCAGGTGGGTGGAGTTCAGTGATGAGTGGTGATGAGACTGGGGAGGTAGGTGGACCCTTTCAGGGGGCTTCTTCCCGTGCGGTTCAGTGACCTTGCACGTCACACCTGTGCGGCGTCCTGCGTGTTGGTGTGAGTCTTGGCAGTACTTACCTACCGGTAGGTTTTTTGTTATGGTGATGTAGGTCGATGTCGCGGCCGTTGCAGTTAGGTTGGAAGTTGCAGGTTTGTTGGTGAGCTGGATCAGCGTGTTGCTGGTGTGCTGCAGGTGCACGGCTGTTCTGATTGGTCTGTGGAGGTCAGCGACCGGAGTGTGCAGCTGAGGTTGGCTCTTGGTCGTGCCGCTGGTGGTGCGGAGCCAGAGGTGTGGATGGGTGAGCCACTGGGAGGCTGGGTTGCAGTGTGTGTGCTAGGACCACCCCTGGGAGGGGGGATGGTCTGCCCGGGATATTGACTGGAAAAAAGCCAGGGAGGAGGGAGGGATGTGGAAGGTGTGACCGGGATGGAGCTGGTCACTGGCGATGTTGGCTGTGTGGACTTGCGGCCGGATGTGCATGGTGCTCTTTTCACTGACGGTCCCTCGTGGAAATGGGATCGACGGTGGAGACAACCCTGGCCAGTAGTCAGTTGCTGCGCACGCCTGGATCGGTGTCAGGTTTGATGTGAGGGTCCCCAACGCGTTTCGGCACAGGTGCCTTCTTCAAGGAAGTGTGAGAGGATCAATGCTTCTGAGGTTCTTATGTAGTGCAACTACACTCCATACCCAATCAAACCCTCCTTCTCACTCCCAAAACACCACCACCACCACCAGAAGAAACATTCCAATTAACACCACTCACAAACACACACAAGTCATCACAATCACCACTACTAGCAGGAAGAGTGCACCTTACCCCCCCTACCCCCAACCCCATGAAACTGTTTAGAACAACCAAACAAACCAGTAGGGAAAAATAAAAACGGTCAAAAACCAAACACCTCGCACTACTGAGCATGAGAGAGGGAACGTAGTATCCCCCAGCCTGATTCAGGAAAAAGAACTCAACAGTAAGTAACCAAAAATCCCCTTTTCTCCTTCATCAAGGCTGGGGGACAGTGGACCATGGTACGTTCAAAAGCCGCGCCCAGGGGAGGGAACGCTCAGGCTGCCTGACCGGAGAACTTTTTTTTTCTTTTTACACCAGAAGTGGGTGCCGCCGGCAGCAAAAAAACCTGAAACGGAAATATGAGCAAACGTGCGGACAGGGGACCAGATAGCTGCACAGTGGGTCTGTGCATCTGAAGTCCCGCGTCGCGCTGCCCAAAAGATCACCGCCGCCCAAGCGGAAGGCGCCGACACCCAGACTGGTGGCAGTCAACCCGTCCCAGAATAGGCTGAGTAATGACCGAGCTGAAATAAAACAAAATAACAGTAAAAACAAATGTGCTGCAGAATGGCTGCATAGCAGCCCATAAAAATGGTGCCTAACTCCTCAGGCACTTAACGAAGACTGGAATTGTGGGATTGCAGGGGGGAGGAGCATAGGAGTTAAAGCTACAGTTTTATTCAGTGCCAGCTTCAGCCCCCACCTACAATCCCATGGTCCAGTGTCACCCAGCATTGATGAAGGAGAAATATTGCAATTGTTAAGACTTATGGCCTGATTCAGCAAGGATCGCAACTATGATTACACACGCAATAGGACGATTGTTGCGTTCTACGCATGCCTATGCATTGCAGTGCGCTTGCGCGAAGACTCCACTGCGATCGTGATTACGTAGACCCATCACAGAGTGATTGACAGGAAGTGCCATTTGTGGGAGGGGACGGGGGTAGGTCAGTGAAACGCAGGCGTTCCAGGGCGTTTGAACGCCGTTGCAAGGGCGTGCATAAATTAGGCACTGCGATGCCATAGGCAGCATGAGTACTCACAGCGTGTGATGAAGTTAGCAATTTCTGAGTAAGGTCAGAGCTTGTGCAAGTGTGCATGAAGCTGCGATGGTACTCGATGTTACTGGTGGTTTCACAGTCTTGCTACATTACAGTTGTGTGTAAGGTAAGGTGGGCGTCCTTATGTTGTGCTGCGACTGCATAGCAATAGCAAAGGATTAGCATATCATCGCAGTCAGACTGCGTGCGTAATCACAGCTGCGTTCACAGTTGTAAATCAGGCCCTTAGATAGAAAATATTATGTAAAGAAAGATACCCCCCAATGAAAACAAGCCTCCTATTTATTGGAATGTGTTTCCAATAGTCCCTCATTCTATTTTATCATATTAAAATGTTTAGGAAACTCAATTTTCTTAAGTGATTTATCAATATAACTTACGTCATTGTTGCTCCTGGATCAGCAGTCATTTGATTTGTGATAAATACAGCAACATTGTATTCTAAAGATAAAAGAAAGCAAAATGTTGCTCTTTTCTAATACGGATCAAACAAGCCAATTTACTTACACATGGAGGTATATTTACTTAAGTGAGAGTTTTAAAATTTACCCCATGAGCTCTGTAGTTGTTAGAGGCACAGGGTCTGATTCAGAAATTTGTACGCAGCTGCTGTGCGAAAATAGCCAATTGTCACAGAAGGCATAACAAATCCAAGTAGCTGTGTACAAAGATGCGTCATCGGTCACAGATCCTTCGATGCTCAACCTACTCAGTAGCCATATGGTCGCATAGAATAGCTGCATGTACTGATACACTATAGCCATTTTTATTTTTTTTCTGTGCCGCCTCCTGGCCACTCGCATAGCTGTGGGTGACCACCCACAGCTATAGCGAGCAGCCATGATGATGGTCGCGATGGTCAAGACCATCGCGATAATCGGGCTTGCGACGAGACCCTTGTGGTAAGGTCTCGTGGCCGCAAGCCCCAGAGAGATTTCGGCTCTAACAGAGCCGGAATCTCTCCACTGACATCACTCGTGATGTCAGTGGGGCCGCCCCCAAACGGCAAGCGTTCCCTCGGGAAAGCCTCCGTTTGGGCAGCCACCCCCCCCCGTCCCGCCCACCAAAGGGAGCGTGCTGTCACTCAACAGCGACAACTCGCCACCTTTGGTGCGAGACCCGGAGCGACGGATTGCCCGTCGCTAGCCGGGTCTCGCGCATGCGCACAACAGAGCCGGCTCCGTTGTGCGCATGCGCTGTGGGCCACCATCGACCCGGTTGCGAGCGCTCAGCGATTGCGACCGGGTATGAATCAGGCCCTCAATTTGGAATGTTGCAATGTTCGATGGTGCGACCAATGGTGCATCTTAATACTGTACACACCGCAGCACATTAACACCGCAACCGGCGGGCGTCTCTGTACAAATTCCATCCATCATTAAGATGTAGCCACAGCTGCAATAGCGCGCACCTCTGAATCAAGCCCTTTATGTTAGTTGTAAACTAGTGTCACAAACTGAGCTTGTAGGATGAACAATACAATAAATTATCTGACCTTCTGAAATTTTCTGAAGCCTGGAGAGCATCTGAGCTAGTTTCTGCTGCCTCTCAGCCAATTCTCCTCGGCCACTAAAATCCACCCGGAAGAGAGCCATGATAGAATCGATAATCTGAGGAGACCAGAAAGCAGTCACATACCTTATTCTATTCACAAATTCTGCTGTGACATGCATTTTTAACCATACCTTTAATGTAGAAATGACAAATAGAATAATCAAAATAATAGCACTAAATATTTTTGGATTCTGGTAGAAACTGTCATAAGAATCTTTGCACAAATGCAAGCACAGACTCTTATAAGGGGGCATTACAAATGTAAAGGGTAGAATATACTTAGAAACAGTTTTGGACTGGGGCATGAAGGGCCCACTGGGGGAATTTAGCAGGAGAAGCCAATGCTTAAGGGGGGTGGCCAGTCATCCCAGATGCTTGGCTAACCAATAGACAAATCTTGGTGTAGTTTCTATAGAAGGGAACCAAGCACCCATATTGATTAGTGGTACTGCTCCACTAGGTAACTGACTGCCTAATAGAGTAACAATGTATAATTTGAGGTCTGTAACCCGACACCTTGAAGAGGGGATGGGCTCTTAGGCAGTGGGGCCCACCTGGGTTTTCCCCTGTACCCCTGTGGGCCAGTCCAACCCTGCTTAAAACTATAAAATGTTAAACACCAAATTTTCATGGACATAATTCCACCTGCTATACAATAAAGTTTTTATTTACATTTAAGTACTGTATACTTGAATCCTGTCCTAGTTAAGGCTACAAGCAGGACCGGCAATATCACTAATTACTTGGTTTCCAAAGCTTTGGAGGCACTGTATAGTTTTCATTTTATTTTCCCTTTGTCACCCCAACACTATGTGCCAGCCGCTCTGATGATTTAAAATAAACACCCCTTTTCTTATTGGATGACTAGCTGGGATACCTTGCGTTGCCCGGGGTAAAGACTGGACCCTGAAATATCCCTGCAGCCTTTGTTTACATTGTCCTCGCTTATAACCCCATTCCATTGATCCTGAAGAGGACCCCATTGTTTGTTAACATGCTTGCAAACAGTTGCGTAACTAATGCGGGTGCAAGGGGTTCGGCTGCTATGGTACCCCTAGCTGCCTGTGTTGCCCGCCACTCCCCCTGCAGCCAGTCACGCACACAAGGTGGGCTGGTCCAGTCAGAGCCATCGAGGGGGTCCGGGTGTCAGCAATGTTGATTTGGTGATTACAGCTGGCGCACTGGCAGGCAGTCATGGAGAGACAGCACCACCATTCGCGAGGCAATCAGTGCTTGCGGATTGGCAGCCAATCAGCAGTGGTGACTCCTGATTGGCTGCCGGTCCGCAAGCTCCAATTGGCTCACGACCAACACCAGCACTGTCTGTTCATGTCATGCCACTGCCTGCCAGTAATTAGCTGGTGGCCCAGGCCCAAATCCACATCTGCTGATGGCACACAGGGGGGAGGCAAGAGGCTGTTGGAGGGACATCGGAAGGTGAGTTGCTGGGGGGGGAATAATGTTTAAGGGGCACTACTATTGTGTGAAATAATGTTATATGGGGCACTACTACTATGTGGCATAATCTGTAAAGGGCATTACTGTGTGGTATAATGTGTAAGGGCATTAATATGCAGTGTAAGGAGCTTTACTGTGTGGTATAATGTATAAGGGGCACTACTACTGCGTGGTATAATGTGTATAAGGGGTACTACTGTGTGGCATAACCTGAATGGGCACTGTGTGGCATAATCTGAATGGGGTCTGTGTGGCATAATCTGAATGGGGTCTGTGTGGCATAACATGAATGGGCTATGGGGGTCATTCAGACCCACTCGCGAGCGGCAGTACACTCGCAAGTGGGTCGATGTTCCCCACTGCGCATGCGCACGACAGAGGGAGCTCCGTCGTGTGCATGCGCGAGACCCGGGGAGCGACGGGCTTCCCATCGCTCTGGGTCTCGCACCAAAGGGGGCGTGCTGTCGATGTTGATTGAAGCCGGCCCCACTGACATCACTAGTGATGTCAGTGGGAGTGATTTTGGCTCTGATAGAGCCAAAATCACTCCAGGGCTTGTGGCAGGGAAACCCTACCACAGGGTCTCCATCGCAAGTCCGATGGTCAAGACCATCGCGACCATCTTTTTGGACGCTCGTATATGCTGTGGGTGGTGACCCACAGCTATACGAGCACCCAGGAGGACGCTCCATTTTCATGGAGGAGGGTCCTGATTCAGAGCGAGTACTCTGGTCAGAGCGTCCGGCTCTGAATCAGGCCCTATGTGTGGGGCAAATGTATGTTTTTTAACTCTCGGAGGGGCTTTTAAGATCTTGCTATGTGGCCCACGAAGTTGTAGTTACACCCTTGGATGCAAACACAGAGGGCTGACTAATATATATGGTAACTTTAAAAAAGACTAACTCTGGCTTTAATATGAAATTGCACGAGTCATAAAGTTTGACACTTGCTCAGACTGTGAGGTTAAAAGGATACCTTTGTAGTTTTCACACAGGTTTTTGGCAGAATGCCAATTTCCACTTCCGCCAGCTCGGATCCTGTGTAAGAATGTCCCCATTTTTAGGGATTGTGTGGCCATGACGAAGTTCAACCCTAGGCAAAAACCTAATTCTTGTCAAACTATACCACCCTTCCAAATTTGGTGGAGCTAGGTCCAAAACTCTTGCCATGCATAAAGGACAAACAGACAGACGCTTTCTCGCTTATTATATATACAGTTGTGGTGGGGAACAAGTGCTACTTTTGGCCACCAGGTGGTGATGCAGAACACATTCAAACTGTATTTATTGTGCCCTTCAGGTTATGTGTAATGGGAGAGTAAAATACCACAGTAATGCACTTTACAGATTATTCCACATAGTAGTGCCCCATATAACACATTATTCCACACAATAGTAGTGGCCCTTCCACATTATGCCACACAGTAATGCCCCTTATAACATTATTCCACGGTAATGCCCCTTACACATTATGCCCCCCCAGCAACTCGCCTCCCCGTGTCCCTCCAGCAGCTTCTTGCCTCCCCGTGTGCCATCAGCAGCCAGCAGGTGTGGATTTAATTACAGCCGGCGCACCGGCAGGCAGCATGAGACATGGACAGACAGCGCCGGCGCAATTTGAATCTTGCGCCGGTTGCGAGCCAATCGGAGCTCGTGGACCAGCAGCCAATCAGGAGCCACCACTGCTGATTTGCTGCTAGTCTGCGAGCTGATTGCCTCACGTTCAGCGGCGCTGTCTCTCCATGTCTGCCTGCCGGTGCTCCAGCTGTAATCACCAAATGAATACTGCTGCCACCTGGGCCATTTTTGGTGGCTCTGACTGGACCGGCCCACCTTGTGTGTGTGACTGGGTACAGGGGAAGCGGCAGGCCAGAGGTAGCTCGGGCACCAAAGCAACCATACCCCTTGCATTCACGGTAGTTATAGTTACTAATAATTGAGATCCTCTGCGCTAATTAAAGTGAAAAGAAGGCTAGACTGAAATAAACCACAATATGTTTTATCAAAAAATAAAAGGAAATGTAATATCCTAAAACAACAATATAACCGGTCACATAATAAATATCACATATAAGACAATGATAATGTCTACAAAAATTTTTTTTCAATATAAAACAGATAAATCAATGTTATACTACAATATATATTGAAACCTGAAGGAGTTGGATCCTAAAAAACCTGGTATTACCAGTATAAAAATTTGTAATGTGTGATACTCGAGGATTGTAATTCACATCAATTGATGCAAAATATTTGGAGTCCCGTAGCTAGTTCAGTAGAACTCAATCAAAAGTTCTGTGGAGTTCTGTTGGAAATCCGTAATAACAATGCTGGCTATGAAGTATGTATCATACGGTGTGCACACAATATATATATATATGTGTGGATGGAAGGAGACAAAGGGAGGCACTTCTCCAAACGGAGTTACCAGGCATCAACTATCTGTCAAATAAATGCAGTCCTGTAACTCACGTGTTGTACCCAGCCTCAACCTTAATCACAACAGTGTATCAGCTGTGCAGTGTATCTATGTCTCCAAGGTTCCACGGTTGTCAGGTATACACGATCCTGTGGATCTCCTGATATGCCTAGCTTCCACTTAAACAGCAGTAGTGCGTCCAGCCATGATATAAAGCATCTGAATCTCCGGGGCTCCACAGCAAGCGACAAGTGTTCAAGGAGTATACACAATAGGTCCAATACTAAGCCCTGACGCATTTCGTACCACAGTATGGGGGCTTTTTCTCTTTGAAACACCAGAAAATGGACGAAAACTGTTGTTTGAACAAATTGTTTAGATCAAACATTTAACAAACTTGTCTAAACGACAATTTTCATCTGTTTTCTGGCATGTCAGAGCAAATTGCTGATCATCAGTTACTCCCATACGTCTTCCGACTTGATCTTCCAGTTTCTATGAATGTTTGCACAGTTTTATATAGTTGTCTACTGAAACCAGTGAGCCATAATCCATTTCCTTTCCGTATCTTGACTTATACACAGTCGAGTCACATTATTATGACCATACTAATAGTCAGAGTAACCACCGTGTGCAGCATGGACAGCAGCTAGACGGGCTGGGAGTGACTCAATAAGGTGCTGGTAGGTTGACGCAGGTATCTGGAGCCATGCTGTCTGCATGGAATCGGTATGATTCCGGACCCATGCCCGGCGGTTGCAATCCCGACAGCGGCATCCCGGCAGAAGAGGAAATCCCAATTGTCAAAGGTAAGTATATACTAACCTATTTCTAACCCTAACCTTCCCCCCCAGTGCCTAACCATAATCCCCCCTAAGTCCCTAAACCTAACCCCCCCCTTCCCCGCTGCCTAAACTTAAGTCCCCCGGGAGGGTGGCTAACCCTAAGTCCCCCCCCTGGGGATGCCTAACGCTAACCCCCCCTTCCCCTAGCCTAAACGTAACCTCTCAGGGGGGTGCCTAACCATAAGTCCCCCCCAGGAACCCTAAACCTAGCCCCCCCCGCGGCTTTCCGCGCTCGGCGTCCATTCAATTGGAATGGCGGGCGTCGGGCTCCCGGCGTATGTCTAATGACAGGCGTCGGCATATTGACGCTTGTCTTTAGACCCTTGCCGGGATATGACAGTCGGGAAACCGGCTGTCTGGATTAGGTCCGCCGGCTTCCCGACTGCATACCGTCTGCAGTGCATCCCACAGGTGCTGGAGGGTTCATGGTGGAGTATCCATAGAGCGAACACAGCGATCGAGGTGGTCCCACAGATGTTCAACTAGGTTCAAGTCCAGGAAATTAGGGGGCCAGGGAAGTACTTGGAAGTCTTGGACGTGGTCGTCCAACCACTGTCGGACATTTCTAGCCATGTGACATGTCGCATTGTCTTGCTGGAAGATCCCATCTGCCTCAAGGAAGACAATCAGCATGTATGGGTGTACATGGTCTGCAAGGATGGATTCAAATCCAAATCGGGTGCCTTCCACATGGATGAGTGGGCCCAGAGAATGCCATGAAAACATTCCCCAGACCATAATGCTGCCACCACCAGCTTGTGTTCTCCTAGCAATGGTTGCAGAGTGTTTGTGTTCTGATGTTTCTTACCTGACATTCCAACGTCCATCCGTTTGATGAAGCAGAAAACGTGACTCATCAGAGAAGGCAACCGTATGCCAATCAGCGGAGGCCCAAGTCCAATACAGGCGTGAAAATTGAAGCCTTTTCTTCCAATGCACCTTCGTTAGCATAGGAGCAGTGACCATCTGTTTGCTTCAAAGCCCCATACGCAGCAGGGTTCGTTGAACTGTCAGTTTAGATACACGTCTGGTGGCCCCTGGGTTAATTTTGATGGTAAGCTGCTCCACTGTAGTGTGTTGGTCAGCCCTCACGCACCTTCGTAGCCGACGTTCACCTCACCGCATGTGGTGTGCCGCAGTTTTCACGTCGTTTATTCACAATGGTGCCATTTGAAACGCGTTGGAGACTACTATACCATAACCCCAGACCACTATACACGAGAAATATAACTATCACTTCCAGCTTCCGACAAACCGCAGTCACGTGACCACAAGCCCGAAAGCAGGAACTTGCCGCAGCAGAAGACGCACCCCAAGCCGGCTAGGGGAAGGAGTAGTCGGCCGTTGAGATCACCGAAGGTAAGTTCTCTGAATTGGAGGGGGTACCCAGCAGCTGGTTTGGAAGAACCACTTCCGTGACATCCCCTACCCAGGCAGCAGCTCACCTCCCCGGAAACACGGTCCCAGTGGGGGACCTGGAGACAGGAACACTGCTGGTGTCCGTTCCTGGCCAGAGTAGAGCCCCCTTCAGAGCGCTCCTGCACTTCTCCGGCTACTGTACTTCCTTGCGTCAACAAATTCACCCCGGGCAACAATACCATCATTATTGGACTTGGGCCAGTATCATTTACTTTGTTTTGCTTTTTAATATGTATATATTTTTTCAACAATCCTCCCAATACATCTAGGTGTTTAGCGGGACGCCGCAATCACCTTACATAAACGCTTTACTTTTACCTTGGATCTACTATATAGGGACATCATCTATATAATCCTATTGAGTATATTCCGGTGGATATTTACCAGACTGTAATTATCAGACAGGAGCGATTGCCACTACTAACCATATCCCCCAACTAGTGTCTGTGGCTAGTTGCAGATTCATATTTATAATTATTTTTATTTCTACTTCACTCATCATTTATTTATACTGAAGTTTGGAGTTTTCATTACCAACTGACCAACATGTCTGTCCAACTAAAATGATTCCCCACACATCTAACCAACTTTTCATCCAACCTGACAACTTTTTGTTAACAGACCAGCCAACTTCTGTCCAACTTGTGATGTCACAGAAGTAGGTGGGCAGTGTCTGCCTACTTCTGCAGGTTTTAAATAATTACATAAATAAGGGCCCCATTTAACAAAGAGCCTTCTTACCAGTGGCAAAGCCTCCCGGGCATTGCTGGGGCCGGCTCGGTGAAAGTGTCATGTGCTTGTGCAGACTACAGGGTCGGTGCTACCAGTAGGCAACCGTAGGCAGCCGCCTAAGGCGCCGGCCACTGGAGGGTGCCCCTGAGTCCACATAAAAAAATGAATGGCATAATTCATGGCTGAGTGACATATAATGAATTTGTGGCACAGTTGTGTGGCATATTACGAATTTGGGGCACTGTGATGAGGTACATTATGATTTTGGCGTTCTGCTGTGTGTAATATTCTATATAGTATATTATGAATTTGGGACACTGCTGTGTGGCATGTTATTTAACTGGGGAGACTGGTACGTGGCATATTATGAATTGGAGGGAGCAGGGGCGGTTAGTGGAATGTTGCCTAGGGCGCCCGGAAACCTTGCACCGGTCCTGGCAGACTAGCCATCACACAACAAACAAGAAAAAGCAAGGCTATTTGTTGGGGCACACTTAGATGATAATTCATATGCAAAAATAATATTTTAAGACATAACTTTTATTAAATATCCATAAAATTAAGAGGTATCCACATATGACATATTCATTTGATCAGAATATGGTTATAGAGTAAGATAATAATCTACTGGTGTTTTAACTAGCATCACACCTGCGCATGACACAGCAGCCGAGGAGGAGCGGAGTATGATGCCAAGGAGGGGAATGTAAATACTAACAGCATGTCCAGTGACATGCGTCACCTTGGAGACCTCCTTAGGGAGTACTTTGGTCCTGATTACAAGCAGCTGTGCAAATCCGTCCATCTCAGATGCAAATACAGAAGCAGGTGTCAGACACCTCCTTGCTGCATTTGTGTGATCCCGGCGCTGTATCCATGGTCGCGATTGTTCTCCCTTCTGAAGCTTCCCGCAGTCAGGCCAGTGCCTGGTCATGCAAGAAGCCAGGAATCTGCGTCCGATGACACAGAACCTGGTCTCGTCCATCCCAGAAAACGTAGACGACACGGCCACGCTCCGCCCCCCCAAACGCCGCAGGATATCAATAATGCTGGAGCTTGGGTGGTCTGTGAGTGAGATCGCAGGACCCATTCTGTGCATATGCAGAACGGGTCCTGCGATCTCGCTCACAGACCACCCAAGTTGCATCGGAGATGTGCGTTCATCCTCGGATGAATGTACATCTCTAAATGAGGCCCTTTATCCACAGTTTTGTTAAAAGTCTGCTGTACATGCCCCTGTATGTGCTACTTTGTAGCTGAGGTAAGGTGCTTCCAGGGTGCCCAGTGTGTGGGATGTTATGCGGCATCCGGCAGTGAGGAGGTATTTACTGGCAGGTGCCCAGCGGTTATATTCACAGCATCTGAACTGTTGTATGTCCAATTCTGTGTATTTCTGTGCCTGGCATGCAGGCCCGGCGACAGAGGGGGACTAAGGGGACACCAGTACCAGGCTCCGAGGGTAAGGGGGGCCCCGAGGATTCAGGGAAATAAAAAAATCAGTCTGCAACAAACACCTACTTTTTAAACGCTGTGCTGCTGTAGACAGGAATCATACAGCGGCAGCAGCCAGCAGCAGTCCAGCAGTAGCTCCTCCCATCATCACCCTTCCTTCCTTCCCCAAAGTCAAAACAGTCACACATCACTGACACGCGGAGGCTGGTGTATGTTCCTACTCCTGGAGCCGCAACCCCGATTGCACCCAGCTCCAGCAAGCAGAAACGACAACTCTCCCATCTGCTTGTTGTCCAACTCCCCATCACTACCCCTCCCCCACTCGCGGCACTCCCGACTCCCCCCCACTCGCGGACCCCTTCCCCCACTCACGGACCCCCCCACCACACTTGCGGCCCCTCCGACCACCCCGTCGAGGCACCTCTGCCCCCCCTACTCGCGGCACCTACTATGATTTGTGCCTGGCTGATGCCAAGGACTATGCAAAGCTAAAATGGGATATCCTAACTCGCTTGGGAGTTACCTCATGTGTTCGGGCCCAACAAGTCCACCGCTGGGAATTCCAAATGGAAAAGCCTCCACGCTCACAGATGCATGACCTCGTCCATCTAACCACAAAATGGCTACAGCCCGAGACGCTGACAGGACCGCAGATCATAGAAAGTCATGATGGATCGATATCTGTGATCGCTTCCTGCATCTCTGCGCAAGTGGGTGAGCCATGCAGACCCTAAGTCCGCAGACCAGTTAGTCGAACTGGTGGAGAGGTATGTGGCGGCAGAGGAACTGTTGAGTGTGTCCCACCGGCATTCGGTATGAAATAACGGCTGACGCATGGCCGGCAGTTCGATTCCCGGCAGCGTCAGGCCGACAGATGCAGAGATCCTGGCAGCGGCAGCCCGACAGCGCTGGAAATCCCGATCGTCCCTAGGTAAGTACAAACTAACCTAACCCTCCTTAGGGGTGCCTAACGCTAACCTCCCCCCCTTTGCCTAACCCTAATCCCCCCTCTAAGTGCCTAAACCTAGCCCCCCCCACTTCCCCCCGCCTAAACCTAAGTCCCCCGGGGGGGTACCTAACCCTAACCTCTCCCCTTCCCCTAGCCTAACCCTAACCTTCTAGGGGAGGGGGGGTGTCTAACCCTAAGTTCCCCCCAGGTGCCCTAAACCTAACCCTCCCCCCCTGCGGCTGTCCGCTTGCAGCGGCCGGCATCCCTTCGATCGGGATGCCGGTCTCCCGGCGTCGGAAAAATGACAGGCGTCTAGATTTAGACGCCTGTCATTTAACCCTCGCTGGGATAAAGCAATCGGGAAGCCAGCTGTCGGGCTTACGTCATCCGGTTTCCCGATTGAATCCCGTCCCACCGGACCCCGATTCCGCAACGGCGATCTTCCGTGACTACTGGTAAGACTGTTTCAGGGGAGAAGGGTGCTGGGCGGTGGAATGAACTTAAGACTGTGGGTTTGGAACCTGGGGATAGGCCAGCCAGGCCAGGATGGTTCTTACCCCATAAGAGACTTGATAATAATGAAACAATGTTGTCGATTTAGTGAATTGGGCCATATTGCTGCTAATTGTCCACTCACCTCTGAACCTATGCAATGTGATACTGCTTATGTTCGTCGCAGAATGTCTTTCTTTGCACAGCCTGCCTGTACTGCTGACCGACAGACTGAGACAGATAAGCAAATGTGTAAGGTTACTGTAGAAAGCAATCAAGTAGCGGCTCTGTTAGATTCTGGCAGCTTGGTTACACTTATGAAAGCTGAACTGGTGAACCCCTTAAAGCACAAGGGAAGAGCTGTTGGTGTGACCTGCATACATGGGGATACTCGGTATTATGTTACTGCGGAAGTGAACATAGTAACACAGTGTGGTTCCACTATAGTCTCTGTGGGTTTGGTGCATGGCTTGAGGTATGATATAATGTTGGGGAGAGACTTTGCTCAGTTCTGGAAGTTGTGGGAAAGCCAATTTGTTACCTAAGTAAATAACCCCGACCCATTTCAGAAGGTTGCTGATGCAGTAGCAGGGGAAGTTTCTTCCGAGTCTGAGAAGTTCCCTTTTTCTAGCGTGATTGGTGGACCAGAGAATATGGAGATGGGAAGTATTGTTAAGCCAGTTGATCGTCTGTCTGATCTTGAGGTCAGAAAAGAGATCTTGGCAGTGGAGCAGTTAAATTACCCTACTCTGGTAAAAGCCGGGGAAAATGTAAAAGTAATTGATGGTAAATCCATAGACCCTGATAGTCCATTGTCATATCCTCACATGGCAGTACGCCAGGATTTTTTGAACGGGAGACATCCAAGGGGATTACCTGACATTGCCAAAGAGACATGGGAGGGGCAGTCCAGTCCCTATAAAACTCATTGAGCCTAGGAAAAGAAAGCCAGAACAGTTATACCATGTAAATCTTATCAAACCTTGGAAGGATAGGGCAGCTCTGTCAGCCGTCCCGGCCCCTCCAGTAAACTTAGGGCCTTTGGTTCCTGAAGTGACAATAGCTAAAACCCTGTCGACCGTTCAACAGCAGGAAGTTAAGGAATTTCTTATCAGAAATAGAGTTTTGTTCTCAGATGTACCAGGCAAAACCACAGTCATTAAACATAACATAATCACTGACCCACGGGTTAATATTAACCTAAAGCCCTATAGATTACCAGAAGCCCAAAGAGAATCAGTGTCTAAAGAAATTAAAAAAAATGTTGGAACTGGGTGTAATTGAAAAATCACAGTGAGAGGTCAAGTCCCATTGTGCTTATTCCAAAGCCTGGGAGTATATGTTTCGGCAATGATTTCCGAAAATTGAACAGTGTGTCAAAGTTCGATGCCTACCCAACGCCAAGGGAGGATGAACTAATTGAAAGGCTAGGAACAGCCAGGTATTTAACCACTCCAGACTTAACCAAAGAGTATTGGCAAGTGCCGTTAATTGAGAATGCCAAAGAAAAGACAGCTTTTTCGACACCAGAAGGAAAACAGCACCTAGGAAAACAGCTGACACACGTTTTTGTGATCACATTTTCTCATGCACCCCTTTTAACTAGTTATCTAACTTGTGTCAGCTGTTTCCCTAGGTGCTTTGCAACAGGTGTGCTTGGTAACTGTCTCTCATTTAAAAGCAAAGTTGCTGTGAGCTTTAAACCTTGATAGCATACCCTGAGTTTAACACTAACGTGATGGCTATGTCCATGTTATAATTCTGAGCAATAGAGTAGGGACTTGCAGTAAAGTGGGGTCCCGTGACGATGGGCTGCAAGCTTAAATGCATTGATCAATTCATGAACCAAAACCCCAGTTTATTATGTTTATTATTATTATTATTATTAGTTATTATGGTGAGTGCAGAGCCCTTGTGATTTATATATATATATATAATATATTTTTTCTTTTACACTAATCCATACATGAGCTAGATAGAGAGGATACAGTCAGTTTGCCGGCAGACGGGATGCCAGCTGTTGACATCCCAGTGTCGACTAAACACAGGCTTCGAAATTCCGACGCCAGTTTAGATACCGACGCTGGAATCCCGTAGGTATAGCAGGGCGCCGTAGTTGCCGCAGCCAGGGAGGGTTAGTTTTAGGAACCACAGGGGGCGGAGGGGGTTAGGCACCACTTGGGGGGGATTAGGGTTAGGCATCAAGGGGGCACGATAAGGTTTAGGCATCAGGGAGGGAGGGGTAGGGAGAAGGGGGAAGGTTAGGATACCAACCGACAGGTGTCGATATCCTAACCCTGTCAGGATGCCGGTGTCAGGATTCTGACCACCGGAATCCCAAGTGGGGCGGGTTGGGGGCCCCAGAGATATCAGCGCACCAGGCCCCAAGATTTCTGTTGCCGGCCCTGCTGGCATGCCAGGGTGGCATCTGTGATTGCAGATGGGGAGGGGGGGAGTTTGGGGTGCACCCGCGCGGGGGGGGGTGCATCTATGATCGCCGGGGGGGTTTGCATCTGGGATCGCGGGGAGGGGGGCCACATGCGGGGGGATGCATCTGTGATCATGAGGGGGGGTGCTTCTATGATCTCGGGGAGGGGAGGGCCACCCGCAGGGGGAGGGCATCTGTGATCGCGGGGAGGAGGGGCACCCACATGGTGGAGCATCTGTGATCACAGGGGGAGGGGCACCTGCAGGGGGGGTGAATCTATGATCGCGGAAGCAGGGCCGGTGCAAGGTTTTAAGGCGCCCTAGGCAAAGGTTCACTATGCCGCCCCTACTTCCCCCAAACCCTCTGCCCAGCCCCTCACATACATATCTACTCCAGCTCCCTAATGCTGGGTACACACTGGCCGATATGTTGGCCGATCAATTGATCGGCCAATATATCGTGCCCCCGTTGGCCAGTGTGTACAGACGATATGTCAGTGAACAACGTCGTTCACAGACATATCGCATTAGCTGTGTTGCACAACCAATGAACAGATATGTATGCAGACATATCTGTTCATCGGCAAGTGTGTACGGGCGATCAGCCGATCGCTCATACACAGGGGTGCAGAGAGAGGGGGGGAGCTGCGACTCCGGCACAGCTCCCCATCCATAGCAGCCCAGCACACGCTGCTGTGTGCTGGGCTGCTCTGAGAGACTGTCCAAGGCTGCTTAAGCAGTAGCCCGAGCAGTCTCCTATGCCAAAGGGGGGAGCGATCATGCTGATCACGCCCCCCATTTGCTGTGCGCCGGGCTGAGGGGCACACGGTGCCCCCCTTGCTAGCGCTATGTCGCAATTGTTTTTTTGTGTGTTTTTCCCGAAGGGGGTGTGGCCACGTCCTCCGCAATTAGGCCACGCCCCCTACCCGCTCCCGGTCCGGCCCTACCCGCTGCAGCAAGCAGATGATGGTCGTTCATTGTGTATCATCATGATACACCATCAATCATGATGTGACCATCATCTGCAGATATATCTGTCAGGTGTGTACCCACCTTAATAGTACAGACTGCATCTGTGAAAAACTGCAGCAAATGCAAAGATAGATAGATAGATAGATAGATAGATAGATAGATAGATAGATAGATAGATAGATAGATAGATAGATATGAGAGATTAAGGGGTCTATTATCTAAGCAGTGTTAGGAGACAAAGTGAAAAGTGATAAGGTGCCAGCCAATCAACTCCCACCTGCCATCTTACAGGCTGTGTTTGAAAACTTAGTTGGGAGCTGATTGGCTGGCACCTTATAGGTGCCCACACATATAGCAACATTTTACACGATCTGGCCGATTTCGACGAAGCGTGACGACGAATCGGGTAAAAAAAGTACAAATCGTGAGTTTATACTCACGAGCACGATGCCGATGCGCGTCCCCGCTCGTCGTACATCGCATTTTCTGATCTACCATGCTATAGGGCAGATTAGCCAACCATGAGCACGATGGAAGCAGATCGTGAGGGTTCATCACACAATGCGGAATTTGACTGACAGAAGCCTGGACACGCCCCATCGCCATCTTGTGCAGCATCGTGTATGGAGCAAGACAGTCGCACATTGAGGAGCCTGCACACTGGATTCTTGTTTTGGACAAGTTTTGGTGAGTACTATTGGTACAGTTTAAATACAACCACACTGACCACCAATATGTGCTCCCCACTGCCCACCAATGTGTGCCCCCAGGTAATAATGCATGACCCAGCAACCGCCCGCCGTATTGAGGCGGGCGGTGGCTGGGTCATGCATTAAGCTCCCAACTGCCCACCAATGTGTGCCCCCAGGTAATAAATGCATGACCCAGCCACCGCCCGCCGTATTGAAAAAAAATAAATAAATAAACACGTATTTTACAAAAAAATCACCATACATTACTTTTAAAAACAAACATTATTTAAAGCTGGGGGTCTTCTACCTTACGGTCTCCAGCTGTTGTGGAACTGCAGATCCCAGGATGACCTGCCACCCACCTTTGAAACTGTTTTTAGGGCATCCTGGAATCTGTAGTTCTACCACAACGACAGGCCCAAAGGTGGAAAACCCATACTGTCAAACAAAGAAAAACATTATATTACCAAGCAATAAACACATGACATTCCTGTAAAAGAAAACATGATTAGAATACCATAACAAACCTTTAAAAACCTGTAAAAAAGATAATATTAAAACATTAAAAATGTGAACTATAACAACATTACATTTAACAAAACTATATACACAAATATTTAAATGTTCTTTTTTTTCTTATTCATAGATAATGTCCATGGATTCTGAACGTGAATTCGTTACAGGACTCATTGAAATCCTGCACTCGAAAGAGTGTCTGTGGAAGATCAGTTCTCGGAAGTACCACAATAAGTCGCACAAGTTGGCCGCACTAGAGGAACTTTTGGTGTATACAAAAAAATACATATCTGATGCAGACCTGAAAACTGTACGGCAAAAGATTCAAAATCTCAGGACAGTGTACATCAAAGAAAAAAAGGTGGATGACTCCAAAAAATCAGGAGCGGGCACAGATGAAATATATACTCCTGCACTGTGGTACTACCATATGATGTCATTCATCAGTGAACAAGAGCCTCAAAGGGAATCAATCATCTTGATGTCTGAGCGTGAGGGAGATGAGGAGGTTGCAGAAGTCTTGGTAAGTAGTGACACAGTTTAAACCAAAATCCTTAATGTTTTTGTTGTTAAATCCCAAATGTCCAATTTAGTCAGTAATTCACAGACAGTCCTCCTGCCATGGTACAGCACCTGGTCCATTGAAATAGGTCATGTACTCCTCCTGGATGTTGTTGTAATTGGTGGTGCAGACACAGATGTCAAATGTTCAATGTCCTCCAGGGGTCCTACATCTTCTGTTCTAACTGGGACAGGTCCTCGTTGAGTAGATTTTCTTTGCAGAAAGTTGTGCAGCACACAGCACGCCATCACGACCCAGTCTATCTTCTCCACATGTAGATTGATGGTGGTGTGGAAAATACGGAAGCGGCTGCTCATTATTCCAAACGCATTTTCCACAATGCGCCGTGCCCGGGATAGACGGTAGTTGTAGATCCTTTTCTCTCTGGTCAGGCCCCTGTGTGCAAATGGCTTCATCACATGTTCATGTAATGCAAAAGCCTCGTCTGCAATGGAAACATAATTTAGGCCGTGCTTTGTCTGGTCCAGTGGGGAAAGTTGAGGGTTTTGTTGGCGAGTCTCTGGTAGAAAGCCGTCTTTTTGAAGGACCCACCGTCCAAAGCACGGCCATTCTTGCCGACATCCACAAACAGAAATTCGTAGTTGGCATTCACCACTGCCATGAGAACGATGCTGAAGAATCCTTTGTAGTTGTAGTAGTATGATCCGGTGTTGGCAGGTGGCTGGATGCGGATGTGTTTCCCATCGATGGCTCCTCCGCAGTTAGGGAAATTCCAACGTTGTTCAAAATCTTCCGCGATGCTGGTCCACTCCTCAACGGTGTTAGGAAACTGTAAAAATAGTAAAAAAGGGGTTAAAACATGACTATAATTTTTTTTTATATATCTTTTTTTCCTATATAGACTCCCACCCAACACCCTGATTTAGCATCCACACCGGACCTCAGTCTGCTCGGTGGTGACAGTGATTCGGAGAATAGCACACAAGTGGAAACTCCACTTCCACCTGGACCCTCATCTTCTCAACAACCCCAAAAAAAGAAAAAAAAACAAGGGAGAAAGGAGAATCTTACTGAACATGAGGAGCAATTTTTACAAAACGCAGAACGGCTGCTGCAGAAGGAATTGGTATGAAATACCGCCGGCAGCGGCAGCCCGACATCAGCAGAGTTACGAGCAGCGGAAGCCCGACAGCGCTGGAAATCCCGATCGTGGATAGGTGAGTATCTACTAACCTAACCCCCCTAACCCTCCTTAGGGGTGCCTAACCCTAACTTCCCCCCAAGTGCCTAACCCTAATCCCCCCTCTAAGTGCCTAACCCTAACCACCCCCTTCCCCGCTGCCTAAATCCCCGGGGGGGTGCCTAATCCTAAATCCCCCCGGGGGTGCCTAACCCTAACCCTCCCTCCCCCTAGCCTAACCCTCCCGGGGGGGGTGCCTAACCCTAATTCCCCCCCGGGAGCCCTAAACCTAACCCTCCCCCCTCACGGCTGTCCGCTCGCGGCGCCCGGCATCACTACGATCGGGATGCTGGGTGCTGGTCTCCCGGCGTCGGGGAAATGCCGGGCGTCTACATCTAGACGCCCGGCATTTCACCCTTGCCGGGATATGACAGTCGGGAAGCCGGCTGCCGGTATTTAGGCAGTCAGCTTCCCGATTGCATACCCTGCAGAAACCCCCAGATGCAATAGATGATTTCACAGCTCATGTGAACAGCATATTGAGAAATATGGATACAGATATCCAAAGAAATTTTCTAAGGTTAACCCACGACCTATTGAGTCGCAGTATGAGCAAAAATCTCACAAATTCTACATACATTGCAGATCCAATGCTATTTTCCCCTGCCCCAAATAGGTATGTCCGTCCCCCCGCCCAGTTAGATATTACTCCCCCACCAAGCACCCCAAGCACCAGCACGACCTTGTATAATGCTCTGCTGGATGCAGCAGATGAGTCGCCCCAATATACAGAGATGTAAATTTATTTGATATTTAATTTGGTTGTTTTTTCTGTCTTGCTTTTAATGTCACCAAATTTTATGAATTCTAATAGGTGCTTGCTGCATGGGATAGGGTGGTGATGACGCCATTTGGACAAGGTCACTACGCACATGGCACAAGTACACATTGCTGGAAGCCGGGACCACAAGGTATACTTGTGCCATATGTGTATTGGCCTATTCAAACTGGCGTCTGACCCACCCTATCACATACAGCCGGCTACCTATTGGGATTCATAAAATTTGGAGATATTTAATTTGGTTGTTCTTTTGTCCTGCTTTTAATGTCACCAAATTTTATGAATTCTAATAGGTGCTTGCTGCATGGGATAGGGTGGTGATGACGCCATTTGGACAAGGTCACTACGTACATGGCACAAGTACACATTGCTGGAAGCCGGGGCCACAATGTATACTTGTGCCATATGTGTATTGGCCTGTTCAAACTGGCGTCTGACCCACCCTATCACATACAGCCGGCTACCTATTGGGATTCATAAAATTTGGTGATAATGTTCTTTTGTAAAATTGTTATAAAAAAAGGATATTGCACACAGTTTAGTGCACACTTTCAGTTGCCTGCAGGTCAGTGCACATTGTACTAAATGAAGGCTATTTTTTGCTTTATGTTGAGTACAAAATAAAAAAAATGTTTTTCTTTACACAAGAAAACAATGTGTGGTGTTTTTTTTTAACTTACCTTGCAATAATGGTACTGTAGCACTTTTACGATGGCTTTGCAGGTCTCCGGAATGATGACGCCCAAGGACTGAGGTGAGATGAGTGTCCCAAACTTTAGGTCTTCCAGTGACCTTCCTGTAGCCAGGTACCTTAGGGTAGCCACCAGTCTGTCTTCAGCAGGGATTGCCCTCCGCCACCTTGTGTCCTGTCTCTGGATGTGGGGGGTCAACAGATGCAGCATTTCTTGGAAGCTGGCGTTATCCATGCGCAGGTAGTTCCGATAGTCCTCCGGGTTGTTCTCCTTGATCTCCATCAGAAGGGACATGTGAGAGCGGGTATCCCTTTGTAGCAGCCACTCCTTTGTCCAGCATGCTCTCGTCCTTCTTTGCTGGGCCCTCTTCCTAATCTCCTGGACCCCAACTTCAGCGACCAACACTCTATACTGATAGGGATGCATCAGTACAGAATTCAAGAACAGGATAGAATGCAGGTAGGTAGCACACACTTGCAGGTAGAATAAACTTTGTAAAAGGCAAGCCAAATACAAAGAGCACAGTAGCAATGTACAGGATTCAGCAGGAATACACCTAGCCTCATCTAGTAGCAGAGCAGAATGTACACAGAGTTTAAAGGGTTCTCGCTGTTTATACTCCCTAGATAGCCCCTCCCATTATTATGGCTATTTAAATTTCCCACCAATAGTCAAGAGCCTGTTTTATTTTATTTTTTAAACTCACGATTTGTTATGGCCAATCTCACGATGCTTACGATCCGATAGATCGTGAGATCGTAAGACAGATTGGGTGTCTTTTTTCCAAAATCGTGATCACGACGGCAAGGGAGCTCCCGTGAAAGTTCATGAGGAAATTGGCCATAAAATCGTATCGTGAGGACATCGGTATATGTGTGGGCACCTTATCACTTTTCACTCTGTCTCCTAACACTGCTCAGTAAATAGACACCAGAGAGAGATATGAGATACATAGATAAGAGAGTGAGAGAGAGTGCCTCCAGTAACACAGATGTGTTTGCAAATCATAGCAAATAAGACTAAATTACAAGTGTCAGTTACATTTCTGACACAGGCACATTGCACTTACCACCAGTGTGAATCTGCACTCCAGCTCTCATCCCAGCACAGGCTCCCCACCTGTCTCTTCTAGGGGACGGAGCTACTCTATGTCTGGCTGGGACTTGAGTGAGGAAACAGTAAGTGGAGGGGAGGAATCAGCAGGAGACATGAGCGCTGTCTGTGTGAAGAGTCACAGCACAAGTCTCAGTCTATGTAACTAGCTAGACTGAGACAGGGAGCAGGTGAGAGCAGTCACTGCAGTTTCCGTTTCCGGCAGAATGATGATTGTAGATGAAGGATGTCTTGATTAGAGACATCCTTCATGTTTATGGTAGTCTGATTCAGCAGCTCCCTCTAGTGGCCGGCGCCCATAGGCAGCTGCCTAATACTGCCTAGTGGTAGCGCCGGCCCTGCGCGGAAGGGAGGGGCACCTGCGTGGGTGGGGAGTGCATCTGTGATCACGGGGGGGGGCACACTGGTCCTAGAAGAGTATGATAGTTAAGTTATTATGAGAACCTGGTCCAGCTGCACTGATCCTCTCCCCCGCCCAGCCGCTGCCAGGGAGGGATCCCAGGCTGCAGGGGAAGCACAGCCGGCAGATGGTGATGAAGTAGGCGGACACTAGCGGCCAGTGTCCACCTAGTTATCTTTCAGTCAGGGGGAACTTTCCCCCTATACTAGAACGATAGTTTGATTTTCCTCAACTAGTTGGAATGAACGTTTTTGCCTTTTTTGCAGCGTGTGGGAGCAAAGGGCTGATTATTGTTTGCTCCCACACACCATACATGCCTACTCTCCCGGAAGTCGTGGGAGGCTCACGATTTTTCAGGTAACCCCCCCGCACCACCGGTAGAGTAGGCATTTCTCCCGCAAGTGGGCAGAATGGGGAGAATTTCCGCAGCAATTGCGGGTCCCCGTGTAGGGGGCGGGGCGTAATGACGCGATTCTTCAATAATCGCGTAATTTAGTCCTACCCCCTATTTAAATTTACACCAATCGCAGCAATTTACTGTGAAGGGGGAGGGGCTTAATCATGCAAACCGTCAGGCCCCAGTCCCATCGCAACCCACCTGCTTCTCCTCCCTGGGAGGAGAAATAAAAAGTAGACAAGTATGCCACACATTAGACGATTATCATTCCAACCAGTTGGCTGGCTGGAATGATATCATCCTGGTGTATGGCCAGCTTTAAAGTGTGGAAGACCATAGCAGCATTGACACTTGTTAAACGCAATAACTGAACAACTACATCAGCACAATTTTACAATTAATTTGGGTGGGCAAATTTTTTTTTTGATCTGCTTATTGGTAGTTGCACCAAAATACTAGATGGCAACATGTATAGGCCCTAATTGCTTTGATGATGAAAGGAGGAGCCTAATAGGTGCAGGTAATCATTGATTGGTGGGGCTACACATTAGTTATACTGGCATGAGGAAATCAAAAGAAAACTAATTTCCAGGTTTGTATAATATCAAGTCTCTTTGGGGCATCTGGTAAATTTAACAGTGTATAGTGTCATTAAGACTAGTAATTTCGCAGTCTTCTATTTTTTTCTATTTGTTATCCAAAGGTAGAAATGTGCTTAATTAATGTAAAAACTGCTTCATATTTATTTATAAATGAAATATTTTCACCATAGTAGATTTCAAATTTACCAAAAGTTTAAAAACACCAGCTTCTTCATGAAATTTTGCTGCCACATAATCCAAGAGCTCCATCTGGTGTTCACCTGCAGAACAGAAAATGTTGAGAGAATACTTTGTGTCTTCAGACACCTCTGTCTGTTAAAAAGCATATTTCAGCATCATTTGCAAAACTGCAGAAATACATATTTGTGGACTGGCCACCAGTGCATGCTAGTTTTCCTCATGTAACACTTCAAGGCAAAGGCAATTCAGCAGTGCTATTTACTATCACTTTTTAACTACCCCTTAAATCATGCTTGCCGACTGTCTGGCTGCCCCTTCCGGGAGGGAGCAGCCAGATCGGCTTGACTGGGGGGGGCGTAGCCGGCCAGACTTCAAGTGTTTGCGGGCGGAGCCACGTGATCGCGTCATTTTGGCCCCGCCCCTGCTACACGCTGCCGATATTACAGGCAGCATGAAGCAGGGGGCGGGGCCAAAATGACGCGATTCGACGATTTGCCCTTCTGCTCCACGGGAGGTTTCTGTCCTCCGTGAGCTCGCCTTAGGACACCTGCATTACGGTTTGACAGGTGTACCGCCCCAGTCAAACTCCCCACCTGCCGCAGCCCCCCGCTGCCGAGGATTTTTCTGTAATTGCGGTGGGGGGCAGGAGGGGTCGGCAGCTGCCGGGAGACTTGCCTGCCTTCCCGGGAGGTCAGGAGCGGCACCCGATTTTCGGGAGGCTCCCGATCAAACTGGGAGGGTAGGCAAGTATGCCTTAAATCATCTCAAATTTCTATTTATTAGTTAAAATTCTGTTTATGTCCTAAGTCGGTCATGAGAGAAATGTGAGATGTGGGTTGTGCTTACATGTGTCACCTTTGTATACAGGCGTTTGTGCACTTGTGCAGACATGGACAGATTACTTGATACCCTTACAGCTAATTGAAACAATGCTTCATTCCTCCTGAAAAGTGATGCATTAAAAGCTATTGTCTCATGTATAACTGCATTCCTTTGCTATGTCACAGAATAAAAGCAAATATACTGTAAAAAGATAGAAATTATTTCTTATTCTCCAAACATATTCAAACATGGCCTGGACATATTTGTTGGTACCCCTAAAAGAGAATAAATTAATTATAGTGATATTTCGAACGAATCGATTCTTGAATTAGCATCACACGTCTTCAGTCTTCTAAACAGTCATTCAGCCTCTTTGCTTCAGTGGACAAGTGTGTGTTATTTTTATACTTCAGTATTTTGCCAGATGGCGTGAGGTACCCCGGCACCTAGAGAGATGAGGGCACCCTTGTTTGAAAGAGAGGCACCAGGCAAAACTCCCTACAGTACAGCAAAATCATGCACTAGAGGGATGAGTGAAGCTCTCCCCAAAATCTAGCATCCATGAAATCAAGGGTCATAGAGAGCAATGGAGACTCAGGGTTAAAGGAGAGACATGGCCACACCCCACAAAATTGGAAAAAAACCCTCAAAAACTGGTATGCGAGGAGGGGCATTCTTCCCCCTGCACTGCTGACCTGGGCCCCCTCTGTGCCTTCTTCTTAAATAGTACCCACTCGACTCCCCCCCCCTCCTCCTGCATTTGTAATCTACACCCATTGTAGCTCATTTAAATTCCTTGGGACAAATTTATGTATATCTGCAACTTAGCCGCAAGTATAAAAATTTCTAATCGCCACAATAAAAATTTGATTGTAGGGACAATATACGAAAAAAACATTGCAGGGCATATCAGAGCCCATCCCTGCAAAGTGTAAATAGTAAAGCAATTGCGTAACTTCGGGTTTCTGCCAGAGAGGGATCCAAAGGATCACCCTCTGAGAAACGTTGCAATATTGTATACTATAGGCTAGAATGGCTAAAGGCCTGTACACACTGGACGATATCCATGAACGCTATGAACGATGACGATATAGTTGAACAATATATCGTTCATATCGTCCAGTGTGTATGCACTCATCAACGAATGATGCAAGCTCCTGTGGGTCATTAACGATATCCCCAGTCGGCTGTACATGCAGCTCAATCTGGGAATATCGTTAGCGATGCCATGCTGCCGAATGCAGCATGGCCCCGCTCCCCTCCTCCCGCCGACGAACGTCGTTGCCGGCATCGTCAAGTGTGGATGCACTTAACGATGCTGGCACCCCCGCTGGGCCCGCCGCTGGCGACATCGCTCTATACACACATATTCCAGTATGTACGGGCCTTAACACTATCAAAAAGTCTTAAGTCAACCATCTATTGGGAGACAAGATACGAAAAGCTAAGCTTGATGAATTTGGCCATATCACGGTCCCTGCAGACTTCTATGAGGACATTTGCAATAAAAAATATTTGCTCCACTACTCTCTTTGGGGCATATTTACAGTACCACAATAATGCGGTTGTGGTGTGATGTTTTTGACAGTAGGTGTTATATTATTTATTTTCACAGAACATTCTCTGTGATCAGCCTGGGGTCTCTTAGATACACATGGCTGATCACTGAAGCTTGCTCCGGCCTCTGCTCTGCCTGTCAGCATGCAGGCAGAGCAGAGAAGGAGTTTGGGTATGGAGGGAAGTGCAATCTGTTAAAAAATCCTCCAAAGCCCATTGATACATTTAAATCAGTGATTCCCAACCTCAGTCCTCAAGGCACACTAAAAGGCTGGGAACACACCTAAAGATTTTCTGTCGAACCATCCAACTAGTTGATTGGTTGGAATGAAAATCTGGTAAGGTATGAAAGCAAATGACAATCAGCAATTTGCTCCCAAACGCCGGAAAATGGACAAAAACTGTTGTTTGAACAAATTGTTTAGATTAAACATTTAACAAACTTGTTTGATGGCCATTTTCATATGTTTTCTGGCATTTAGGAGCAAATTGCTGATCATCATTTACTCCCATACGTTACTAAATTTTTATTCCAACCAATCAACTAGTTGGATGTTTGGACAGAGAATATTTAAGTGTGTACCCAGCTTAACAGTCCTGGTTTTAGTGATATCCATGATTGTGCACAGATGGTTAAATCAAAATAACTGAGGCACAAATTAAGTCACTTGTGCTCAAGTATGGCTATCCCTAAACCTGGACTGTTAGTGTGCCTTGTGGACCGTGGTTGGGAACCCCTGATTTAGATGATACTAAAATAATGTGAAAAGGGTGAGAAAACACCCATTTTCACATTGTATTAGTCAAATAATTGATAAATATGCCCACTCAATACATCATGGGATAACTTAATGTGGAAATCCCCTAAAAGCTGCAGTGTCTTCATCGCTATTGCATATACCCAGCAAAAAAAACAAAGTGTGTGACAATCTGCTCAGCTGCTCCCAAAAGGAGCACAATTTTGCACTTGTGCTATCACTGTCCTCCACAGGTCCATCAATCTCTTTCCCATACATATTGGTGCAATAGCATTTGCAGTACATTACTGCAGTGGTTCTCAAACTCGGTCCTCAGTCAGGACCCTACACAGGTCATGTTTTTCAGGTCACCCAGCAGATGCACAGGTGCATTCATTACTCACTGACACATTTTAAAGATCCACAGGTGGAGCTAGTTATTTCACTTGTGATTCTGTGAGGAGACCTGGAAAACATGCACTGTTTGGGGTCCTGGGGACCGAGTTTGAGAACCGGTGCATTACTGCATTTGCGCAACTTGGTGAAGTTTTGTTGCCAATAAATTTAATTTTTTTTCACAAACTAGTTATCAATTAGGTATAATAAGCACAGAGATACAGTAATTAACAGTTATATAGAAGTTGTCAATCTCTTACTGGTGTATGCTCTGGCATATAACACATTATCTAGCATTGCATCATGGTCCACACCGAATCGGTCAGCAATATCTCGAAGTCGATCTGGGCGGCTACAGTTAATAACGTTAAGGAAGCAATATTTTTCAGCGAACTTAACTGTTTTGCTAATCCATTAAAAAGGATAACGAATAAAAACAAACTCATTACTATTGTGGAAAAAGGAGATCTTACTCACTAAAAACATTGCGGAATGTGCCAGATATTGTTCCTTGGGCGGAAAAATAATTTGTGATTCAAAAAGGGGATTTCTTTTTGTGTGTGTGTGTATATATATATGTATATATATATATATATATAGTTATATAGTACCAGTCAAAAGTTTGGACACACCTTCTCATTCAATGGTTTTTGTTTATTTAAATAATTTTCAACATAGTAGATTAATACTGAAGACATCAAAACTATGAAAGAACACATGTGGAATTATGTTGTAAACAAAAAAGTGTTAAACAAATCAAAATATGTTTTATATTTTAGATTACTCAAAGTAGCCCCTTTTGCTTTGATAACAGCTTTGCACACTCTTGGCATTCTCTCAGTCAGCTTCATGAGGTAGACTCCTGGAATGGTTTCAATCTTGAAGGAGTTCCCAGTGGCTGCTTTTCCTTCACTCTGCGGTCCAACTCACCCCAAACCAGCTCAATTTGGTTTAGGTCGGGTGACTGTGG
This sequence comes from Taudactylus pleione, assembly GCA_031769625.1. NCBI lineage: Eukaryota > Metazoa > Chordata > Amphibia > Anura > Myobatrachidae > Taudactylus > Taudactylus pleione. The sequence continues at coordinate 6,202,626 of JAUIMM010000641.1, forward strand.
AGGCCAGGTCATCTGACGCAGCACTCCGTCACTTTCCTTCTTGGTCAAGTAGCCCTTATATAGCCTGGAGGTGTGTTTGGGATCATTGTCTTGTTGAAAAACAAATGATGGTCCCAGTAAGCGCAAATCAGATGGGATGGCATGGCGCTGCAGAATGCTGTGGTAACCATGCTGGTTAAGTGTGCCTTGAATTTTGAATAAATCAACAACAGTGTCACCAGCAAAGCACCCCCACACCATCACACCTCCTCCATGCTTCACAGTGGGAACCAGACATGCAGAAGCCATCCGCTCACCTTCTCTGTGTCTCACAAAGACACGACGGTTGGAACCAAAAATCTCAAATTTGGACTCATCAGACCAAAGTACAGATTTCCACTGGTCTAATGTCCATTCCTTGTGTTTCTTGGCCCAAACAATTCTATTCTTCTTGTTGTTCATCCTCAGTAGTGGCTTCTTCGCAGCAATACGACCATGAAGGCCTGATTTACGCTATCTCCTCTGAACAGTTGATGTTGAGATTTGTCTGCTACTTGAACTCTGTGAAGACTTTATGTGGTCTCTAATCTGAGGTGCTGTTAAGTAGTGGTTTCTGAGGCTGGTAACTCTAATGAACTTATCCTCTGCAGCAGAGGTAACTCTTGGTCTTCCTTTCCTGGGGCGGTCCTCATGAGAGCCAGTTTCATCATAGTGTTTGATGGTTTTTGCAACTGCACTTGAGGATACATTCAAAGTTCTTGAAATTTTCCGTATCGACTGACCTTCATGTCTTAAAGTAATGATGGACTGTCGTTTCTCTTTAATGAGTTTTTAGTGGTTGGTGCCATAATATAGATTACAACAGTAGTCAAATAGTGGTGTCCACTATGTATTAACTCTACCTCTGCACAACACAATTGATGGTCTCAAACACATTAAGAAGGCAAGTAATTCCACAGATTGACTCTTGACAAGGCACACCTGTTAATTCAAAACCATTCCAGGAGGCTACCTCATGAAGCTGATTTAGAGAATGCCAAGAGTGTGCAAAGCTGTCATCAAAGCAAAAGGGGGCTACTTTGAGGAATCCAAAATATAAAACATATTTTGATTTGTTTAACACTTTTTTGTTTACAACATAATTCCATGTGTTCTTTCATAGTGTTGATGTTTTCAGTATTAATCTACTATGTTGAAAATAATTTAAATGAACAAAAACCATTGAATAAGATCCAAACTTTTGACTGGTACTATATATATATATATATATATATATAATTATATATATATATATATATATATATATATATATATACTCAAGGATCCATAACGGTGCATGTTTTGCAGGTCTCCCAGTTGGTACATCGGTGTATTCATTACTGCCTAACACATTTTTTAAGATCCACAGGTGGAGCAAATTATTTAAATTGTGATTCTGTGGTAAGGCCCCCATGCATCAGCGACGGATCGCTGCGTTCCTGCAACCCGGAATCGCAGGATCGGTGAAATCTAACATGTTCACAGATTTGCCAATCACAAGCAAAAAATTATCGTGATTGGCACATCGGTGAAATTTGACATGTAGAATTTCAACAATCCTGCAATGGATCGCGAGATCGGATGCCTGATGTATGGGGGCCTTTACTGGGGGGATCTGTCAAACATGCACTGTCTCTGAGGTTTGGAGTTGAGAACACAGATGTATATAATCACTAACTGAAACGTGCACAAAATTTATAAAATAAATTTATAAAACAAACAAAACAGTACAAAAGTATATGATAAGATTCAATGTGTTTTCAGTATCCACGAATATCACCTTCCCTCCAGGATATCCATTGTGTCCAGAAAGTTGGGCAGTCACTGTGGTTAAAAGACACATATCTGGTCAGGAAGTTTCATGTTGAACAGTCACAGGGGTATATTTACTAAAGTGCAGGTTTTTAGAAGTAGAAATGGTGCCCATAGCAACCAATCAGATTCTAGCTATTATCTTCTATAAGGTGCTAGATAAATGTTAAGTAGCATCTGATTGGTTGCTATGGGCAACATCTCCACTTCTAAAAACCGACACTTTAGTAAATATATGCCATGTAGTGCTAAGTGTTGTCCCACCAATAATAAGATCGTTTTAACAATGAGAGTTATGTTAAGAACTCACCTTTGTTAACTCTTTCTTCGAAGTCCATAGGGTCCACAGGGAGACCTTGGGGGTGTAGGTTGGATTTGGATCCTGGGCACCACGGAGTCAAAGCTTTGCTCTCAGGATGCACTGGTCCATCCTCCCTATACCCCGCCCCCGAGCCTAGAGGCACCTCAGTTGGTAAGTAGCCAAAGGCCGGAGGATGAAAAAGAGAGAAGGAAAACTGGAACACTCGAGAATAACACTCACAGAGAAGGAGACGGGAAACCAGTGACCAGCAACATAGTCCATATCAAGCCAGGTGCGTCAGGGCGGGTACCCTGTGGACCCTATGTACTTAGAAGAAAGAGAGATAACCAAGGTTAAGTTCTTACCATAACTCTCATTTTCTTCTTCAGGGTCCATAGGCTCCACGGGGAGACCTTGGGGATGTCCCAAAGCAGTCCTTTTAAGGGTGGGGACACTCCTGCGCTGAGAGGAGAATCCGGCACCCAAAGGAAGCATCATGAGAGGCGAAGGTATCAAATGCATAGAACCTTTGGAAGGTCTGAATGGAAGACCACATGGCCACCTTACAAAGCTGAACAGCCGAGGTGCCACAACGAGCTGCCCACGAGGGGCCCACAGACAGAGTAGAATGAGCAGTAATAGAAGCCGGATCAGGCAAGCCTGCCTGTGTGTAAGCCTCTGAGATAGTCTGGCCATCTGGCCAATGTTTGTTCATCCTTTCTTGTGAAATCCATAGAGCACAAATAAACCACATAAACCCAGAGAGCACGGACAGCATCCAATGAGGCCTCACCTGCCGAGAGGTCAGGTGACTGAAAGGCCGGTACAATAATTTCCTGATTAATATGGAAATTAGAAACCACTTTAGGAAGAAATTCAGGGCGAGTGCGAAGCACAGCCCCATCCAGGTGAAATATCAGAAAGGGAAGACGACAGGAGAGCGCCCCCAATTCTGACACCCTCCTGGCAGAAGCAATCACCAGGAGAAAGAGAGTCTTCGCTGTTAACCACTTGAGATTCAGCAAATCTAGTGGTTCAAATGGAGGACCCTGGGGGGCCTGAAGAACAATCGCCAAATCCCAAGGAGCCACAGGGGGGACAAAGGGAGGTTGCATCCGGAGAACACCCTGTAGAATGGTGTGGATATCCGAGAGCAGAGGTATCCTTCATTGGAACCACACTGACAGTGCGGAAACATGTAGTTTCAACTAGGCCAGGCGAATCCAGCTTGAAGGAATGCCAGAATCCTGGAAATACGAAACACCTGAGGGTCGTAATCCCAAGAGTGGCACCATTGGAAATATGTATGCCACACCCTGTGGTATATCCTGGCCGAAGCAGGTTTATGTGCTCGGAGCATCGTGCTGATGACTGAGCTAGAGAATCCCTTGGACCTTAGGATGGATGTCTCAAGAGCAACGCCATCAAAGACAGACGATCCAGGCCCGGGTAAAGGCAAGGACCCTGAGACAACAGGTCTGGACGTTGAGGCAGCAGGAACGGAGAGTCAATGGAGACTCTGAAGATCTGAGTACCAAAGACGTCTGGGCCAAGCTGAAGCCACCAGGACTGCCCCCGTCTTGCTTGAACTTCCGAAGAACCCGAGGAAGCAGGGATATCGGAGGAAAGTGGTACGCAAACTGGAAGGTCCACCTTACTGACAGAGCTTCCACCAAGCTTGCTTCGGCATCCCTTGTTCTGGACCCGTACACTGGTAACTTGTGATTGTATCGGGAGGCCATGAGGTCCACCTCTGGGAGGCTCCATTTGTCCACTAGGATTTGAAATACCTCTTAGTGAAGAGACCATATTTCGGGATGCACGTCGTGATGGCTGAGGAAGTCTGCTTCCCAATTGAGAACTCCTGGTATGAGCACTGCAGAAATGGCCGGGAGATGACACTCTGCCCATGTCAAAATGCATTACTCTTCTGTCATTGCTTCCCGACTTCGAGTGCCTCCTTGATGGTTGATGTAAGCCACCATTGTGGCATTGTCGGACTGAACTAGCACAGGTTTCCGCTGAAGTATGTGTTTGGCCAGTTTGAGGGCCCTGTAAACAGCACGAACTTCCTACATGTTGATTGGTAGTTGCTTCGACCGCTGTCCAATGGCCCTGAAAGACTAGTCACTGCACCCCATCCCCGGAGACTGGCGTCCGTTGTTAGGTTCACCTAGTCCAGGATCCAATAGGGGCGACCTATGGTTAGATGAGATGTCAGTAGCCACCAAGACAGAGACAGATGCACCTGCGGAGAGAGCACCATTGTCTGAGCTTTGATCCGATGGGGTAATCCGTTCCACCTGGAGAGGATCAGCCATTGCTGAGGCCTGCAATGAAACTGAGCATATTCCACCATGTCGAAGGTCGATACCATGGATCCCAGAACCTGCATTGCTGAGTGGATCAACACTCGGCGACTGTGGAGACATCTGCGCACTCGTAGTCGAAGTGTGGAGATCTTGTCTGAAGTCAGAAAGATTCTCTGCTGTTCAGATGCATCATCCTCTGTGAGGGATCAGGGAGGACTATTTGTGCTTCTAGAAAAGCAATTGTTAGTTGCAGATGGAGGTGGAGCACTTCTGGAGAAGCTGCTAATAGCAGGTCGTCATCCAGATATGGTAGCAGCTGGACACCCGGACTCCGCAGATAGGCCGCCATGATAGCCATAGCTTTGGTAAATACCCGTGGAGCTGTGGATAGGCCAAAAGGGTAGAGCCCAAAATTGGAAGTGTTTCTGCAGTACAGCGAACCGGAGATAACGCTGGTGAGGTACATATAGGTATGCATCCTGAATATCCAGCGATACCATAAAATCCCCACGTTCCATAGCCAGTACGATGGAGCATAGGGTTTCCATCCTGAACCGTGGCACCCTGAGGACTTTGTTTAGGGATTTGAAGATGAGGATAGGCTGATGAGACCCATTTGGCTTCTGAACCAGAAAGAGAGTAGAATAATAACCAGTCCCTCGCTGAGATAGTGGGACTGGCACAATTACCCCCGCATGTAGCAAGGACAGTATGACTATCTGGATCTATAAGGCCTTGTTTGGGTCTGAAGGAGGACCTGTGTAGAAAAACTGGTGGGGAGGCCGTCGGAGAAATGATAGGGCGTACCCGTGAGAGACCACTTCTCTTACCCAAGCATCCATGGTGGTTTGACACCAGCACTGTGCGAACTGAAGAAGTCGCCCTCCCACTCTGGGATCCCGCAGAGGGAGGTACGCCCCGTCAGGCTGAGGGTTTATCCTCTGGTTTAGCAGCAGCAGGGTGTTTTGTGCTCCAGGCCTGTTTCTTGGGTTTGGCGGCCTTCTTGGAAGCTGACTGTCTACAAAAGGACTGTCCTTTGAGCTTTCCTTGGGGACGAAAGGACCTAAAAGAAGAGGTTCGAGGCTTTGAAGAAGCAGATGCTGAAGTCAGAAACGCAGATTTCGATGCTGCCAGTGTGTTTAATCACCGGGACACTGGTTCCCGCACTATATGTACCCTGGTGGTTTAGTGGATCACAGTGGCTGGAGCCTGTGTCCACACTCAGGACCTCATTCAGAGTCGGTCGTTGCGGCCGCACGGTCGTACGCCACCGATGTTCGCTGAACTGCGCATGCGTAAAGTTCGCAATGCGCGTGCGCAAACTAGCTGCTATGATCAGAAATTTCTCTCTCCTTGAATACAGCCAGGTCGGTAGTTTGAGTGACAGAATGAGGTGTTTGTGGGAAGGTGCTTGAAAACGGGGGAGTAGAGATCCGAACGCAGGCGTGCCTAATTATGCGAACGGCGTTTTATGGGAGTGGATAATTAACAAAGTAGTGTCATTGCACACGTGACATGGGTGGTTTGTACACTGACCTTAAGCTCTACGACCAGTTTCGATGGTTCCCGATGGTCTCGATTAATCCCTATATGCCCGAAGATGATGTGTAATGCGTACGGGAAGGGGGCGTATTTTTTGTCTTCCGGCCGCTTCCTTCCCTTGGTCGGCCAGCTAACGATCCGATCTTAAGGACGCAACATGCGAGTGCATCATTTGCATATCCGGCCCCTTTTCCCGTACGACCGTGCAGCCGCAACGACCGACTCTGAATGAGGTCCTCAGCACCTCCGGTCTGTCCCGAGACCGGAGGTATGACTGCTAAAGCGCGGGTCACCGCAAGCGATAACCCTTCTTACCTTGTCCGCTATCATCCGGGTTGCAGTCTAGGTCCGTCCATGGGTCCGGCTAGCAAGGACCCCGGGATGCCCGCCGAAATCCGCAGCCGGAACTGGCGTTGCGGTGACGAAGGGGTGATGGTGCGGCAGCGCAGTCTGATGCTGTACGCTCTTAATAGAAAAAGTTTTAAAAAATTTAATAAAATAAAAAGCTGCCCCCTGCGTAATGGTAACCCGACTCCGACCAGGCACCAATGAAACTGAGGTGACACTGGCTCGGGGGCAGGGTATAAAGAGAGTTGACCAGTGCATCTTGGGAGCTGAAAGCTTTAACTGTGTGGTGCCCAGATTTCTATGGAGCCTATGGAACCTGAAGAAGAAATAATGTGTTTTTGGAACACACAAAAAAAGGATTACACAAAACTGCAGCTCCACAGCTCAAATGCAGCTTTGAATCCATTGAGTACCTAGATTTACACAAATACTAGATGACTACATTTGCGGGCAAGCAGTGTAGAAGTTATATTTCAATTTGTGAGTGATTTAATAATTAGGTAAGGGATGGACTTTCAGAATTGTTCCTTACCGTGCCCAGTCAAAACAACTTGAATTTGAACAGTTAGGGCTATTTCACATTTGCCGGTTTTGGCCGGGCGGCAAAAAGCCGCCCAGTTTTTAGCCGGGCTTGAAAAATAGATGAAAGGGAAGCAGGTGGGTCCTTTCTCACGGCACATTGCCGTGTTACAGCAGGAAATATCCACTGTACAGGACGGCTGCCGTGCTGTCCCTGCACGCCAGTGGTGTAAAGGTAACAATGTCTCCTTTCACACACACACGGGCTTGTGCAGCAGCAGCTGCTGCTGCGCATACGCCCAATAAAAAAAACCATCACATTAAAAGCGGTTCAAAGCCGCTGCGTATGAAAGGCACTGAGTGACTGAAAAAAGCCGGCCGGCTACCGCCAGGTTCTTCCCCGGCCGGCCAAAACCGGCAAATGTGAAACTGGCCTTACAGTAGCAGAGATTGCTTTCAAAACTTTTTATTTGTATCAGCAGAACAATACATGTCATAAAGTCCAACAGATGTACATAGAAATGTAAAGAAAAAGGGTCCAGCACAGAGAATGAACATTTGTCATTTTGACAATAAAACTACAACAGATATTAAGAACTAAGGGGCTGATTTGCACGCAACAGCAGGGGGTATATGACACCCCCTGCTGCATTTGCGATCCCAGCAATCACCATCGCGAACATTGGTGGTCAATGGATGCGATGGTGGACGGCACCAGGTCACAAGCCAGCTTACTCAGGCGGACCGGCCTTGCCACTCCCAGAAAACGGTGCTACAGGAACGCAGGCTGACCCAGCACCTCCCCTTAAATGCATCTGTATGTCAATCAGGCAGAGGCTTTGAAGGGGCTGCGTGCGATTGCGCAGAATGGATTCTGCGCATGCGCAGATTCCCGATAGTCATAACAGAATAGTCACACTCTTTTAAGACCATGTAGCTCTGGGAGTAAACAGTAAAAAAGCTAATATATATTATTTTTTTTTAGGTGAGGGGTAATGTTGGGAGCCAGGGGAGAGATTCACTTTATACTTTTAATGAGAAAAAAAACAGTTTATGTGCATAATAAACTACTGTATGTAAAATAAATAAATTATACATATATGGGTAGCATGCAAACCTCCATACTCGACCAGTCCCAGTATAGTTCAAGAGTTGGGGAGGGGTCACACTAATTACTTATTTTAATATAAGTGGCAACTTTGTGTGTGAAATGTATTATATTACTCAGCGTCACACCCTGGCTCCCGTTATCTGGTCCAGCCATGCCTGCTGCTGCTCTTCAGTCTTTTTATACTGTATGGCTTCTGCCCTCTACTGTAGGCAAGGTATCCTCCACGGCGGTTCCTACACCTCCAGTCCATGGGCGAAGCCATCTTGGAATGTCGTCCGGGGAATCCTATTTAATCTCTTGGGTGCTGGCAATGAGTTGCCAGTACAACTTCTCTCCTAAAGTCCTCAGTACTTTGGCTCCTTGTTTCTGTTTGCTTTAGTGAATCCTGTTACCTTGCTGAATCATCCTGCTGTGTCTGCATTGTGGAATCCTAAAAATCCTGCGGTGCAAGCCTGCTAATCTGCATGGTGCAATCCTGTTGTATCTGCATTGAGCAATCCTGAAATCCTGCAGTGCAAGCCTCCTAATCTGTATGATGCTATCCAGTTATCCTGCTGGATAATCCTGTTGTATTTGCATTGTGAAATCTGGCAATCCTGCTAACCTGCACTGTGCAATACTGTAATCCTGTGGTGCAATCCTGGTAAATGTTACTGTGCAATCCTGATTTCCTGCTGTGCTATCCAGTTGCAATTACTTTGTGCTATCTTGAATTTTGCGACTTGTATCCTGAATTCTATTACTCTGCATATCTGTACCTTGTATGTTGTGGACTCTTGATACCTGTACCTGTGCAGCAGTATGCTGTAATCCTGCAACCCTGTCTGGTAGAGACGTGAATTTTGCTATTTGTATCCTGAATTCTATTCTAAGGACTCTGGGCCTGATTCTGACCTGTTCGCGAGCGCTGTACGCTCGCAAGCGGGTCGATGGTGCCTAAGTGCGCATGCGCACGACGGAGGGAGCTCCGTCGTGCACATGCGCGAGACCCGACGAGCGACGGGGAAGCCGTCGCTCGGGGTCTTGCACCAAAGGGGGCGTGCTGTCGATGGTGAGTGACAGCACGTCCCCATGCCGGGGGCGTGGCTGCCAGACGGAGGCGTTCCCATGGGAACGCCTACCGTCTGGGTCCGGCCCCACTGACATCACTAGTGATGTCAGTGGGAGTGACTTTGGCTCTGATAAAGCCAAAATCACTCCAGGGCTTGCTGCAGCGAGACCCTACCGCAGGGTCTCATCGCAAGCCCGATGGTCGCGATGGTCTTGACCATCACGACCATCATCATGGACGCTCGCATAAGCTGTGGGTGGTAACCCACAGCTATGCGAGCGTCCAAGAGGCCGCTCCAAGTTGAGGTAGGAGGGCCCTGATTCAGAGCGAGCGCTCTGGTCAGAGCGTCCGACTCTGAATCAGGCCCTCTGCACACTGCACCTTGTATATTTGATACCTGAATCTGTGCAACTGTAGGCTGCTATTGTTGTATCATCTGAGTCATGATATTAAAGCTTCTGATTTTAAGCTGCATTGTAGGGTTATTCGGCCATTGGGCTTCACTCACACTCCAGTCACCACTGCTAACCACACTCGGAGAGCACCTGCAAAGGCGCTGCCCATTTTACATACAGGGTGAGATCTGATCTCCACCAGTCAATGTAATAAAAAGCTTCGCCCAGAAAAGTGACACATGCAAGAGCACATTAAGGTTTGTGGCGTCCCTACCAATATCAATATACAGGTGGCACCTCTGCAGGGCAATGTCATTACTATCAGGTGTGTGCGGGATAAGCTGTACTTATTGAGAGGGCTTGCTCTCTGGTGGGATAGGCAGTCGCTCACTGTCCCTCTGGTTTCTGCCCTAGCTGCACCCCTGTGGAGACCCCCCTCGTGTGTGGTGGCCCCTGGACGAGAGCCCTGTCCAGCCAGCCGGTAATGCAGCACTAAACACATTTAATTAAAACAGTCCCAATGCCCCTAACATTATTTAAAACATATATGATATCAGCTAAACGAAGCCCCCCTCGAACCGCCCACTTACACGTGCTGGTGCGGGGAGGGAGGTAGACAATGCGGGGGACTTGCCTACTCTTGCTGGGTGCCGGGAGCGATTTTCGGGAGGCTCCTGACATTCTCGGGAGTAGGCAAGTATGCCTTACACATTATGTCCACAGTAGTAGTGCTCCTTACACATTATGGGGATGATTCAGCAGAGGACGCAGTACTTTTGCAGCTGCTAAAGCTGTAATATGGTAATGCAGTAGGAGGCGTCATGGCTCCAGCATGCATTACTTATCTGAGTTGTGTCTAAAGAGTTCAGGGCCTATGTCCACAGACACTGTCAACCAAAATAGTAGTCTCAAATATTTAGGCTGTGTATAAAACCTTTTTACTTACTTTAATGGGACTTGGATGGTACTGGGAGCCTGGCTTGCTGACTGAGGGGCGCCACCTGCCGCCGCGGCTAGCAGATACATGCAGGAACAGCAGAGTCCTCAGGTCCAGGACTCCTCACAAACAGCCAGACGCAGCTGGCTGCCAGTGCGACGTGACATCATGTCGCCTGGCCCAGTAGACGCCCAAGCAACGAAGCCGTGGCCCGCCCCTAACATAATGGTACGGTGCAGGCAGCGGTGTCACAGTATGACTGCCACCCGCCCGCCGGAGCTTACTGAATGTCGCTGGCCACCGCCGGGTCAGAGAGCCCCCTTCTTTATGTAGCACCCTACTCGGCTGCGTAACCAGCGTATCTATAGTACTGGTCCTGTTAATTATGCCTAGTATCATTGTTTATTAACCACTTAACTGGCTAATATTTATTTTATTTTTTATAATCTCTCAGATTTTTTTTTTTTTTTTATTGAATTATGTCAAGAACATCTATTTATAACTTATCCAACACAATTTTATAAATAATGAAACAACTGTTCTGAATGAATGTTATTCAGTGATTGGGCATGAACGATAATCATTCACAGGCTGAAAACTGAGAAACGGCCTGGATTGTTTGCTTATCAACAATGGGCCTGATGCAGAGATGGACGCAGTTCATACAGCAGCTGCGTCTTTCCAAGGACGCAGCCACTGGCCTCAACACGCCCCCATTTTCTGTAATGCTGGTCATTGACAAACCTTCCCTGCCCCCAAACGGCCGCAGCTTGTCAGTCATACTGCAGCTTAGGGGCCACACTGATCACTTTACAAAAACCATTGGGTTTACGTACAACTCTGAATCAGGCTCATTATCCAATCCACCCGACCGTCATTCAATTGACTCTACACTGGTAAGTAAAGATCGCCTCCATATATCTTACAGAGCATGGAGGCACGCTGATAACTGTGCCTATGCTCCTCCCGATCAACTGCATTATCGAGCAGCCTATGGTTAGCTTAAGAATGCCGTCTCAGACAGGATGCAGTCAGGAAGCCGACGGTCACAATGCCAACCGCCGGCTTCCCGGCTGTCTAATCCCGGCAAGGTACACATAACAGGCATCGAAATCCCGACGCCTGTCATTAGACATACGCCGGGAGCCTGACACCCGGCTTACCGATCGAAGGTAAGCCGGGCGCGGACAGCCGCAGGGGGGGGTTAGATTAGGGGCTCCCGGAGGGACTTAGGCACCCCTCTGGAAGGTTAGGCTTGGGGAAGGGGGGTTAGGAACCCCCGGTGGGAGGTTGGGGTTAGGCACCCCCACCCCCCGGGAGACTTAGATTTAACATAGAAACGTAGAAACATAGAATTTGACGGAAGATAAGAACCACTTGGCCCATCTAGCCTGCCCCATTTTTAAGCATATTATTACCTCAACCCTTATTGATCCTTACTTCTTCTGAAGTATATCCTTATGTCTATCCCATGCATGTTTAAATTGCTCTACTGTCTTAGCCTCTACCACATCTGATGGGAGGCTATTTCACTTGTCCACTACCCTTTCTGTGAAGTAATTTTTCCTCAAATTTCCCCTGAACCTACCACCCTCCAGTTTTAGAACATGTCCTCATGTTCTAATACTTCTCTTTCTTTGAAGAATGTCTCCTTCCTTTACCTTGTTAAAACCCTTTATATATTTGAACGTTTCTATCATGTCCCCCCTATCCCTTCTCTGCTCCAAACTATACATATTAAGATCTTTTAGTCTTTCCTGGTACGTTTTGTGGTGTAGACCTTGCACCATTTTAGTTGCCCTTCTTTGTACAGTCTCTAATGTATTAATATCCTTCTGGAGATATGGCCTCCAGAATTGAAATTAGGCTACGGGGAAGGGGGGGGTTAGGTTTAGGCACTTAGAGTGTGGTTAGGGTTTGGCACTTTTGGGGGGAGGTTAGGGTTAGGCATCCCTAAAGGAGGGTTAGGGGGTAAAAAAAGGTTAGTTAATACTTACCTTTGTAGCTTTGGGATCTTCACCCCTGCCGGGCTTCCTCTGTCAGGATTTGAACTGTTGGCCATACTGATTCCGTTCCAGACACCATGCAAGCCACATGCAGGTGGCGTGGACAGCAACAGTGCTGCCCCTAGGGCCCTGCACCCTGATTGAAAAGACTACGGTAAACTGAGTACACTGAAGTTGTAACATAAGCAACACCTAGATTAAGCATTAAGTATATGAGGAAAGAGTTTGATATGGATATTCTATCCTTGGTCAACACTGTGTTTAAGAAAACATATATTTAACTTAGACTAGACTTAGACCTTCCCTACCCACACATACGCAGATTATACATAGGGGTGAGCGCGGTAACTCTCTATACTTCTGTTATAATCAGAGGCTTAAGGCATCTCTTATCCACCTGCGGCACACCCCGCTACAAAGAGTTTCATGCAGTGCGCAAGGAAACAAACCAAGTTTACTGTTCTTAAAAGGTCACCAGATATTTTATAAGTGGACAGATTAACCATACATACATACATACCACATAGTGTATGAGACAGCTGGGTTTTTCCTGTTCTAAATTCTAGAATAAACAAAAAATAATTATCTCATGGTACACAGGTGTAACTAATTCACAAGAACAATTTTCACAGGGTTGCCAGATCATCTCTGTATTTTATTTTATTTATTTATTAACAGTTTCTTATATAGCGCAGCATATTCCGTTGCGCTTTACAATTGGAAACATAAATAGAACAAAACTGGGTAATAACAGACAGATATATAAGTAGGAAGGCCCTGCTCGTAAGCTTACAATCTATAGGGAAATAGGCATTGATACATAAGGATAGGTGCTACGGTATATATTGCATTTTGATCCAACCAGAATGCAGAGTTTCTTGGTGGGCTGCATGATCCAGTCACACAGGAATGTCGGCCAAATATCAGGAGGATGTGAAAGAAAGACAATGTGTGAGGTTATGTGTGGACTGTGAAAGGGGATGTAATTAGATATGGAAGCTATGAAGGTTATGTGGGAAGTTCTGGAATTTGATAAGTTTGCCTGAAGAGGTGAGTTTTCAGGGAACGCTTGAAGAATTGGAGACAAGAGGAAAGTCTTATTGTGCGTGGTAAAGCATTCCACAGAGTGGGTGCAGCACGAAGAAAGTCCTGCAACCGTGAATGGGAGCAAGTAATGCGTGGGGATGACAGACGCAGATCTTGTGCTGAGCAGAGAGGTCGGGTTGGGAGTTATTTTGAAATGAGTGAAGAGATGTATGTTGCTGTGGTTTGGTTAATAGCCTTATGTGTAAGTAAAAGTATTTTAGATTGAATACGGTAGAAAACCGGCAGCCAATGGAGGGACTGACAGAGCGGTGCAGCAGACAATAACCGTTTGGCAAGGAAGATAAGCCTCGCAGCTGCATTCATAATGGATTGTAATGGCAATAGCCTGTTTTTGGGAAGACCAGTAAGGAGACTATTGCAATAGGGCAGCACAGCACAGCACAGAAATAATGAGTGCATGGATTAGAGTTTTTGCAGTGTCTTGTGAGAGATATGGTTGGATTTTGGATATGTTTTTTAGATGTATGTAACATGAACTTGAGACAGATTGAATGTGGGAAACAAAGGACAGTTCAGAGTCAAGTATGGCACCTAGGCAGCGAGCTTTTGGGGCAGGGTGGATTGTCGAGTTATCAACAGAGATAGAGAGATCAGGTTGGTAACTGTTATTGGCTGGTGGAAATATAATTCATTCTGTTTTCGAAATATTAAGCAGAAAGACATTTAGTGACACGGACCAATACAGATGGTGATAAATCTGGGGAGGATAGGTAGATTTGAGTATCATCCGCATACAGATGGTACTGAAATCCAAAAGAGCAGATTAGTTTGCCAAGAGAGGTGGTATAGATTGAGAATAGCAGAGGACCTAAGACAGAACCTTGCGGTACTCCAACTGATAGAGGTAGCGAAGAGGAGGCAGAATCAGAAAAACGAACAGTAAAAGAGTGATCAGATAGGTAGGAAGAGTACCAAGAAAGAGCTTTGGGCCTGATTCAGACCCACTCGCGAGTGCTGAGCGCTCGCAAGCAGGTCGATGTTGGCCCAGTGCGCATGACCCGGATAGCGACGGGCAAGCCGTCGCTCCGGGTCTCGTACCAAAGGGGGCGTGCTGTCGATGGTGAGTGACAGCACGCCCCCTTTGGTGGGCGTGCCGGGGGCGTAGCTGCCCAGACAGAGGCATTCCCATGGGAACGCCTACCGTCTGGGGCCGGCCCCACTGACATCACTGATAGAGCCGAAAGCACTCCAGGGCTTGCGGCAACGAGACCCCACCACAAGGGTCTCGTCGCAAGCCCGATGGTCGCTATGGTCTTGACCATCGCGACCATCTTCCTGGCCGTTCGCTATAGCTGTGGGTGGTCACCCACAGCTATATGAGCGGCCAGGAGGCCGCTCTAAAAATTAAGGACGGCCCTGATTCAGAGCGAGCACTCTGTCAGAGCGTCCGGCTCTGAATCAGGGCCTTTGTCCTTAAGACCTAGGGATTGTAGTGTTTGTATGAGAAGAGAGTGGTCAACAGTGTCAAAAGCAGCAGAGAGATCTAGAAGAATTAGTAGTAAGTGACCTTTAGCCTTGGCAGTGACCAGATCATTTACTGCCTTAGTCAGTGCTGTCTCCGTGGAGTGTTGGGAACGAAAGCCAGACTGAAGTGGGTCCAATAAGTTGTGTGAGTTAAGAAAGTGTGTTTGGCGGGTGTAGACAAGTCTCTCAGGTAGCTTGGAGAGGCATGGGAGCTGGGAGATAGGACGGTAATTTTAGAGAGTGTTAGGGTCAGAATTTTGTTTTTTCAGAATGGGAGTAATCACTGCATGCTTGAACACTGATGGCAAGATGCCAGTAGAGAGAGAGAGATTACAGATTTTAGTTAGGGTTGGGATGAGCACTGGAGACAGAGCTTTACTGATTTGTGTGGGTATACGATCTAGAGGAGAGGTAATAGAGTAGGAGGATGAGAGGAGGATATCTCTTTAATAATGATGTTGTGTTTCTGGGGCTAAATCACACATTTCCTAATACTTAAAAAAAGTAAAAAATTGTCTGTTTGTAAATGTGTGATTTAGCTCCAGAAACACAACATCGATTTTGATTGATTTTCATCTTTTTTAAATTAATCAAAATCAATTACAATCGCCCATTAGTAAATATACCCCTTGAAGTCAGCAAGCCACAGAATCTGTGTAATTTATGTGTCCCTTATTAAAGTGATGAGGTGGCAACCCTAGGCCCAACGGAATGTAAAACATGGAAATGCATTATTTACGTATAACTATAACATATACTAGCCTATCTATGCAGATAAAGTAGCTAAATAAAATTTTATTTATCTACTGCAAACCATCTGCTAAATTTTATGAAGATTTATACCCTGATAAATATAAAATGTTCTTATTACGTTTACTGCTTACATTTTTGCAGCTTGTGATCATTAAGGCCTTCTCTGTTATGGATATGAGCGGTAGTTGATCATGTGGTGATGCTATAAAACAGCGGTGGCCCACCTGTGGCTTTTGAGCCACATGCGGCTCTTCCGTTGTTCTGATGCGGTGGGGGGGGGCTTGAGTGGCACATAAGGGTCTACTGTTGTGACACAGGGTTGCTGGAGTGACACATGGATGAGCTGCTGTTGTGACACATGAGGGGCTGCTGGGGTGACAAATGGGGGGCTGAAGTGACACATGAGGGGGACTGGAGTGACACATGGAGGGGCTGGAGTGACACCAGGGGGGGGGGGCTGTATTGTATTATGTGAATCTGTTTTGTTTGTTTTTTTCAATGTATTTTTTTGTGGATGTGGCTTTTTCAGTGTATTATTTGTGTAAGTGGCTTTTTCAGTGTATTTTATGTGGATCTATTTTTATAATGTTTTTTATATTGTTCTGGCTTTTTATTTCTCTTTAATAGTTACCTCCATGGTAATTGTGTGCATGTGCTTTTACATGCTCCTACAAACACCATACCAAGGGCATGGCCTAGCTGGTCACGCCCCTTTTTGCACGTGCGCTTCTGGCGTGCGCATGATCTCAGCTCTTTTACATACCTACAGATATTTTTGGGCTCTTTGCCTCTGACTGGTTGGACACCCCTGCTATAAAACATGCATGTCATAAACTTGCAAGTTCCTAGCTTTGCCCAAACCTGAGTCACCTTACTCTGTTTTGCCATAGGTCTTCAAAAGATAGGTTTCCTGTATTAACAAAGGTCGACAGGTGCTAAAAGGTCCACTGACAAAAGGTCGACAGGTTGAAATGGTCAACTTTTTTTTTTTGTAATTTAACCCTAATCCTTCCCTTAGTGCAGGGGTGGGGAACCTTTTTTTCTGCCGAGGGCAATTTTGATATATATAACATTATTCGCAGGCCTGGAGCAGACCACGCCCCCTCCTTGTGACATCACACAGGGGTGGGGCCTCAATCGATGGGCAGCAATGCCCGAAGCATCCTGAGGATGCTCCAGGGACCTGTAAGGGCAGTGGTGTGACCATCTGAAGCATCCTAAGGACACTCCAGATGGCACTGCTGCATAGATTCTGGCTGCAGAGTGCCCTTCTAGGCACCTTGCTAGCCAGATGAGGCCAGCAGAATAAAGTTCTGAGGGCCAGACCAAATGATTCCGCTGGCCTTATACGGCCTCCCAGCCTTAGGTTCCCCATTCATGCCCTAGTGCCTAACCCTAAACCTCCCCCAGAGGCCTTACCCTCCCCCTAGTGCAGAGGTTCCCAAACTCTGTCATTACAGTCCAGGTTTTAAGGATATCCATGTTTGAGCCCAGATGGTTACATCAAATTGACTGAGGTGCTAATTAAGTCACCTGTGCTCAAGCAAAGATATCCTTAAAACCTGAGCTGTAATGGTGAAGTTTGGGAACCTCTGCCTTAGTGCCTAAATCTAGCCCTATCCTAACTCCAACCCTACACTAAGTGCCTAACCCTCACCCTAAAAATGTTGAAAAAAACATTCAAAAAATGTGTCAACCATTTTTGTGTCGACCATTTGAACCTTTTTGATACTTTTTCTCTGTCGACATATTGCACATCGACCATTTGGTGTCAACCTATTGACTGTCGACCATTTTACGGTGAATCTTCTAATCGGGATACCATCCAAATAAACATAACTGGTCTATATAGGTAAATTTAAAGTGATAATCTTGTATAAATAAATTACCAAAACACCATATCAATGTGTCTCTTAGGTAAGGACATATATCCATAGCTCCTCTTAAAGTACTCACAGGCAAAATCCCTCTTTTATGAGTTTCATCTGCATTCTCCCAAACACCAGAAAACACGAAAAAAAGGTCGCTCAGGCAAGTTGGTTTTGATTTAAAAAACTTGTCTGAACAACAGCTTTCCTCTATTTTCCGGTGTTTGGGAGCAAATGGCTTATGGTCATTTGCTCCCATGCATTACCGGATTTTCATTCTAACCAACCAACTAGTTGGATGGTTTGAGGAACATTGGGCTGGTGTATGGCCAGCTTAGAGAACGTTGAGGACTGAGTTTGGAAACCTTTGGAATGGAGTACGAATGAGCAAGTAACTGTGCATCTTGGTAAAACCATGCTGCATTGCAGTTGGGTCAGATTTAAAATGTGCAGAGAGTTTTTGGGAGGGCTGTGTCCAACCTGAAATCTAAATTGCAGTGTAATAATAAAGCTGTCCTTTGTGGGCTACATGCAAAAGCAGTCAGTATTTACCCCACATGCAAATAAAATGTATGTATTTACACCCCTTGCATTGCAACATGGTTTGTCCAGACACACAGATACTTCCTCTGTCTATAGCTGCATACACACGTAAAGATTTTCTGTCCAACCATCCAACTAGTTGATTGGTCGGAATGAAAATCTGGTAACACATGGGAGTAAATGATGATCAGCAATTTGCTCCTAAATGCCAGAAAACAGATGTAAATGAACGTTCAGACAAGTTTGTTAAATGTTTGGTCTAAACAATTTGTTCAAACAACAGTTTTTGTCTATTTTCCGGCGTTTGGGAGCAAATTGATGATTGTCATTTGCTTTCATACCTTACCAGATTTTCATTCCAACCAATCAACTAATTGGATGGTTGGACAGAAAATGTTTACGTGTGTACCCAGCTTTACTCTATTCCCAAATGTGATTCAGACCGATATGGCCTTATTCCGAGATTTACGCAATGCCAATATTTTATGGTTAGATGGGGCAATTGTTTGCCATTGCTCATGCGTAGCGATTGCATTGCGATTACGCTCGCTAAGAGGATTCAGTCGCAAGTTGAGTGACAGGTAGTTAGCGTTTGGGGGAGGTAACAGGGGGAGGAGACAAAAACGCAGGTACTGACCGTTTAAACACCATTCCATGGGTGTGCGTAAATTAGCCATAGCGATCTCCTTTGGAGTATGAGAACTCTCAACGTGTCAGGAGAGACGCAGTGTTTAAGACAAGTCAGACTTGACTTAGAGGCTGTGTGGTTGCTCAAAGTGCATCAATGTTACAGATGTTTTATGCTGTTGTACGTCATCAGGCAGATATGTGAAAGCAGCAGTGGGCGTCCCTATGCTCTGGTAAGCTTTAGAAGGCATCAGTTGAGACCTGTGAGAGATCTCAGCAGTGAGTGCTTTAACGTAAATCTCAGAATCAGGCCCATAGTTGATACTTAAATGAGGTTTATTAGAAAACAGTTATACAAATAAATCAGGCAATGTTCACAATTAACTAGAGGAGAATACACATTTGGAAATACTGACTGAATCTGTCTCATTCTGTATTAAATTGCCCCTGATCAAAGCAGAGTTGAATGTAAAGTTGCCCTATTTGTGCTTAAGCACAGATGCATTTGCACATATGTATTTCCACATTTTAAAGGTAAATAAGAATAACATGCATGTGTCTGCATGCCCTTATTGTACTGCACTTGCACATTAACACCCCAGATCCGCCATTCTGTATAGTGCAAGATACACGCAGCTGTACATACAGATGCAAGTTGTGCACATTGTGACAGTTTTGCACCAAGACTCATTCTTATTTCCCACAAATACACTTAAATTCAACTACTGTATCAATTATTCCCACTAAAACCTGGGTACACAATATACGATGTGTGTACCCAGAGACGGTGTAATGCAATGCGATGTAACAATACACGCTGCATGTAACAGCACCATGTCGTTGACTGCATCGTCCCATCTGCTGTGCAGAACATCAGATAGGACGATGAGATGAACGACAGTCGTGAAAGTCAGATCGGGGGTACTCACTATACGATGTGTACGATTTATCGTTCCGATCCGTGTGGGAACGATCTATCATATAGTGTGTACCCACAGTACAAAACACTGCAACAATTCACATTTTTGCTCTGTGATGTCCTGTTGTAAACTTTCCCTGATATTTACACAGTGTATACAATCACCTCCAAAAGTCTCTGTTATCGCCATACTTTCAATTCCACCTCCTAATAGCTTGCTGAAACAAAACATATACATTAGGGCTAAGTCTACTCAGTAGAAAACAAGAATGAATACAAAGAGGAATATTGGTAATACTAGAAAGTAAGTTGGGGTCATGTCAGACATGTAGAAATAACGGACAAATCAGCCTAATAATTCCATTATTAGAAATTATAAGATTTTTGGTACTTACATGCATAAATCGCTTTCTCCGAGGACATCTGGGGGACACTTTGATCATGGGGTGTAGTAAGGGTTGAGGAGCTAGCACTTAATAGCTTAACTTTTTTAGGGTATTAACCCCTCCCCTTTAACTCCTTCCACAGTTTAAACTTAAGAAGTCTTAAGGATAGATTTTTAGAATAAGGACAGGATTGCATCCTTTTCCACGCAGAACCCAATAAGGGAGGGATTGTATTGTCCCTAAGATGGACTCGGAGAAACAGATTTATCAGTAAGTACCAAAACTCTTATTTTCTCCTTCCTCCATCTAGGGGACACTCTGACTATGGCATGTACAAAAGCTTCCCCTACAGGAGGGTATGTTCAGCTTCGACTGACGTCAAGACAGACGACCCAGGTCCGGGTAAAGGCAAGGACCCTGAGACAACAGTTCCGGACGTTGAGACAGCAGGAACGGAGTGTCGATGGAGAGACTCCAAAGATCTGAGTACCAGTGATGTCTTGGCCAAGCTGGAGCCCCCAGCAGGACAGTACCCCCGTCTTGTTTGAACTTCCGCAGGACTCGAGGAAGAAGGGAGACTGAAGGGAACAGGAACGCAAACAGGAAGGTCCACTTCACTGACAATGCATCTAAGAAGGTTGCTTTGTCATCTCTTGGTCTGGACCCGTACACCAGCAATTTGTGATTGTGTCGGGAGTACATGAGGTCCTTCTCTGGGAGGCCCCATCTGCTCACTAGGAGTCAAATCACCTCTAGGTGAAGAGACCATTCCCCGGGATGCACGTTAAGATTGGCTGAGGAAGTCTGCTTCCCAATTGAGTACTCCTGGAATGAACACTGCAGAGATGACTGGAGGGGGCCCTCGGCCCATGTCAGAATGTGTGACACGACTGTCATTACTGCCCAACTGAGTGTCTCCTTGATGATTGTCGAACTGAATCTGTACAGGAATCACGACCAGGGTTTCTCGGCATAGGGGACGACGGGTATTACCTGTGAGGGCACTGTGGCGTGGTCCTTCCGGCGGATGGGCTGGCGGCAGGCGTTGGCTGTGCGAAGTGTTCAGCGGGCACTGTGTCATTCTGGCCAGGGTAAGCCTGGTGGTGTTTCCATTCTGCTCTGGTATGGGCGCCGCCATCTTGCCTCTGGTCATGTGACTTAGCTGCTCCAGTCCTGGCGTGTCACATGCTCTTCCTGACCTATCACGATTCTGCACTGGGTACTTAAGGGAGATCAGAGCTTCCCATAGTTGCCAGGGCAAAGTGTTTCACAGCGCATGCTGTGAGAGAGTTCCTGTGCTCCTGTAAACCTGCCTGTTTGAGTGCTCGCCTGTGCTCCTGCTGGATCCCAGCTTCCAAGTAGCCTGCACCACTCTACCTGCTCCCAGTCTCCTGCTGTAACCATCCTGCATTATTTACCCTTTCCCTGCCAAAGGACCTGTGTGTACAGTTAACCCTGAACCTACACTGCCTTCATTTACCTAACTCTCTGTTTCTACACTGAGCCATCTCAGTACAACTCTCCACTTAATTCATCAGCTGCTGCTATTCTAATAACTCCATTACCTTTCCGGATTTCACCTCACCAGTTTAAATCAGTACTGTTATCCTGTCTGCAGCCTTGCAGTGACCATTTGGATTACAAGACTTTTATTAGTTCTGCCACTACCTGGACATTACCTATACATACTTCACTACAGTTTCTAATCAACACCCACCTCTTAATATTCTGGACTTTATTTTATCCGTGTACATGTCTGCAAGTTCACCCATTAAAAAACCCACTTTTCAATTTAAATCTGTTCAGGTGTCTGATCCTATTTCCACCCCGGGTCCACAACAAACTCAGATCCTAAAAACAGGTTTCCTTTGAAGTATGTGCTGGGCCATTTTGAGGGCCTGTAGACAGCTCGAAGTTCCAATATGTTGATTGGCAGGGTTGATTCGACTGATGTCCAACAGCCCTGAAAGGAGTGCGGACCGGCCACTGCGCCCCAGCCTGGAGACTGCCGTCCATTGTCAAGATTACTCAGTCCGGGATCCAAAAGGGGTGACCGTTGGTTAGATGAGATATCTGTAGCCACCAAGACAGAGACCGACACACCTCCGGAGAGAGCACCATCATCTGAGCTCTGATCCGATGGGGTAACCTGTTCCACCTGGAAAAGACCAGCCTTTGCAAAGGCCTGGAATGGAACCGAACATATTCCACCATGTCGAAGGTGGACACCATGGATCCCAGAACCTGCATTGCCGAGTGGATCAATGCTCAGTGACTATGGAGACTTCTACGCATTTGTAGTTGAAGTGTGGAGATCTTGATTGATGTCAGAAAGATTCTCTGATCCAGAGAATCCAGCAGTGCTCCTAGATGAATTATTGAGGGATTCAGGGAGGACATTTTCCAGTTGACTAACCATCCGTGCTTGTGAAGGAAAGCAATGGTTAGCTGTAGATGGCTTTAAGTGGGACTGGTATAATTATCCCTTCTTGCAGCAAGGACTGTATAGCTTTCTGGATTTGTAAGGCCTTGTTCGGGTCTGACCTGTGTAGAAAAACTGGTGGGGAGACAGTCTGAGAAATGAGAGGGCGTACCCGTGAGAGACCGGAATCGGTATGATTTACCGCCGGACCCATGCTCGGCAGTTGGAATCCCGACAGCGGCATCCCGGCAGTGGAGGAAATCCTGATCGTCCAAGGTAAGTATTCTCTAACCTAATTCTACCCCCTAACACTCCCTTAGGGGTGCCTAACCCTAACCTTCCCCCCCAGTGCCTAACCCTAATCCACCCTCTAAGTGCCTAACGCTAACCCCCCCTTCCCCTAGCCTAAACCTAACCTCTCGGGGCGGTGCCTAACCCTAAGTCCCCCCGGGAAACCTACATCTAACCCTTCCCCTCCCCGTGGCCATCCGCACTCGATGCCCGGCATCCCGGGCGTTGGTCTCCCGGCGTCGGTAAAATGACATGCGTCTAGAGTTAGACGCCTGTCATTTAAACTTTGCCGGGATTAAGCAGTCGGGAAACCGGTTGTCCGGATTAGGTCCGCCGGCTTCCCGACTGCATACCGAGAGACCACTTCTCTTACCCAAGCATCCATGGTGGTTAGACACCAGCACTGGGAGAACCAAAGAAGTCGGCCTCCCACTCTGGGAACCCCACATGGTTCAGGCTGAGGGTTTATCCCTGGGTTTAGAAGAAGGGCGTCTGGTGTTCCAGGTCTACTTGGTTTGGCTGCTCTCGTTGAGGCTGACTGTCTAGGAAAGGACTGGCCTTTTGGTTTTCCTTGAGGACGACGATTAACCCCCGGGATGCTGGCTCCCTCACCAAATCAAAGTCCCTGGTGGTCTTGTGAAGCGCAGGGTATTGTGAGCCTGCTTCCACAGTCAGCACCTCCGGTTTGTCCCCAGAGACCGGAGGTAGGACTGCTAATACGCGGGTCACCGCTCTTACCTGTCTCCGTATGTCCGGCCGCAGTCCGGGATGTTCCGCGGGGCCCGGCTAGCAAAGACTCCGGGGTCCTGCCGAGATCCCCAGGCATAAATTAGCCATTGCGATTGCATACGCAGCTTGTGTACTCACTGCGAGCAACAAGGTTAGCAATTTCGAAGTAAGGTCAGGGCTGCTGTAATTCTGTGTGAGGGGCCGATGGTACTCAATGTTTATGGAGGTTTGCAAGGTATTACGGATGTGAGATAGCGGTAGTGGGAGGCAGTGTGCGTCTCTATGCTGGCAGTGAGAAGGTATTGCGATAGCAATCATTATCATATTTTCGCCACAGACCTGTGTGCGGTTACAGAGCTGCAATTACAATAGCGATCCTTAATGAATCAGGCCCATAGTCTGAACTATTGAATCCGAAAACCACTACTTTTTCTAAGAGCCTGGCTTCAAGAGCCCTGCCTTTAATTTTAAACAATGAATGTCCCAATAACAAATGGCCACTGAGAGAACAGGTCCTGTTGAAGTAGAAGTCCACTCCATGGACCCACTACCATGTTTAGTACTTCTGAATACCAAACTCTCTTTGGCCAGTCTGGAAACATGTATATCAGTGGAAAATATAACCTAAATGAAAATCTCAAGGACCAACCAAAGCATCTATTAGAAAGGCTACTGGATGACCCCCCCAAAATGCCACTAGGTCTATATCAGGCTGACCCACCTCATACCAGACTGCTTAAGCTTCTGGTTGCAGAGACTCTTCCACTGGAAGAATGGACTGGTGACTCGGAAGTCCACCTTCCAATTCTGTATTCCTGGAAAAAAAAAGTATGCAGAAATCACTGGATCATGAGCCTCTGCCCAAGATATGATCTGAAAAGGTTCAATCATCACCAGGGACCTCTTGTCCCTCCGTGATGCTGTAGCATTTTCTGACTGAATCCTTACAGGACTTCCCTAAATAAGAGATTGTGCTTTCTTCAATGTGTTTAGGACCTGTCTTAGATCCAGTATATTCAAAAGAAGCCTAGTTTCCTACCTGCAGCCATTGGTATTACCAGGTGGTCTTCCATTCAATTACTAACCTGGCCCAACACTGTATAGCTTCGAGATTGTGCATGTAGTGTGTGGCGTGGTTGTAGGTTTTCTGGACCAGTCCCTGAAAATGAAGGTTCCACCTAACCGTCCCAACCCTGGAGACTGGCATCGATCGTGATAACCAACCAATCCTGGTTGAGGCACTCCTGGCTTTGTTCAAGTTTTGCTGCCGGCTTCATCATGTGAGATATGGTCTTGTTTCTGGTGAAAGGATCATGAATTGAACCAATAGTTGGTTGTTTCATTTGAACATCCTGGAATGCAGCCTTGCAAACTGGACTATTTCTAACGAGAACATCATCTTTATAAAAATTGGGCTTTTGACTTTCAGAATTTTTTTTTGAATGATGGGGGAGCCTTTCTTTTGCCAAGAAGACCCTGGTGAGTTGGGTATTGAACCCATGGGCTAAAAATCTCATGCACTGACCAAGAAGCATCCTGGACTTTTGCCAGAGCTTCCCTTTAGACTGCGTTGTAAAGAATATTGTCTAAATGGGGACTAAAGCTTAATTCTATAGATTTTATTAGGCCTGCCATGACCTTGGGGATTGTTAAACAAAAGAGAAGAGCCCTGACCCAAATGAGTACGTGAAGCTAGGCATCATTGATGTCTAAACATGCCAAAAATTAGTTTACCTTATTTTCATTTATGACCATACTTACAGATTCCTTCCTGAATCTGTCTACCTGCAGTCTTGTATTAGGTCCTTTGCATTTAAAATGGGTCTGTCACTCCCTTCTGGTTTTTGGACCAAACCATTTTTTTATGAGATTTCTCTTTGTTTTTCTGGTCCTGAGAAAACGCCAGAATCCAGAAGAGCTGAAATTACTTGATCTAAGGCCAGACATTTCTGTCTGTCATTTGGTTTCTTTATTGAAAAGTACCCTCTTTGGTACAGGACCCTATTGAAGACCATCACCACTGGTCCCTAAATGACAGTAGATGGTCCCAACCACAGAACTTCTTGGTGTATGTCCTTCCTGTCAAGCAGGCTTATCTTGGAACCTAGGCCCCTTTGCTCCATTTCTACTTGTTCACAGTTGTCTTCCTCTAACTGTAAAACCTCGGAATCAGGGTCCTGTTCCCTGGTCCAAAAGGATGAAGATAATTGCCCCTGTTTAATGAATGGATCTAGCACTGAGCCAATAATTTTCCTATAAAAGATAAACTTTTTAGAAATGTCTGTCTCGGTATCCAAGATTATTTTAACAAAGAATGCAGATAGCCACCACTGCCTTAAATAAGAATCTGCTCCTACTCTGAGCTGCTCTGCAATAGAAAATACCTGGATATGTATACATCTATGCTGAGTGTTACCCTTTTGGTTAAGGGTAGGAAGTGGGTGGATCTGCTTCAACTCTGACCATCTCAATAGGGTGAGAGAGGAGGCTGTTGCCGTAGATGCAGCCAACCCACCTCTCATTAGGCAGGGTGGCCTGATCTGGATGCACTTCCTGCTGCCGGCCCATTTCATCTGTTGCTGGTCCGCTCACTTTGAGAGGAGCCCGTTGTCCTGGAAACATCCACCTCCCTCTCATTAAGCATTATGGCCTGGTCCGGATTCAACTTCCTGCTGTTATCCGTAATGGCAGCAGCTACTTTTAATTATCAATAGGTTACTTAGCGCTCACTATGGGGTGGCAGCAGATCTAGAAAAAGCGAGGTCCCCACCTCGGGTTAGTAACGCGGCTAGTGTACAAACCTACTTGTATCTGTGTATTACACTTATTTAGTTCTTTTTTGGAACTATAAAAGATAATATACAGTTAACTACCAGTAGTTCTAAATTATAAAAACAGATGACAGTAGTAAGTGGGTCATTAGTGTTTTTTCTTTGTAGTCCCTGGATAGACTGTGTGTCTTCAGGCCTTTCCAAATGTTTCTGATGTGTTCAGAAATTCTCATTCTCAATTTTCTCATGGTTCTGCCTATGTAATAGATAAATGACACCAGTGCTGTTGCATGTTATATGTTCCCCAATGTTAAACTCTTTTTGGGTTTTGTTGGACTTGAAGGAGATAGTCTTTCTCGTGGTTCTGGTAGTCAGTTTGCAGTACAGGTAGTCCCCGCAATTGAAAAAACCAGCACTAAGGGGCCTATTCATCAACACTAAAATAACGGTTTTAAGGACATTTTCCTTAATTACCGTTATTTTAGCATTCATTATCACTGATGTCTCCTGGTTAAGTCCGTCTGCGTTAATTTCCACACTCCCCATACATTAGTATGGGGATGTAGAAATTAGGCTATTCATCAAATTCTGAAAATTATGTATTTTTGGAATTTGATGGTGTTACTATACGCAACTCTCAGGTGGCGTATAGCGGGTTATACTTACCTGCTTTCAGTGCGAGCAGAACCTCCTCTGCTCCCTCAGTCGCTCACTGGTCCCTTCTCTGGCTCCGGCTGCTGCTCTGACATAGACTGTGTGTTCGTAGAACACAATAAAGTAAAAAAAAACCCAATAAAGTTTAAAAAAAAAAAAAAATCTTCAGACGGGAGGTCCGGGGTCCGCGGCTGCAGCCAGCTAGGTGGGAGAGGGGTTGGGGGTGGCAGACAGATACAGAATTACCGCATATAGCTAGTCAGTACTGCGTATGCGCCGCTATTGTGATCGTAACGGCACATGCACAGCACTGATTACAGCTGCGGTAAGTTAGAGCAGGTAGGGAAAAGTAAAACTATATACAAGTTGCGCTGCTGTAATGTAAAGTGCAATTTACCAAAATGATCCACATCACAAACTTCTCTGAATCATGAAAAAACATTTAATAAACATACAATGGAAGAAACTCATAAATAGCCATAGAAAATGATCATAAGAATCTCACTGTGGAGAATAATGTATCAAAATTGAACAATATCTGCGACTGCTCGTACAACTCTAATAAATGTATTTAAATTCGATACAATACAATTCAGTTGCTCACCGCTTGATACATCAAAATTATTGTAGTATCCCATTGATATAAATGTTGAAATGTCAATAGTTTGATGATACTTAGTGCACTGGAGCTTTTTATAATAGATGGTCGGTGTAGAAGCGCTGATTGAAATACCATGGGCCAAATGTAATAGGGTGAGAGTTTAGAAAATGTGATAGATCAGCAGTAAAACTCTCACACTAATACATAGAGATATATTTTCAAAACAGGAAACACCTGGATGAGAGTTTAAGTCTTGAGAGGTTTTTGAGTCTGAAAAACAGGCAAGTCTGCATTTTCTGTGACTTGATTACATTGCCTGAGTTTAAAAATATGACAGTTTTTACTCACATTTTCTAAACTCTCACCCTATTACATTTGGCCCCATATGTCCGCCCGAATGGCACTTCACACAATACTTGCTGGACAAGAGTTTTCCCCTTCAATTGGGTTGTGTGTGTGTGTCAGTGTTGGGCTGAGACCTGTGGTGCGCTGGTGCCCCTTTGTAGTGTATGTAACCCGCTAGGTGTAGTGGGAAGGAGTATTCGGGATTTACACTCCGCACATGGATGGTATCTGCAACAGGAGTCACCTCTTGACTGTAGGGCAGGAGTGGCAGCTGTAAGTGAGACACATACCTGGCCGACAGCGGCCTTGTGTCTCTGCTGATAGCGTATATTATCCACCCCACTCCTCCACGTCCTAATTGCCGGCTGGCTGCGCTCTGAATGGAGCTGGCACCTCTCCTGTGCAATTGAAGTCAAAGCGGTGATGGATGTTGGCAAATGATAAAAAATCCACTCCAAATAAATAGCAGCACTGGTCACAGTATATAACAGCCTCCTTCGACGCGTTTCTCTCCCCTCTTGGAGCTTTTTCAAAAATGGGGTATTCAGTCGATAACCTTCCTTTAAAACTATTGACATTTCAACATTTAAATCAATGGGATACTACATTTGGCCCATGGTATTTCAATCAGCGCTTCTACACCGACCATCTATTATAAAAAGCTCTAGTGCACTATAAGTATCATCAAACTATTGACATTTCAAAATTTAACTCAATGGGATACTACAATCATTTTTGATGTATCAAGCAGTGAGCAACTGAATTGTATTGTATCGAATTTAAATACATTTATTAGAGTTGTACGAGCAGTCACAGATATTGTTCAATTTTGATACATTATTCTCCACAGTGAGATTCTTATGATCATTTTCTATGGCTATTTATGAGTTTCTTCCATTGTATGTTTATTAAATGTTTTTTCATAATTCAGAGAAGTTTGTGATGTGGATCATTTTGGTAAATTGCACTTTACATTACAGCAGCGCAACTTGTATATAGTTTTTCTTTTTCTTCTTGTTGTGTATGTCAGACTAGCAACTGACAAACAAGTTTTTGCAGCGCTGTATATTGCATCAGATAATTCAATTCGATATACATATCTTTTTAGTTTTTCATTTTCCATTATGTTATATAGAACGCCAGGTGTGAACTGAGGATCTCAGTTTTCTGTCTTACATCAGTTCGTGTTGTGTTAATAGGTAGGGAAAAGTATCTGTTTTCAGAAAACCTGTCATCGCAAAAATGACAGCTTTTCGGAATAGATACTTATGGAGAGGAGGAATGATGAATTCCTCCGGTAATTATGTAGAACTCCATGCGAGTTCTAAACCTAATTACCTCCAGAGAGTTTTTAGTTGTGATGAAAAGGCCCCTAAGTAAGATACTGGTTAATGTGGTTTGTATACAGTCAAGTGCATAAATATTGGGACCTTGACAGAATTTTCATATTTTGGCCTCTATTCACCACCACAATGGCTTTGAAATGAAACAAACAAGATGTGCTTTAACTGCAGACTTTCAGATTTAATTTGAGGGTAATTACATCCAAATCAGGTGAACGGTGTAGGAATTACAACGGTTTCTATATGTGCCTCCCACTTTTTAAGGGGCCAAAAGTAATGGGACTATCAACTCAATAGCTATTTCATGGACAGGTGTGGGCTATTCCCTTGTTATTTCATTATCAATTAAGCAGGTAAAAGGTCTGGAGTTGATTCTAGGTGTGACATTTGCATTTGGAATCAGTTGCTGTCGACTCTCTATATGAGATCCAAAGAGCTGTCACTATCAGTGAAGCAAGCCATCATTAGGCTGAAAAATCAAAACAAACCCATCAGAGAAATAGCAAAAACATTAGGTGTGGCCAAATCAACTGTTTGGAACATTCTTAAAAAGAAAGAAAGCACTGGAGAGCTCAGCAACACCAAAAGACCCGGAAGACCACGGAAAACAACTGTGGTGGATGACAGAAGAATTATTTCCCTGGTGAAGAAAAACCCCTTCACAACAGTTGGCCAAATCAAGAACACTCTCCAGGAGGTAGGTGTATATGTGTCAAAGTCAACAATCAAGAGAAGACCACAAGAGTGAATATAGAGGGTTCACAACAAACTGTAAACCATTGGTGAGTCACAAAAATAGGAAGACCAGATTAGAGTTTGCCATACACATCTAAAAAAGCCATTTCAGTTCTGGAACAACATCCTATGGACAGATGAGACAAAGATCAACTTGTACCAGAGTGATGGGAAGAGAAGAGTATGGAGAAGGAAAGGAACTGCTCATGATCCAAAACATACCACCTCATCAGTGAAGCATGGTGGTGGTAGTGTCATGGTGTGGGCATGTATGGATGCCAATGGAACTGGTTCCATTGTATTTATTGATGATGTGACTGCTGACATGCTCATATTCAGTCTAATGCTTCAGAACTCATTGTACGGCGCTTCACAGTGCAGATGGACAATGACCCGAAGCATACTGCAAAAGAAACCAAAGAGTTTTTTAAGGCTAAAAAGTGGAATATTATGCAATGGCCAAGTAAATCCCCTGACCTGAATCCGATTGAGCATGCATTTCACTTGATGAAGACAAAACTGAAGGGAAAATGCCCCAAGAACAAGCAGGAACTGAAGACATTTGCAGTAGAGGCTTGGCAGAGCATCACCAGGGATGAAACCCAGCATCTGGTGATGTCTATGCGTTCCAGACTTCAGGCTGTAAGTGCCTGCAAGGGATTTGCAACAAAGTATTAAAAAGTGAAAGTTAGATTTAGGATTGTTTAGTTTGTCCCATTACTTTTGGCCCCTTAAAAAGTGGGAGGCACATATAGAAACCGTTGTAATTCCTACACCGTTCACCTGATTTGGATGTAATTACCCTCAAATTAAATCTGAAAGTCTGCAGTTAAAGCACATCTTGTTTGTTTCATTTCAAAGCCATTGTGGTGGTGAATAGAGGCCAAAATATGAAAATTCTGTCAATGTCCCAATATTTATGCACCTGACTGTATGTACCCCATGTCTGTGTAACTGTGAACCAGATGTTTCTTTAGGGACTTTCCTATATGTGATTGTGGGGTTGTCTGGTAGTAAATCGTTCAAGGTCTCTTCCTCTAGTATACTTTGCATCCACTGCTATGGCCATGGCTTGCCGGAGGTGAGGGACGCCCACCCACCGGCACCTAACATTCCCCCCTGGGACTGATCATGCCTATCACACACGGACCCCCGTGCTCTCTCCCCCCTCCCCCTGTTTCCCCATACCCACTGGATCCTGTATTACATGCATTATTAGAGCGGACCGCTCTCTCATAGTGCAATTTTTATTGTTTACATTAAAATATTCCTGAGAGCACTCTGACTTAAAGGATTTTTGCACATACCATTACTGACTACTGTCATCTGTGTTTCTAATTTAGAAGGCAAAGAAAGAAAGATGTGTAGGAGCGCTTGTTTGTAATAAAACAAATTCAAATGTAAATAATAATTTAATGACAATAAAAGATGACAATGATAAAGATATAGGTCAATAGCAACAACAATATCAATAGAGCATTGCTCTGTGCAATATTCAGACTGTCCTAGGTGGACACTGCTATAATAGAACTGCTGTTATAAATGAGTCTGTTCCAATATAGAAACAAGGCTTTAAATAGGATAATCCTGAAACATGCAACAGTGAAACAGTTTATCTTCTTTATAAACGTGTATGCCGCAATGGCATACACCAGCAATGATATGTAACTGCTGTTGGGGCTCACTGGATAGATGAAAATGAATGCACTTTCCTGCAAATGCCTGAGTGCAAATGATGTGCAAAGGATAGTGGACATCATTCAGAGTCGGTCGTTGCGGCCGCACAGTCGTAAGGTAAAAGGGGCCAGATATGCAAATGAAGCGCTCGCAAGTTGCGTCGTTACGATGGGATGGTTAGCTGGACGAGCGAGGGGAGGATGCGGCCGTAAGACTAAAAATACGCCCCCTTCTCGTTCCCATTACACGTCATCTCCGGGCATATAAGGATTAATCGAGACCATCGGGAACCATCGGAGCTGGTCGTAGACCTTAAGGTTGACCATACCCTCTCTTAAGCACTACGATCAAGTCAGTGTAAAAACCTCCCATGTCACATGTGCCATGACACTACTTAGTTAATTATGCACTCCCATAAAACGCTGTTTGCATAGTCAGGCACACCTGCGTTCGGATCTCCACTCCCCCGTTCACAAGCACCTTCCCCTGTTACCACCCACAAACGCCTCATCCTGTCACTCAAACTAACGACCTGGCCAAGTTGAAGGAGAGAGCAATTTCTGATCGTAATAGCTAGTTTGCGCATGCGCATTGCGAATTTTACGCATGCAAAGTTTAGCGAACATCGGTGGCGTACAACCGTGTGGCCGCAACGACCGACTCTGAATGAGGTCCAGTGTCTCTACCGCTAATAGCGGGAGTGTTTATTTTGTGTATGTGGGATATTACCATGTCCAGTATCCAGGTAGCCCACAGGGAGATGCTGCAGATGCAATCTCTGGGAGAAGGTAATGCTCTGACCACTTGTCAGCGGGAGCGTGGGGCTGGCAGGTTAGGAGCCGATGGTTTGATGCTCCATGTAGCCGGATATGTCCCCTGTGTAGGTTCAAACAACCGCCAAGTAAAGCCCAACCGACAGCTCGCGGCAGCCTCCTCATACGGCGAAAGACCCAAATAGCAGGATAGGTGACAGTCTGATAGGAGCAAGCGGAAATTCCTTGACGCGTTTCTCCGGGCAGTGAACACCCAGTTTCCTCAGAAGGCATGGTATCCGCTATCCGGTATAGGGTTTAAATTAGGGGTGAGCGGGTTCGGATTTCTGAAATCCGAACCCCCCCCATCCGAGTCCGATCCGAGTCAGGCTCGACTTTTCCCGCCTGACTCGGATCTGAAATCGAGGCAAAACGTCATCATCCCGCCTTCCGAGTCTCGCGGGTTTTGGATCCTATATAAGGTACCCGCGTCGGCGCCATTTTCTCACTCGGCTGTGGACAGTGAAGAGGGAGGGTGGGAGTTAGGGCTGTGTAGTGTAGTGCTGCTGTTGTCCACTACTTCAAAGTCCATAGGGGCTGGCTGTGTTGTGCTGTGCTGCTGTTGTTAATAGGGGCTGTGTCCACTACTTCAAAGTCCATAGGGGCTGGCTGGACTGTGTTGTGCAGTCAGTTCTCCATAGGGGCTGTGTCCACTCCAAAGTCCTGTGCAGTGTCCCAGTCCTAAAGGGGTGCTGTAGTGTTGTCCAGGGGGTGCTCTGTCCATCAGGGGTGCTCCCCCCAAGTGCTAAAAAAATAATATATTTTCTGTGTTTGTGAATTGTGTGCGCAGTAGCCGCACGTGCATCAACAAAGTAGTGCCAAGCGTGCGCCTGTGTCATAAGTAAAGGGCCGGCTGGCTTGACCGTTAAAGGGTGCTGTAACCCCCGAAAGTACACTCCAGTCCAAACCAAAAAAAAAATTATTTTCTGTGTTTGTGAATTGTGTGCGCAGTAGCCGCACGTGCATCAACAAAGTAGTGCCAAGCGTGCGCCTGTGTCATAAGTAAAGGGCCGGCTGGCTTGACCGTTAAAGGGTGCTGTAACCCCCAAAGTACACTCCAGTCCAAACCAAAAAAAAAATTATTTTCTGTATTTGTGAATTGTGTGTGCAGTAGCCGCACGTGCATCAACAAAGTAGTGCCAAGCGTGCGCCTGTGTCATAAGTAAAGGGCCGGCTGGCTTGACCGTTAAAGGGTGCTGTAACCCCCGAAAGTACACTCCAGTCCAAACCAAAAAAAAAATTATTTTCTGTGTTTGTGAATTGTGTGCGCAGTAGCCGCACGTGCATCAACAAAGTAGTGCCAAGCGTGCGCCTGTGTCATAAGTAAAGGGCCGGCTGGCTTGACCGTTAAAGGGTGCTGTAACCCCCGAAAGTACACTCCAGTCCAAACCAAAAAAAAAATTATTTTCTGTGTTTGTGAATTGTGTGCGCAGTAGCCGCACGTGCATCAACAAAGTAGTGTCAAGCGTGCGCCTGTGTCATAAGTAAAGGGCCGGCTGGCTTGACCGTTAAAGGGTGCTGTAACCCCCGAAAGTACACTCCAGTCCAAACCAAAAAAATAATAATTTTCTGTGTTTGTGAATTGTGTGCGCAGTAGCCGCACGTGCATCAACAAAGTAGTGCCAAGCGTGCGCCTGTGTCATAAGTAAAGGGCCGGCTGGCTTGACCGTTAAAGGGTTCTGTAACCCAAAAGTACACTCCAAACCAAAAAAATATATATTTTCTGTGTTTGTGACTTATGTGCACTATGGCTGCACGTGCATCAACAAAGGAGCAGCGCCAAGCGTGCGCCTGTGTCCCATAAGTAAAGAGCCGGCTGGCTCATTTCTTAAAGGGTGGTGTAACCCACAAAGTGCACTACTCTCCAGCAAAAATAAAAAAATATTTTCTGTGTTTGTGTGCGCTTTAGCCGCACGTATATATCAGTATAACATAAATGGAGGACCAAACTTTCTCCGATAAAAATAAAATAGGGAAAGATCAAGAACCACTTCCTCCTAGTGCTGTTGCTGCTGCTGGGAGTTGTTCATCATCCCAGAGAGGAAGTAGGAACATCACTACTTTTACTAAACAATTGACCCTCCAACAGTCCCTAGCGATGAGGATGAAGTACGACAGCAGTCATCCTGAAGCAAAACGTATAACTGAGGCCTTGACTGCTATGTTGGTGTTAGACGTGCGTCCGGTATCCGCCATTAGTGCAGTGGGATTTAGACAATTGATGGAGGTAGTGTGTCCTCGGTTCCAAATCCCGTCTAGATTCCACCTGCATCCTCAAAGCAGCAGCGACAAGCGTGCGTCTGTCTGTTAAAGGGTGGTGACACCCTCAAAGTGTGCTACACAAACAATAAAAATATTCTTCTTCTTTTTTCTGTCTTTGTGAATTGTGTGGGCTGTAGCCGCACCTGCATCCTTAAAGCAGCAGCGACAAGCGTGCGTCTGTCTGTTAAAGGGTGGTGACACCCTCAAAGTGTGCTACACAAACAATTAAAATATTGTTCTTTTTTTTTCGGTCTTTGTGAAATGTGTGGGCTGTAGCCGCACCTGCATCCTTAAAGCAGCAGCGACAAGCGTGCGTCTGTCTGTTAAAGGGTGGTGTAACTCTCAAAGTGCTCCAAAAAATAAAAAACTATTTTTTTAATGTGTTTGTGTGCGATGTAGCCGCACTTGCATCCTCAAAGAAGCAGCGACAAGCGTGCGTCTGTCTGTTAAAGGGTGATGACACCCTCAAAGTGTGCTACACAAACAATAAAAATATTCTTCTTTTTTCTGTCTTTGTGAATTGTGTGGGCTGTAGCTGCACCTGCATCCTTAAAGCAGCAGCGACAAGCGTGCGTCTGTCTGTTAAAGGGTGGTGACACCCTCAAAGTGTGCTACACAAACAATTAAAATATTGTTCTTTTTTTTTCGGTCTTTGTGAAATGTGTGGGCTGTAGCCGCACCTGCATCCTTAAAGCAGCAGCGACAAGCGTGCGTCTGTCTGTTAAAGGGTGGTGACACCCTCAAAGTGTGCTACACAAACAATAAAAATATTCTTCTTCTTGTTTCTGTCTTTGTGAATTGTGTGGGGTGTAGCCGCACTTGCATCCTCAAAGCAGCAGCGACAAGCATGCGTCTGTCTGTTAAAGGGTGGTGTAACCCTCAAAGTGCGCTCCACAAACAATAAAAATATTCTTTTTTTTTTTCTGTCTTTGTGAATTGTGTGGGCTGTAGCCGCACTTGCATCCTCAAAGCAGCAGCGACAAGCGTGCGTCTGTCTGTTAAAGGATTACATCGGTGACAGCATCCAAGTAGGCATGTCAGACAGTCCGTACCTGTACTGGCAGGAAAAAGAAGCAATTTGGAGGTCCCTGTACAAACTGGCTCTATTTTACCTGAGTTGCCCCCCCCTCCAGTGTGTACTCCGAAAGAGTGTTTAGTGCAGCCGGGAACCTTGTCAGCGAAAGGCGTAGGAGGTTGCTTCCACAAAATGTGGAGAAGATGATGTTCATAAAAAAAATTATCAACTCTTCCAGGGAGACCAGCCTCCAGAACGTACAGAGGGACCTGTGGTTCCAGCAGGGACGAATTAATACTCTGTGAGGATGAGGATGTACACACTGAAGAGGGTGAGGAATCGGTGGATGAGGAGGATGAGGATGACATCTTGCCTCCGTAGAGCCAGTTTGTGCAGGGACAGATTAATTGCCAGCTTGTTTTGTGGGGGCCCAAACGAACCAATCATTTCAGCCACAGTTGTGTGGCAGACCCTGGCGCTGAAATGATTGGTTTGTTAAAGTGTGCATGTCCTGTTTATACAACGTAAGGGTGGATGGGAGGGCCCAAGGACAATTCCATCTTGCACCTCTTTTTTTTCTTTGCATTATGTACAGTTTGGGGCCTAGTTTTTCAAGCTGCCATACTGTCTGCCACTGCAGTTTCACGCCTAGATGGGTCACGTGTTTGTGCCGCCCACTCGTGTCGCTTAGCATAGTCATCCAGCTACCTCGGTGCAACATTTTGGACATAAAAACACTATTGTGAGGTGTGAGGTGTTCAGAATAGACTGGAAATGAGTGGAAATTAAGGTTATTGAGGTTAATAATAGCATAGGAGCAGAAAAACCTACAAATTCTGTGATTTTAGCTGTTTTTATGCTTTTTTTCAAAAAAATACAGATCCAAAACACAAAACCCAGAACCCAAAACACGGAAGGGTGGTTTTGGCAAAACCAATCCAGATCCAAAACACGAAGAAAGATCCAGATCCAAAACACAAAACACGAAAAGTGGCCGGTGCACACCCCTAGTTTAAATAGCTCAGTTCATTAGTTTTACTGAGCTATTTAAACCCTATACTGGATAGCGGATACCATACTTTCTGAGGAAACTGGGGACATATCAGGGGACAGGGGACATATCCGGCTACATGGAGCATCAAGCCATCGGCTCCTAACCTGCCAGCACCGCCAGCCCCATGCTCCCGCTGACAAGCGGTCAGTGCGTTACCTTCTCCCAGAGATCGCATCTGCAGCATCTCCCTGTGGGCTACCTGGATACTGGACAGATATACATGGTAACTATCCCACATACACGAAAGAAACACTCCCGCTATTAGCGGTAGAGACACAGGGTCTCATTCAGACCCGGTCGCAAGCACCGATGTGCTCGCAACCGGGTCAATAGTTAGCCCTGCGCATGCGCAGCGGCCGCACTGCGTGTGCGCAAGCCCCGGAGCAAGAGAGAAACTCACTCCAAAGCTCTCTACAAAAGGGGCGGCTGTTGATCGACAGCTCGCCCCGTTTTGTAGGCGGGCCGGAGGGGTGGTTTCCAAAACGGAGGCGGTCCTTAAGGAACGCCTACCGTTTTGTGGGCGGCCGCACTGACATCATCAGTGATGTCAATGGGGAGTTTCCCGCTCTTTCAGAGCAGGAAGCTCCCTGGGGCTTGCGGTTGCCGAGACCCAACCTTAGGATCTCGTCGCAAGCTCCGATGGTCGCGATGGTGTTCCCCATCGCGACCATCAACCTGGTCAGTCGTTAAGCTGTGGGTGGTAACCCACAGGTTACCTAATGACCAGGAGGCCGCACTTCAAAAATGAGGCGGTCGCCCTCAATCAGAACGAGCGCTCGCTTCTTATGAGCACCTCTGAATGAGGGCCACTATCCTTTGCACATCATTTGCACTCAGGCATTTGCAGGAAAGTGCATTCATTTTCATCTATCCAGTGATCCCCAACAGCAGTTACATATCATTGCTGGTGTATGCCATTGGGACATACACATTTATAAAGAAGATAAACTGTTTCACTGTTACATGTTTCAGGATTATCCTATTTAAAGCCTTGTTTCTATATTGGAACAGACTCAGGACCTCATTCAGAGTCGGTCGTAGCGGCCGCACGGTCGTACGCCACCGATGTTCGCTAAACTGCGCATACGTAAAGTTCGCAATGCGCGTGCACAAACTAGCTCTTACGATCAGAAATTTCTCTCTCCTTGAACACAGCCAGGTCGTTAGTTTGAGTGACAGAATGAGGCGTTTGTGGGTGGTAACAGGGGAAGGTGCTTGAAAACGGGGAGTGGAGATCCGAACGCAGGCGTGCCTAATTATGCAAACGGCGTTTTATGGGAGTGCATAATTAACAAAGTAGTGTCATAGCACACGTGACATGGGAGGTTTTTACACTGACATGATCGTAGTGCTTAAGAGAGGGTCTGGTCAACCTTAAGCTCTACGACCAGTTTCGATGGTCTCGATTAATCTTTATATGCCCGGAGATGACGTGTAATGTGCACGAGAAGGAGGCGTATTTTTTTGTCTTCCGGCCGCATCCTCCCCTTGGTCGGCCAGCTACCGATCCGATCTTAAGGACGCAACTAGCGAGTGCATCATTTGCATATCCGGCTCCTTTACCCGTACGACCGTGCGGCCGCAACGACCGACTCTGAATGAGGTCCTCATTCATACCAGCAGTTTTCACTATAGCAGTGTCCACCTAGGACAGTCTGAATTATTGCACAGAGCAATGCTCAATTGATATTGTTATGCCATTGGGACATACACGTTTATAAAGAAGATAAACTGTTTCACTGTTGCATATTTCAGGATTATCCTCATTTAAAGCCTTGTTTCTATATTGGAACAAACTCATTTATACCAGCAGTTCTATTATAGCAGTGTCCACCTAGGACAGTTTGAATATTGCACAGAGCAATGCTCTATTGATATTGTTGTTGCTATTGACCTATATCTTTATCATTGTCATCTTTTATTGTCATTAAATTATTGTTATTTACATTTGAATTTGTTTTATTACAAACAAGCGCTCCTACACATCTTTCTCTTTTTGCCTTCCATTTTTTAGCAAATAGCAGACCCTGCTTGTTAGGAGCTGCCAGTTTGGTTTAGCATTGTGTTTTTGGTTGATCAGCGCACCTTTTTTCTAATTTAGAACTACTGGTAGGTGACTGCATAGCATTATTTATTTATTAACAGTTTCTTATATAGCGCAGCATATTCCGTTGCGCTTTACAATCAAGTTCCATAGTTCCAATAAAGAACTAAATTAGTGTGATACACACATACAAGTACACATACAAGTTTGTACACTAGCAGCATTACTAATTCCCCTCTGCCGCAGACTGTATTTGTTGTTCTCTTAACATAGAGCGTGCCAGCAATGCCTGCTCTGTTCTCTTACACAGTCTAGCAGGGAAAGGGAAGAGAAATAAATAAATCAGATATGCCGCCGGACAGCACATAAACGGAGCGCAACCTCCAACACATGCACAGATGCAAACACTTCCAGCATGCTGCCTCTAGCAGCCCCTGCACCACCTATTCTCTGTGGTCAGAAGACTACTTTCCCCCACCCCCTCACCATAAGGGCACCCTTCTTCTTTCACTGCATTCGGCACTGCCACCGGAGCCCTACCGCAGCCCTGAGATGTCAGACCTCCGGCTGCTGTTTTACAGGTAAGGAGAGGGTTGGTAGAGAGGGAGAAGAAAAATGGTGCAGTTAAAAAATAGTAAATAATAAAAATTATATATATATATATATATTTATTATACCAGCTAACCTAGTGATGACATTCTTACATTTAAACTGAAAAAGGGGTTGGACGGGAGCAAGTTAACCTGTTAAGTGCTAGCTCCTCAACCCTCACTACACCCCAGATGGAGGAAGGAGAAAAATACTTAAATCTATTTGTGTATAGACCAGTGGTTCCCAAACTGAACCGTGGCATCCTGGGGTGTCTCAGTACACTTGCAGGGGTGCCTCAGGTTGGTTGTCCAGCACCAAATCAAATTATTTATGGTCAATGTAATGTAAATATGTGGACAAACAGAAGCTCAAACCTGTCCACATACACATTACTGAACCCAAGAATGACAGGTAAGCACCATTTACTACTTTACTACATTTTTCCTGAATTTCTCAATAACAAACATTTGGCTTAGGGGTGCCGTGAAAACAATGCTGGTAGTCTAGGGAGCCGTGATTCAAAAAAGTTTGGGAACCCCTGGTATAGACTTTTCACTTTACTTAATTAATGATCATAAGCATGTATATTTACACCATGGCTTTGGGAGCCACCTAAGTGGTGCATCTCTGGAGCCGTGCTACACTTGCATGTGCACAAATTAACTGTAATTAACTTATGCTTACACACCCATGATCCACCTCTACAGGCATAGGGTAAGTTAACAAGGGTAAGTTCTTACCATACCTATCTCTTTTTCTACGAGGTCCATAGGATCCACAGGAAAAATTGGGGTATAGGTGATGACGAAGACATCCGGGCACCATCAGTTAAATTTTTTCTCCCAGGATGCAACGGGGCCTCTCTCTATACCCCGCCCGGAGTCTCCTCAGTTATGTAGCAAGCCAAACCGGAGGAGGATAAAAGAGAGAAAAAAGTCTGGAACACACTAGAATCACATTCTCACACCAAAGGAGACGTAAAACCGGTGACCAGAGCGAAGCCCATCGGAAGCACCAGTGTGCCAGGGCGGGCGCCCTGTTGACCCTATGGACCTCATAGAAAAAGAGATAACAAGGGTAAGTTCTTACCATATTTCTACTTTTCTACTTTTACTTCTAGAAAACCTTGGGAATTTCCAAAGCAGTACCCTCAAGGGCGGGGACGCTCCTGTGCAGAAAGGAGAATCCGCCGCCCGAAGGAAGCATCCTGAGTGGCAAAGGTATCAAAGGAATAATACCTCAAAAAGGTCTGGATAGAAGACCACGTGGCCACCTTACAAAGTTGTACAGCCGAGGAACCACGACTAGCTGCCCACAAAGAGCCTACAGACCGAGCAGTAACAGAGGGTGGGACTGGAAGGCCCTCATGAATGTAAGCCTCAGAGATAGTCATGCGAAGCCATCTAGCCAAAGTTTGTTTATTGGCTGGCTATCCTCTCTTGTGGAAACCATAAAGAACAAGGAGTCCGATTTCCGAAGAGAATTGGTATGATCCACAT
Organism: Taudactylus pleione; assembly: GCA_031769625.1. NCBI lineage: Eukaryota > Metazoa > Chordata > Amphibia > Anura > Myobatrachidae > Taudactylus > Taudactylus pleione. The sequence continues at coordinate 6,243,490 of JAUIMM010000641.1, forward strand.
TAATCCTGAGGGCACGTACCACATCCAATGAGGCCTCCCCTGCTGAGAGGTCTGAGGAATTAAAGGCAGGCACAATAATTTCTTCATTAATGTGGAAACTAGAGACCACCTTAGGAAGGAACCCTGGGCCTGATTCAGAGGCGCTCACAAAAAGCGAGCGCTCACTCTGAATCAGGGCGGGCGCAGGTTTTTTTAGTTGCGCCTCTTGTCCGCTCACATAGCTGTGGGGTACCACCCACTGCTATTGCGAGCGGCCATGATGATGGAAGTTCTCTCACTGACATCACTGGTGATGTCAGTGGGGCCGCCCACAAACGGCAGGCGTTCGCATGGGAACGCCTCCATTTGTGAAGCCAACCCCCCTGCCACGCCTACAAAATGGGCGAGCTGTCGATCAACATCGACAGCCGCCCCTTTTGTAGTGAGTCCCGAAGCGAGTGCTTTTTGCGCTCGCGCGTGCGCACTGGGCCACCATCGACCCGCTTGCGAGCGGGTCTGAGTTAGGCCCCCAGTGCGAGTTCGAAGCACTGCCTTGTCCCTATGAAAAATTTTAAATGGGGAACGACAAGAGAGAGCCCCTAAATCAGAAACTCTTCTGGCGGAAGCAATGGCCAGAAGAAAAACAGTCTTGGCAGTAAGCCATTTGAGATCTACTGAGCCCAGTGATTCAAATGGAGGGCTCTGGAGAGCCTTAAGGACAACAGCCAAATCCCAATGCGCTACAGGAAGGACAAAGGGAGGCTGGATACGAAGGACCCCCTGCAGAAAAGTGCGGATGTCAGGAAGAGAAGCAATCCTTCGCTGGAACCACACTGAAAGGGCCGAGATATGGACCTTCAGTGTAGCAAGGCGGAGACCAAGGTCTAAACCTGCTTGCAGGAAAGCCAACACTCTGGGTATCCTAATCACCTGGGGGTCATAACTTTTTGGACGACACCATTCAAAATAGGTATGTCATACCCTGTGGTAATTCTAGCAGAAGCAGGTTTACGTGCTCTGAGCATGGTGTTAACCACAGAGCCGGAAAAACCTTTAGATCTTAAGAGGGATGTCTCAAGAGCCACGCCGTCAAAGACAGACGACCCAGATCTGGGTAGAGGCAAGGACCCTGAGACAACAGACCGGACGTTGAGGCAACAAGCACGGAGTGTCGATGGAGAGATTCCGAAGATCTGAGTACCATGGACATCGGGGCTACGCTGGAGCCACCAGCAGGACCATACCTCCCTCTTGTTTGAACTTCCGAAATACTCGAGTAAGGAGGGAAATTGGAGGAAACAGGTACACAAACTGGAAAGTCCACTTGACTGACAGAGCATCCACCAAGAGAGCACTGGCATCTCTTGTCCTGGACCCGTACTGAGGCAGCTTGTGATTTAGTCGAGAGGCCATGAGGTCCACGTCTGGAAGGCCCCACCTGTCCACTAAGAGTTGAAACACTTCTTGGTGAAGAGACCATTCCCCTGGATGCACATCGTGACGGCTGAGGAAGTTCACTTCCCAATTCAGCACACCTGGAATGAACACCGCCGATATGGCTGGTAGATGGCCTTCCGTCCATGTCAGAATGCATGACACCTCTGTCATTGCCACCTGACTTAGAGTTCCTCCTTGATGGTGTAAATAAGCCACTGTTGTGGCATTGTCTGACTGTACTTGCACGGGGTTTCCGTGAAGCAACAGCCTTGCTTGCTGCAGGGCCCTGAAGACTGCCCGCAGTACCAATATATTGATTGGAAGCGCAGATCCCTCTGCAGTCCACCTTCCCTGAAAGGAGTTTGGACCCATCACTGCGACCCAGCCCCGAAGACTGGCATCCATCGTCAGAAGGACCCAGTCCGAGATCCAAAAGGGACGCCCCATGGTGAGGTGAACCGTCTGTAGCCACCAGGTTAGCGACTGGCATACCTCCGGAGAGAGCACCATCATTTCAGTCCGTATATGATGGGGAAATCCGTCCCACTTGGAGAGGATCAAAAGCTGCAGAGGCCAGAAATGAAACTGGGCATACACCACCATGTCGAATGTCGACACCATAGATCCCAGTAACTGCATTGCTGAGTGGACTGACACTCTGCGATTGTGAAGGCGTCTGCAAAGTGGAGATCTTTTCTGCTGTCAGAAAAATCCTTTGCTGTTGTGAATCCAACAGAGCTCCCAGACGGAGCATCCTTTGAGACGGAATCAATGAGGACTTTTTCCAATTTATCAACCACCCGTGTACCTGGAGCACAAGTATCGTTAGCTGCAGGTGGTGGTGAAGTACTTCCGAGGTCCCTGCTAGTAGCAAGAGGTCGTCCAGGTATGGTAACAGGCGGATCCCCTGCAGCCGCAGATTGGCTCCATGACCGCCATGACCTTTGTAAACACCCGAGGTGCAGTGTCAAGGCCAACGGCAGAGCCTGAAACTGGAAATGTTTTTGTGACACAACGAACCTGAGAAAACATTGGTGAGCTGAAACAATCGGAATATGCAGGTATGCATCCTGAATATCCAGGGATACCATAAAATCCATTCTGAACCTGGGTACCCTAAGGAATTTGTTCAGGGACCTGAGATTGAGAATAGGACGGTAAGAACCGTTTGGCTTCTGGACTAGAAAAAGGATGGAATAATACCCTGTTCCTCATTGGGACATCGGGACCAGTACAATGACTCCTGCCTGTAGCATGGATTGTACCACCTGTTTAATAGCCAAAGCCTAGTCCGCATTTTTCGGAAGGCCTGTGCAAAAGAATTGATGGGGAGGCCTTCTGTGGAAGGAGAGGGCATACCTCAGAGAGACCACTTCCTTCATCCAGGAATCCGTGGTAGTTTGACACCAGTACTGGGAGAACTGAAGTCGGCTTTCCACTCTGGGGTCCCCCAGGAGGAGGCCCGTCCCGTCAAGCGGAGGGCTTGTCATCAGGCTTGGCAGCCAGATGTCTGGTACTCCAGGGCTGATTCTTAGGCTTGGCAGATTTCTTGGTGGTGGACGGCCTGGGAAAGGACTGAGGCCCTGATTCAGACCTGCTCGCTGCCGGAGGCAACTCACAAGTCTGAAGGGCGTTGGGTTTTTTTTCTGTCCGGCCTCCTGGTCGCTCGCCACCCACAGCTTTAGCGAGCAGCCAGGTGATGGTCGCGACCATCGGGGCTTGCGACGAGACCCTTGTGGTAGGGTCTCGTCTGCCGCAAGCCCCAGTGAGCTTCCGGCTCTAATAGAGCTGGAAGCTCACCACTGACATCACTCGTGATGTCAGTGGGGCCACCCCCAAACAACAGGCGTTTCATCGGCAATGCCTCCGTTTGGCCTGCCACCCCCCCTGACCCGCCTACCAAATGGGGCGAGCTGTCGATCAACATCGACAGCTGCCCCTTTTGGATGTGAGCGCCGGAGCGAGTGATTTCTCGCTCGCTCCGGGGCTCGCGCGTGCGCACTGCGCGGCCATTGACCCGATTGTGAGCGAATAGCGCTTGCGAGTGGGTCTGAATCAGGCCCTGAGTTCTAGCCTAACCTGGGGCCCGATAGGTCCGAAAGGACGGAGTCCGAATCCCCGAAGAAGCTGGAGCAGAAGGCAGGCAAGCTGACTTAGCTCCTGCAAAGGTATTCATAATCTTGTCCAAATCAGGGCCAAACAAGACTTTACCGCCATAAGGCAAACATTCCAACCCCTTCTTGGATTCTGCATCAGCTCTCCAAGAACGGAGTCTCAGAGAACGGCGAGCCACAATGGCTGCTGAGGAAACCCTTGCATTTATTAGGCCAATATCCAACGCTGCCTCATTTATATAGGTAGCCGAATCTCTGAGATTTCCCACCAGATTCAGCTGTTCCTTGGTAGCATTAGAAGCTAAGGATGTTTCAAGGCTATTAGCCCAACATTCCATGGCCTGAGCCACCCAGCAAATGGCCATAGCTGGTTTGCACGCAGCCCCCGAAAGGGAATAAACAGATTTAAGGCATACCTCTACCTTGCTATCTGTAACATCCTTCAGGGACAACATGGAAGGCATAGGAAGCGTTGCGCTTCTTATCAAGCGCATGACATGGGAATCCACCACCGTCGTAGTCTCCCATTTGGAAAAATAATTCTCAGCAAAAGGGTAAGCAGAGATTAGACGCTTCTGTGGTTGATAGCGCTTTCAAGGCGTTTTACAAGCTACCTCCAAATGATTCACCAATTGGTCAGACAATGGGAATGTAGCCTCAGTCACTTTTTCTTCCATGAAATATGCATGCCTAGATTTAGGCGCAGGAGGCTCATCCTCCTCAATGATCAGGCTGCTTTTACAGCTTGTATTAGCCCTGGAATATATATATTAGACTTGACCCCTGCCTCCAGAGGTAGCTCAGAGTCAGACTCATTCAGAAGCAGTCCATCATCAGATGACACATCATCATCATCATCATCATCCTATAAAGTAGATTGAGATGATAGCAAAACCCTTTTAGCTGGTTTGTTGATAGGTGCGCCCTGCTGGCGTACCTCAGTCGCACCCTGCAATATAGCAGGAACTGTATTAACCCACTGTGGACACATAGGAGGGCCTGCTAAACGCCCATGGCGGCTCCCGCTGAATGGCCAAAGCCTCAGAAGGACCCGGGGCAGTGTAACACCGGAAACATAACTCCTCAGAGGCTATGTCCCCTGCCCCTAACACTGCTGTACATTTTTTACAGAACAGTATAATAGGAGTTAACTTAGTCATATCACTCTCACTGCCAGACATAGTAAAGAGGATCACTTAATCAGAGACTGAGGGCCTGATTCAGACCCGCTCGCAAGCGAGTCGATAGTGGCCCAGTGCACACGTGCGGCGTGAGCCCAGGAGCGAGTGAGACCTTCACTCGCTGCGGAGCTCGCAGCAAAATGGGCGGCTGTCGATATTGATCGACAGCTCGCCCCATTTTGTAGGTGGGTAGGGGGGATGGCTGAACAAACAGAGGCGTTCCCGAAGGCGGCCCTACTGACATCACTCGTGATGTCAGTAGTGGACTTCCGGCTCTATTAGAGCTGGTAGTCCACTTGGCATTGCAAGGGCAGAGACCCTACCACAAGGGTCTCCTCGCAATGCCGATGGTCGCGATAATCGCGAAAATCACCAGGCCACTCGCACAAGCTGTGGGTGGTCACCAACAGCTGTGCGAGCGGCCTGGAGGCCGGAACTGAAAAAAATAGGGACGCTCTGATACAGAGCGAGCGCACGCAAATAGCGTGCGCCTCTGAATCATGCCCTGAGTGTCAGCTGCGACTTGTGCCACACCCGCACCACACCCATGCATATGGCCTTTTCAGAATAGCAGAACAGGTACAGAGATAGCAACAAAAGATAGTTTTTTAGCAAAGAAAACAGACAGAGCTAGCATACAGTCTCAAACAAATGCAGAAAACAATAATACCTGCACTTAATGGCACTTCCTTAAGGTGAGCTCAGGGAGGACAGAAACCTCCCACTTAAATCAACTACAAGACAGCGTCTAGTAGGACAAGAAGTGCTACATACACTGACCACCAACCAGAGGAGAGGTATGTAGGGGGACCCGTACTCCGCACTGCCTGTGGAGATCAGCGACACACAGCCAGGAGAATGACCATCGAAGAACTCATGGGGAGGCGGAGCCGGAAACAGGAAGCTGTCACAGATCAAGCCAGACCACAGTGGAAAGGCGTGTCCACCAGCGGGGAGGAGCCGCCTGTTAGACAGGGAACGCTGTCTCCCCTGGCCAGAGTGTAACCCCTAGGATGCTGAAGTGTTCTGAAAACTCCAGTCTCAGGGGGCGTGGCCAAGACGGACATGGAGTAGCTAGCACTAAGCTGAGCTCTCCAGCCGCGATATCCGCTGCCAACATCCAGACCTCTGACCAGCGGTGCCCACTATACTTACCATGTGGGGGAAGGTGTGCTGCCTCTGGGGAAACAGTTTGAGCCACTTCCCATCTCCTTCTGTCCGTCCGCGCGGCTCCGTGTGCTGTTTCCTCCTGCCTCTGCACGTGGCCCCGTCTCCTGCTGCGGCTTCCTGTCCTGCCACTGAGTGTCACGGCCAGGGTATTTCAGCATGGCGCTAGGCGAGTGTTACCTGTGAGGTCGTTGTGGCGCGGGCTGTCTGGTGGGGGGCTTTGGCTGCATGCGTTGTTGTGCGTGTATGTTGTCACTCTGCGCTGGTAAGGCCTGGAGGCGTCTCTGTTCCATTTGGCATGGGCGCCGCCATCTTGCCTTCTGGCCATGTGATGCGACTGGCCAATCCTGGTGAGTCACATGTTCCCTCCGGCCAGTAACAGCACGGCATGGGGTATTTAGGAAGGGTCAGTGCCTTCCTTCTTTGCCAGTGCAACGTGTATCTCAGCCTAGCTGAGAGGGAGTTCTCTGTGCTTATCCTGTTCCTGTGAATTCGCTGTCTGCCAGTCTGCCTGTCAGCTCCTAGCTTCCGCTGGACTACCCCGCTTCCTCCATCACCCTTGCCCATACCTGAGTGCCTGAGCCTGCTGAAATCCTGCTCATTTTCTTTAGTTCACTACCTGCATACCTGGCTTATTATTTCCTGCATCACTACCTGCATACCTGCTTGATTATTTTCAGTCTCACTACCTGCACATCTGGACAGCTCTAATTGTTTCTACTTGGACATTAACCCATTACTCCCACCACAGAACTCTTGTGCACATTTATATATTCCTGGATTTTTATTTACTGCCATATTTTATGTCTACTCAAGCACTTATTAAAAAACCTAGCTTTTTATTCAAACCTGCTTCTGTGATCGCTCCTGCTACCACCCTGGGTCCACAAACAACCCAGAATATAACACTGAGCTCCCTGGAGTTGGTGTTTGCCGCGTGTGCTGCTGTGGGATCCTGCAGCCGCCGGGGATATTTGCGGGGCACGTGCCTCCTCCTCCTGCCCTTCCATTGCCGGGTGCATCCTGGGACTGTTGCTGGCCTCATCTGCCGCGGGGGGACCCTGTAGCCTGCCGGAGCTCGCTGTGTACATAGTGGCAACTACAAGTGAGTGCCTGATCACCCCCTCATCTTCCTCGGACCTCCTGAGCAGCGGTGCTGTTTAGCCCTCCCCTTGCTGTACAGTGCTGGCCATAGTGCTTTTCTGGGGCTACTCAGTGCTGTTATCTCTGGGGCTGTGAAGCTTTATCCTGTGAGCCTGGTAGCGGCCATTTTTTTCCTCAGTTAACCCATTGACTCTCTGCCTGCAGTAGCTCTCTATATCCCTAGTCTGTTTTGTCCTTCAGCTATAGGGAAAACAAACCATACATCAGCTGCTGCTAAACTGGAACGCTTCTCTCGTAACCCTGTGTCTAATACTCCACAGAAGGAAAATCCTGTAGAAACGCCCGATCAATCACCCCCTTTAAATACAGCTCCTCCTGCTGCGCAGACCCAGGAGATCACCTTACAGCAGGTGTTGGATGCTGTAACTACCAGTGAGAAGCGCTTAGCTGACCAGATTGGCTCTGTACAGTCCGATCTGACTGTTATTCATCAAGATTTACAGCGTGTTCGCGAGAGGGTTGGAGAGACTGAGACACGGATTTCCACCTTGGAAGATTCGTTCTCCCCACTTAAAGTACGAGTTAATACCTTGGATTCTCAAATGTCGGCCGTGCAACGTAAATTGTCAGATATGGAAGGGCGATTATGTCGCAACAATGTTCGCTTCATAGGATTGCCGGAAAAGGAGGAAGGAAATAATCCTGAAGAATTTCTAGAAAAATGGCTCCTGGAAGTTTTTGGTCGTGATGCTTTTACTTCTCACTTTGCAGTGGAACGGGCTCATCGCGTTCCTACTAGGGCACCGCCACCTGGAGCACCTGCCCGCACGTTCATAGCCAAATTCTTACACTATCAAGATCGTGATTCGGTCCTCAGGCTAGTTCGTGTCAAAGGTCCTATGGAAAGGAATGGCTGTCGGGTCTCAGTATTTCCTGATTTTTCTATTGATGTGCAAAAGGAGAGAGCTCAATGTATACCAATTAAGAGACGCCTGCGTGAATTGAATCTCCCATATGCAATGTTATTTCCGTCGAAGCTAAGAGTTATTGCTGAGGGGGAAACAAAGGGCCTGATTCAGACCCACTCGCGAGCGGCTGTCCGCTCGCAAGTGGGTCGATGTTCTGGACCGAGCATGCGCACGACGGAGGGAGCTCCGTCGTGCGCATGCGCCAGACGCGACGAGCGAAGGAAAGTCCTTCGCTCGTTGTGTCCGATCAAAGGGGGCGTGCTGTCAATGTTGATTGACAGCACGCCCCCTTTGGTAGGCGTGCCGGGGGCGTTCCCATGGGAACGCCTCCCGTCAAAAGCCGGCCCACTGACATCACTAGTGATGTCAGTGGGAGTGATTTTGGCTCTGATAGAGCCAAAATCACTCCGGAGCTTGCGGTTGAAAACCTCAACCGCAGGCTCCGGCTCGCAGTTTCGATGGTCGCGATGGTCACGACCATCGCGGCCATCAAACTGCACGCTCGTATAGCCTGTGGGTGGTCACCCACAGCTATACGAGCGTCCAGGAGGACGCTCCTTTTTCATGGAGGCCGGCCCTCATTCAGAGCGTGCGCTCTGCTCAGAGCGTACGGCTCTGAATGAGGGCCAAAGTTCTTTATGTCTCCGAAAGAGGCTGCTCTATGGCTAGATCGCACCAGGCCCGGTCGCAGACAGGTGGCTGAAGACTAATTCAGATGGACCATAACTTGCCTTGAACTCACGTAACTATGTTTTGATTCTGAGTACTGTCTGTTGCTCTTATATAGGCTGAGCGCTTATGACTTGCTGTGATCTCCAAGTTATTAACTATTTGTTGATAACAAGTCTGATAGTATTACGAGATCACTATATTTACATCTGTTACTGATTGCAACTAACGACTATTGTTTATTTGTCGGTTTATTGCCTTGTATTCCGATTGCGCTATACAAGCTTATGTCACCTTTCTGCTGTATGTATTATATTTGGGTTTGTGCACCTTCCCCTGCTATTGTATGTTCTTTGTTTTTTTTTTTTTGCAGGGGCACCGAGGGTATTATTGGCTGGAGAGTTCCCTCATGTCTAGGGGTCATTTAAATTCTTTGCTCCATACTCTGTAGGTGGGTTGCTATAACAGGATAATTGTTAGGAATTATAGTTAGGGATTTAGGTATGCCGAAGTTGGGGTTAGGTATACGGGTTGGGGTTTTTCTTTTGCTTTTTTGTGTGTCTTGAGGGAAGTTTCTATAGTGAGGTCATGTTAATTTTTTTTGTATCACAATTTTTTTTTATGCATATACCATTGTATATTTAAAGTACTTATTTGATTGTTTCGCACATTCTAATGCTATTTTGTGGGCTATCCGCTATTTATTGTTGCTATTATCTGTTGATAATCTGGAATGATGGCTACTCCATTGAGAATTGTATCTTGGAATGTCCGAGGGCTTAATGATAAAATTAAAAGATCCTTAGTCCTCCGGCAGCTCCGACAATATGGTTCTGACATTGCATGCCTCACTGAAACACATTTGCTGGGGGGTAGGTTTATGTCAGTAAAAAAAATGTGGGTTGGCTGGGCTTACCATACGTCACACACTTCATCATCCAGGGGTGTTTCAATCCTTATACGCAGATCACTTGGTTTTGAGTTGGTTTCCCTGCAAAGTGACCCTTGGGGACGGTATGTTTTTTTACAATGTCGAATAAATGCTGCCCCCATTCTTTTACTGGCTACATATATCCCACCTCCGAACTCATCTGAGGTTATGAAAAAAGCAGCTAAATACATGGCTAGATTCCCAGATACACCTGTGATCTGTGTGGGGGACTTTAACAACGTAATGGATCCTGTTCTTGAAAGGCGGAGCAATGCCTCTGGTTCCTCTTTCTCCAGTAGTGGTCGCTTCGTGGCCCTTGTGGCAGAGCTGGGTTTAGTGGATGCTTGGAGAACGAGACATCCAACGGAGAAACAATATTCCTGTTTTTCACATAGTTATCATTCGTTCTCCAGGATTGACCTTGCCCTGATCTCCCCCAATCTGTTGCCTAAACTTCAGGCAGTTTTATACAAAGCAAGAGGGATTTCAGACCACTCCCCATTAGTACTTGGGTTGGACCTGATTGGTCATCGCGGACATTCCTTCTGGAAGCTCAACCCCTTTTGGTTAACCCGTATGGGAGCGGGGTCGGAACTAGAGGCTACCTCGGGTGAATTCTTCTCTAATAACCATGGCTCGACTTCTGCTACGGTGGTTTGGGATGCCTTTAAATCCTTCTTAAGGGGTACCCTGATTAGACGTGTGTCCGAATTAAAATCTTCCTACAAGCATCAGGAGAAAGAGTTAGAATCCTCCTGCAGGGATTTGGAGGCAGCGTATTTGTCTGATGGGCAGGACTCTTCCAAACTTGCTTGGCTCGCCACGCAGAAGGAGTGGAGTGACTTGCTATTGGCTAAGACCCAGTATAGGCTGTTGTTTGCAGCACATTCCCAGTATGCCTTGGCTGACAGGCCGGGTAGCTATCTTGCTAATTTGGCACGTGCAGAGAGGTCCCCTGTAGCTGTGGTTGAAGTTCTTGATTCTGCTGGGGTGGCCCAGATACAGACCCCAGATATTGCTGCAGTCTTTGTACAATTATATAAGGCTTTGTATACTTCTAGACTGACCTGCACGTTAGACGATGTACAATCCTATCTCGCAAGTATAGTACTCCCCACTATGACTGCGGAGGATGGGGACCCCTGACTCGAGAGGAGGTAGATGAGGCTTTGCGTTCATTCCCTGGTGGTAAGGCACCCGGGCTAGATGGAGTTCCGATTGAGCTGTACAAGAAGCACAGTCAGTTTTATGTCCCACGTCTCCTTGACTTGTTTAACCAGTTATATGAGGGCACTGCTCTCCCACAATCTATGTCAGAGGCTCTTATTGTAGTTCTGCCTAAACCGGGGAAGGATCCGAGGCTTTCTGACTCTTGCCGACCCATATCCCTTCTCCCTACAGATGTTAAAATTTTAGCTAAATTATTGGCCATTCGATTAGGTAGGGTAATTTTATCTGTTGTCCACCCAGAGCAGACAGGGTTTATGCCCGGCAAGTCCACATCCATTAATTTACGGCGTCTTTTCACTCATCTGCAGGTCTCTCGTGGGCAAGGGTCCTCCCAGCGGCGTCACTAGGGGGGTGCGGGGGGTGCGGCCCGCACCTGGTGTCACCCTTCAAGGGGGTGATACCAAGAAGAGCAGCACGTCACACCCGCCTGTGTGGTTCTGGACGCCGGCCGCGATGACGTCATCGCGCACACCGGCTCCGCTTGTCCTTCTGGGAGCCGCTCAGCCTGCTGGAGAAGGAGGAGGGACTACGGACCTGAGCGCGCTGCGTGTCAAGAAAAGAAGAACTTGGAAGCCAGCCAGGAGTCAAGTGCACAGTGCGCACCCCACCCGGACACACCCAGAGGTAAGTACTGAGTCACTGCACAGGGGGGGCACAGTATAAGGGGGATTACTGGGGACCGGGCCACCATTGGAGTTCCATGCTGGGACACTGTATAAGGGCACTACTGGGGGCCATGGGACACAATATAAGGGCATTACTGAAGGCCTGTGTCACGGCCAGGGTATTTCAGCATGGCGCTAGGCGAGTGTTACCTGTGAGGTCATTGTGGCGCGGACTGTCTGGTGGCGGAGCTGGTGTCTGGCGGGGGGCTTTGGCTGCGCGCGTTGTTGTGCGGGCCTGTTGTCACTCTGCGCTGGTAAGGCCTGGAGGCGTCTCCATTCCGTTTGGCATGGGCGCCACCATCTTGCCTTCTGACCAGGTGATCCGGCTGACCAATCCTGGTGAGTCACATGTTCCCTCCGGCCAGTAACAGCACGGCATGGGGTATTTAGGAAGGGTCAGTGACTTCCTTCTTTGCCAGTGCAACGTGTATCTCAGCCTAGCTGAGAGGGAGTTCTCTGTGCTTTCCTGTTCCTGTGAATTCGCTGTCTGCCAGTCTGCCTGTCAGCTCCTAGCTCCCACTGGACTACCCCGCTTCCTCCATCACCCTTGCCCATACCTGAGTGCCTGAGCCTGCTGACATCCTGCGCTTCAGTTCACTACTTGTATACCTGGCTTGTTTATTTTCAGTTCACTCCCTGCATACCTGGTTTGATTATTTTCAGTTTCACTACCTGCACACCTGGACAGCTCTAACTGTTTCTACTTGGACATTAACCCTTTTACTCCCACCACAGAACTCTTGTGCACATTTATATATTCCTGGACTTTTATTTACTGCCATTATATGTCTACTCAAGCACTTATTAAAAATCCTAGTTTTATTTTCAAATCTTTCTTCTGCCATTCCCAAGGAATATCAGATGTTCGCCGACGTTTTCTCTGAACAACAAGCAAATATCTTACCCCCTCATAGGGAATGGGACTGTCCAATTGAATTGATACCTGATAAGATACCACCTCGCGGTCGTACCTATCCGCTGTCCTTGCCTGAGACTCAAGCCATGACCGAGTACATCCGGGACAACCTGGCAAAGGGGTTTATTCGCCCCTCTACTTCACCTGCCGGAGCTGGGTTTTTCTTCGTTGGCAAGAAGGACGGTGGTCTAAGACCATGTATCGATTATCGAGGCCTTAATGACATTACTGTAAAGAATCGATACCCTCTTTCCCTGATTACTGAGTTGTTTGATAGGGTCAAGGGCTCTGTAATTTTTTCTAAATTAGATCTAAGAGGGGCTTACAACCTCATTCGTATCCGAGCTGGCGATGAATGGAAGACCGCTTTTAATACCAGAGATGGACATTTCGAGTATTTAGTAATGCCTTTTGGATTGTGTAACGCCCCTGCTGTCTTTCAAAGTTGCGTTAATGAGATTTTCCGGGATCTGTTATATGTTTCGGTTGTTGTCTATCTGGATGACATACTAATTTTCTCACCCTCTGTGGCTAAACATCAAGAACATGTTAAAGAAGTTCTGACCCGTTTGAGAGAAAACCACCTTTACTGCAAACTGGAGAAGTGCGTCTTTGGAGTGCCCAGTGTACCTTTTCTCGGCTATGTAATATCTGGCTCCAGTTTAGAAATGGACCCTAAGAAAGTACAAGCAATTCTGGATTGGACCCGACCTCAGACACTGAAGGCTATCCAGAGATTGTTGGGCTTCGCCAATTATTATAGACGCTTCATTAAGGGATTTTCTACACTGCTGGCTCCCATTACAGCCTTGACCCGCAAAGGTGCTAATCCTGCCCAATGGTCACTTGAGGCAGTCTGCCTTTCATCTTCTAAAACAGGCCTTCATCTCAGCACCAGTTCTTCGACAACCAGATCTGGACAGGCCTTTTTTGTTGGAAGTAGATGCATCATCTGAAGCTGTGGGAGCAGTCTTGTCTCAACGTTATGAGGACAACCGAGTCCATCCGTGTGGGTTCTTTTCTAAAAAATTCTCACCTGCCGAAAGGAACTACGCCATAGGTGAGCAAGAACTACTAGCTGTAAAGTTGGCGTTGAAGGAATGGAGATATTTGCTAGAAGGCGCCAAGTTTCCATTTACTGTATTTACGGACCATAGAAATCTCCTATTTCTCAAAAACCTCCAATGTGTGAATCCTCGTTTGGCCCGCTGGGCAATATTCTTTGCCAGGTTTCAGTTCACCCTGACCTTCCGGTCTGGAGCACTTAACCAGAAGGCTGATGCCCTATCGAGATCTCTCCTCTGTGATGATCAATCTGAAAATCAAAGCAATACCCCTGTCTTGGAATCAAGAGTTTTCGCCGCATTACAACTTCAGCCTCCTACGGGAAAATCATTTGTGGCCCCGGAATTAAGGAAGCAGCTTCTCACTTGGGCACAATCCTCTCGCTTCGCAGGGCACTCAGGCACTCGGAAGACCTTGGAGTTCCTGAAAAGACACTATTGGTGGCCTTCTATGAAGGCAGATATAATGGAGTTTATCTCTTCCTGCTCCTCCTGTGCCCAGCATAAATCATCACGACAAGCTCCAGCTGGGGAATTGCTTCCATTACCTACTCCATCACGTCCATGGACGCATCTCTCCATGGATTTCGTCACAGACCTGCCAGTCTCTCAAGGTTTCAACACTATCTGGGTTGTAATAGACCGATTTTCTAAGATGGTCCACTATATACCGTTGAAGAAGTTACCTTCTGCCCCTGACCTGGCACAGTTGTTTGTCCAACACATATTTCGTCTACATTTCCTGCTGAAATTGTCTCTGACCGTGGTGTGCAGTTTACTGCAAAATTCTGGAGGGCTTTGTGTTCTGTTCTTCAAGTGAAGTTAAACTTTTCCACGGCCTACCATCCGCAAAGCAACGGCTCCACCGAGAGAGTTAATCAAGATCTAGAGACTTTCTTAAGAATTTTTATGTCATCTTCCCAGGACAATTGGGCTGCCTTGCTGCCGTGGGCTGAGTTTGCACATAATGCTTCTTACCACTCGTCAACTAACCAAACGCCATTTCAGGTTGTATATGGCCTTCATCCTCGTGTTCCCGAATTCCGAAGCCTGCCTGTTTTCGATGTTCCGGCCGTGGAGGACACGGTGCGGAATTTTGCTGCCATCTGGACTCAAGTATGGTCTGATTTGTTGAAGGCATCCTCTCGCTATAAGACCCAGGCCGATAAGAAGCGTAGAATAGTTCCACGCATGCAAGTTGGAAGCCAGGTCTGGTTATCCACCCGGAATCTTTGTCTGAGGGTTCCTTCTATGAAATTTGCACCACGCTTTATCGGTCCCTTCTCCATAACAGAAGTCATTAATCCAGTGGCCTATCGTTTACAGTTACCCCCATACCTAAAAATCCCTAATTCCTTCCATATTTCCTTATTGAAGCCCCTGGTCCTGAATAAATTCCATAGTGCTCTACCTGCTTCTCCTCGAGTCCAGACGGAGAGAGGAGTTGAGTTTGAGGTCGCCCAGATCTTGGACTCTCGTCTACGCAGAGGTCGTCTACAGTATTTGCTGGACTGGAAAGGTTACGGTCCAGAGGAACGTTGCTGGACCGATGCTCGTGATGTCCACGCTCCCACGCTCATCAGGAGATTCCATTCTGCCCATCCGGAGAAGCCTGGTGAGTGTCCTGAGGCCACCCCAAAAGGGGGGGGTACTGTCACGGCCAGGGTATTTCAGCATGGCGCTAGGCGAGTGTTACCTGTGAGGTCATTGTGGCGCGGACTGTCTGGTGGCGGAGCTGGTGTCTGGCGGGGGGCTTTGGCTGCGCGCGTTGTTGTGCGGGCCTGTTGTCACTCTGCGCTGGTAAGGCCTGGCGGCGTCTCCATTCCATTTGGCATGGGCGCCACCATCTTGCCTTCTGGCCAGGTGATCCGGCTGGCCAATCCTGGTGAGTCACATGTTCCCTCCGGCCAGTAACAGCACGGCATGGGGTATTTAGGAAGGGTCAGTGCCTTCCTTCTTTGCCAGTGCAACGTGTATCTCAGCCTAGCTGAGAGGGAGTTCTCTGTGCTTTCCTGTTCCTGTGAATTCGCTGTCTGCCTGTCAGCTCCTAGCTCCCACTGGACTACCCCGCTTCCTCCATCACCCTTGCCCATACCTGAGTGCCTGAGCCTGCTGACATCCTGCGCTTCAGTTCACTACTTATATACCTGGCTTGTTTATTTTCAGTTCACTCCCTGCATACCTGGTTTGATTATTTTCAGTTTCACTACCTGCACACCTGGACAGCTCTAACTGTTTCTACTTGGACATTAACCCTTTTACTCCCACCACAGAACTCTTGTGCACATTTATATATTCCTGGACTTTTATTTACTGCCATTATATGTCTACTCAAGCACTTATTAAAAATCCTAGTTTTATTTTCAAATCTGCTTCTGTGATCGCTCCTGCTACCACCCCGGGTCCACAAACAACCCAGAACATCACAGCCTGGCTATGGGACACTGTATAAGGGCATTACTGGAGGCTATGGGACACTGTATAAGGGCACTACTGGAGGCTATGGGACACTGTATAAGGGCACTACTGGGGGCCATGGGACACAATATAAGGGCATTACTGAAGGCCTGGCTATGGGACACTGTATAAGGGCACTACTGGAGGCTATGGGACACTGTATAATGGCACTAATGAGGCTATGGAACACTGTATAAGGGCACTACTGGAGGCTATGGGACACTGTATAAGGGGCATTACTGGAGCCTATGGGACACTGTATAAGGGCATTACTGGAGGCTATGGGACACTGTATAAGGGCACTACTGAGGCTATGGGACACTGTATAAGGGCACTACTGGAGGCTATGGGACACTGTATAATGGCACTAATGAGGCTATGGGATACTGTATAAGGGCACTACTGAGGCTATGGGACACTGTATAAGGGCACTACTGAGGCTATGGGACACTGTATAAGGGCACTACTGAGGCTATGGGACACTGTATAAGGGCACTACTGGAGGCTATGGGACACTCTATAAGGGCACTACTGAGGCTATGGGGCACTGTATAAGGGCACTATTGGAGGCTATGGGACACTGTATAAGGGCACTACAGGGCCATGGGACACTGTATAAGGGCACTACAGGGCCATGGGACACTGTATAAGGGCACTACTGGGGGCACAGCTTAAGGGGCATTGCTGGGGCACTGCATAAGAGATGCAATCCTGGGGGCACTGTATAAGGGCACTATGGGGGGTCACGGCTCAAGGGGCATTGCTGGGCCACTGTGTAAGGGGTGCTACTGGAGGCACTGTATAAGGCATACTTCTGGGGGTACTGCATAATGGGCACTGTATAAGGGGCACTACTGGCGATACTGTATAAGAGGCACAACATAAGGGGCATTACTGGGGCACTGCATACTGGGCAAACTGAATAAGGGGCATAACTGAGGCACTGCATAAGGAGTGCTACTGGTGGTACAGTATAAGGGGCACTACTGGGGGTACAGCATATGGGGCTCTAATAAAGGGGGCATTGCATAATAAGCTCTAATACAGGGGGCATTGCATATTGGCCACATCTACGGGGGGCATTGCCTAAAGGGG
Organism: Taudactylus pleione; assembly: GCA_031769625.1. Taxonomy (NCBI): domain Eukaryota; kingdom Metazoa; phylum Chordata; class Amphibia; order Anura; family Myobatrachidae; genus Taudactylus; species Taudactylus pleione. The sequence goes on from JAUIMM010000641.1 coordinate 6,260,467, forward strand.
CACTACTACAGGGGGAACTGCATAATGGGCACAACTATAGGGGATTGCATAAGGGGCACTAATACGGCATTGAATAAGGGGCATTCCATAGAGGTAATGCGAGTGCTTGTCCATCTGCAAATGGAAACTCTTGCTGCCCATTAATTTAACATATATAATAGTGCTTTATAAATTATCCATATATTAGAGTTGCTCATTTATTATAAACATATTTTCAGAGAATAAAGTGAGAGGTTTCATAGCAGTCTGGAGGAGACAGCCTAACCCTACTCCTGACGCTATTGGAATTGAGTGCTGCCTAGTTTCTGCTTTCACCTTCAAGAAATCTGCACTGTAAGTCTGAGTATGTTTGCACTGATATTGTATAGTATGCTTATTGTTGTGACTTAAAATACATAATACACATTTATATGTTAAAAGCATTGTACCAGTCTAAATTTTTTTGGGTCAGGTTGGTGGGGGGGGGCAAGGAAACTTTTGCCCTGAATAAACACTTGGCTGCAGATAAGGGAGGGAGAGAGGGTCCATTTTGTATTATTGCATAATAGAATATATTTCTTTACATGTAATCAAACTTTGATTTATAATATGATCTTACTGTTATGAGTTTAATGTGAGGAGGGAATGAGGTAGTAGAAAAAGTCAATGGAGGGTTGGTCATTGGGGACGATTCAATTGTTTTATCGCACCCTATCTCCCGCCTAAAGTGACGGGAGATTGGGGTGCGATATTCAATTGTTTTTGGGCGCCCATGCATGTTGCGCCCAAATCGACAGGGCTAAACCCGTAAAGCGGCTAAGTCCTGCTTTGGGCACCCAAACTCCCATTTAGGGAGTACATCTATCCTCGATATGCTATACAGCGCGAGATGCCTGACATGAGTGAGCCGCCAGGTCCAGTGCAGCTCTGCTAACGTTGGGCATATTTGTTTGCTAAAAATGAGTCTCAGTCACAATACAATGTGACTACTATAGTACGCACAAGGAGACTGTGTTGATTAATTTGATATATGACACAAGTATATTGTGTCAGTATACAGATCAGAGCTTGTATTGGAAGAAAGCTGCAGCTGCTACTACTGCACTTTATATACAGATTCAGAGACTCAGTTGCACACAGATATACAAGTGTCATAAGAGAGCATTGGTGCCCCCCCATTTTTTAAATGGGTACATAAAATAGTGCACCTGAAAAAAGGCCATGGCCTCATGGGAAAAGGCCAGGGAAGAGATAGGGGAGGCCAGGAGATGCTAGGGCCAGGGAAGAGACAGGAGAGGCCAGGAGATGCTGGGGATAAAAGAAGAGGAAGCTACAAGTGAGAATGATAACAGGAAAATTGACAGGCCCGAGTAGCGCCCCCAGCCCTGCGGTGCCCTGTGCCATGGCACTGGTCGCACTACCCTAGTTACCCTGAGTGTCATATATCAAATTAATCCTCCTTTTACGTCCTAGTCACATTACGTTGCAACTAGAATGCATTTTTAGCTAGAAACAAGCAAAGAAGATGCCCAATGCTAGAAGATTCTTAAGCGACCTGGCGTATGAGGACACATCTGTATACATATATTAACATGACTTTTTTTTGTTTTTCAAAATGTTTTGTTTTCCTTTTCTAAATTTTGCATGTTTTTGAACCCTGCATTGATTTCAATATTGACTTATTAGGGGTAAAATACACACCTTTTCTCATTGACTAACAGGGTATATTTAAATTAACTTCCCCATTCAGTGTTCTGCACTTGTAATTAACCTGGCAGGGTAACAGCAGAATCACATGGTCCAAGGTTTTCCTTCATTTGCCTGTACTATTTACAATAGATTTACATTTTACATATTTTTATTTTATTTTGCAAAAAAATTCTATCATGCATTTTTACATTGTGCAGTGATATTCAATCATGCTGCATGGTGTACATAAAGCAAAGAGGCCAAGTGGATGCCAGCAAAGGAAGGCAAAAGAAACAAGAAAAAAAGCACTGAAAACGCAAGCTGGATCAATGCTTCAATTTGTCAAAAGACAGGATGATGGCCAGGGTTCATCAAAAGACACAGCTCCTCCGTGTCAGTCTCCCAATTGATAATACTAATTATTCTGATGATTGCGTGCATTCTACAGAAGAGCAAGAAGTGGAAATTGCAGAATTTAGAGCAGAAAAACAAGGAGTGGAAATGGAAGAATGTCAAGCAGAAGAAAGTGCTGAAAGTGACTCTAGCCTTGATACTGCAACGGAGATGAGTGATGTTATGGAGAAAGATTTGCAAATTTTCCATGATGTTTCTTTCTGGGAAATACCAGTTCCAGATCACTTTCGGGTTGAAATCATCAAAAAGGGAAGTACTTATTTCCAGAACAAAGATGGTCCTTTCAGTGCAGTGGCAAGGCAAGATTCAGATGGAAAAGCAAAGGGTGGTGTACGTCAGCTTTCAAAAGAGTGGTTTTACAAGATGATGGCAAATGGCGAGAAAATTCTACGGTCTTGGATGATTTACTCAGTTGTCAGCAACAAATTATACTGTTTTTGCTGCCTACTGTTTGCAGTTAGTACTACAAGTATGACATCCAAATTTGTGACTGGGTTTCAGATGTGGTGGAAACTGAACCCTAAAGTATATAACCATGAGACATCCGAAGAGCACCTATGTTGCCTTGAAAAGTGGAAAACATTAGCAGCAGGACTTAGGCTGCACAAAACCATTGATGCCAAAAGTATTTCTTTAATGGAAATGGAGAAGAAAAAGTGGAGGGACATCTTGTACAGATTGTTTGATATAACATTGTTTCTTGCCAAGCAGAATCTAGCATTCCATGGCCACAAGGAAGATGAAACTTCATTAAATAAAGGGAACTTTCTTGAGATGGTTGAGATGCTGTCAAAATATGATCCAGTGCTGAAAGAGCACCTTATGAGATTAAAACAGAGCACATGTAAACTTAAAGTGTCAGTCTCTTATCTAGCACCAAACACTCAGAATGAGTTTATAAGTGCCTTGGCAAACCATGTGAAGGAGAAGCTTGTCATTGGCATAAAGTCTGCAAACTGTTTTGGGATCATGTTTGACAGCACACCTGACATATCACAAACGGACCAGATGTCCGAAGTGATCAGATATGTAAAAATCAACGATATGAAAGTTGAAGTAAAAGAGGTATTTCTTGGATTTTTTTCTTTAAAGGGGAAAACCGCTGCTGACCTCAGTTCTGACATTCTTAAAACACTGGAAAAGAATGGACTGGACATAATGATGTGCCGCTCTCAAGGCTATGATAATGCTGCCACTATGGCTGGAATCCATGGAGGTGTGCAAGCCATTCTTAAAAAAAAGAACAGGAAGCCTATTTTTAGTGGATGTGTGGACCATTCACTTAATTTGTGTGGTCAGCACTCTTTTGCTGAAAATGCATCATGTGTGACATTTTTTGGGACTCTTGAAAGAATGTTTTCTTTCTTTGCTGCTTCCACCCATCGATGGTATGTGTTAATGGAACATATTGGAGTCTCAGTGAAAAGGCTGTCAACAACACGCTGGAGTGCTCATCATGCTGCTGTTACACCAGTTAAGGAGAAGTTTGATAAGTTTGTGGAGGCGATCAAAGCTTTTTGTGATCTACATGAACATTTGGACACAAGGGGAGCAGCACAAACTCTTTTGCCTGCTGTCTGTGATTTCACTTTTCTGTGCTACCTATACTTCTGGTGTAATGTACTTCAGGAAGTTAATCTAACACAGCAGTACCTGCAGACAAAGGGCTTAAATCTTGACAAGGTGGTGACAAAGTTAGAGGCGCTTAAACTTTTTTTTACATGATGAACGCAGTCAACTAGTGGAGCATGCAATTGAACAGGAACTTTCAAAGTCAGAAGAATATGGAATTGCAGTACAGAGAAGAGCCAGGGTCAAGAAGAGGTTGGCAGGGGAACAAGCATGTGATGCTGGACTCTCTCTTCAAGAAGAAAATAGGAGGGCGATGCTTGAGTGCATTGATCGCTTTCATTCTGAGTTTCAGATCAGATCAAGAGCCATCCAGAAAATAGCAGCCATGTTTGAAACTGTTCAAGCGAAGAGTCTCATATCTGCCACTGATGAACAGTTAAAGGTGTCCATTCCAAAATTGACCACTTTCTATGATGAGTTATCTGAAAGTGCTCTTTTAATAGAAATACCAAGGCTAAGAAGGCACCTGAAAGCAGCAAAGATTGATCTGGAAAAAGCCAAAGATTGGGTAGTATTAGATATTTTGAAATTCATAGCAGAATGGGACTTTGTAGAATCTCTACCAATCCTTTCACAAAGTCTAAAATTATTTTTGATGATCTGTGTCTGTGGCTTCATGTGAGAGGAGCTTTTCAAAGCTGAAACTTATAAAGAACTATTTGCGATCTACCATGGGACAGTCAAGGCTTTCAGACCTTGCAATTCTATCAGTTGAAAGTGAGATGGCAAAAGGCATTGACTTTGATGAAGTGATTCACAAGTTTGCAGCTGTGGAGGCCAGGAAAGGAAAGTTTTGATTTTTTTTGTGGAGATGTTCATTAAGTGCTAAAATGCTTTTGTATTTGTTACTGTTTATGTTTTTTATGGTATTACTTCAATTAAATTATCGAGGAGTGCAAATGAATACTTTGTGTGATATACTTTGCTGAATATAATACATTTAATATGGTTTGGCGTGCTGTTCATGAGAGTCTCTCTTAATGTCTTCATCCCTATGTTGCCCTTCCGAATCCTGGCTAACACATGAAAAACCTCATTGCAATGCAAAACCGTTTTACAGTCTAAGTTTGTGGCCAGTAAGTCATGAAACTGTTGAGTCAAATAATTTAAGCATTGAGTTTAGTTTGCATAACACTTATGTAAATGTTATAATGTTTTACCTGTGATATTGTATTTTAAAGGTATGTTAGTTTTGTTAGCTGTTTATTTGATTACTATTGCCATTGCATTTAGTGATAGTACAAAAACAGTACTAAGGATGGGGGGGGGGGTAACACCATGAGCTACCACACCGGGTGACACCAACCCTAGTGACGCCTCTGGGTCCTCCACAGTTATTGTCTCGCTGGATGCAGCAAAAGCCTTCGATTCTGTGGAGTGGCCCTTCCTATGGGAGACCATGCGCTGTTTTATGATTGGTCCTGGGTTTATAAAATGGGTTCAGCTCCTATATTCGGCCCCATCTGCTAGGGGGTCAATTAATGGCTTTATCTCCACTTCTTTTCCTTTATCGCGTGGAACGAGACAGGGATGCCCTCTGTCCCCTGCCCTGTTTGCTATAGCAATTGAGCCTTTGGCTTGTCTCATTCGGGCACATAGGAATATCGGGGTATTGGAGCTGGGGGCCAGAACAGACAAAGTGTCGTTGTACGCTGATGATATGTTGCTCTTTATTTCTGACTATTCCAGCTCTATGCCTCATGTTCTTGATCTCATTACTCGGTTTGGTAGTTTCTCGGGTCTTACAATAAATTGGGGTAAATCCTGTATTCTCCCCCTTAGGGGACCGTGCCCTGTAAGTCCGAGTGTTTCACTCCCGCTGAAGTGGGTCAATACCTTTAAATATCTTGGTATTTGGATATCTAATGCTCCCCGAGATTATGTGACCTTAAATGTGGTGCCCCAGGTGGACTATTTACGGGCTCGGGCAAAGACATGGAGTAAACTTCCACAATCACTCACCGGGCGTGTTAATTTAATTAAATGGTGCTACAACCTAAACTGTTATATGTACTCCATAATTCTCCGATTTATCTTCCCCAAAAACTTTTCCATCAAATAAATAGTTTAATCTCCTCTCTGGTCTGGGCGGATCGCCAAGCTTGCATAAAATTAGATGTGCTTACTAAGCCTCGTACACAAGGGGGTCTGGCACTTCCCCACTTTCGCATGTACTATTTTGCATCTCAACTAGAGCATTTGTGGAATTGGATAAATGACACTGACCCTCAGGCCTTACATGCTGTTATGATCTCCCAAGGTACTCCAGGCCATACTCCTCTGCAGCCACTACTTAGTGGTAATATATCTAATACTGTTACCTATACTTAACCAAGCTGTCAGAATATGGCACTCTGTCTCAAAGCTTCTGAAGACACAGGGCTTAGATCCAGCTACTCCATTATGGTGCTCTCGAGCTTTGCCTGAACTTTTGATGTTACAGACCAGGGAGATTTGGGGCAGATGGGGAGTGGTCTCCTTGGGACAGCTATATACTGCAGGAGTGCTTAAATCCTTTAGTCAGTTACAGGTTGAATTTGGCCTCCCACAGTCACATTTCTTTAGGTACCTGCAAATTAGGCATGTACTAGCAACTCAATTCCCTGATGCTCCCCCAAACATTCAAGATTCCCCTGTCAAAAAATTCTTGTCTATAAGCGGACCTCGTCGTTTTGTTTCTCGTGCCTACTCCTTTGTAATGCAGGCTCATCACCATGACGATCTGCCAGCTCTCAGAGCTAAATGGGAGGTTAATCTGGGTGCAATACAGGAACATTCATGGCAGGTTGCATTGGGATGTCCAAGATTAGCTACCACCTCAATTCGTTTCCAACAAATCCAGTTATTCCTGTTGCACCGAGTTTATTTAACCCCTGATCACCTGTTCAGGTTTGGTGGACGCTCGGACTCAAGTTGCCCTAAATGTAGTGCTCCATTGGCTAACTTTTGGCATTTGCTTTGGGATTGTCCTCAGATTGTCATTCTGGGAAAAAATACTCTGGGTAATCTCCTCTACAGGAGTTCCGCGGGCTGTTCTTACTCCTACTGTATGTACGCTTGGAATTATAAATGATCATTTGACTGATAGACACACTCGTCAATATGTACTGAATGTCTGCATGCTGGCTAAAGTTTGCATTGGCCGCTCCTGGATGGCCTCCACAGGGCCGGAGTATTATGATTGGGTATCCTTAGTCTCTACCACAATTGCACATGAAAAATATACCTATTTGGCTAGAAACGCTGAATCTAAATTTGAACATATATGGGCTAAATGGCTTAACTCTGCTCATGCTCGGAACTCACATCGCCGGCTCTCTGTCTCCAATTATACATCTGGATCTGTTATCCAATAGTACCAGTCGGGGAAATAATGTTACATAATCATTTATTGGTGTGCGAGAAAATGGGGAAAAAAATAAATAAATTATATATAGGTAGACAATTGTTATATTTAACTATTGTATGCCAGTCTGTTTGCCTATTATAATGTGACATCAAAGATATGCTATTTTAATATCTTTTTATTTTGTTTTATGTTTGGTTTATGTTTGTTTAATTGTTGTTTTTCTTTTTGAAAATCAATAAAAAAACACCTAATTAAAAAAGAAAACTCCAGTCTCAAGTCCCAGGTGGCTTAGTGTGGACGCAGGACTCCGTGCCTGGCCATACTTGCTGTCATCCCCAGGGTGTCCCCCAACCCTGGAGGAAAAAAACTGTGTCTCGGCACGCACCACCGTGGTGTGTGTCACTTACCTGCACCCCTTAGCGTCCAGCCACAGTCTAGGAGTCCTCCGGGGTCCCTGCTAGCCAAGACTCCCGAGGTCCGCCGAGAGGCACGAATCAGTGCCGGCGTCTCAGCACCAGCGGGGTGATGATGCAGCCATGCAAATTTCCACTGGATTGTTCACGCTGACCGCACTTAGAAAAACTTTACATTTTCAGAACTGTTAGTACCAAACGAAACTGAGGAGCCTCCGGCGTGGGGGCGCGGTATAGAGGGAGGCCCCGTTGCATCTTGGGAGAAAAAATTTAACTGTATGGTCCCCGGATGTCTTCGTCATCACCTATACCCCAAGGTTTCCTGTAGACCTTCTATGGACCCTGAAGTAGAAATTAAAATAAAGTATATTTTTTCAAAATAGAAGCCAGACCCTGTCGCTGCACATTGAGCTGGGTTGTGTATCTTTATTCCTCGTAGTCTCCAAGGTACAGCGAACCAGTAAGATTCCTTAGAATCTTGCTAGCTCTCAAGGAAATTGGGCTGACACTTCTGCTTTCCATTCCACATGGGGATTCAGGTTGCAGTAGCCTAAATGCTGCTGGTCTAGGGATGGCCATCGGAGGGTTAACCATCGATGGTGTCCATTGATAGTGCAATTGGTGCTTAGCATTGACGTTTTAAAACCACCGATGGAAAACGAATCATGTCCACCCAACTATGGACATCCCTGCTTTTCAGACACAGTGGGTGCTGGGCCAATCAGGGAAGGAGGTCTAAGATAAGTGGCACAATGGGGGAGGCGGGGCTGAGTCCCATGTCATTGGATCTCTGACAATGATAGAAAAACCGACCATCGGTGGTAAATCATGATGGTTGATGGCCATCCCTATGCATATGATATATTAAAACAAGATGTCCTGTGCAGACACTTCAGCAGTACATTTATACCTCAAGGCACCAAACAGCCAGAGCATATGTAGTGGTTGGGAGCAAGGTAGAACAAGCTATATCTATGCTTTAAACTCTAATGTAAATGTGCCACATTTTGCAATTACATTTTAATTAATCTAAAGTTTCTCAACATACCTTAAACCACATCTAATGGTCATACACACGTAGCAATCAGCCAGCGATACGATATTGCTGGCTGATCGTCCTGCACCCTCCCTGGTGTGCTGGATGATCGATATCGATCACCGACGACTATAGCGACCCGCGATCAACGATTGCGGGTACCTATAGTAACCTGCTCGATATCGAGAAAGTTGACCTGCACGCAGGGCCGATGGACAATATCGCTATCGTCCATACGTGGCCGCGCATCGCTGGTCGATGGTGAGTTGGTAGGGACCTAAAAATGAACGATTTTAACGATATCGTTCAAATCGCTTTTATATCGCTACATGTGTACGCACCATAAGTTGTCCACTACACTTGTAACACCTCCTTTTATAAACATGCATATTGTATAAAGTTAGAAGTTACATTACTATTTAACATATTTATTTACTGCAGTTATATTTGCTTTAAAGTAATTTAATACCTCTTTTCCACCAAAAACCTGGGTCCGAACTGGGTTTTTAGACATGGTTGCAACCCAGGTCAGCCCCATTCACACTGAACCTGGGTCTGCCCTGCTAAACTGGTGAGGTCATAAAAAGTGGGAGGTGACTGCTCCACAACCACCAATCAGCTCATTTTAGGCATGACCCAGGTCGCATAACCCGGGTTGCGCCGTTTACACTGCACCATTACCCAGGTCCATCCTGGGTCCGGCCCTGGTAGGTACCTGGGTTGTATTGCCGGGTCACTTGACCCGGATTATTTTTCAGGAACCCCTTACACTGGGCTGCGACCCGGGTAGACCCAGCAATAACCCGGGTTTTAGCTCTGGTGTAAAAGGGGTATATTTTAAATAAGCTACTAAAACGAATATAAAATTAATTTTAAAAAAAAAACAACATAAAGCCTGGTTCCATGTTCTAACATTGCTTTTCATAAGCGCAAAAGCAAAGCATGTCAGAGCCCAATTTTAAACAACACCAATAGATTTACTCAAGCTCTTGGCTTCCAGTAGAGATATGGAACACCATCTTCCTCTTGACACTGTATTCAAAGGCAGTAAGAAAACCAGGTTCCTACGGATCATACAGAAAAGAAGATCATTGTAATATTATAGATAGTATAGTCATCTCTGATTTAATTATTTTACTGAAATATTTCATTTTGGTAACTTCTCATCTAAGATGATTTACTACTGCTACTCAAATGCTTTTGCTACTACAAGAATTTACTATACATTTAATTTGTACCCACCTATGCAAGAGAAGAGAATTGTCAGACTAAGGGGTAAATATAATAGGATGTGAATTTGAAAAATGTGTGATTCCAGCGATATTCCTGCGAGATTGGAGTCACCATATGTAATAGAATACTAGTACATGCTAACTCGCCAGACTTTCGCATCTACCGTTCTCGCTGTGACACAACCCTCCAGATGTTTCTCATATAAAACATACGCCTAGCCACATGTAATAGGCAATGAGTTGTAAACTTGCTGGAAACTCGCCAGACTGACTCGCCAAACAATAGACGGCCCCAAGGCCAGCGAGAAGAATGAAAGTTAGCATCTAAGGACTATTATGACACATATGTGGCTGATTAGAACACATGTAAACTCTATAAATACTTCACCAGAGGACATGTAACGTCTGTGTGACAGTTTAGAAATTATAGTAATTTACCTATGAGAAGTGCTGGCCAAACTAAGTTTGCCACCAATGATAAAAGTTATTTGTGTGCTTGGTTATTATAATGTGTGAATAGAAAATGTAATTTATTTACAATAAATACAGATTTCTAAAAATAAAATACAAATGTAGTTTTTACTAAACACAAAATGTGCAAAATACATAAAAAAATACAATACATTTACCGGAATGTAACCTTATATTTTACCATGTCTGTCCCCATCTGTGCCCATAAACATCCCTTATATTAGTGGAGTGGAGTAATGGGAGCAGAAGTTGGTGGAATTGTTGTTTGTCTAGTTGCTGTTGATGGTGCAGATACACTTTCAAGGTGCGCAAGCGTCTCTCGGTGCAGCATAACTACAGCTTGTATTTGCTCCATAATAACATTAGTGAGGCCTGCCTTCTCAGTTGTGTTAGCCATTTGTATGAATGTGGATTGTGGAGGAGTCGGTCCATGCCATTTGTCTAAGTTCTGATGAAATATGGCTTCACTGTCAGGTCTGTGTCAGCATAAAGTCCCTCTGCATTTGCTGAAAATCAGCCAGGAATTGGGACATTTCCACAAAACTTGGCAGCGGTTCTGACTGGGAAGCCATCTGCTGTGGGGAAGATGTAGATGGCTGCTGTTTGTCTGCCCTCTCCTCTACAGGCTCTTCTGGATCAACCACCATGAGGATGATATGCTCCTCATGTTCCCTAGCATCCATCTCTGCTGGTGGCGAGATGTGTAGGATTGTCCTGGAAAAACAAGTGTTTAAGTATTCATTCCACTTTCACATAAATCCAGAAGTAAATTCAGTTACTGTAACACATAATTAAACACGCTAGTATATTGGTTTACTGTGCTTTAACTTAACCATGCCTTAAACTAATGCACTTACCATGCATTCATTTTGCCTGGTATTAGCTGCGCTAAAATGGCAAATTCACACTGTACCACAAAAATGTTGCATCTAACATATGATAACCGCATAAAAGGCTATTAGCGGCCAAAGGCAAAGTATTTTAGGATGAAATGGTGACAAATTGCTTTTTTTTTCACTTTTTAGAAACAGCGAAAAGTAATAGGTAGAAAGCGATTTTCAGCACTTTAAAGGCTGTGGATGATTTTTGGATGCATAAAATGGCTGTAAGGTGATTTATGTATCATTTTATGCCACTTAGAAAAAACACCTCTAGCTCCTGTCTGCAAGCTTAAAACACGAGTCCCATCAAAACAACACCCCTATATATTTGACCCACATCATGTAACCAACTATTCTACTTTTTCAAGAATATCATCCCAAAAAATGACATGTAATTATTGGACAATTATTTATCATTTGAGAGGGGAGGGGCAGGAGCGCCGAGAGGGGGGGGGGGGGGGTACAGATTACCCGGGCCCGGGCCGCCCGCAGCACATCACGTTTTTTTTTTTTTTTTATTTCAACCTATTTTTTCTTTATTCTTCTTTTCCAATCACTGCAGACAACGGGCGTCAGTTCGGGGGAAGGGAGGGCAAGTGGGGCATGGCCGCACTGTCTGTGTGACTGTCACACACAGTGTGTGTCAGTGTCACTAACTTTACTTGCAAAACAGGCAGCAGGCTGCAAGTCCCACCGCTGCGGACCTGAATCGACTGATGCTCTCGCGAGATGATGACATCATCATCTCGCGAGGCTCTCTCAGCATGCACCATTTTTCTTTAAATTGTAATTGGCAGGAGCAGCAGCAGCCTCAGAGGCTGAGCCGGAGAAGCTCCGCCTCCCTCCTTCAGCTCTGCTTCCTGTGCGTGGCTGCTGCTTGTTGTGGCAACTTGTGGGAACCTGAGAGCAGTACAGGGACAACTTGGACTGAAAGACCAGCAATCACCAGCATCCGGTAAGGAAGGTTTTTTTTTTTTTTAACTAGTGTGCTGCTGGTGTTGGTAAGGGGTATGTAAGTGTATGTAAGTGCTGCTGGTGTTGGTAAGGGGTATGTAAGTGCTGCTGGTGTTGGTAAGGGGTATGTAAGTGCTGCTGGGGTTGGTAAGGGGTATGTAAGTGTATGTAAGTGCTGCTTGGGTTGGTAAGGGGTATGTAAGTGTATGTAAGTGCTGCTGGTGTTGGTAAGGGGTATGTAAGTGCTGCTGGTGTTGGTAAGGGGTATGTAAGGGGTATGTAAGTGCTGCTGGGGTTGGTAAGGGGTATGTAAGTGTATGTAAGTGCTGCTGGGGTTGGTAAGGGGTATGTAAGTGCTGCTGGGGTTGGTAAGGGGTATGTAAGTGTATGTAAGTGCTGCAGGGGTTGGTAAGGGGTATGTAAGTGTATGTAAGTGCTGCTGGGGTTGGTAAGAGGTATTTAAGTGTATGTAAGTGCTGCTGGGGTTGGTAAGGGGTATGTAAGTGTATGTAAGAGCTGCTGGGGTTGGTAAGGGGTATGTAAGTGTATGTAAGTGCTGCTGGGGTTGGTAAGGGGTATGTAAGTGTATGTAAGTGCTGCTGGGGTTGGTAAGAGGTATTTAAGTGTATGTAAGAGCTGCTGGGGTTGGTAAGGGGTATGTAAATGTATGTAACTGCTTCTGGGGTTGGTAAGGGGTATGTAAGTGCTGCTGGTGTTAGGTGGGGGGGTGTAACTGCTGCTGGTATTGGGGTGTTGGTTAAGGGGGGAGGGTAACTCTGGGTGCTGCCGAGATTGGGGTGTTGGTAGAGGGCGTAAGTGTGTCTCTGGGTGCTGCTGGGGTTGGTCAGAGGGGAGTGTAACTCTGGGTGCTGCTGGGGTTGGTCAGAATGGTGGGAGTGTAACTCTGGGTGCTGCTGGGGTGTTGATAGAGGACATAAATGTGTCTCAGGGTGCTGCTGGGGTTGGCCAGAGGGGTGGGTGTGTAACTTTGGGTGCTGCTGGGGTGTTGGTAGAGGGCATAAGTGAAGTCTCTGGGTGCTGCTGGGGTTGGTCAGAGGGGTGGGAGTGTAACTCTGGGTGCTGCTGGGGTGTTGGTAGGGCTAATAAATGGTATCTCTAAGTCCTGTTGAGGTTGAGGTGTTACGCAGGAGGAGTGTGTCAGGTTGCTGCTGGGGTGATGGTTGGAGGGTGATTGTAACTCTGTGAGGCCCATTGATCATTGTATAGTTGCAGCTTAATTCCCGAAAACACCAGTTTCAACATTTCATTATCATCATGCTCCTGTGAGTGGTTGCTTCACGTGTGAGACACCCCCCCAAAGAAGTGCAGCATCGACCCCAACATGCTGTGGCTGCACCCCCTCCAGTGGGGACCTCGGGAAGTTGCTGTACCAGGGCCCAAGATTTCTCTTGGCAGCCTTGGGGAGGGGGTGCTATCCAAACTTTTTTTCTATAAATAGGGGGTTTGTCCTTAATTTACACCTGCTCAGGGGCTGCAAACAAGAAGTCACATTAATTTCTATGGAGAGTTAACGCAGGATAATATGTGCATATCATTGAATATCAAAAGAATTCTGTCTGGCCACGTTAACCCACGGAAATGGTCTATCGTGACTAATTAAATTTGGGCCTTCATGTTAAGTCTATTATATTAACAATGATTTCCAATTTGTTACAGATCTACTCGCCAGCTATTGCACCATCCATGATGCAGGATGCCTTCTTTTAGATGGTAATTTCTTCCTGGCTTGGGCATCTGTGGAAAAATGGAAGACATCACTATTTGAAAATATTTAACTGTACTTTATTTAACAATTTTAACCATAGGAAATGGTGACATAATTTGTGCTTAGCATGGAATACTATATTAAAACAAAAATACAAATGCTATATTTGCAAAGTAAGTGTTACTCACCAGGTTGTGGCTGAGAGGGCACCCGATCTGTTTCCTCAACATGGCCACCAAGGGGAACTTCAGGAGGGATGATCTGTCTAAATTCCTCCTCGTATGAGGTGATGTCAACGCGAAGGTGGAGGACTCCCACCAGTGCCTCTGGCTGCATGCAGCTCCTCCGACAGCTTCTTCTTAAGTTGTCTCTTCACACAAGAGAAGTGCTTGCGGCAGTTGTCAACATGATGTCTCATTCATTCCGCCACATTAACTGCATCACACATGCCCTGCCATAAGGCCTTTTTGTGTGCAAGGGATGTGGGGTGTGTCTGAATCCCTAGCAGACTATCCTACATTGCACATTGCATGTACCAGTGCACAATTATCTTCATAAGTGAACCGCACGTTGCTCTTGCCAGGAGCTCACTCTGTTTCCTCTTCTTTTGCCACCCTTTTCAACTAACTCAAGATACCAGCCTCTCGTCGTCACTAAACTCAGCTTCCACCCTCCTACCACTCATCACATCAGACAACAGATTAAGACAAACTACAGTAAACCTGGAAAAAAAAACAGACACTAGCACACAGCAGTCACACACAAAGAACACAGGACAAACAAACTGACAGAAAACACAAGGATAAAAAAAATACAATATATAATAAACTAGACAGACAAGAGCACAAAGACAAATGAATCAGTAATTGTATTATCCACTTACAAAACCACCGACAGGACTGCTCTCTGTCCTTTCTCTACCTAGATACTTCTAAACCCTTACTGTATAATGGGGCAAACCAGGCTTATATACTGAAGAGTTATTGATGTCAAACTTATCCAGTGCCTGCTATGGAGAGATCTTAAACCCACTCAAAGTATTGAAACTGATGGTGGATTGCAAATTTTTCACAAGTTACGACAGCAGCACCAATTGAAGTCGCAGGTAGGTATCTTCGCAGGCTAATACATCCGTAGAGTTGCTATGCATTCTCACACCAAACTCGTAGCGAGCATAGACGAGTACAATCTCGCACCAAACTCACATACCCTTAAGGACCAGACTAAATTAGCCTTATTTCCTTCCCGCACAAGGAAAGGGTTGTAGCCTGAAGGTGCCCACACACATACCGATGTGCTCACGATCCGATTTCTTGTCCAATTTCCTCATGAACTTTCACGGGAGCTCCCTTGCCGTCGTGATCACGATTTTAGAAAAAAGACACCCAATCTGTTTTACGATCTCATGATCTATCGGATCGTACGCATCGTGAGATTGGCCATAACAAATCATGAGTTTATAAAAAAAAAAAAAAAAACAGGTTCGACTATTGGTGGGAAATTTAAATAGCCATAACAATGGGAGGGGCTATCTAGGGAGTATAAAAAGCATGCACCCTTCAAACTCTGTGTACATTCTGCTCTGCTACTAGCTGAAGCTAGGTGTATTCCTGCTGAATCCTGTACATTGGCTACTGTGGTCTTTGTATTTGGCTTGCCTTTTACAGAGTTTATTCTACCTGCAAGTGTGTGCTACCTACCTGCATTCTATCCTGTTCCTGAATTCTGTACTGTTGCATCCCTATCGGTGTAGAGTGTTGGTCGCTGAAGCCGGTGTCCGGGAGATTAGGAATTGGGCCCAGCGAAGAAGGACGAGAGCATGCTGGACCAAGGAGTGGCTTCTACAAAGGGATACCCGCACTCACATGTCCCTGCTGATGGAGATCAAGGAGAACAACCCGGAGGACTATCGGAACTACCTGCGCATGGATGACGCCAGCTTCCAAGAATTGCTGCATCTGTTGATACCCCACATCCAGAGACAGGACAAAAGGTGGCGGAGGGCAATCCCTGCTGAAGAGAGACTGGTGGCTACCCTGAGGTACCTGGCTACAGGAAGGTCATTTGAAGACCTGAAGTTTGGGACACATCTCACCTCAGTCCTTGGGCGTCATCATTCCGGAGACCTGCAAAGCCATCGTTAAAGTGCTACATTACCAGTATTGCAAGGTAAGTAAAAAAAACACATCACACATTGGTTTCTTGTCTAAAGAAAACATTTTTTTTTATTTTTTACTCAACATAAAGCAAAAAATAGCCTGCATTTAGTACAATGTGCACTTACCTGCAGGCAACTGAAAGTGTGCACTAAACTGTGTGCAATATCCTTTTTTTATAACAATTTTACAAAAGAACATTATCACCAAATTTTATGAATCCCAATAGGTAGCTGACTGTATGTCATAGGGTGGGTCAGACGCCAGTTTGAACAGGCCAATACACACATGGCACAAGTATACATTGTGGTCCCGGCTTCCAGCAATGTGTACTTGTGCCATGTGTGTAGTGACCTTGTCCAAATGGCGTCATCACCACCCTATCCCATGCAGCAAGCACCTATTAGAATTCATAAAATTTGGTGATATTAAAAGCAAGAAAAAATTTACATATCTGTATATTGGGGCGACTCATCCGCTGCATCCAGCAGAGCATTATACAAGGTCGTGCTGGTGCTTGGGGTGCTTGGTGGAGGAGCCATCGATGGGAAACACATCCGCATCAACCCACCTGCCAACACCGGATCATATTACTACAACTACAAAGGATTCTTCAGCATCGTTCTCATGGCAGTGGTGAATGCCAACTACGAATTTCTGTTTGTGGATGTCGGCAAGAATGGCCGTGCTTCGGATGGTGGGTCCTTCAAACAGACGGCTTTCTACCAGAGACTCGCCAACAAAACCCTCAACTTGCCCTCACTGGACCAGACAAAGCACGGCCTAAATTACGTATTCGTATACTCCAAAAGTACCTCTAGTGCGGCCAACTTGTGCGATCTTCCACAGACACTCTTTCCATTGCAGGATTTCAATGAATCCTGTAACAAATTCACATTCACTATCCATGGACATTATCTATGAAGAGAAAAAAAAAGGACATTTAAATATTTGTGTATATAGTTTTGTTAAATTTAATGTTGTTATAGTTAACATTTTTAATGTTTTAATATTTTTTTTTACAGGATTTAAAAATTTAGGGGGTCATTCAGACCCCGTCGCAATCGCTGAGCGCTCGCAACCGGGTCAATGTTTGCCCACTGGGCATGCGCACGTTGGAGCCGGCTCCAACGTGCGCATGCGCGAGACACGGCTAGCGACGGGCGTTCCTTCGCTACGGGTCTCGCACCAAAGGCGGTGAGCTGTCGATGGTGAGTGACAGCTCGCCCCGTTTGGGAGGCGGGCAGGGGGTGTGGCCGGCCAAACGGAGGCGTTCCCTCGATCAGAGCAGGAAGCTCCCTGGGGCTTGCGGTTGACGAGCCCCAACCTTAGGGTCACATCGCAAGCCCCGATGGTCGCGATGGTCTTGACCATCGCGACCATCACCCTGGTCGATCGCAAGAGCTGTGGGTGGTAACCCACAGCCTAGCGATCGACCAGAAGGCGGCACTTAAAAAAGTAAGCGGCCGCCCTCATCCAAAGAGATCGCTTGCAGCAAGCGATCGACTCTGAATGAGGTCCTTAATATTGTTATAGTTAACATTTTAATGTTTTAATATTTTATACAGGTTTTTAAAGGTTAGTTATGGTATTGTAATCGTGTTTTCTTTTACAGGAATGTCATGTGTTCATTTCTTGGTAATATACTGTTTTTCTTTGTTTGACAGCATGGGTCTTCCACCTTTGGGCCTGTCGCTGTTGTGGAACTACAGATCCCAGGATGCCCTTAAAACAGTTTTAACATGCTGTTATTTCCCAAGGATGGGTGGCAGGGCATCCTGGGATCTGTAGTTCCACAACAGCTGAAGACCGGAAGGTAGAAGACCCCAGCTTTAAATAATGTGTGTTTTTAAATGTAATGTATGGTGATTATTTTGTTAAATACGTGTTTATTTATTTATTTTTTTGTTATATTACTTAAAATGTATTTTTATTTGATCTGTATTGAATTGATTTTTAAACATGTTTATTATTAATATAATATGTTATTTCAATATGAACAATATTCCTGGAATGTATTTGTTTATCTTGATTAAATATTTTTGTCTATTTCTAATTACTTATTAGGTGGCCCCATGACATTGGTTGCAAGTTAGTGGTTAGGTAGGGGGCACACATTGGTGGGCAGTGGGAGCTTAATGCATGACCCAGCCACCGCCAGTCTCAATACAGCGGGCGGTGGCTGGGTCATGCATTTACTACCTGGGGGCACACATTGGTGGGCAATCGAGCTTAATGCATGACCCAGCCACCGCCCGCCTCAATATGGCGGGTGGTGGCTGGGTCATGCATTTATTACTTGGGGGTACACATTGGTGGGCAGTGGGAGCTTAATGCATGACCCAGTTACCGCCAGTCTCAATACAGTGGGCGGTGGCTGGGTCATGCATTTATTACCTGGGGCACACACTGGTGGGCAGTGGGAGCTTAATGCATGACCCAGCCACCGCCAGTCTCAATACGGCGGGCAGTGGTTGGGTCATGCATTTATTACCTGGGGGCACACATTGGTGGGCAGTGGGAGCTTAATGCATGACCCAGCCACCACCCGCCTCATTACGGGCGGGCGGTGGCTGGGTCATGTATTTATTACCTGGGGGCACACATTGGTGGGCAGTGGGGAGCACATATTGGTGGTCAGTGTGGTTGCATTTAAACGGTACAAATACTCACCAAACTTCCAACAAAACAAGACTTCAGTGTGCAGGCTCCCAAAGTGCGTCTATCATCCTCCATACACGGTGCTGCACAAGATGGCGATGGGGCGTGCACAGGAAGCTGTCAATCAAATTCCGCGTTGTGCGATGAATCGTACGATTTGTCGTGAGGGAAAAAACCCTCACGAATGGCTTCCATCGTGTTCCAGGTTGGCTAATCTGCCCTACAGCACGGCAGATCAGAGGATGTGAGGACCGACGAGCGGGGACTCGCATCGGCATCGTGCTCGTGAGTATAAACTCACAATTTGTACTTTTATTACCCGAATCGTCGTCACGATTCGTCGAAATCGGCCAAACTGGATGAAAAATCGCTGTGTGTGTGGGCACCTTCAGACTTTTATGCCTGGGGCTATTCAATTACAAGCCCCGTTAACCCTCAGATTCTGGAATAAGTACCTGGACCTGTGGGTTAATGCGTTCGCGGCAGCTGCGATAAGGGCAGAAAGCCCTACTTAACGCTGATTTCTACTTGAGGCTCAGGAGGAGCTGCAATTGAATAGCCCCTGAAGCAGCATTGCGGCTAATACTCACTTTGAGGAAAATTGAATTCAGTCCTACATGTTATCTGAGAGTTGAGATGAGTAATAAGTCATAAGCATAGTTTAACTCTCAAAAGATTTTTAAACTGCTCCTACAGTATGTACCACATTTTGTTTGTCCCTCTATTGCAATTATAATGCTCAGATTCTAAAAATATAAATTTTATCCTCTTTAAAGGTTAAGAAATTTAATTTTTGACAAGGTAGGCAGGTGGATCAGGACATTTCTTTGGTTTCGTAGTAGTCATACATCTTGAATTGCCCTATGATCTATTCCAAACACAACATTTTAGATAATTACTGTAACTGAGAATCAAAAGAGAAAGATGGAGAATTCTGGTATCACATTACATGGCTTACTCCAATCTAGCTATTAAGTGTAATTTTTGCTTGTAATATAAACAACTGCTTTAGTTTTGGACATTATATAGTAAAATCCTAGATCACATTTTGCATATTATGATATGTAGCAAAAACTCACTATTAATTTGTTTGCAGCCTCTTTTATTTTATCCACTTTAGCCTCAGATAGTCCTTTAATGTTACACAAGGTCTTTTTGGTGGTCATCTGTACTCCTTTCACTGTGCATATTCCCACTGACTTTAGTTTTTTAATGTCTGCTACATTCTGTGAAGTAAAAAAAATGTTTTAAGGAGCTTGCTTTTTAGGTCTCTGTCCTACATACAGGGCCGGCTCGAGGCACGATCGACCAATGCGGTCGAACAGGGACTGTGAAAGAGCTCCAATATTGACATAATCTCAGTGCCACTAAGGATTTTACGCAGGGGCCAGAAGATTTAGATTTTGAATAGTTCAAAACCAGCTCATACCAAACAAAGAAACATGACTGTAATAGGACCTAGCAACCCAAATATGCTCTCTTTCCTGCCACTGCCGTCCAAGACACGCACACTCTCTCTGCAGCTACACACAGAAACTCACCTGGCTCCCTGGACTATTCAAGGTACTCTGTATTAATCCTTCTCTGCCTGCATCTGATAACTATATTACTTTTGTCTGCTTCCAAATAACTATCTCTGTAATAACTCTCTCTATATTACTATTTGCCTGTACTTTCCTTCCCTGTCTGTATCTGATAACTATCTGTAATACTGCCTGCATAATTATTTATATAGAATAGATAGGACAATGAATCTGAAATCATCTCTCTCTTTCTCTCATCTCCATGCACACAGGCATGCTCACAAATGCCTATATGGTGATAAAAGGTCACCATCATGGCTGCCTTGCCACGAGGCTTCAACCCTACCCCACACATAGCACACTCTATCACCTCCATGCTCATAGGTATGCTCACCATCATGGCTACCTTGCCATGAGGCACCCCCACACATAGCACAAAGAACACTAATATCTCTCTATCCTATCTATCTATAGATATATACGGACATGCTGGGCAGCCTCCAAACGCCGCGGTCACTGTGAATGGATGCCGGGCGAATGCGTCCGTCATCCAATCACCAGTGGTGACCGCAGCTCTGCGTTTTCCCCACCCGCGGGAAACTGCGGCCCGTGGGTGGAGAACAGAACTCGCAGGCTGGTTCAGCGGGTCGCCGTGCTGGAGGGCAGGGTGCTTTCTGCCCTTCAGAAATAGGGCATGACGTGGCGCCCCGCTGAAACAGCCTAGGGGGAGCGCTACATACATACACACACACACATACATGTACACAACTCACACTACTTTCAGCCATGTGCTTTCTTTATGTCACTTTCTTATACACATGTACACAGAGAAGAGCAAAATTATATAACACTTGCCTACACCTTTATTACAAACACACATACATATAAACACACATATACTGTATATACTGTGTGTATATATATATATATATATATATATATATATATATATCTGTACGTACACCAAGATTATATACTAAGGAGGATTAAATAAAATTTGCATTGAAGTTTATTTAGCAACTGCATGGGGTAATTTATTGCTGGGATTAAAGTTAGAAATTCACTTCTGAGTTATTACGGCATACTGTGTTATTTCTGTATTTTTCACATGTAAACCAACTATTACCTTGCAATTCCCGTTTATAGAGTAAAATACTTTTTATATCATGTACAAGGTCTTTAGATAACTGAGTATGATTTCAAGGTTTGATTAATATGCATAATACATTATGAGTAAGATAATCAGGTGACTTGATAGATTTGTCAAGGGATATTTGGGCGGTTTAGGCCCAGTAAAAGCTTGCATGGTTAGCTCAGATGGAGCTTTGGTTGTTATGCATAACATGACAATGGCAACCTTCTGTCTGGGTTTTTTCTGGTAAAAGACGGAATAAGTAAGAAGATTGTATGGAAGATTAATAAAGTAATCTATGGTGTCATAGATGTAGCAATATCAGACAGAAAAAATAGATTAAAGAGGAAAATATTGTGTCATATTTCTATAATTAATTATAATCGTCACTATTGATGAAGAGAATATTTTGTGCAACTATTAGATCCTCAGAGGAGAGGTGGTCAAGCAGACCACCGGAAAATACAATCTTACAGGGGCACCACCACATAGAGGGCGCACCCCTCCAAACCATCCTGAAGTTTAGCGGGACAGTCCCATTTTTCGGGCACTGCACCGCTGTTACACCCACACCCACTGTCCCGCCGGTGGTGAGGAGGATGGGCACCCCCACTGCCGCAGCTCTGCAATGGTGCTGGCCCCGGAGAAGAGGAAAGGATGGCGCGCGGGAGAGGGCTGGGAGAAGCCCAGCTACTGAAGGAGTGCTGGGCTTGCCCTAAGCCTGACGTTAAATGAGAGGTGTGGCATATGGGTAATTAGACCATGCCCCCTTTTCATACGCGCCCGCATCGCCGTGCGCAGGGTAAGGGGCCGTCGGAGTCTCTCTCTGCGCAGGGTGCGGCTCCTCCTCGAGCCGGCCTTGCCTACATATTCTACATATTCTACTATATACATAATAATTCTACTATATACATAATAGCAGAATATACAATTTAGTAGAATCTTTTTAAATGGATAACTGAAGGTGGGTGTGTTTGTCCACGAGGGACCCACAGAGCAAGTAGAATGAGCAGATACTGTAGTCGGCACAGGAAGGCCAGCCTGCGTGTAAGCTTGTGAGATAGTCATGCAAAGCCATCTGGCCAGAGTCTGTTTGTTAGCTGGCTATCGCTTCTTGTGGAATCCATATAGGACAAAGAAGGAATCCGTTTTCCTGATGGAACCAGTACAGTCCACGTAGATCTTCAGAGCATGGACCACATCCAAGGAGGCCTAACCTGCTGAGAGGTCTGGTGATTGGAAGGCCGGAACTACAATTTTCACTTTAAGGTAAAAATGAGAGACCACCTTGGGAAGGAAGCCAGGGCACGTTCGAAGAACAGCCCTGCAGGGACCTGGAGTGGAACTGGGTATACGCCACCATGTCGAATGTGGACAGCATGGAGCCCAGCACCTGCATTGCCAAGTGAACTGATACTTCCTGCCATCAAAGTCGACTGTGCACACGAGATTGAAGTGCTGCAATCTTGTCCTCTGGTAAAAGAATCCTCTGTCCCAGAGAGTCCAGCAGTGCCCACAAGTGCACCATTTGCTGAGTTGGACAAAGAGAAGACTTTTTCCAATTGATTATCCAGCCGTGCTCTTGTAGGCAGACATTGGTCATCTGGAGATGACATTGCAACATCTCCTGAGATTGTGCCAATATCAGGAGGTCGTCCACATATGGTAGTATCCTGACTACTTGTCATCTGAGATGAGCCATCATGACTGCCATTATCTTAGTAAATAATTGGTAATCTTGCTGATCTACCATTATTCTCAGAAATCTTTAGTGAGATCATGCAATAGGAACATGCAGATAAGCATCCTGTATGTCCAGAGATACCATGAAATCTCCAGGCTCCATTGCCAGCATAATTGACCATAGGGTTTCCATACGGAATTTAGGCACATGGATGAATCTGTTGAGAGACTTCAGATTCAGGATAGGGCGATGTGACCCATTTGATTTCTGAATCAAAAATACATTTGAATAATAACCCCTTCCCTGTTGCGTCACAGGAACGGGGATTATGACTCCTGACCTCAGGAGGGCCCCAACAGCCTCCCGGAAGATCTGACCAGGTCTACCAGAATGGTTGTACCAACAAACCTCTGAGGAGGATGCCTCAGGAACGTGATGGCGTTACCATGAGAGATCACCTCTCGAACCCAGACATCCATAGTCGTCTGATGCCAGGCATGAAAAAACTGTAGAAGTTGGCCTCCCAACCTGAGACTCCTCAGGGGGAGGCCCGCCCCATCAGTCAACTGACCAGCCCCCTCAGGGGTATTGGTAGGATATAGAGTGCTATAAAACTGACCCAAGGAAGAGGTATACAGGGAGACAGACCTAACCTCTGAGACCAACAGCTTTTTAGCAGTGCACCCAAGGTGGACTGTGAGTGTCTCACACACAAGGTGGTCAGAAGTAGCAAACCAGACGCGGGAATCCACAACCGGAAGTTGCCTCTGGGTTGGAGGAGGAGCGGCCAGGGGAGCGCCTATCTCCCCATAGCTGCAATTTTGACGGCACGGGTACGCTGCCCTCACAGTAGTAGATGCTCCTAGTGCGCTCTAGTGCATCTACTACCCGTCCCTGGCGACAGACGATAAGACCTCGGCCGCCTTCGTGAGGCCACGTTTAAACGAGACCTTCGTCTCCTACACCGGAGGCCTGGACTGCTTCATGCACAATTCCCCTCACGAGGAATCACCTTACCTGCCATCTCCATGAATCCGATCGCAGTCCGGACCCCAACGATGCTGCTAGCTGAGCCACGCTGAGGCCCGCCGAAATCCCCAGGGCATATAGCGGTACTGGCGTTTCGGCATCGGCGGAGGTAGAAGGAGTTGCAGTATATGTGTCGTATTCGGCGCCTAATACTGCTAACTCAAAGGTTAAAAAAAAAAACTAAGGTAAATCAAGAAAAGAAAAAGCCTGGGCTGCCTAGACAGTCCCTCTGTTAAAACGGTGCGTCTGGATACTTGCCAAGCACCAAACAAAAAAACTGAATGCCTGTGGCAGGGGGCGGGGTATATAGGGAGGAGGACAGTGCATGCTGGGAACTTCAAAGCTGTAAGCTGTTCGGTGCAATGGATCACTCCAACTACATACCTCTAAGGTAGATCCTGTGGACCCTATGGTTATGAAGAAGAAATGGATTTGTTTACCGAAGTCCAACTTTAAGGTGTATAATGTGTCCCATTAAAATATAGGATGAGAACTCAGGACCTTTGGTGCGAGACCCGGAGCGACGGAGTGCCTGTCGCTATCCGGGTCTCGCGCATGCACACGACGGAGCCGGCTCCGTCGTGCGCATGTGCACTGGCCCACCATCGACCCGGTTGCGAGCGCACAGCGCTTGCGACCGGGTCAGAATCAGGCCCTCAATTCAGTGCGATGTTGAATAGCTCTGGGAAGGAGTCCCCGGAGCTATTCAATTGACCACACTGTCCACTGCACTTAGTAGGGAGATGCCGGTTACCGTGCCTTAAGCTGAGTGTAACCGGCATTCTCTGACTTAAGTGCCGGCCGCGCTGTTGTTAGTACACACGCTAAACTGTAAACCAGCAATGCGGCCCTAGGGATTTCTACTCACACCTTAAGAGGGCATTCGGTATGATTTACCGCTGGCCGCATGGCCGGCAGTTCAAATCCCGGCAGCGGCAGCCCGACAGAGGAAGAAATACCGATCGTCCTAAAGGTAAGTATAGACTAACCTAATTCTAACCCTAACCCTCCTTTAGGGTGCCTAACCCTAGCCTCCCCCCCGTGCCTAACCCTAATCCTCCCTCTAATTGCCTAAACCTAACCCCCCCTTCCCCGCCATCTAAACCTAAGTAATGTTCACTCTAGCTCCTGCGACAGGCAGGGCGCCGGAGCTAGAGAGGGCACCACCCGAAAATGCGCCTGGCATCTATTCTCCGGCGGTGACCAGGTCACCGCACATTTCCCCACCCGCGGGAACTTGGGGTATCAGGGATTCCCGCTTACCGTCAGTGACCACCTGTCACTGACTCCGCCCACTGCGCAATGGGCGTGTATGTTGCTGCCACCACCGAGCTCCTTCAATCGGCGCTCGGAACCGCTTATGAACACTCAGGCTTCTGCCGCCGGCACCTGGAACTGCTTCTGCTGCATATGCGTTGAAAAAGCTGCAGCCGCACCCCCTGATTACTGTCGGCTGATATCCCCCTGATCCCTCACAATGGATCAGGCTCTACACGGTAGCTGGCAGAGGGCTTGAACTTGGATACGCTGAGCTCCACCCATGACAGCCGGAAAATGAAATAGCGTTTGGCGCAATTCTGTTGGTCGCAGGATTGAGAGCCGTAGTAAAGGCAAGATGTTTATTGCTCCCAGGGCCTGATTCTGACCCGCTCGCGAGCGCTGTACGCTCGCAAGCGGGTCGATGGTGCCTAAGTGCACATGCGCACGACGGAGGGAGCTCCGTCGTGCGCATGCGCGAGACCCGGCGAGCGACGGGGAATCCGACGCTCGGGGTCTCGCATCAAAGGGGGCGTGCTGTCGATGGTGAGTGACAGCACGCCCCCTTTGGTGGGTGTGCCGGGGGCGTGGCTGCCAGACGGAGGCGTTCCCATGGGAACGCCTACCATCTGGGTTCGGCCCCACTGACATCACTAGTGATGTAAGTGGGAGTGCTCTTGGCTCTGATAGAGCCAAAAGCACTCCAGGGCTTGCGGCAGCGAGACCCTACCGCAGGGTCTCGTCGCAAGCCCGATGGTCGCGATGGTCTTGACCATCGCGACCATCATCATGGACGCTCGCATAAGCTGTGGGTGGTAACCCACAGCTATGCGAGCGTCCAGGAGGCCGCTCCAATTATAGGTAGGAGGGCCGTGATTCAGAGCGAGCGCTCTGGTCAGAGCGTCCGGCTCTGAATCAGGCCCCCAGTCTTGAAAAAGACCCTTCCTTCAGTTTGAAGGGGTTCAGCATACAGAAATCAAACAGCAGTTCTTCTCCACAAAGGATATACAAAGATGTACACAACCCAGGCTCGCAGGCCTGGTATATATGTAACTCCAATACACATTACCACAGGGGGTCAATCCGCCCTGTGGGCCTGATTCAGAGCCGCTCGTAAGTGGCGCTCTTTCTGCTCCGAGCGATTTTCGCACATCTGCGCATGCGTACCAGGCACTACCAGGGGGAATTAACTTCTGGGGGCACTACCAGGGGGAATTAACTTCTGGGGGCACTACCAGGGGGAATTAACTTCTGGGGGCACTACCAGGGGGAATTACTTCTGGGGGCACTCTGGGGCACTACCAGGGGGATTACTACTGGAGGCACTACCAGCTGCTGCATTTCCCACCCTAGGCTTATACTCGAGTCAATAAGTTTTCCCAGTTTTTTGTGGTAAAATTAGGTACCTCGGCTTATATTCGGGTGGACTTATACTCGAGTATATACTAGGGATGTGCAGGCTCGGATAGGTTCGAGTTTGCACGTGGAGTTCGGATTTTTCCCTCCAAAAAAACGGAACTCAGAAAGAGGCTAAACGTCATCTTGCACGGACGAACATCATCATTCCTGGACTTTTGTCCAGGAATGATGATGTTCGTCCGTGCAAGATGACGTTTTGCCTCTTTCTGAGTTCCGTTTTTTTGGAGGGAAAAATCCGAACTCCACGTGCAAACTCGAACCTATCCGAGCCTGCACATCCCTAGTATATACGGTAACATATCACTAGGAGGTGAGAATGTCTCTAAACCATTTAATTCTAAATGTTACAGCCTTCTAAAACAAAATATCTTATACATTCCTTATAAGTGCATAGACTATACATTTAAAAGTACATTTCCCCAACTGCGCACAGCACATTGAATACAAAATGTTCAAACACATTACATATACATTCGCAGCACTGCGTCTAAAAGGTCCTTTTAAAATGGTGCCGGGGCATGAGGGTTAATCCCTTCAGTGCCGTGGCAGCCATTTTAATCACGTGTGGTCGGGCTCCAGCCACAATGTACATGTTTATATACAATAGTATTTTATTTGCTTACCCAGCCAATACTATACACCACAGGTTCTAAAACTCAGTCCTCAGGACCCCAAACAGGGCATGTTTTCCATGTCTCCTCACAGAATCGCCAGTGAAATAATTAGCTCCACCTGTGGATCTTTTAAAATGTGTCAGTGAGTAATGAATACACCTGTGCACCTGCTGGGTGACCTGGAAAACGTGACCTGTGTGGGGTCCCGAGGACAGAGTTTGAGAACCACTGTTATACACAAACACTTATGTGTGAGATTTAGTATCAGATATGAGGAAAATTAATTTTGCTAAGTTATCAAGTAATAAACAATTTTAATTTATACTTACAATACCATGCTTCTGTAGCATATCAATATCTTGGAAAAAAGTTTCCTAAAAAAAATATAACAAATAATATTAAGATATGGTCTTTATGTTTTAGCTTAAAGTTGTATAACCACCTAGCAAAATATATTACTGGGTGACCCCCTCACCCAAACTAGATCCCTTTAATGCTAGGGGAGGGACAGATAGAGCTTGTGCATTCTGGAGGACAAAAGCAGCAATAAAGAGATTGAGGCTTCTGTATAGTCCTCTTCACCACTATTTAATGTTCACTAACAAATTTACTTTGCCAGTTCTGTATTACAAAACCATGAAAAAAGGCTGTAAGTCAGTGGTTCCCAAACTTTTTTGAATCATGGCACCCCATAGAATCAGGTTTTTTTCTTGGTACCCCTAGGCCAAAGTTTCTTCTTGAGAAAGTCTGCAAAAATTATTAAATTATGTAAATTGTGCTTCCTTAGGTTCAGTTATGTGGTGGTAGACAGGGTGGTGCTTCTTTTTATCCACATACAGTATTTTATGATTGGCAGCAACCAGCTCTTGTTCTGCCTATCACATGGACCATAAATAATTTCACTTGGTCCTGGACACCCAATCCATGGCACTGTACAAGTGCACCGGAACCTAGTTTAGGAACCACTGCTGTAAGTAGCTGCCTCTGGGGCTCTGACTGGGGTTTTTTCCTAGGTTGTAAGGCAGTTATAAAAATTTAAATTTATAACTACAAGTTTTACAATATACAATATGTCTGTGCGTAAAATTTACAAATGGAGCACATTTTGATTATCTCCTCGTCATTCACCCAGTTAATCCCAAATTTATCCATATAAGTATAGTATGCTAACTACTCCTCTGCAGCCTTCCAGCTTTACTGGCAACATTAATATCTTTTATAATTTGATACTAGTTCTTATAAATGCATTTGTGACTTGTGGATCTCTATAATGGTGCGTACACACGGTCAGATATAACAGGACGATAACGATATTGAGCATATCGTTAATATCGTCCTGTTTTTGGGCCCTTCCAACCCCCAAACGATGGTCGATATCGACATCGACCATCGCCCGTGCATGCAGGCCAACCTGGTCGATATAGACCAGGTTAGCCTGGTTACTATAGGAACCCGCGATCATTGATTGATTGCGGGTCGTTATAGTCGTTTGGGGATTGGTGCATGTGCTGGATGTTCGATACCAAACATCAAGCACATGCAGGACGATCAGACAACGATATCTGATCGTTGTCTGATCGCTCGGTGTGTACGGAGCTTAAGGAGTTTTCCTGCACCAGTGGGCTTGAGGAGCAGGCAATGGAGGGCTGAATGCCCCACATCAGACCAGCCATGATGCTAGGTGATTGGCATTAATGGTGTCCTCCTCTGGGGCTGTAGAGTGGTCATTGGTGGGACTGCTGTATAGGCCTGCCAAGTAAACTCTTAAGCTGGGTACACATTAGACGATATTTTGCGCGATCCAACGGATGCGTCCCTTCAACTCAGGCACTGCCATGCCCAATTTTAGTTCTTAAAGGTATGGTAAACTAAAGTGATCTTTTCTACTTCACTATATACAAGTATTTGGTGGGGGGGAATTCAATTGTTCATGCCCGTGGCTGCTACGACGGAGCAATTCAATTGTTGCTCCATTCAGGTGCGAATGCCACTGGCACTCAGATTTCCGCTTGGACCCTCTTGTGTTGGTGAGCAAAAATCAACAAAAAGTCCTGGTTTTGGGCGACCATACTGCTGTTTGGGCGTTCTAACCAGAACTTTAGATGGATTTAGCCACTTATATCTATATAGATATACTGTGGGTGCAAATCACTTCTGTAAAATGCTGGGAAATATGTTTGCCTTTTTATTTCCTGCTCTGTCATATCTTTATTCCTTGATGGACCTGGCCATACCCTAATGCAAGCATAAGTTTGCTGGTGGGCTATATGAGATGATTATCATAACTTGATAATACTGGCAGAAAAGTTCTGATAGAAAAATATAATGATTATGGTAAAGATAAAGCAAACTAAGGAAGGTTTTTTTAATTGAGAACCCTGCAATATTTGTATTACACATATACAATTGGAAAATGTATAGGTAGTCTGTCAAACATAGAAAATATTGTTTCTGATTAAAATTAGCAGATATCATAATGTCCAAAGGCATCTTGCAACTAGAGAGATCCTAGTGATGTGGCACATATCCCTTTCCAGTAGTCCCTGGCCTTATGATGTTGGTTTGTGATGAGATTAACATATCTAGGAGAGCTGTGGGAGCAGAATGAATATAAAGAAGAATGGAAGATGGCTTTAAAAACAATGGAAGATGGTATTAATAGTGAGCTCTGCAATATTTAAATTAGACAAATACAAATTATAAAATGTATTTTTATAGTTCCTGTATAAATTTACGGTACATCCAAATTTTGCAACCAGCCATAATAATTCCATTGACACCAAAGTAACTACATTAATCTTATTTGATTTTTAAGAAGATTAAAAGTTATTTGGAGATATTAGTACAGGCTGTGGACGGAGAACAGTGGGCACTGTGGCCTGAAGCTGTAGGCACTAGCGGCTCCAGGCACGGGCAAGCCGGTCAGTCGCCCGTAGCGCCATGAGATCCGGAGGGCGCAGGAAAAGCCCTCCCTCCCGGCGCTATGTTGATGATATACGCATAGGGGAGGGAGTGGAGGAGGGAAGGGGCGGTAACACAGGACGGCGCTGGGCGCTGCAAACCCTAGCGCCGGCCCTGGCCGTAGGGATCATTGCATTAGCCCTAAGGAACCTTATTAGCAATAGCATAAGGTAGTAAGTCTAGATTCTGCAGCTACACTCAAGCACAGCCATTTTGCAACTGAGTCAGAACCAGCCGCTTTATGCTTAAAGAGTACATAGCAAGTACAACCGTACTCTAAAGAGTGTATTTCTTGTACAGAAAGTAGAATAATATGGGTTGCGATCACAATCCTGGCGCTGGCATGCCAACGTTAAGTACTGGGGGTAGGGGGAGTGGAGGGCTAGGGTTAGACTTAGCCACTAGGTGAGAGGTTAGGTGTAGGCAGCAGGGAAGGAGGGTTAGGGTTAGGATAATGATTGACAGGTGCCGGTATCCTAACCCTGTGGGGATGCCAGAGTTGGGATTCTGACCACTGGGATCCCGAGCGCCAGCATCCCGTACCCAACCCAAATAGTATTATACAAAGTCAATCACTTACATGGCAGGTAAGACAGTATTATATGATATTTATCTTTTGTACAGCAGGTATAAGTGCACTGTCTAGACTCTAGACCAGCGATGGGGAACCTCATTTGGTCTGGCCCTCGGAGCTTCTCTCTACTAGCCTCATCTGGCTAGCAGGGTGCCTAGAATGGCACCCTGCTGCCAGAATCTATGCAGCAGTGCCATCTGGAGCGTCCTCAGGACGCTTCAGATGGTCACACAGCTGCCCTTACAGCTCCCTGGAGCATCCTCAGGATGCTCCGGGCACTACTGTAATCACCAGCGACTGTGACCCCCACCCCAGTGTGATATCACACGGAGGGGCGTGGCCTGCACCGAGCCCGCAAATACTGTTATATATATCAAAATGGCCTCGGTAGAAAAAAAAGGTTCCCCATCCCTGCTCTAGACCCTATCACTTGCTCAGAAGGTAGGATAGATAGTACTGATTCATGCTTAGATATATATAATTGTATTGTATGAAGTCTATTTCTTATAGGGGCCCATTTATGATTAATGGGGCATATCCGCAAATAATTAGTATCCTTACAATGTATTATGGAGGGACCACAGCAGATATCGGAGATTTCTGCTGCAGTCCCTCCATTTCTGCCAGCTGCCAAAACCCCCACAGGTTTCTATGGGGGATGCAATGCTATCAGATTTATCAAGCTCCGGAATGTGAAGCCCCGATGGTGTTGTGCTGCTGTAGCTACAAATCGCATAACTAGCCAGGAGAGGGTTCCGGAGGAGCCCTCCCCGGCAATGGCCGCCGGGCATGTGTGGTCTGTAGACCACGCATGCGCAGGAGCCCAGCACAGGAGTGAAAAGACAGTCTCTACACTCCAAGCACCTCGCAGGGACGGGCTTCTTTCGTGCTCAGATTGCATTGCAAAAGCTATTGATGATAAATGGGCCCCTCCATGGAGAAGATTGATGCCTGCTAAGCTTTTTACAACATATTGTTATTGTAAAGCTGAATTGACTGCCATCTCTCAGATCTGACCCTATGATGAGGCTAAAGGCTCATACACACTAGAAGATAAATGTAACGATATGGACGACAACGATATCGTTAATGTTCATAGCATTCAATATCGTCCAGTATGTATGAATGATATAGTTAACGATGAGCGCTTCCGCGGATTGTTAACGATGTTTTTCATTGCCCGAACTTGCAGGACAACCTGACGATATCGTCAGGCACTGCAAGGTCAGGGATGTGGCAGGTGACGTCACTGAACGATATCGTTAATGATATTGTTCAGTGCGCATGCTTAATGTTGTTCCCGACATTGAGCCCGGCAGTTCGAGGGATAATACTTAATGATATCGCTCATGGAGCATATTGTTAAGTGTGTATGAGCCTTAACCCTTTGTACACAGTAGAGATATTCATTCACCCCAGTACTCCACTTTCTGTAAATTATATTATTTATATCGCAAAAATTGGAATGGTTTACATGTATCATATATGAATACGGACACAGAATATTTTTAGCAAAGCAGGTAAAATGCCAACATGAATTTTGTCATGGGAATATCAAGGCAAAATGTTTGTAGTATACTTTGTGTATTTATTTAGGTTCTGGTCAATCACAACTGTTTCCGTCATATCTTCTTAGACCAATCAAATAGCTTTCAATTAGATTGACAGCTGGTTATACTAAAAGGTTTTGGTCATTGAAGATGATATTGCATAGCAACACATGAATATAAACAAATAATTATATATCCCTGGTAAGACACCTTGGGCAAATGAAATGAAGAACAATAACTGATTTTTAGCACTTTTTTGGAGGGGGCTTACAGCAACAATTTAAAGGTCACTTTAAAACCCAAAGCAAATACTGCAAATAATATATGAATATGACAAATAATTATTCATTACATTTACCCCCAGATACATAATCATGCCATAATTCATAATGGATCATTTATTCAGATTGTAAAGGGTCAGTACTACAATGTAGTGACTATACAGCAAGTAATTATATTATGTACATAATACTACATATATAATTGTGATAAATTATCCAAATATAGTGTAGTATAGTTGTGCCCTGCTCCAGCACTAGCACCTCTATACCCAAGGTACAGCAGTGTCGCCAATATGCATAGAAATCCATAACTTTTTGGTGAGATGACTGATATATTTACACAGAGATATCACTTGAATGTTTTAATGTATGAGGTAATATTAGTGTAACGTTATGCAAGTTCTTGTATTGTTAAGATTCTGCAAACTAAATAAAGGTAATAAGCTAAATGAATGGGCTGGGAGGCACAGTTGGTGTAGTGGTCAGCATTACTGCCTCACAGAGGTCTTGGGCCTGATTTCCACCAAGGCACTGTGTTGAGTTTGTATGTTTTCTCTGTTTGCGTGGGATTCCTCCAAGTGCTCTAGTTTCCTCCACAGCTCCAAAACATACTGGTAGGTTAATTGGAGTCAGACACTAATGCCGTGCATACACTCGCCGATATAAATGAGCGATTTAACAATAACGAAATCGTTATCGTTCAATCGATCACTAATCGTGCATAAATCGTGCAGCATAAGGTCAGAAACGACCAGCGATGCGGGCTCCCACTGGTCGTTTCCAACATCAATCATCGCCTGAACATGCTGGTCAATCTGCCGATAACGACAGATTGGCCATGTTCAGGGATGAGGGCGGGTGCTTGCACTGAACGACATATTGTTCAGTGTAGGCACTACAGGGGACGAGGAACGCCTGTACGATTACAATGCGGAAATCATACTGTCGTTCCTCTATCTGCTAGTGGATACGCACCTTAACACCTTCAAGATGACAGAAAGTACTTCTGGAATAACAGCCTTCTGTTTTATTATTAAAATAGCAAGCAAATAAACTTCCCTAACAGTTTCCAGATCTTTTAAAATGTGACAGGGTTAGTAATCAGTATACCTGTACACCAGCTTGGAGATCTAGAAAATGTGAAGTGTTAGGAGTCCTGAGGACAGAGGCCCTGATTCAGAGCCGTTCGTGAGCGCTGTGCGCTCGCAAGCGGCCTGATGTTTATGCACTGCGCATGCGCCGCGGCTGGCGTGCACGAGCCCCGCTGAGCGACTGAAGTTCAGTCGCTACGGGGCTCGCAACAAAACGAGGCGGCTGTCGATGGTGAGTGACAGCTTGCCCCGTTTTGTGGGCGGGTAAGGGGGGTGGCTGGACAAACGCAGGCGTTCCCTTAGAACGCCTGGCGTTTGTTGGGAGGTCATACTGACATCGCTACTGATGTCAGTAGTGGACTTCCTGGTCTTTTAGAGCAGGAAGTCCACTTGCGGCAGCCTAGACCCTACCGTAGGCCGATGGTCACGATTATGGCGATAGTCTCCTGGCCACTCGCACAAGCTGTGGGTGGTCTCCCACAGCTTTGCGAGCGGCCGGAGAACGAAAAATTAAAAACGCCAACAATCCCAGCGAGTGGCCAGCGGCTGCGAGCGGGTCTGAATCAAGGCCTGAGTTTGAGAAACACAGATCTATTTGGTCTAAGGAAGGTTTCTTCTCTGTCAAGTTGCTCTTGATGTTTTTTTTTTCAATTATGTGTGATATGAATATTTACCTCATCATCATGAAATCCCACTTCTTCATCCACTACTTGATCCTCCATTGATTTCATGATAATTACCAAAAGATATTGGACCTGCACAGATTAAAAATAATGTCTTAATTAATCAGAATTGAAACTATAAGGTCAAACCTATTAGCTGCGATGATCTCGTTGGTGAGAGACATTGCGGCAATGGGCACACTTTACAGCAGTACGGATTTGCTGAATTTTTCTTGCAGCCCCATATGGCTCAGAGCAAAATTCTGCGAATTCGGGCTCGGAGCGGGCCGCAAAGGTTGCCGGTCCATTGCCAGCGTTTTAATGGCAACTCGCACCCTTCACACATAATAGGCTTGACCCCCAAATATTGTATTTTAGGTTAACTGATCACATTCCAACATAAGTATTGTACCGTGTCAGTTTGTAGTTTTTTTATTAACCTATTATTTTGTGAAAATATACAGAAATAGAGAGAGAGAGAGAGAGAGAGAGAGAGGCACCACTTACACTGAAACATTTTTTAGACACTTAACTTGTGATTTTTCTTCCCCAAAAAATGCTCAGAAATTGATGGGGTTTTTTTTATTGCTTTAGGTCAAGAAAATCTATTTATAACTTATCCCACATGATTTTATTACAAAAAATATATGTATTTTTGGGGGAAACACATAACATTAACATTGATTTTTTAATATTGGTCATCGATATATCGGACCATCTTTAATTTTCCCAGTAGCTGCTCCTCTAAGCAGCTGCCAGGTACACACTGGGGTGAAAGGTGTGGAGGTGTGGGCGGGTAATTCACATTTCCTCGGCGACTGCTGGGGGCAACACAGAGGTTACTGGGGGAGGTTGTATGGATGCAAAGTGTTGCCCTGCTATTGATCGGCAACACAGAGGTTACTGGGGGAGGTTGTATGGATGCAAAGTGTCGCCCTGCTATTGGCGGCTGCTGGACGATTAACTTCTGGCTGCCGCCCACTGAGTGTTACTGACAGGTCCCATCATTTTTAGTTAACGCACTCCCTGGCGTGGTTCGAAAACAATTTGACCATGCCAGGCAAGGGGTTATGAAGAATCTATATATGTGTGTAAGAACCTATTAGACTGTATGGGTGTAGCTATAGTTGGTGCAAGGTGTGTCATTGCTATTGGACTCAGAGGGGAGGGGGAACAGACCCATGTCATATAGCGGTCTACCAAGTTCCCAGAACTGCAAGTTAGGCAATTTCCCGTTTTGAAAAGAGGGACTTGTCAGTGTTGTTATAGGTTGCATTCTGTATCTCTCACTCAGTAAAGCTCCACACTGATATAATCCATCTTCTTCTCTCCCGTTCCACCATCACAGGCACAAGCTGGACTAATCAGTGAGCATAGCAATGTCAGAGAATAGGCCTCTCCATGATAACAGCCTTTGTGAAGTGAGCTATGTGGGGATTGAGCTGTGATATTAGAACTTTCCCAGAAATTGACAATGGCCTGATTTGGTGGACGCAGTACTGCTGTTTGTAGTGTTCACTCTAGGAACTGTGTAGGGCAGGGAAACATTATTTAAAGAGGTCACATCTGCACATGCCAAAGGGGCATGGCCTATCTGTTTACATTAAGAAACTCTCCATTCAAAGTGGAATTTCTTGCATTAGGAACTATTCATCTTGGGTACAGTAGGAGTTGGTTGATCCCCACGCCCTACCCTCCTGTTTTTACATGCACTGTAAACGTCTCAGCCCTGTAGACGTAAGGCTTCCATGTGAGATTCACTATTGCTGCAGTCGCGCCAAACAGCACTTATTGTCATGTAAGGTCTCGGCTGACTCAGCTTGTGCTGAGCATCTTTGTTGCATCAGTTTCGCCTGCAAACGTCTCAGCCTTGAAGACGTAAGGCACCCATGCAGGGCCGTCTCTTCCATTGGGCTTTTTGGGCAGCTGCCCAAGGGCCCGAAGCTTCAAGGGGCCCGCCAACCCCCCTGCAGCCGCGGCCAGTTGTTTAAATGTTTTTTTTGTTTTTTTTATCACTGTGTTCCGATCCGCCAGATCCCCAACCCCCCCCCCCCCACACCCCGATCTTCCCGAAGCACTTACTAAGTTGGCTGCTGTCAGTGACAGCTGCACCCTCCCAAACCACGCTAAACCTCCCCTGCCCGCTTCCCCAAATCAATGGGCCTTCTGCAGATGACGCGCAGCCTGCGCGGCGCAGGTGACATGACGATGTCACGCTATGTATGACTGAGTGCTCATGAAGAAGAGTGGAAGAGCCAGAGCTGCGCGCAATCAACAGGACGCGAATCTCCTCAGTAAGTGAATTATGTGTATACTGTGTGTATGTTATGTGTATACTGTGTGTGTATGTTATGGGTATACTGTATGTGTGTATGTTATGTGTATACTGTGTGTATGTTATGTGTATACTGTGTGTATGTTATGTGTATACTGTGTGTGTATGTTATGTGTATACTGTGTGTGTATGTTATGTGTATACTGTGTATGTTATGTGTATACTGTGTGTGTGTATATTATGTGTATACTGTGTGTGTGTATATTATGTGTATACTGTGTGTGTGTGTATATTATGTGTATACTGTGTGTGTGTGTATATTATGTGTATACTGTGTGTGTGTGTATATTATGTGTATACTGTGTGTGTGTATATTATGTGTATACTGTGTGTGTGTATGTTATGTGTATACTGTGTGTGTATGTTATGTGTATACTGTGTGTGTGTGTATGGTATGTGTATACTGTGTGTGTTATGTGTATACTGTATGTGTGTATGTTATGTGTATACTGTGTTTGTGTATGTTATGTGTATACTGTGTGTGTATGTTATGTGTATACTGTGTTTGTGTATGTTATGTGTATGCTGTGTGTGTGTATGTTATGTGTATGCTGTGTGTGTATGTTATGTGTATGCTGTGTGTGTGTATGTTATGTGTATACTGTGTGTGTATGTTATGTGTATACTGTGTGTGTGTGTGTATGTTATGTGTATACTGTGTGTGTATGTTATTTGTATACTGTGTGTATATGTTATGTGTATACTGTATGTGTGTCTGTGTATGTTATGTGTATACTGTGTGTATTTATGTGTATACTGTGTGTGTATGTTATATGTATACTGTGTGTGTATATGTTATGTGCATACTGTATGTGTGTCTGTGTACGGTATGTGTATACTGTGTGTGTGTGTATGTTATGTGTATACTGTGTGTGTATGTTATGTGTATACTGTGTGTGTGTATGTTATGTGTATACTGTGTGTGTATGTTATGTGTATACTGTGTGTGTATGTTATGTGTATACTGTGTGTGTGTATGTTATGTGTATACTGTGTGTGTATGTTATGTGTATACTGTATGTGTGTATGTTATGTGTATACTGTGTGTGTGTATGTTATGTGTATATGTTATGTGTATACTGTGTGTGTATGTTATGTGTATACTGTGTGTGTGTATGTTATGTGTATACTGTGTGTGTGTCTGTTATGGTGTATACTGTGTATGTTATGTGTATACTGTGTGTGTATGTTATGTGTATACTGTGTGTGTTATGTGTATACTGTGTGTGTATGTTTTGTGTATACTGTATGTGTGTCTGTTATGGTGTATACTGTGTATGTTATGTGTATACTGTGTGTGTATGTTATGTGTATACTGTGTGTGTGTATGCTATGTGTATACTGTGTGTGCATGTTATGTGTATACTGTGTGTGTGTGTGTGTGTGTGTATGGTATGTGTATACTGTGCGTGTATGTTATGTGTATACTGTGTGTGTTATGTGTATACTGTGTGTGTATGTTATGTCTATACTGTGTATACTGTGTGTGTGTGTATGTTATGTGTATACTGTGTATATTATGTGTATACTGTGTGTGTGTGTGTGTGTGTTATGTGTATACTGTGTGTGTATGTTATGTGTATATGTTATGTGTATACTGTGTGTGTATACTGTGTGTGTATGTTATGTGTATAATGTGTGTGTATGTTATGTGTATACTGTGTGTGTGTATGTTATGTGTATACTGTGTGTGTGTGTGTGTTATGTGTATACTGTGTGTGTGTGTTATGTGTATACTGTGTGTGTGTGTTATGTGTATACTGTGTGTGTATGTTATGTGTATACTGTGTGTATATGTTATTTGTATACTGTGTGTGTACGTTATGTGTATACTATATGTGTGTCTGTGTATGTTATGTGTATACTGTGTGTGTATGTTAAAGTATACTGTGTGTGTGTATGTTATGTGTATACTGTGTGTGTATGTTATGTGTATACTGTATGTGTGTATGTTATGTGTATACTGTGTGTGTATGTTATGTGTGTACTGTGTGTGTGTATGTTATGTGTATACTGTGTGTGATATGTGTATACTGTGTGTATATGTTATGTGTATACTGTGCGTGTATGTTATGTGTATACTGTGTATGTTATGTGTATACTGTGTGTGTATGTTATGTGTATACTGTGTATGTTATGTGTATACCGTGTGTGTGTATGTTATGTGTATACTGTGTGTGTGTATATGTTATGTGTATACTGTGTGTGTATGTTATGTGTATACTGTATGTGTGTATGTTATGTGTATACTGTGTATGTTATGTGTATTGTGTGTGCATGTTATGTGTATACTGTGTGTGCATGGTATGTGTATACTGTGTGTGTATGGTATGTGTATACTGTGTGTGTCTGTTATGTGTATACTGTGTGTGTATGATATGTGTATACTGTGTATGTGTATGTTATGTGTATACTGTGTGTATGTTATGTGTATACTGTGTGTATGTTATGTGTATACTGTGTGTGTTATGTGTATACTGTGTGTGTGTATGTTATGTATATACTGTGTATGTTATGGGTATACTGTGTGTGTATGTTATGTGTATACTGTGTGTGTGTATGTTATGTGTATACTGTGTGTGTATGTTATGTGTATACTGTATGTGTGTATGTTATGTGTATACTGTGTGTGTATGTTATGTGTATACTGTGTGTGTATGGTAGGTAGCGTTCCCGCTAGGCTGTTTTAGCGGGGCGCGGCGCCCTGCCCTCCTTCTGGAGGGCAAAAAGCACCCTGCCCTCCAGGAGGAGGGCAAAAAGCGCCCTGCCCTAACAGCCTGCGGGAGCCGTTCTCACCCGCGGGACGCAGTGTCCCGCGGGTGGACAAACATGCGGTGATCCGGTCACTGCCGGTGTGTGTATGTTATGTGTATACTGTGTGTGTGTGTATGTTATGTGTAGTGTTCCCTCTAGCTCCGGCGTGAGGCAGGGCGCCGGAGCCAGAGAGGGCATGCCCGTGCGCGCGACCGAGAAGGGGGCGTGGTCATCGGAAAAGGAGGCGTGTCTATAAGACACGTCCCCTTTTCGTCACTCTTGGAGGCGTGCCCGGCACTTACGGACACGCTGGGCAGCCCCCAAGCCCTGCAGACAGGGAGAATAGATGCCGGGCGCATGCGCCCGGCGTCTATTCTCCGGCGGTGACCGGGTCACCCGCACGTTTCTCCACCCGCGGGACACTGCGTCCCGCGGGTGAGAACGGCTCCCGCAGGCTGTGAGGGCAGGGCGCTTTTTGCCCTCCTCCTGGAGGGCAGGGTGCTTTTTGCCCTCCAGAAGGAGGGCAGGGCGCCGCGCCCCGCTAAAACAGCCTAGCGGGAACGCTATATGT
Organism: Taudactylus pleione; assembly: GCA_031769625.1. NCBI lineage: Eukaryota > Metazoa > Chordata > Amphibia > Anura > Myobatrachidae > Taudactylus > Taudactylus pleione. The sequence goes on from JAUIMM010000641.1 coordinate 6,300,497, forward strand.
GTATACTGTGTATGTTATGTGTATACTGTGTGTGTGTATGTTATGTGTATACTGTGTGTGTATGGTATGTGTATACTGTGTGTGTATGTTAGTGTCAGGAGACTCCTCTGCCAGGCGAGCCACTGCCTCCTGACCCCGGCAGGTCAGAGCCTGTTTTCCACGACAGGGTCTGACTGGGCATTTATTATACTTTGCGTCCTTCATTAGGGCTTGGGAATGGATGTTACATGATCTCCCACAAAAAAAAAAAAAACTGCAATAAATACCAGGCTAGAATAGATGGCACCAATACGGGAAGCAGGCTCTCTTTTGTACTATATGGTGGCTGTGTCATATTATTTTCTGGGAAGCATATACACAGTACTGTAGGTAGTAGTAATGCGCATAATTATTGTGTCATACTGAATATTATATATATTTATATATATCTCCTATTCCTATATACTGAGTGTATGAGAGCTGCTCTCTCAGTGCAGTGAAGATGCTCTTACAGTGCATTGAGGAGAGACCCTCACACATTACTGTGCATTATTTTGACTGCAACTCCACTCCTCTGGTTATTTCATACTGTACGGTTTGCCAATTATTTAACTTTTTTTTTATATATATATATATATATATATATATATATATATATATATATATTTAAACTGATTTTGTTGGACGTACTTCTAAATCTAAGGGGCATATATAATTGGGTGCGAGGTTTAGCGAGTTAAAATCCTCGCGTACCTCGCGCCCAATACTGGAATACTGCGGGTATGCGCGCTCCCGCTACCCACGGTATTCAATTTAAAAAATAGTGATCGCGGAGTTTTCAGCTCTGAAAACCCCGCACCGCGTAAATAGAAAACAAAACAAAACACCTGCCTGGCTGGGGGGCTCCGCGGCTCCCAGTAGTTTCCCCTCTCTCTTCTTACTGTAGAGGGTGCTGCTGGGAGTCCCGGGGGCTGATGGGAGGAGCAAGGGCTGCTAGGAGATGTAGTTCTCCCAGCGCCCATTCCGGGGGGGCCACACATACCGCACTGGGTGTCACACGCACACACTCACTCACTCATACACACTTACATACAGCACACACACTGACATACTCACCCTGCTGCAGAAGAGCCGGCTCCCAACGCAGGATGCAGAAGAAGATGCAGAAGACAGCGCTTTGGAACGTGAGTAATTAAGGACTAATTAAGCTATTTGGATACTTCCAATTGCTTAATTAGTCCTCAGGGGGAGTTCCGCGGGGGTGTCAGTGCAAGTCCCGGTGATTTTTCCTAAAATCATCGATTTTAGGAAAAATCACGCTTGCTCAGGAGATGCGTGAAAAAAAACCTCCCGGTGCAAAAACACGCACCTAATAGAATAGCAAAAAACCCACACCTGCAGGAAAAATCTCCCGGTGCGTGTTTTTTATAAAAACACGCACCTAATAGAATAGCAAAAAACCCGCACCTGCAGGAAAAACCTCACAGGTGCGTGTTTTTTGCTATTCTCGAACACCATTGAATATGCCCCTAAAAGTTTAATTTTATTAACCATTTACATTTTGTTCCCGTGAATGGGTGGGTAGGGGCCCCAGAGCATTGCTTTGCCCAGGGCCCACACTGCTGTTAAGACAGCCCTGCTCCCATGTAAGGTTCAAAAGCTGCCAATAGGGATGCAGGACTTGAAACATTGCCATCGGCAAATAACATTAGAAATGATAAGAGATCAATAGGATATATCTCTTAACAGACTTTTATGTAGGATTATGGTGGGTACACACTACACGATATGCTCCCTGAGCGATATCGTGTAGTGTGTCCCCGGCAGGCTGTGCTCAATGTCGTTCATGACATTGAGCACAGCCGCTGAACGATATCATTAACGATATCGTTCAGCGCCGGGCTCTCTCCCCCATTCCCTGACATGCAGCAACCTGACGAGATCGTCAGGTTGGCCTGCATGTCAGCCCGATGAACGATGATGACGAACGACCCGCGGGAACGCGCGTCGTCGTCATCGTTCATCTTTTTGGTGTTAAAAATGGACGATAAAGTGGACAACTGAACGATAACGGTATCGTTCTGTCGTCCACTTTATCGCCCAGTGTGTACGCACCATAAGGCTGCCTAATGTGGAGACAGTCAATTCTCAATGATTAATGTGTGGCATAATCTGAACTGGAGCACTGTAATGTAGCAGAATATGAAGTGGAGTGCACTGTAATGTGGCACAATATGAACTGGAGAGCACTGTAATGTATCAGAATATAGTGTTCACTGCAGTTTTGGCGCCGGGTAGGACGCTGGACCTAGAAAGGGCACTCTAGCGCACGCTGAAGGAGTGCTCCCTTTTCATCACTCTTGTGCCCGGCTGCCCCTAAGCACTCTCTGCTCTGTGAATAGATGCCGTGCACCACTATTTTTCCCACCTGCAGAACACTGGGGACGGCACCCGCCATGTTGTTTCAGCATAACAGGAACGCAACAATATGAACTGAAGGCACTATACTGTGACATAATATGAACTGGAAGCACTGTAATGTAGCATAATATGGACTGGAGAGCACTGTAATGTGCCACAATATGAACTGGAGGCACTATAGTGTGGCATAATATGATTGGGGCACTATAATGAGGTATAATATGATCTGGTGGGGCACTGCAATGTGACTTATTATGAACTGGGGGCACTACAATGTGAGATATTATGAACTGTGTACAAATTAAAGTAGCATAAAATGTACTGGCGCACTGTGTGTTATTATGTTCACTGGCAACACTATATTGTGAACTGAGGGCACTACGATGTGCCATAATATGAACTGGGGGCACTGTGTGGTATAATGTAGCACTAGAATGGGGCATAAAATTAACTAGTGCACTACTATTGGGCATAAAATTAACTAGGGAACAACCACTGTGGAGAGAGGTCCCTCTCTAAAAGCATTGAAGGGGGCCCCATCAAAATGTTACTATGGGTCCCACAAACTTCTGGCTATGCCCCTGTGTAAGTTGACTTTTTCAAATTGATTACATGTATGAGCAGAACATTCAAGCATTGTAGTTCAAACCCCGTTTTGTATTTGTTTATAGCAAAGCACAGAAACTATATGGCAGCTGCCCTGCAGAGATCTCTGCAAATCATACTTCACAAATCTGCTGCCAGCCTCATCATGCTTCAGGCCAGTCACCCACTGGTGTTTAACCACTTACTTGGCATGGTCGCATGGGATGCGACTGCAGCCAGCTGGCCTTTAGCGGACACAATTGCATCCCATGTGACCGTGTTGTCCCGCTTCTGGCCCCCCTGGAGTGATGTTAAGGTCGGGTAGGGGTCAAGGTACCCGCTAGATATTTTTACTTTCATTAAAAAAATATATATCTAAATATATTTTTTGAAAATACATTCTAAACTTGATTAAATCATTAAAAAAATTTAATTTTCTGAATGGATTTTGATGAAAAAATTTATAATTTTAGTGGTTTAAAGCTGAATCTGTCTTCCATTTTTATTCATAACAATTCTATTTTCTATTGAATAAGTATATATACATTTGCACTTACATGAATGAGGTTGAGCACTTTTTGGACACTTGGGGGTAAATTTACTAAGGTGAGAGTTTTTAGAAGTGGAGATGTTGCCCATAGCAACCTATCAGATTCTACTTAACGTTTAACTAGCACCTTCTAGAAGATAATAGCTGGAATCTGATTGGTTGCTATGGGCAACAGCCCCACTTCTCAAAACTCTCTCTTTAGTAAATTTACCCCTTGGGGCGGTATTCAATTGTTATAGCGCACCTGATCTCCCGTCTTAAGTGACGGGAGATTGCGGTGCGCTATTCAATTGTTGCAGATTTTCACACTGATCGCGCCCATAGTGGTCGGGTTGAGCAGCGCAGCGGAAAACGGTTACCCCTGACCAGTGGCTGCGAGCTGAAATGGTGCGCCGGAAGCTGATCGCGCCCAACAGGAGCAACAATTGAATAGCTCCTGTTGGTTGTGTAGGGGAGGGGGGGGGGGGGTCGATACAATTGAATACTGCCCAGAGTTGCTCCATTTCAGTGTGTTCAAAGCATACCACACACTTTCATGTATATGTGAATAAATTGTGTACATACCGACTAGTGCAGGGGTTCTTACCACCAAACCTCAAGAACCATATCTCCCAACTTCTTTGCAATGTAAATCGGGACCTTGGCACGCCATTTTTGTCACGCTGGGGGCATGCCCCAGTCTTTCTTTTCTGGGAATAGATGCTGCACTCATGCGCACGGCAAATATTCACCGCTGCTCTGCTAAGTCATACTGTATTATACAAAGATGCAAAGACACAGGCCCTCATTCAGAGGTGCTCGCAAGAAGCGAGCACTCGTTCTGAATGAGGGCGACCGCTTGTTTTTTTCAGTGCGGCCTCCTGGTCGCTAGCTAAGCTGTGGGTTACCACACACAGCGTCAGCGACCGACCAGGGTGACCATCGGGGCTTGCGACAAGACCCTAAGGTTGGGTCTCGGCAACCGCAAGCCCCAGGGAGCTCCCTGCTCTGATCGAGCAGGAAGCTCCCCACTGACATCACTGCTGATGTCAGTGCGGCTGCCCACAAAACGGCATGCGTTCCGTAAGGAACGCCTCCGTTTGTGTAGCCACCCCCCCGCCTTGCCTACAAAACGGGGCGAGCTGTCGATCAACATCGACAGCCGCCCCTTTTGTAGTGAGCTCCGGAGCGAATTTCTCTCTCGCTCCGGGGCTTGCGCACGCGCATCGACCCGGTTGCGAGGGCTCAGCGCTTGCGACCAGGTCTGAATGAGACCCACAGTGTAATACATTGTGTATTGTCTTTAGTGCTATTTACCAAACTAGTTAGTACAGTAATCCTATTTTCATTATAATTTGCATAGTTTCTGTGGTTACCAATGAATATTTTTTTTACATATACAAACTAGTAATTATATAATTGCCATAATTAAAAATGCATTGTATTCTGTGGAATCAGATGATGGGGTAGGTAATTCATGAGTGAATAGCATTAGTAATATGAGTTTTTTTATATAACATGTATTTCTTATTTGAATTATGTCCAAAATTAGTACAAACCTTTATGACCAAAAGTGAAGTCTAGAATAGATAAAGGCCTGAGGCTGAGCCTTGAGTGTGAAGCTGCAGGTCCTGTCAGGTCACTGTCCTGTTAAGGCTGACACAAGCAGAAAATGGCCGCCACCCATCAGGCAGGTAACAAAGCTGAAAGCTCCAGTCCCAGGAGGGATGATGAACATACAGTAGGAGGAGTTTTCAGTGAAGGCGGAGCTGCAGTGTCATGAGATCATGGCTTATCCAATAAGGCTCTGTGTTAGTGTGCAGCCTAAGCCTCCTATTTAGTTACTTCATATTGTTATATAATAAAAATAACCCTGTCACTCTTAACATCACATCTCTGCTGTATGTAGTGCTGGTCAGTGTATAATATCTATCTATCTATCTATTTATCTATAACACAAATAAGACAAGACAACATATTGTTTATTAATTTAATTTTAATCAGTGTTTATAATATATTAAATGGATGTAATGAAAATAAGTTAATGCCATCATGAGGTATTAGTTTATTTTAGTTATATATCTGATCATGGTAACAGTGGTTATATTGCTTTGCTATGGCTGGTGGCTAGCAGCACTTGTGTTCCTAACTCATGCAAAAGCCTGCCCAGCTACTCTTTTCTCTAATGTACAGATGTAGGGTCAGGCTGTCACACACAGTGTAAAAACAGGGGCCCCGGGCTATCAGTCTAGGCCTGGGGTGCCCTGGAGAGGGGTACCTCTTTATTGGGGGGCTACCCAACTCCCCAGGGATCCCCGGCCTGGACTGACTAGCGATCAGGGATAATGCTTTGGCCGGGGAAACCGCTGAAAGGTTTTCCCTGGCTATGGCATTATCCCCCCGCTAGAAAGAGTTCGGTGCTGGTTTGGGAATTTTCAGGGGACCCATACTCGTTTTGTCCCCTGATTTTCCAGAACCAGGACCAGCTCAACAAAGCCCTGTGCTGGTTCTTAATATACAGGGGCCCCCTATGCATTTTGGCCCCTGTATTTTTAGAACCAGAACAGGCTTTATAAAGCCCGGGGCTGGTTATGCTTTTGGGGAGGGGGTGCACGTCATTTTTTTTTTAACATTTATAACCTTTTACATAAGTACAGTACACACAGAAACATGCACGTATCTCATGGATATGTGCATGTTTCTGTGTTAATCTGACCTGCTCAGGATGTACTCGCTAGCCTGAAGCAGGTCTATTATTTGGGGACTTTTGGTTATCTTTTTTTTGCGAGTCTGAAACATACACTCTATTACATTGGGCGAGTTGATTGTTTTCAATGTGAAAACATCTGGATGCGAGTTTGAGAATGGGGAGTTTTAGTAACTCTGAAAAATGCGAGTTTTAGTGAACAGATACCCTATTACAGTGATCAGGAAGCCAGCTTCACCCCCTCCCGGCATGGGTTCAAAGAAAGCATGTCCAGCCAGGGACACCAGAGTCGGATTTAGACCTCATGGGACCCTAGGCAAGATACCAATTTGGATCCCCCCACCCTCAAACAATCCTGTGCATTACAGTAGGCGTCGCTGTAGCAAGATACACACCATATTATATACACACACCATAGTTTATATATATATATATATATATATATATAATGTGTTTAACTTGCTCCAGTGACACTACTGTAATATATGCAGTCATTACTGTAATCAAATACACACTTGAAAACATGAGAGCAAGGCAAAACATCAAATATGACGCATATACACAATTGTAGAATGAAAATTTTAAGTGAACGGCCAAGGCCCTCCTTTTGCAAGCCTACAATGTAGAACTGTAGGAATGGGGGACAAACAGTGGAAAACAGGAGGAGAGGGGGACAAACAGAAGTAGAGGGGAGGAATGGGGGACAAACAGAGGGAGACGGAATAAAGGGGGACAAATAGAGGTAGACAGGAGTAAAGGGGGGACAAACAGAGGTAGACGGGAGTAAAAGGGGACAAACGGGTAGAGGGAGAAGGAAAAGGGGAAAACATGGTGAGACAGAAGGAAAAGGGGAAGACCAAAAATAACTATTTTAATTCCGACGTTTCAGGCTTCCGCCCGTTATCAAGCATACACCAACATATAATATACACGTGTATATATATATATATATATATATATATATACATATATACACAATACCAAGCCCCCAGGATCCAACTCACCTGGGTAACGCCACCATCCGTGTCTCACTCATGTAGCTTTCCATAATCATGGACTCTCATCCACTGTGACGTCAGCGGCAGCGCATCCCAGGGAGCGAATCCTTGTGTCTGCTCAGTTGCCTTGGCAACATGACCACATATCCCTTTGAATAGTGAAAAGATCAGTGAATAAAAACAACTTAGACAACAATTTACACAACAATTAATGTAATGTAATCACTTTGCTACTGTTAACCACAACTTTACTAATAGATCCTAATCATGTTATGCTTTGAACTGAGGACTCATACATATATAGAATATTATAAAGATTTGAATTTTTTTTTATAAAAAGCAGTGAAGTCCCAGTGTTTCATATAAGCCCTTCAGGGCCATAGTTCCTAATCTGAAAATCCATTTGGATTCGGCTTGTAGAAGTAACTTGCCTCTGCTACCCCCTCTCAAATTACTAGGTATGTGATCAATTATACATACTCTCAGGTCTATCACACCATGTTTTGCAAGGGAAAAATGTTTAGCGACCAGCTGGTCACTATTGCCTGTGTTTGAGGCTGAGGGGATGGCGGATCTGTGTAGCGCCATCCGCTCTTTGAATTGCCTTTCTGTCTTGCCCACATAGCATAAGCCACATGGGCAAGACAGAAGGTATACCACATACATGGTGCTATAAGTCACTAGAAATTGAATGGTAAATATAGCCCCCGTATATACAGATGACTAAATGTGTCACCCAAAACGAATGCCCTGCATGTGATACATCCCAAATACCAATGGTATCCATTTTTTTGCATGAGAAAATGTTTGGGTCTGTTCTTAGCTTTCAATTTGCCAACATTTAGTTGGACTAGGCGGTCTTTAAGATTACGACCCCTAGTACAATAGGGGAGCAATCGGGTATTAATTAAGTAAGCCAGGGAGAGTTTTATCTGTACTTACAATGGGCCACAATTGTTGTGCTATCTTAGTTATTTCTTGACTCTTCATGGTATTCCTATTCACCTATGGTATATGTAGTCCCTTAGTCGTGTTTTGTGTAGACGAAATCTGAATAGGATTGAGGATAAATAAGATTGCTGTTTTTTTGCTGAATGTTGTGGTTATGACAGCCTTGTTGCTGGGTAAGTTTCTGTGGTCAGCTGGTGTGATGAGCCAATACTATTGATGGAAGGAGGGGTTTTGAATGTTAGTATATATTGGCCTGCTCGTTATATTGATACCTACCTATCTATACACTCTAAATGTCGCTATTTAGCGTTATAAATCGCACAAGAAATAATTGCTTTCCAGACTTTGATTGTGTTTCCAAAGCACAAAAAGATATTATTCACCAAAAAGCAGATAGTTACACGCTTTGATCTAAAATACAATTAGCTCAAAAGATTATACATAAACAAGGTACAGTCAATACATTACGCAGACGCTCTGGATCCAGATTTCCGGCATCAAAGGTGAAGCCTCCATCAACAGAAAGAATATGATGACTAACTAACAGATCCAGGGTGCTTGCATATAAACCCTTGCAGAGATTAGGCAATACAATAGAAACAAGTTGGCATAATCCTTTTGGTTCTTCTTGGTTCTTCTGTCATAGGTCAGGTGGTACAATGGTAGTTCAGCCCTCCAATGGCTCTTTGTGTGTGTTTTAACTAAGCAATAGACATTACATACAGAGTACATTCTAACACATAATTCCCTATAATCCATAACTTGCAGATGCATGTTGCGATCTCCTTGTCGATGGAACCAGTGATCTGCAAATAAAATGTGGTTTAGAATAGCACCAAACACGATGTGGCTACTACATACTAAACCTTAGATATCAAATACATGCGTATTATAACATTATACAATAACGAATAAACCTTCTAATATTAGCCTTTATACTAAGGAGCCTTTTAGGAAATTTGTGTATGTGTACATGTAAGAGAATCTTGCGTAAAGTTGCTAATATGCATGGTGCGTTTATGTGTAGAGTACTTATGATAAAGTCTATGTGTGTGTTATGCAATTCAGTGTATTTATGATGGATTAATATTTATTTTTTATCCCTTTATAACATATTTTAAAACTACAGTGCAAGGTGTTACAAGCTGCTAGGTTCTCTTTCAAGCAGGGTGGAGACCTCCAGCTGACTGCCGTTGCCACTTCGTCTGATAGCTAATTCAAAGGTTTTCCTCTGCCTATTTAGAATACACTTGCCAGTACTTCTTAAGCAAACCTCTGATCATTGTTTCTGACTCTTCATTTAGACAAATTCAATTGTGTCTGGGTTATATTTCAATTGCCACAGCCATACTTGTCTGTATGCGGGGCTTCTCAATTTATATGTAAAACACTCACAGTATCCTGGTATATTTTTTTAATTACTTTTCTCAGACATGTATACAGAAGCTGTTCCTCATTACTAACTAAACCCTGCATGAATATTGTTTTTGTCAGTGTGAGAGTGTTGTATATTATTCGCTATTTAGTGTTGTGCGAATGTGTGGATACATGCACACACTGGGTGCGTGCGCACGCAATGGTGCGTCGTGGATTGTACAAACATAAATCGGACAGCGAACGACCAAATCGTCAGATAACAGTTGAATTGCGGTCGCATGCAATTATTCGACTTCGTCAGTCCACCCTTTGATAGCAAACAAGACACTATCACAATTTTATCCTAGTTAGTCATGCATAACAAATTATTATCTAATGTCCTATACGGTATGACACAGTTAGGTAATTGAACCGTTAGTAATGCGCCTCGGGAAGGGGTGAAACAACCCTTATATGCGCTCAGCGGATCTATACGGGACCATGGGCAGGATGTGGGATCTCATCGAACCTATAAGAGTGGAGTGGGGGAAATGGAGACTACATTAACTAGGATGTTTAAAGGAACATTTGCAATATTTTAACATACATGACCAATCCTAAGCAATCACCTGATTGTACACTCTAGTTAAGAATTGTAATACAGCGTGTCATTTACCTTGGTATCCATATTATTGCTACTAACCACCATCATGATTTCATTCTCCCTGTTAGTTTTAGAAGTACCTTTTCCACACTTCATCACAGTAGGAACACACCTGACACATAAGCCAATTACTAAGATGACAACCACTATGAGAATCAGGAGTTTACCTACACTAGTAACCAACTCCTGGACCCACTTTCCTAGACCGGAGAACCATTTTACGGGGTTCAACAAAGAGAACCACTCTTCTACCTTTTCCTCTACTTCAGCCACTGAAGCATTATGGTTCTTACGAAATTCCCATTTCAGCTGCAGAATCTCATCCATCTTCCGGTCTATCACATCATTAGTGTTATTGGTGATGTACGTACAACACTTGACACCAAACTGGGTGGCTAGAGTCACACAGTATCCACCAGTAACAGCTGTTAAATAATTTAACGCTAACCTATGTTGCACAAGTTCTTTCTTGTGGGCCTGTAAGTCCTTACCCGTGTACCTAAAAGTGTTGTCATACATCTCGGTGATATTATCTATCGATTTGGTAATATCTTGTATATATCTGAAATTTAGAGTACCCCGAGCGATCCTGGTGGGATCCAATGCTACTAAAATTTGAAAGCCAGTTGTTTCACTAATTAACTGTGTGGCTTTATGTACATCACCAGGTATCATATTCCTTTTGTCTCTGAGTTTATACTGTGTGTGAAGATATGGTGATGGTGTGTTTTTATGAATACCAAGCATTTCACCATGTGTAAGGGTCAAAACCTCTGGGAGTACTCTTCCCAGGTAACACAAACCTTCGGAACTTGGAGAGAGCCACTTCTACGCTTTCCTTCCACACATAAAATATACATCATCGGGGAGAACATAAGGAATAGAATGCATCATGATCATCCAACACATTTCCCTAGCAAATGATCCTATCTCAGGTTCTCCCATCTGGCTAACACATGTTTCTGGTTGTATAACCCTGGCACAATACCCTTCTGGCACTCTGCCAACCATTTCTTTGATGTTACTTAGTGTGTACCGATACCGGAAGTGTCTCCCATTTAACCTAATTGTGCGTAACAGTTCAGAATTTATAGGCTCATAATCAGCTCTTAGCGAGAAGGTCATCGTCTGGTTATTCCCAGTCACCTCCCAACTTCCTGGTTTATTGGAGTTGGTGATGCTCAAACACAAAAGTGATTTATCTACTTGGTACTGGTGGAGTTTAAAGTGAGATGGTTTGGTGTTTAGAAATTTTCCATCCAGCGTCTTCCCTTGTTGCAGTTCTAAAACCTCAGAGACATTTAATGGAAATGGCACTAACCCTACATTATGCTGTCCCTGGGGCACATGAGAACAGTCAGTCTGGTTTAAAACTTTGCCCACCATAGTATGATACTCCTCTAAAGGATACCCACCCCAATACTGGTTATACTTAGGTTGGCACTGCTGGATGCAATACTCATCAACTAAGGACCCACAAAATTCACACATACAATAATCTTCAGATGATAGACCTTCACATTGTCTCCGAGTTTCCAACATAGCAGATCTCTTAACAATTACTGTACTGGGTTTGGTCAGATACTCCCCCGGTTGGTTTAGCACTCCTTCTCCCAACTCCACTCCATTGATATCACCATCAGCTCCCCTCTCCATCCTCTGTCCTACGTCACAGAAACCAGAGATCCTGAAACAACCCAGGATAATGAGAACTCTGGGAGAAAACACAAAGATAACCACAGCAGACCAATCCATTGCTGAAAACGATGACCTACAAATTTCTTTAGCTCAGGTATCTCACTGTAACCTTTAACCTTCCTGGAACAGACTCGCAATTGACAGGGCTACGTTATCTGCCTCGAGTCCGCCTTGTCTCTCCACCGATTGGTTGATCTTCTTACAGTGAGTGGAATGGACCCAGGTATCTCTCTCCACCACTTTCAATGATGTTGTACATGTCAGCAACACCTGATATGGACCTTCCCACCGATTTGTCAAACAACCTGAACGCAAGAAATTTCTGATCATAACAAATTCTCCAGTTTTGACATCATGACAGTTTATTTCAGGCATATCATGTGACAACAATTTCAGTTTCTGCTGTTGCTGTTTTAACTGTTTACTCATTGTTATAGGATTCCTTATAGTAACCTCGTTATTACCCTTTAAATCATCCTGTGGATTTACAATCAAATGAGGTTGCTTACCGAACAGTATCTCAAAGGGGGACAGATTAAGAGGCGGCCTGGGGGTGGTCCTGACGCTATTATTACCCATCAACTTACACATGTTCTGGAAGACATCACCTGTAAAATGAGTACCCCTATCACTTTCAATAATTCTAGGGATACCGTATCTGCATACAAACTCCTGTACAGCCTTTTTGTCAGTGAATACAGCAGTATTAGTGGCAGCTGGATATGCCTCTTATCCAATTACAAAACACATCTGCACAAACTAATAAATACTTAAGTTTCTTGCAGGGTGGTAATTGGATGAAATCAATTTGTATTACCTGAAAAGGTCCATCTGTTGGAGGGATGTGTGATGACTCAGACGGTATTGTTTTCCCAATGTTTTCCCAACAGGTCAGAGTCAGACCATGCGCTGCCTCAGCCAAGCTTGGATAATATGCCTTGGGAGCCACTGGCTTACCTTGTCCTGCTTTCCAGAGTCCAGAGGACTCTGGCTCACATCCCTTTGATCTCCAGACTGCCTTTTCCTGAATGGAACACAAATTTTGCATCTCAATTAATTTATGCATATCACCAGTTTGAAAAACCACCCTTTGATCAACCGTCATATTTATTCTTAAACCTGCTGCCCCTTTTTGCAGCTTCGTCTGCCCTGTTATTGGAACAGCTGTTAACAGTAATGTTGTAGCCCCTGGGTTTAGACAATGTCCCAAGTATTTGACCCAGGTCTGACATGGCCGTAGTTTGTTCTTTGCAACCTTGTGCCCTGTTTATGAGAACTGAAGCACGACAGTTTAGTATCATTAAACATGACATAAACAAAATCAGAGCACAACAGTAAATCATCTGCATATCAGATCCACTGCTTTAAAACATGCCCTGTATAGTTTCACTGCAGATATACTGCAGGGGTTAGTGTGCTTCAGTTCTTAATCTCAATGTTTACTGTAAACAAGGACACTTGATTTTACCAACATGTACAATGACTTGTGGCTTACACACACTTATTACATTTCCTTAGAGGTGCAATGTCCTAGAGGTGACTTAAAACACATTTTTTTTTTGCTGGTCTTTAAGTGCTAATAATATTACCCCTCCTGCCACGCTCTTCACTACTCTCACCGGTTTCAACGGCTGCCCCTGGTGGTTGCAGATTAACATCTCGGGCAATGGCTGATTTTACGGTGGATTCATCATCATCTATAATTACATTTTCCTGTGGGTGACTTAAATCAGGGTATAAGTTACTTATTACGATTTTTTTTTATGATTTTTGAGATTGACTGTACCTTTACCCCCATCCACATAGGGCGAGGTGGTGAACATGTGCTACTAACATTCCCTTCGGCAACGCTACCTTGTCTTGTGTGCGTGCTCTTTTGTGGAGTGAGCATGACGCTAGTTTGCATCACGTGCCCACCGCTAAGTCAAATGTTCCCCTCGTGCTGCCACAACTTTAAACAGTCATTATATTCTACTCTTTTCTTCAAAGATTTGACCATACAGATGCGATCTCTGACATTGTTCAATATCTCCTTATCAAAGCTGCCAATTCTGGGAAACGGTTTCACACTCATTCTCGTCATCTTAAACCATACATCACAGAACATAATTACATACCCAATCAGCGCTTCCAAAAGCAGCACATCATCTAACATCTCTACCGTTTGCTTGGCTCGCATCTTGGGAAAATAACACTAAACTTTTCAATAGAGATTTAAATCGGTGAAAGAATGTCAAGGCTACTTTCACTTACCTGTGGACGATATTAACAGGACGCGCCCACACACCTATGGAAGAATAACCAGGCTGCTTCCACGCACCTAAGCCCTTTTTGAGTACTTTGCACTGCTAGAATTTAAGCATTCCATTAACACTTACACTTTTCAGTGATTTCGTCCACCACTACTGAGTTCACAATCACAATATGCCACAACTGTGCGGTTCAATCACAATACCCAATAACCCTAACTGTTCACTGGATGCTGCGATCACACTGAGAGCTGATACCTAACACAAAACAACAACTACACCTGATGTGTGTATAGACTTCGGTATCTACTACCGAGCCACTAGGCCGACACCAGGCGCCTAGCCCCTAAGGGTCCTACGATAACCCTAGCTAGGGAACATGTTACCCCTACCAGCACACGTTCACTGTTACACACCCTTTTCCTGCGCAGAAAAATAAACGTTTTCCCAGATATGGCAACACCGATCTAAGATATTTAAAACAATGCTATCACACTATCAATATCACTATCAATATCACAATGCAATCTCAACGGCTTTGTTTAAACATGCGGCAATACAGGAAATACGTATACGCTATTGTGCGACTAGTTGCATACACAATAATGCGACCGCTACACAAAATGTATTATTACCCTTATGCTATTGTGCGACTTTTAACATGAAATTCTATCAACGGAGGAAAACAAACTTTTTCCTTCCCTGTCCCTGGATTCTAATCAGCGCTCCTTGAACTTACACAATAACGGATAGCGGTCTCTCAGCAATAAAGTGGTAGCAGGTATTCGAAGGCACAATGCGTTCTTTCCTGCGTATGGCACCTCCGCCCTTTGCTGAGAGATCGATAACCGTGTGTTACCGTGTGAATGGCAGCGTGATTTCGCTATGAGCCCTCAACTATGAATTCTTATCTGTCTATACACCCTAAATGTTGCTGTGATCTAAAATACAATTAGCGCAAAAGATTATACATAAACAAGGTACAGTCAATACATTACGCAGGCGCTCTGGAATCAGATTTCCGGCATCAAAGGTGAAGCCTCCGTCAACAGAAAGAATATGATGACTAACTAACAGATCCAGGGTACTTGCATATAAACCCTTGCAGAGATTAGGCAATACAATAGAAACAAGTTGGCATAATCCTTTTGGTTCTTCTTGGTTCTTCTGTCATAGGTCAGGTGGTACAATGGTAGTTCAGCCCTTTGTGTGTGTTTTAACTAATCAATAGACACTACATACAGAGTACATTCTAACACATTATTCCCTATAATCCATAACTTGCAGACGCATGTTGCAATCTCCTTGCCGATGGAACCAGAGATCTGCAAATAAAATGTGATTTAGAATAGCACAAAACACGATGTGGCTACTACATACTAAACCTTAGATATCAAATACATGCATTTTATAACATTATACAATAATGCATAAACCTTCTAATATTAGCCTTTATACTAAGGAACCTTTTAGGAAAATTGTTTATGTGTAAGTGTAAGAGAATCTTGCGTAAAGTTGCTAATATCTGTCGAAGCTGGATAATTGGCTGAGACAGAATCTGTTAAAATTAAAATCTGCACGATGCCATTTTGCGAATGGCAACAAGATGCCATTTTGCGAATGGCCGCCCAGCGCCATTTTAGTGAATCTCACACATAAGTACATACGGCGATGCTATTATTTTGCATCGTGCGATTCCCATGCAATAGAACAATGTTAAAAGTCCTCATTATATTAATACATATATTTACTAAAACATATAATATGAACAACCCTGCAAAACACGTACCACGGTGTACTCCACAAACACGTAGTCGCACAACGCTAACTAGCGTCTTTTCTTAATATCCTTACACTTACACACTGCACACTTACATAAAAAGGTTAATATTCAAGGTTTTATTCAGTATTAATTATGTAATAAAGCTACTGTATTTAAGATCTCAGGTTTAGTACATGATAAGCAGACCATGTTTGGTGCCATTCTGAACCACTGTTTATTTGCAGATTTCCAGTTCCATCGGCAAGGAAATCGCAACATGCGTCTGGGAATTATGGATCATAGAGAGATAGGCACTGAAATGTACTCTGTTCATGTAATGTAATTAGCCAGTTTAGACTTGTTCTTCGGTGGGAAAACGGACACAAAGAAGCTGTTGGAGGCTGAACTATTACAATACAAACTGACCTATGAACTGCATCGTAACAGGAGAACCAGGAAGAAGAACCAATGGGATTATGCCAACTTGTTCTATTGTATTGCCTATCTCTGCAAGGGTTTATATGCAAGCACCCTGAATCTGCTAGTCAGTCATCTTTTCTTTGCTGTTGACGGAGGTTTCATAGTTGATGCCAGGAATCTGGATTCAGAGCGAATGCATATGTATTCGACTGTACCTAGTGATTGTATAATCTGTTTGCGCTAATTGTATTTAGATCACAGCGTGTAACTATCTGCTTTTTTTTTCTTGTGCGACTTATAGCGCTAAATAGCAACATTTAGGGTGTATAGACAGATAAGAATTCATAGTTGAGGGCTCATAGCGAAATCACGCTATCATTCACACGGTAACACACGGTTATCGATCTCTCAGCAAAGGGTGGAGGCGCCATACGCAGGAAAGAACGCATTGTGCCTTCGAATACCTGCTACCACTTTGTTGCTGAGAGACCGATATCCGTTATTGTGTGAGTTCAAGGAGCGCTGATTAGAATCCAGGGACCAAGAAGGAAAAAGTTTGTTTTCCTTCATTGATAAAACTTAGGCCCTGATTCAGAGCCGTTCATTAACAGCAGTACGCTCGTTGCGTTCCGATGTTGAGAAAGCGCGCATGCGTCGGTGTAACACTGTGCATGTGCGTACGGCAGATTGCGAGCTTTTTTGGCTCATTCGTCAAATAGCGTACAGGAAGTGACATGTCAAATGTGATTGACAAAACAGGGCGTTTTTGGGCGTTGACGGGGGTGGAGATGGAAAAACGCAGGCGTGGCGAGGCGTTTTTGGGGCATACATACATTATCAGATGCGAACGTCAAATGTGTTCGTACCAACTCATACGTCACTGGATGATCCTCTTTCCCTTCAAAATGCTCGCACAGCTTAGGGTCTGGATTACTCGACCACATTGGCGATGGCCTTGTCCTCCGTCCCGGCACTCCACGATGTTGCATCAATTAATCACGGCTTGTCAGAAAATCAATTAGTGTTGTATTGAAATCCGGCTTGGTATGTGTTTTGAAATCAGTTTTTTGGGTTAGCACAAAACCGTACGCTGGTGGAAATCATAGGTGCTAATGTCAGGATTACACAATCAATTTGCGTACATTTGTGGGGGTTTATTTTTGGGTTGATATTTGGTTTTTGGCCTATTGTAACAATAATGACATCATACGAATATATAGAGATATAGTTCTTGCGCCACTAGAAAAAGTCACCAAATATTCCTCTGTAAAATATAAGGAATAGGTCCGATGATATCAGTCACCAACGTTTCTTGCACAATATTACTGTCTCAAATCTTCTTATGGCTCAGGATAACACTTTAATGAATATTCCAAAGATCATGTAAACGAGAAGAAAATAAAAATTTCTGTATGGTGAAGTACGTTTAGACAAACTTTATTTCCACATCAACATATAAAAACACAATCCAAGGATAGGGTAAAGATTAGCCGTGTACCGTATTATAGGGGTGTAGTCTCCTAGCACCCAAGCAAGCATAAAATGGTAAAACTCCACTACGTCTCCCGGGAATGACTCGTGGACTTGCTTCGGTCTTGGAGATATCCCCCCACGGTACCAGTCACACACCAACGCGTTTCGACTCACCAATAATCAGAGTCTTCCTCAGGGTATGTGTGTCCTGTATGCCACTCACTTATATCCCCCTTACTGGTTTCTCATTGGGTAGGACAATAACCTTTCAATTTTGTCTTAGTCCTAATCTGTCAGATCAATCACTATCCTTAATCCACTAGGTACTTTTTCAGTTAACCTGTATATATTCATTTCTATAAATAAAATAAAATATTAAATATATAATCCACAAATATACTTAATTGCGTTCCACAGCCGGAACGCATAGTGCTTCCTGTTTCCTGATTCCCCATTATCCATTTACTTCCGGTCCGGAGTGCATATCGTTCCATATCCTGCTGTCAATCTAAAGTCAATCTAATTTCCCCTGAACCTACCACCCTCCAGTTTTAGAACATGTCCTCATGTTCTAATACTTCTCTTTCTTTGAAGAATGTCTCCTTCCTTTACCTTGTTAAAACCCTTTATATATTTGAACGTTTCTATCATGTCCCCCCTATCCCTTCTCTGCTCCAAACTATACATATTAAGATCTTTTAGTCTTTCCTGGTACGTTTTGTGGTGTAGACCTTGCACCATTTTAGTTGCCCTTCTTTGTACAGTCTCTAATGTATTAATATCCTTCTGGAGATATGGCCTCCAGAATTGAAATTAGGCTACGGGGAAGGGGGGGGTTAGGGTTTGGCACTTTTGGGGGGAGGTTAGGGTTAGGCATCCCTAAAGGAGGGTTAGGGGGTAAAAAAAGGTTAGTTAATACTTACCTTTGTAGCTTTGGGATCTTCACCCCTGCCGGGCTTCCTCTGTCAGGATTTGAACTGTTGGCCATACTGATTCCGTTCCAGACACCATGCAAGCCACATGCAGGTGGCGTGGACAGCAACAGTGCTGCCCCTAGGGCCCTGCACCCTGATTGAAAAGACTACGGTAAACTGAGTACACTGAAGTTGTAACATAAGCAACACCTAGATTAAGCATTAAGTATATGAGGAAAGAGTTTGATATGGATATTCTATCCTTGGTCAACACTGTGTTTAAGAAAACATATATTTAACTTAGACTAGACTTAGACCTTCCCTACCCACACATACGCAGATTATACATAGGGGTGAGCGCGGTAACTCTCTATACTTCTGTTATAATCAGAGGCTTAAGGCATCTCTTATCCACCTGCGGCACACCCCGCTACAAAGAGTTTCATGCAGTGCGCAAGGAAACAAACCAAGTTTACTGTTCTTAAAAGGTCACCAGATATTTTATAAGTGGACAGATTAACCATACATACATACATACCACATAGTGTATGAGACAGCTGGGTTTTTCCTGTTCTAAATTCTAGAATAAACAAAAAATAATTATCTCATGGTACACAGGTGTAACTAATTCACAAGAACAATTTTCACAGGGTTGCCAGATCATCTCTGTATTTTATTTTATTTATTTATTAACAGTTTCTTATATAGCGCAGCATATTCCGTTGCGCTTTACAATTGGAAACATAAATAGAACAAAACTGGGTAATAACAGACAGATATATAAGTAGGAAGGCCCTGCTCGTAAGCTTACAATCTATAGGGAAATAGGCATTGATACATAAGGATAGGTGCTACGGTATATATTGCATTTTGATCCAACCAGAATGCAGAGTTTCTTGGTGGGCTGCATGATCCAGTCACACAGGAATGTCGGCCAAATATCAGGAGGATGTGAAAGAAAGACAATGTGTGAGGTTATGTGTGGACTGTGAAAGGGGATGTAATTAGATATGGAAGCTATGAAGGTTATGTGGGAAGTTCTGGAATTTGATAAGTTTGCCTGAAGAGGTGAGTTTTCAGGGAACGCTTGAAGAATTGGAGACAAGAGGAAAGTCTTATTGTGCGTGGTAAAGCATTCCACAGAGTGGGTGCAGCACGAAGAAAGTCCTGCAACCGTGAATGGGAGCAAGTAATGCGTGGGGATGACAGACGCAGATCTTGTGCTGAGCAGAGAGGTCGGGTTGGGAGTTATTTTGAAATGAGTGAAGAGATGTATGTTGCTGTGGTTTGGTTAATAGCCTTATGTGTAAGTAAAAGTATTTTAGATTGAATACGGTAGAAAACCGGCAGCCAATGGAGGGACTGACAGAGCGGTGCAGCAGACAATAACCGTTTGGCAAGGAAGATAAGCCTCGCAGCTGCATTCATAATGGATTGTAATGGCAATAGCCTGTTTTTGGGAAGAGCAGTAAGGAGACTATTGCAATAGGGCAGCACAGACGGTGTAATGGTTAGCATTACTGCCTCACAGCAATGAGGTCATGGGTTCAATTCCCACCATGGCCCTTACTGTGTAGAGTTTGTATATTCTCCCTGTGCTTGCGTGGGTTTCCTCCAGGTACTCCGGTTTCCTCCCACACTCCAAAAATATACTGGTAGGTCAATTGGTTCCCCACAAAAATTAACCTGTGTGTGCGCATGTGATAGGGAATATAGATTGTAAACTCCACTGGGGCAGGGATTGATGTGAATGGCCAAATATTCTCTCTGTAAAGTGCTGTGGAATATGTGTGCGCTATATAAATAACTGGTAATAAATAAATAAATAGTCAATGCAGGAAATAATGAGTGCATGGATTAGAGTTTTTGCAGTGTCTTGTGAGAGATATGGTTGGATTTTGGATATGTTTTTTAGATGTATGTAACATGAACTTGAGACAGATTGAATGTGGGAAACAAAGGACAGTTCAGAGTCAAGTATGGCACCTAGGCAGCGAGCTTTTGGGGCAGGGTGGATTGTCGAGTTATCAACAGAGATAGAGAGATCAGGTTGGTAACTGTTATTGGCTGGTGGAAATATAATTCATTCTGTTTTCGAAATATTAAGCAGAAAGACATTTAGTGACACGGACCAATACAGATGGTGATAAATCTGGGGAGGATAGGTAGATTTGAGTATCATCCGCATACAGATGGTACTGAAATCCAAAAGAGCAGATTAGTTTGCCAAGAGAGGTGGTATAGATTGAGAATAGCAGAGGACCTAAGACAGAACCTTGCGGTACTCCAACTGATAGAGGTAGCGAAGAGGAGGCAGAATCAGAAAAACGAACAGTAAAAGAGTGATCAGATAGGTAGGAAGAGTACCAAGAAAGAGCTTTGGGCCTGATTCAGACCCACTCGCGAGTGCTGAGCGCTCGCAAGCAGGTCGATGTTGGCCCAGTGCGCATGACCCGGATAGCGACGGGCAAGCCGTCGCTCCGGGTCTCGTACCAAAGGGGGCGTGCTGTCGATGGTGAGTGACAGCACGCCCCCTTTGGTGGGCGTGCCGGGGGCGTAGCTGCCCAGACAGAGGCATTCCCATGGGAACGCCTACCGTCTGGGGCCGGCCCCACTGACATCACTGATAGAGCCGAAAGCACTCCAGGGCTTGCGGCAACGAGACCCCACCACAAGGGTCTCGTCGCAAGCCCGATGGTCGCTATGGTCTTGACCATCGCGACCATCTTCCTGGCCGTTCGCTATAGCTGTGGGTGGTCACCCACAGCTATATGAGCGGCCAGGAGGCCGCTCTAAAAATTAAGGACGGCCCTGATTCAGAGCGAGCACTCTGTCAGAGCGTCCGGCTCTGAATCAGGGCCTTTGTCCTTAAGACCTAGGGATTGTAGTGTTTGTATGAGAAGAGAGTGGTCAACAGTGTCAAAAGCAGCAGAGAGATCTAGAAGAATTAGTAGTAAGTGACCTTTAGCCTTGGCAGTGACCAGATCATTTACTGCCTTAGTCAGTGCTGTCTCCGTGGAGTGTTGGGAACGAAAGCCAGACTGAAGTGGGTCCAATAAGTTGTGTGAGTTAAGAAAGTGTGTTTGGCGGGTGTAGACAAGTCTCTCAGGTAGCTTGGAGAGGCATGGGAGCTGGGAGATAGGACGGTAATTTTAGAGAGTGTTAGGGTCAGAATTTTGTTTTTTCAGAATGGGAGTAATCACTGCATGCTTGAACACTGATGGCAAGATGCCAGTAGAGAGAGAGAGATTACAGATTTTAGTTAGGGTTGGGATGAGCACTGGAGACAGAGCTTTACTGATTTGTGTGGGTATACGATCTAGAGGAGAGGTAATAGAGTAGGAGGATGAGAGGAGGATATCTCTTTAATAATGATGTTGTGTTTCTGGGGCTAAATCACACATTTCCTAATACTTAAAAAAAGTAAAAAATTGTCTGTTTGTAAATGTGTGATTTAGCTCCAGAAACACAACATCGATTTTGATTGATTTTCATCTTTTTTAAATTAATCAAAATCAATTACAATCGCCCATTAGTAAATATACCCCTTGAAGTCAGCAAGCCACAGAATCTGTGTAATTTATGTGTCCCTTATTAAAGTGATGAGGTGGCAACCCTAGGCCCAACGGAATGTAAAACATGGAAATGCATTATTTACGTATAACTATAACATATACTAGCCTATCTATGCAGATAAAGTAGCTAAATAAAATTTTATTTATCTACTGCAAACCATCTGCTAAATTTTATGAAGATTTATACCCTGATAAATATAAAATGTTCTTATTACGTTTACTGCTTACATTTTTGCAGCTTGTGATCATTAAGGCCTTCTCTGTTATGGATATGAGCGGTAGTTGATCATGTGGTGATGCTATAAAACAGCGGTGGCCCACCTGTGGCTTTTGAGCCACATGCGGCTCTTCCGTTGTTCTGATGCGGTGGGGGGGGGCTTGAGTGGCACATAAGGGTCTACTGTTGTGACACAGGGTTGCTGGAGTGACACATGGATGAGCTGCTGTTGTGACACATGAGGGGCTGCTGGGGTGACAAATGGGGGGCTGAAGTGACACATGAGGGGGACTGGAGTGACACATGGAGGGGCTGGAGTGACACCAGGGGGGGGGGGCTGTATTGTATTATGTGAATCTGTTTTGTTTGTTTTTTTCAATGTATTTTTTTGTGGATGTGGCTTTTTCAGTGTATTATTTGTGTAAGTGGCTTTTTCAGTGTATTTTATGTGGATCTATTTTTATAATGTTTTTTATATTGTTCTGGCTTTTTATTTCTCTTTAATAGTTACCTCCATGGTAATTGTGTGCATGTGCTTTTACATGCTCCTACAAACACCATACCAAGGGCATGGCCTAGCTGGTCACACCCCTTTTTGCACGTGCGCTTCTGGCGTGCGCATGATCTCAGCTCTTTTACATACCTACAGATATTTTTGGGCTCTTTGCCTCTGACTGGTTGGACACCCCTGCTATAAAACATGCATGTCATAAACTTGCAAGTTCCTAGCTTTGCCCAAACCTGAGTCACCTTACTCTGTTTTGCCATAGGTCTTCAAAAGATAGGTTTCCTGTATTAACAAAGGTCGACAGGTGCTAAAAGGTCCACTGACAAAAGGTCGACAGGTTGAAATGGTCAACTTTTTTTTTTTGTAATTTAACCCTAATCCTTCCCTTAGTGCAGGGGTGGGGAACCTTTTTTTCTGCCGAGGGCAATTTTGATATATATAACATTATTCGCAGGCCTGGAGCAGACCACGCCCCCTCCTTGTGACATCACACAGGGGTGGGGCCTCAATCGATGGGCAGCAATGCCCGAAGCATCCTGAGGATGCTCCAGGGACCTGTAAGGGCAGTGGTGTGACCATCTGAAGCATCCTAAGGACACTCCAGATGGCACTGCTGCATAGATTCTGGCTGCAGAGTGCCCTTCTAGGCACCTTGCTAGCCAGATGAGGCCAGCAGAATAAAGTTCTGAGGGCCAGACCAAATGATTCCGCTGGCCTTATACGGCCTCCCAGCCTGAGGTTCCCCATTCATGCCCTAGTGCCTAACCCTAAACCTCCCCCAGAGGCCTTACCCTCCCCCTAGTGCAGAGGTTCCCAAACTCTGTCATTACAGTCCAGGTTTTAAGGATATCCATGTTTGAGCCCAGATGGTTACATCAAATTGACTGAGGTGCTAATTAAGTCACCTGTGCTCAAGCAAAGATATCCTTAAAACCTGAGCTGTAATGGTGAAGTTTGGGAACCTCTGCCTTAGTGCCTAAATCTAGCCCTATCCTAACTCCAACCCTACACTAAGTGCCTAACCCTCACCCTAAAAATGTTGAAAAAAACATTCAAAAAATGTGTCAACCATTTTTGTGTCGACCATTTGAACCTTTTTGATACTTTTTCTCTGTCGACATATTGCACATCGACCATTTGGTGTCAACCTATTGACTGTCGACCATTTTAC
The DNA here is from genome assembly GCA_031769625.1 of Taudactylus pleione. Taxonomy (NCBI): domain Eukaryota; kingdom Metazoa; phylum Chordata; class Amphibia; order Anura; family Myobatrachidae; genus Taudactylus; species Taudactylus pleione. Next base: position 6,324,674 of record JAUIMM010000641.1, read on the forward strand.
GGTGAATCTTCTAATCGGGATACCATCCAAATAAACATAACTGGTCTATATAGGTAAATTTAAAGTGATAATCTTGTATAAATAAATTACCAAAACACCATATCAATGTGTCTCTTAGGTAAGGACATATATCCATAGCTCCTCTTAAAGTACTCACAGGCAAAATCCCTCTTTTATGAGTTTCATCTGCATTCTCCCAAACACCAGAAAACACGAAAAAAAGGTCGCTCAGGCAAGTTGGTTTTGATTTAAAAAACTTGTCTGAACAACAGCTTTCCTCTATTTTCCGGTGTTTGGGAGCAAATGGCTTATGGTCATTTGCTCCCATGCATTACCGGATTTTCATTCTAACCAACCAACTAGTTGGATGGTTTGAGGAACATTGGGCTGGTGTATGGCCAGCTTAGAGAACGTTGAGGACTGAGTTTGGAAACCTTTGGAATGGAGTACGAATGAGCAAGTAACTGTGCATCTTGGTAAAACCATGCTGCATTGCAGTTGGGTCAGATTTAAAATGTGCAGAGAGTTTTTGGGAGGGCTGTGTCCAACCTGAAATCTAAATTGCAGTGTAATAATAAAGCTGTCCTTTGTGGGCTACATGCAAAAGCAGTCAGTATTTACCCCACATGCAAATAAAATGTATGTATTTACACCCCTTGCATTGCAACATGGTTTGTCCAGACACACAGATACTTCCTCTGTCTATAGCTGCATACACACGTAAAGATTTTCTGTCCAACCATCCAACTAGTTGATTGGTCGGAATGAAAATCTGGTAACACATGGGAGTAAATGATGATCAGCAATTTGCTCCTAAATGCCAGAAAACAGATGTAAATGAACGTTCAGACAAGTTTGTTAAATGTTTGGTCTAAACAATTTGTTCAAACAACAGTTTTTGTCTATTTTCCGGCGTTTGGGAGCAAATTGATGATTGTCATTTGCTTTCATACCTTACCAGATTTTCATTCCAACCAATCAACTAATTGGATGGTTGGACAGAAAATGTTTACGTGTGTACCCAGCTTTACTCTATTCCCAAATGTGATTCAGACCGATATGGCCTTATTCCGAGATTTACGCAATGCCAATATTTTATGGTTAGATGGGGCAATTGTTTGCCATTGCTCATGCGTAGCGATTGCATTGCGATTACGCTCGCTAAGAGGATTCAGTCGCAAGTTGAGTGACAGGTAGTTAGCGTTTGGGGGAGGTAACAGGGGGAGGAGACAAAAACGCAGGTACTGACCGTTTAAACACCATTCCATGGGTGTGCGTAAATTAGCCATAGCGATCTCCTTTGGAGTATGAGAACTCTCAACGTGTCAGGAGAGACGCAGTGTTTAAGACAAGTCAGACTTGACTTAGAGGCTGTGTGGTTGCTCAAAGTGCATCAATGTTACAGATGTTTATGCTGTTGTACGTCATCAGGCAGATATGTGAAAGCAGCAGTGGGCGTCCCTATGCTCTGGTAAGCTTTAGAAGGCATCAGTTGAGACCTGTGAGAGATCTCAGCAGTGAGTGCTTTAACATAAATCTCAGAATCAGGCCCATAGTTGATACTTAAATGAGGTTTATTAGAAAACAGTTATACAAATAAATCAGGCAATGTTCACAATTAACTAGAGGAGAATACACATTTGGAAATACTGACTGAATCTGTCTCATTCTGTATTAAATTGCCCCTGATCAAAGCAGAGTTGAATGTAAAGTTGCCCTATTTGTGCTTAAGCACAGATGCATTTGCACATATGTATTTCCACATTTTAAAGGTAAATAAGAATAACATGCATGTGTCTGCATGCCCTTATTGTACTGCACTTGCACATTAACACCCCAGATCCGCCATTCTGTATAGTGCAAGATACACGCAGCTGTACATACAGATGCAAGTTGTGCACATTGTGACAGTTTTGCACCAAGACTCATTCTTATTTCCCACAAATACACTTAAATTCAACTACTGTATCAATTATTCCCACTAAAACCTGGGTACACAATATACGATGTGTGTACCCAGAGACGGTGTAATGCAATGCGATGTAACAATACACGCTGCATGTAACAGCACCATGTCGTTGACTGCATCGTCCCATCTGCTGTGCAGAACATCAGATAGGACGATGAGATGAACGACAGTCGTGAAAGTCAGATCGGGGGTACTCACTATACGATGTGTACGATTTATCGTTCCGATCCGTGTGGGAACGATCTATCATATAGTGTGTACCCACAGTACAAAACACTGCAACAATTCACATTTTTGCTCTGTGATGTCCTGTTGTAAACTTTCCCTGATATTTACACAGTGTATACAATCACCTCCAAAAGTCTCTGTTATCGCCATACTTTCAATTCCACCTCCTAATAGCTTGCTGAAACAAAACATATACATTAGGGCTAAGTCTACTCAGTAGAAAACAAGAATGAATACAAAGAGGAATATTGGTAATACTAGAAAGTAAGTTGGGGTCATGTCAGACATGTAGAAATAACGGACAAATCAGCCTAATAATTCCATTATTAGAAATTATAAGATTTTTGGTACTTACATGCATAAATCGCTTTCTCCGAGGACATCTGGGGGACACTTTGATCATGGGGTGTAGTAAGGGTTGAGGAGCTAGCACTTAATAGCTTAACTTTTTTAGGGTATTAACCCCTCCCCTTTAACTCCTTCCACAGTTTAAACTTAAGAAGTCTTAAGGATAGATTTTTAGAATAAGGACAGGATTGCATCCTTTTCCACGCAGAACCCAATAAGGGAGGGATTGTATTGTCCCTAAGATGGACTCGGAGAAGCAGATTTATCAGTAAGTACCAAAACTCTTATTTTCTCCTTCCTCCATCTAGGGGACACTCTGACTATGGCATGTACAAAAGCTTCCCCTACAGGAGGGTATGTTCAGCTTCGACTGACGTCAAGACAGACGACCCAGGTCCGGGTAAAGGCAAGGACCCTGAGACAACAGTTCCGGACGTTGAGACAGCAGGAACGGAGTGTCGATGGAGAGACTCCAAAGATCTGAGTACCAGTGATGTCTGGGCCAAGCTGGAGCCCCCAGCAGGACAGTACCCCCGTCTTGTTTGAACTTCCGCAGGACTCGAGGAAGAAGGGAGACTGAAGGGAACAGGAACGCAAACAGGAAGGTCCACTTCACTGACAATGCATCTAAGAAGGTTGCTTTGTCATCTCTTGGTCTGGACCCGTACACCAGCAATTTGTGATTGTGTCGGGAGTACATGAGGTCCTTCTCTGGGAGGCCCCATCTGCTCACTAGGAGTCAAATCACCTCTAGGTGAAGAGACCATTCCCCGGGATGCACGTTAAGATTGGCTGAGGAAGTCTGCTTCCCAATTGAGTACTCCTGGAATGAACACTGCAGAGATGACTGGAGGGGGCCCTCGGCCCATGTCAGAATGTGTGACACGACTGTCATTACTGCCCAACTGAGTGTCTCCTTGATGATTGTCGAACTGAATCTGTACAGGAATCACGACCAGGGTTTCTCGGCATAGGGGACGACGGGTATTACCTGTGAGGGCACTGTGGCGTGGTCCTTCCGGCGGATGGGCTGGCGGCAGGCGTTGGCTGTGCGAAGTGTTCAGCGGGCACTGTGTCATTCTGGCCAGGGTAAGCCTGGTGGTGTTTCCATTCTGCTCTGGTATGGGCGCCGCCATCTTGCCTCTGGTCATGTGACTTAGCTGCTCCAGTCCTGGCGTGTCACATGCTCTTCCTGACCTATCACGATTCTGCACTGGGTACTTAAGGGAGATCAGAGCTTCCCATAGTTGCCAGGGCAAAGTGTTTCACAGCGCATGCTGTGAGAGAGTTCCTGTGCTCCTGTAAACCTGCCTGTTTGAGTGCTCGCCTGTGCTCCTGCTGGATCCCAGCTTCCAAGCAGCCAGCACCACTCTACCTGCGCCCAGTCTCCTGCTGTAACCGTCCTGCATTATTTACCCTTTCCCTGCCAAAGGACCTGTGTGTACAGTTAACCCTGAACCTACACTGCCTTCATTTACCTAACTCTCTGTTTCTACACTGAGCCATCTCAGTACAACTCTCCACTTAATTCATCAGCTGCTGCTATTCTAATAACTCCATTACCTTTCCGGATTTCACCTCACCAGTTTAAATCAGTACTGTTATCCTGTCTGCAGCCTTGCAGTGACCATTTGGATTACAAGACTTTTATTAGTTCTGCCACTACCTGGACATTACCTATACATACTTCACTACAGTTTCTAATCAACACCCACCTCTTAATATTCTGGACTTTATTTTATCCGTGTACATGTCTGCAAGTTCACCCATTAAAAAACCCACTTTTCAATTTAAATCTGTTCAGGTGTCTGATCCTATTTCCACCCCGGGTCCACAACAAACTCAGATCCTAAAAACAGGTTTCCTTTGAAGTATGTGCTGGGCCATTTTGAGGGCCTGTAGACAGCTCGAAGTTCCAATATGTTGATTGGCAGGGTTGATTCGACTGATGTCCAACAGCCCTGAAAGGAGTGCGGACCGGCCACTGCGCCCCAGCCTGGAGACTGCCGTCCATTGTCAAGATTACTCAGTCCGGGATCCAAAAGGGGTGACCGTTGGTTAGATGAGATATCTGTAGCCACCAAGACAGAGACCGACACACCTCCGGAGAGAGCACCATCATCTGAGCTCTGATCCGATGGGGTAACCTGTTCCACCTGGAAAAGACCAGCCTTTGCAAAGGCCTGGAATGGAACCGAACATATTCCACCATGTCGAAGGTGGACACCATGGATCCCAGAACCTGCATTGCCGAGTGGATCAATGCTCAGTGACTATGGAGACTTCTACGCATTTGTAGTTGAAGTGTGGAGATCTTGATTGATGTCAGAAAGATTCTCTGATCCAGAGAATCCAGCAGTGCTCCTAGATGAATTATTGAGGGATTCAGGGAGGACATTTTCCAGTTGACTAACCATCCGTGCTTGTGAAGGAAAGCAATGGTTAGCTGTAGATGGCTTTAAGTGGGACTGGTATAATTATCCCTTCTTGCAGCAAGGACTGTATAGCTTTCTGGATTTGTAAGGCCTTGTTCGGGTCTGACCTGTGTAGAAAAACTGGTGGGGAGACAGTCTGAGAAATGAGAGGGCGTACCCGTGAGAGACCGGAATCGGTATGATTTACCGCCGGACCCATGCTCGGCAGTTGGAATCCCGACAGCGGCATCCCGGCAGTGGAGGAAATCCTGATCGTCCAAGGTAAGTATTCTCTAACCTAATTCTACCCCCTAACACTCCCTTAGGGGTGCCTAACCCTAACCTTCCCCCCCAGTGCCTAACCCTAATCCACCCTCTAAGTGCCTAACGCTAACCCCCCCTTCCCCTAGCCTAAACCTAACCTCTCGGGGGGGTGCCTAACCCTAAGTCCCCCCGGGAAACCTACATCTAACCCTTCCCCTCCCCGTGGCCATCCGCACTCGATGCCCGGCATCCCGGGCGTTGGTCTCCCGGCGTCGGTAAAATGACATGCGTCTAGAGTTAGACGCCTGTCATTTAAACTTTGCCAGGATTAAGCAGTCGGGAAACCGGTTGTCCGGATTAGGTCCGCCGGCTTCCCGACTGCATACCGAGAGACCACTTCTCTTACCCAAGCATCCATGGTGGTTAGACACCAGCACTGGGAGAACCAAAGAAGTCGGCCTCCCACTCTGGGAACCCCACATGGTTCAGGCTGAGGGTTTATCCCTGGGTTTAGAAGAAGGGCGTCTGGTGTTCCAGGTCTACTTGGTTTGGCTGCTCTCGTTGAGGCTGACTGTCTAGGAAAGGACTGGCCTTTTGGTTTTCCTTGAGGACGACGATTAACCCCCGGGATGCTGGCTCCCTCACCAAATCAAAGTCCCTGGTGGTCTTGTGAAGCGCAGGGTATTGTGAGCCTGCTTCCACAGTCAGCACCTCCGGTTTGTCCCCAGAGACCGGAGGTAGGACTGCTAATACGCGGGTCACCGCTCTTACCTGTCTCCGTATGTCCGGCCGCAGTCCGGGATGTTCCGCGGGGCCCGGCTAGCAAAGACTCCGGGGTCCTGCCGAGATCCCCAGGCATAAATTAGCCATTGCGATTGCATACGCAGCTTGTGTACTCACTGCGAGCAACAAGGTTAGCAATTTCGAAGTAAGGTCAGGGCTGCTGTAATTCTGTGTGAGGGGCCGATGGTACTCAATGTTTATGGAGGTTTGCAAGGTATTACGGATGTGAGATAGCGGTAGTGGGAGGCAGTGTGCGTCTCTATGCTGGCAGTGAGAAGGTATTGCGATAGCAATCATTATCATATTTTCGCCACAGACCTGTGTGCGGTTACAGAGCTGCAATTACAATAGCGATCCTTAATGAATCAGGCCCATAGTCTGAACTATTGAATCCGAAAACCACTACTTTTTCTAAGAGCCTGGCTTCAAGAGCCCTGCCTTTAATTTTAAACAATGAATGTCCCAATAACAAATGGCCACTGAGAGAACAGGTCCTGTTGAAGTAGAAGTCCACTCCATGGACCCACTACCATGTTTAGTACTTCTGAATACCAAACTCTCTTTGGCCAGTCTGGAAACATGTATATCAGTGGAAAATATAACCTAAATGAAAATCTCAAGGACCAACCAAAGCATCTATTAGAAAGGCTACTGGATGACCCCCCCAAAATGCCACTAGGTCTATATCAGGCTGACCCACCTCATACCAGACTGCTTAAGCTTCTGGTTGCAGAGACTCTTCTACTGGAAGAATGGACTGGTGACTCGGAAGTCCGCCTTCCAATTCTGTATTCCTGGAAAAAAAAAGTATGCAGAAATCACTGGATCATGAGCCTCTGCCCAAGATATGATCTGAAAAGGTTCAATCATCACCAGGGACCTCTTGTCCCTCCGTGATGCTGTAGCATTTTCTGACTGAATCCTTACAGGACTTCCCTAAATAAGAGATTGTGCTTTCTTCAATGTGTTTAGGACCTGTCTTAGATCCAGTACATTCAAAAGAAGCCTAGTTTCCTACCTGCAGCCATTGGTATTACCAGGTGGTCTTCCATTCAATTACTAACCTGGCCCAACACTGTATAGCTTCGAGATTGTGCATGTAGTGTGTGGCGTGGTTGTAGGTTTTCTGGACCAGTCCCTGAAAATGAAGGTTCCACCTAACCGTCCCAACCCTGGAGACTGGCATCGATCGTGATAACCAACCAATCCTGGTTGAGGCACTCCTGGCTTTGTTCAAGTTTTGCTGCCGGCTTCATCATGTGAGATATGGTCTTGTTTCTGGTGAAAGGATCATGAATTGAACCAATAGTTGGTTGTTTCATTTGAACATCCTGGAATGCAGCCTTGCAAACTGGACTATTTCTAACGAGAACATCATCTTTATAAAAATTGGGCTTTTGACTTTCAGAATTTTTTTTTGAATGATGGGGGAGCCTTTCTTTTGCCAAGAAGACCCTGGTGAGTTGGGTATTGAACCCATGGGCTAAAAATCTCATGCACTGACCAAGAAGCATCCTGGACTTTTGCCAGAGCTTCCCTTTAGACTGCGTTGTAAAGAATATTGTCTAAATGGGGACTAAAGCTTAATTCTATAGATTTTATTAGGCCTGCCATGACCTTGGGGATTGTTAAACAAAAGAGAAGAGCCCTGACCCAAATGAGTACGTGAAGCTAGGCATCATTGATGTCTAAACATGCCAAAAATTAGTTTACCTTATTTTCATTTATGACCATACTTACAGATTCCTTCCTGAATCTGTCTACCTGCAGTCTTGTATTAGGTCCTTTGCATTTAAAATGGGTCTGTCACTCCCTTCTGGTTTTTGGACCAAACCATTTTTTTATGAGATTTCTCTTTGTTTTTCTGGTCCTGAGAAAACGCCAGAATCCAGAAGAGCTGAAATTACTTGATCTAAGGCCAGACATTTCTGTCTGTCATTTGGTTTCTTTATTGAAAAGTACCCTCTTTGGTACAGGACCCTATTGAAGACCATCACCACTGGTCCCTAAATGACAGTAGATGGTCCCAACCACAGAACTTCTTGGTGTATGTCCTTCCTGTCAAGCAGGCTTATCTTGGAACCTAGGCCCCTTTGCTCCATTTCTACTTGTTCACAGTTGTCTTCCTCTAACTGTAAAACCTCGGAATCAGGGTCCTGTTCCCTGGTCCAAAAGGATGAAGATAATTGCCCCTGTTTAATGAATGGATCTAGCACTGAGCCAATAATTTTCCTATAAAAGATAAACTTTTTAGAAATGTCTGTCTCGGTATCCAAGATTATTTTAACAAAGAATGCAGATAGCCACCACTGCCTTAAATCAGAATCTGCTCCTACTCTGAGCTGCTCTGCAATAGAAAATACCTGGATATGTATACATCTATGCTGAGTGTTACCCTTTTGGTTAAGGGTAGGAAGTGGGTGGATCTGCTTCAACTCTGACCATCTCAATAGGGTGAGAGAGGAGGCTGTTGCCGTAGATGCAGCCAACCCACCTCTCATTAGGCAGGGTGGCCTGATCTGGATGCACTTCCTGCTGCCGGCCCATTTCAACTGTTGCTGGTCCGCTCACTTTGAGAGGAGCCCGTTGTCCTGGAAACATCCACCTCCCTCTCATTAAGCATTATGGCCTGGTCCGGATTCAACTTCCTGCTGTTATCCGTAATGGCAGCAGCTACTTTTAATTATCAATAGGTTACTTAGCGCTCACTATGGGGTGGCAGCAGATCTAGAAAAAGCGAGGTCCCCACCTCGGGTTAGTAACGCGGCTAGTGTACAAACCTACTTGTATCTGTGTATTACACTTATTTAGTTCTTTTTTGGAACTATAAAAGATAATATACAGTTAACTACCAGTAGTTCTAAATTATAAAAACAGATGACAGTAGTAAGTGGGTCATTAGTGTTTTTTCTTTGTAGTCCCTGGATAGACTGTGTGTCTTCAGGCCTTTCCAAATGTTTCTGATGTGTTCAGAAATTCTCATTCTCAATTTTCTCATGGTTCTGCCTATGTAATAGATAAATGACACCAGTGCTGTTGCATGTTATATGTTCCCCAATGTTAAACTCTTTTTGGGTTTTGTTGGACTTGAAGGAGATAGTCTTTCTCGTGGTTCTGGTAGTCAGTTTGCAGTACAGGTAGTCCCCGCAATTGAAAAAACCAGCACTAAGGGGCCTATTCATCAACACTAAAATAACGGTTTTAAGGACATTTTCCTTAATTACCGTTATTTTAGCATTCATTATCACTGATGTCTCCTGGTTAAGTCCGTCTGCGTTAATTTCCACACTCCCCATACATTAGTATGGGGATGTAGAAATTAGGCTATTCATCAAATTCTGAAAATTATGTATTTTTGGAATTTGATGGTGTTACTATACGCCACTCTCAGGTGGCGTATAGCGGGTTATACTTACCTGCTTTCAGTGCGAGCAGAACCTCCTCTGCTCCCTCAGTCGCTCACTGGTCCCTTCTCTGGCTCCGGCTGCTGCTCTGACATAGACTGTGTGTTCGTAGAACACAATAAAGTAAAAAAAACCCCAATAAAGTTTAAAAAAAAAAAAAAATCTTCAGACGGGAGGTCCGGGGTCCGCGGCTGCAGCCAGCTAGGTGGGAGAGGGGTTGGGGGTGGCAGACAGATACAGAATTACCGCATATAGCTAGTCAGTACTGCGTATGCGCCGCTATTGTGATCGTAACGGCACATGCACAGCACTGATTACAGCTGCGGTAAGTTAGAGCAGGTAGGGAAAAGTAAAACTATATACAAGTTGCGCTGCTGTAATGTAAAGTGCAATTTACCAAAATGATCCACATCACAAACTTTTCTGAATCATGAAAAAACATTTAATAAACATACAATGGAAGAAACTCATAAATAGCCATAGAAAATGATCATAAGAATCTCACTGTGGAGAATAATGTATCAAAATTGAACAATATCTGCGACTGCTCGTACAACTCTAATAAATGTATTTAAATTCGATACAATACAATTCAGTTGCTCACCGCTTGATACATCAAAATTATTGTAGTATCCCATTGATATAAATGTTGAAATGTCAATAGTTTGATGATACTTAGTGCACTGGAGCTTTTTATAATAGATGGTCGGTGTAGAAGCGCTGATTGAAATACCATGGGCCAAATGTAATAGGTTGAGAGTTTAGAAAATGTGATAGATCAGCAGTAAAACTCTCACACTAATACATAGAGATATATTTTCAAAACAGGAAACACCTGGATGAGAGTTTAAGTCTTGAGAGGTTTTTGAGTCTGAAAAACAGGCAAGTCTGCATTTTCTGTGACTTGATTACATTGCCTGAGTTTAAAAATATGACAGTTTTTACTCACATTTTCTAAACTCTCACCCTATTACATTTGGCCCCATATGTCCGCCCGAATGGCACTTCACACAATACTTGCTGGACAAGAGTTTTCCCCTTCAATTGGGTTGTGTGTGTGTGTCAGTGTTGGGCTGAGACCTGTGGTGCGCTGGTGCCCCTTTGTAGTGTATGTAACCCGCTAGGTGTAGTGGGAAGGAGTATTCGGGATTTACACTCCGCACATGGATGGTATCTGCAACAGGAGTCACCTCTTGACTGTAGGGCAGGAGTGGCAGCTGTAAGTGAGACACATACCTGGCCGACAGCGGCCTTGTGTCTCTGCTGATAGCGTATATTATCCACCCCACTCCTCCACGTCCTAATTGCCGGCTGGCTGCGCTCTGAATGGAGCTGGCACCTCTCCTGTGCAATTGAAGTCAAAGCGGTGATGGATGTTGGCAAATGATAAAAAATCCACTCCAAATAAATAGCAGCACTGGTCACAGTATATAACAGCCTCCTTCGACGCGTTTCTCTCCCCTCTTGGAGCTTTTTCAAAAATGGGGTATTCAGTCGATAACCTTCCTTTAAAACTATTGACATTTCAACATTTAAATCAATGGGATACTACATTTGGCCCATGGTATTTCAATCAGCGCTTCTACACCGACCATCTATTATAAAAAGCTCTAGTGCACTATAAGTATCATCAAACTATTGACATTTCAAAATTTAACTCAATGGGATACTACAATCATTTTTGATGTATCAAGCAGTGAGCAACTGAATTGTATTGTATCGAATTTAAATACATTTATTAGAGTTGTACGAGCAGTCACAGATATTGTTCAATTTTGATACATTATTCTCCACAGTGAGATTCTTATGATCATTTTCTATGGCTATTTATGAGTTTCTTCCATTGTATGTTTATTAAATGTTTTTTCATAATTCAGAGAAGTTTGTGATGTGGATCATTTTGGTAAATTGCACTTTACATTACAGCAGCGCAACTTGTATATAGTTTTTCTTTTTCTTCTTGTTGTGTATGTCAGACTAGCAACTGACAAACAAGTTTTTGCAGCGCTGTATATTGCATCAGATAATTCAATTCGATATACATATCTTTTTAGTTTTTCATTTTCCATTATGTTATATAGAACGCCAGGTGTGAACTGAGGATCTCAGTTTTCTGTCTTACATCAGTTCGTGTTGTGTTAATAGGTAGGGAAAAGTATCTGTTTTCAGAAAACCTGTCATCGCAAAAATGACAGCTTTTCGGAATAGATACTTATGGAGAGGAGGAATGATGAATTCCTCCGGTAATTATGTAGAACTCCATGCGAGTTCTAAACCTAATTACCTCCAGAGAGTTTTTAGTTGTGATGAAAAGGCCCCTAAGTAAGATACTGGTTAATGTGGTTTGTATACAGTCAAGTGCATAAATATTGGGACCTTGACAGAATTTTCATATTTTGGCCTCTATTCACCACCACAATGGCTTTGAAATGAAACAAACAAGATGTGCTTTAACTGCAGACTTTCAGATTTAATTTGAGGGTAATTACATCCAAATCAGGTGAACGGTGTAGGAATTACAACGGTTTCTATATGTGCCTCCCACTTTTTAAGGGGCCAAAAGTAATGGGACTATCAACTCAATAGCTATTTCATGGACAGGTGTGGGCTATTCCCTTGTTATTTCATTATCAATTAAGCAGGTAAAAGGTCTGGAGTTGATTCTAGGTGTGACATTTGCATTTGGAATCAGTTGCTGTCGACTCTCTATATGAGATCCAAAGAGCTGTCACTATCAGTGAAGCAAGCCATCATTAGGCTGAAAAATCAAAACAAACCCATCAGAGAAATAGCAAAAACATTAGGTGTGGCCAAATCAACTGTTTGGAACATTCTTAAAAAGAAAGAAAGCACTGGAGAGCTCAGCAACACCAAAAGACCCGGAAGACCACGGAAAACAACTGTGGTGGATGACAGAAGAATTATTTCCCTGGTGAAGAAAAACCCCTTCACAACAGTTGGCCAAATCAAGAACACTCTCCAGGAGGTAGGTGTATATGTGTCAAAGTCAACAATCAAGAGAAGACCACAAGAGTGAATATAGAGGGTTCACAACAAACTGTAAACCATTGGTGAGTCACAAAAATAGGAAGACCAGATTAGAGTTTGCCATACACATCTAAAAAAGCCATTTCAGTTCTGGAACAACATCCTATGGACAGATGAGACAAAGATCAACTTGTACCAGAGTGATGGGAAGAGAAGAGTATGGAGAAGGAAAGGAACTGCTCATGATCCAAAACATACCACCTCATCAGTGAAGCATGGTGGTGGTAGTGTCATGGTGTGGGCATGTATGGATGCCAATGGAACTGGTTCCATTGTATTTATTGATGATGTGACTGCTGACATGCTCATATTCAGTCTAATGCTTCAGAACTCATTGTACGGCGCTTCACAGTGCAGATGGACAATGACCCGAAGCATACTGCAAAAGAAACCAAAGAGTTTTTTAAGGCTAAAAAGTGGAATATTATGCAATGGCCAAGTAAATCCCCTGACCTGAATCCGATTGAGCATGCATTTCACTTGATGAAGACAAAACTGAAGGGAAAATGCCCCAAGAACAAGCAGGAACTGAAGACATTTGCAGTAGAGGCTTGGCAGAGCATCACCAGGGATGAAACCCAGCATCTGGTGATGTCTATGCGTTCCAGACTTCAGGCTGTAAGTGCCTGCAAGGGATTTGCAACAAAGTATTAAAAAGTGAAAGTTAGATTTAGGATTGTTTAGTTTGTCCCATTACTTTTGGCCCCTTAAAAAGTGGGAGGCACATATAGAAACCGTTGTAATTCCTACACCGTTCACCTGATTTGGATGTAATTACCCTCAAATTAAATCTGAAAGTCTGCAGTTAAAGCACATCTTGTTTGTTTCATTTCAAAGCCATTGTGGTGGTGAATAGAGGCCAAAATATGAAAATTCTGTCAATGTCCCAATATTTATGCACCTGACTGTATGTACCCCATGTCTGTGTAACTGTGAACCAGATGTTTCTTTAGGGACTTTCCTATATGTGATTGTGGGGTTGTCTGGTAGTAAATCGTTCAAGGTCTCTTCCTCTAGTATACTTTGCATCCACTGCTATGGCCATGGCTTGCCGGAGGTGAGGGACGCCCACCCACCGGCACCTAACATTCCCCCCTGGGACTGATCATGCCTATCACACACGGACCCCCGTGCTCTCTCCCCCCTCCCCCTGTTTCCCCATACCCACTGGATCCTGTATTACATGCATTATTAGAGCGGACCGCTCTCTCATAGTGCAATTTTTATTGTTTACATTAAAATATTCCTGAGAGCACTCTGACTTAAAGGATTTTTGCACATACCATTACTGACTACTGTCATCTGTGTTTCTAATTTAGAAGGCAAAGAAAGAAAGATGTGTAGGAGCGCTTGTTTGTAATAAAACAAATTCAAATGTAAATAATAATTTAATGACAATAAAAGATGACAATGATAAAGATATAGGTCAATAGCAACAACAATATCAATAGAGCATTGCTCTGTGCAATATTCAGACTGTCCTAGGTGGACACTGCTATAATAGAACTGCTGTTATAAATGAGTCTGTTCCAATATAGAAACAAGGCTTTAAATAGGATAATCCTGAAACATGCAACAGTGAAACAGTTTATCTTCTTTATAAACGTGTATGCCGCAATGGCATACACCAGCAATGATATGTAACTGCTGTTGGGGCTCACTGGATAGATGAAAATGAATGCACTTTCCTGCAAATGCCTGAGTGCAAATGATGTGCAAAGGATAGTGGACATCATTCAGAGTCGGTCGTTGCGGCCGCACAGTCGTAAGGTAAAAGGGGCCAGATATGCAAATGAAGCGCTCGCAAGTTGCGTCGTTACGATGGGATGGTTAGCTGGACGAGCGAGGGGAGGATGCGGCCGTAAGACTAAAAATACGCCCCCTTCTCGTTCCCATTACACGTCATCTCCGGGCATATAAGGATTAATCGAGACCATCGGGAACCATCGGAGCTGGTCGTAGACCTTAAGGTTGACCATACCCTCTCTTAAGCACTACGATCAAGTCAGTGTAAAAACCTCCCATGTCACATGTGCCATGACACTACTTAGTTAATTATGCACTCCCATAAAACGCTGTTTGCATAGTCAGGCACACCTGCGTTCGGATCTCCACTCCCCCGTTCACAAGCACCTTCCCCTGTTACCACCCACAAACGCCTCATCCTGTCACTCAAACTAACGACCTGGCCAAGTTGAAGGAGAGAGCAATTTCTGATCGTAATAGCTAGTTTGCGCATGCGCATTGCGAATTTTACGCATGCAAAGTTTAGCGAACATCGGTGGCGTACAACCGTGTGGCCGCAACGACCGACTCTGAATGAGGTCCAGTGTCTCTACCGCTAATAGCGGGAGTGTTTATTTTGTGTATGTGGGATATTACCATGTCCAGTATCCAGGTAGCCCACAGGGAGATGCTGCAGATGCAATCTCTGGGAGAAGGTAATGCTCTGACCACTCGTCAGCGGGAGCGTGGGGCTGGCAGGTTAGGAGCCGATGGTTTGATGCTCCATGTAGCCGGATATGTCCCCTGTGTAGGTTCAAACAACCGCCAAGTAAAGCCCAACCGACAGCTCGCGGCAGCCTCCTCATACGGCGAAAGACCCAAATAGCAGGATAGGTGACAGTCTGATAGGAGCAAGCGGAAATTCCTTGACGCGTTTCTCCGGGCAGTGAACACCCAGTTTCCTCAGAAGGCATGGTATCCGCTATCCGGTATAGGGTTTAAATTAGGGGTGAGCGGGTTCGGATTTCTGAAATCCGAACCCCCCCCATCCGAGTCCGATCCGAGTCAGGCTCGACTTTTCCCGCCTGACTCGGATCTGAAATCGAGGCAAAACGTCATCATCCCGCCTTCCGAGTCTCGCGGGTTTTGGATCCTATATAAGGTACCCGCGTCGGCGCCATTTTCTCACTCGGCTGTGGACAGTGAAGAGGGAGGGTGGGAGTTAGGGCTGTGTAGTGTAGTGCTGCTGTTGTCCACTACTTCAAAGTCCATAGGGGCTGGCTGTGTTGTGCTGTGCTGCTGTTGTTAATAGGGGCTGTGTCCACTACTTCAAAGTCCATAGGGGCTGGCTGGACTGTGTTGTGCAGTCAGTTCTCCATAGGGGCTGTGTCCACTCCAAAGTCCTGTGCAGTGTCCCAGTCCTAAAGGGGTGCTGTAGTGTTGTCCAGGGGGTGCTCTGTCCATCAGGGGTGCTCCCCCCAAGTGCTAAAAAAATAATATATTTTCTGTGTTTGTGAATTGTGTGCGCAGTAGCCGCACGTGCATCAACAAAGTAGTGCCAAGCGTGCGCCTGTGTCATAAGTAAAGGGCCGGCTGGCTTGACCGTTAAAGGGTGCTGTAACCCCCGAAAGTACACTCCAGTCCAAACCCCAAAAAAAATTATTTTCTGTGTTTGTGAATTGTGTGCGCAGTAGCCGCACGTGCATCAACAAAGTAGTGCCAAGCGTGCGCCTGTGTCATAAGTAAAGGGCCGGCTGGCTTGACCGTTAAAGGGTGCTGTAACCCCCAAAGTACACTCCAGTCCAAACCAAAAAAAAAATTATTTTCTGTGTTTGTGAATTGTGTGTGCAGTAGCCGCACGTGCATCAACAAAGTAGTGCCAAGCGTGCGCCTGTGTCATAAGTAAAGGGCCGGCTGGCTTGACCGTTAAAGGGTGCTGTAACCCCCGAAAGTACACTCCAGTCCAAACCAAAAAAAAAATTATTTTCTGTGTTTGTGAATTGTGTGCGCAGTAGCCGCACGTGCATCAACAAAGTAGTGCCAAGCGTGCGCCTGTGTCATAAGTAAAGGGCCGGCTGGCTTGACCGTTAAAGGGTGCTGTAACCCCCGAAAGTACACTCCAGTCCAAACCAAAAAAAAAATTATTTTCTGTGTTTGTGAATTGTGTGCGCAGTAGCCGCACGTGCATCAACAAAGTAGTGTCAAGCGTGCGCCTGTGTCATAAGTAAAGGGCCGGCTGGCTTGACCGTTAAAGGGTGCTGTAACCCCCGAAAGTACACTCCAGTCCAAACCAAAAAAAAAATAATTTTCTGTGTTTGTGAATTGTGTGCGCAGTAGCCGCACGTGCATCAACAAAGTAGTGCCAAGCGTGCGCCTGTGTCATAAGTAAAGGGCCGGCTGGCTTGACCGTTAAAGGGTTCTGTAACCCAAAAGTACACTCCAAACCAAAAAAATATATATTTTCTGTGTTTGTGACTTATGTGCACTATGGCTGCACGTGCATCAACAAAGGAGCAGCGCCAAGCGTGCGCCTGTGTCCCATAAGTAAAGAGCCGGCTGGCTCATTTCTTAAAGGGTGGTGTAACCCACAAAGTGCACTACTCTCCAGCAAAAATAAAAAAATATTTTCTGTGTTTGTGTGCGCTTTAGCCGCACGTATATATCAGTATAACATAAATGGAGGACCAAACTTTCTCCGATAAAAATAAAATAGGGAAAGATCAAGAACCACTTCCTCCTAGTGCTGTTGCTGCTGCTGGGAGTTGTTCATCATCCCAGAGAGGAAGTAGGAACATCACTACTTTTACTAAACAATTGACCCTCCAACAGTCCCTAGCGATGAGGATGAAGTACGACAGCAGTCATCCTGAAGCAAAACGTATAACTGAGGCCTTGACTGCTATGTTGGTGTTAGACGTGCGTCCGGTATCCGCCATTAGTGCAGTGGGATTTAGACAATTGATGGAGGTAGTGTGTCCTCGGTTCCAAATCCCGTCTAGATTCCACCTGCATCCTCAAAGCAGCAGCGACAAGCGTGCGTCTGTCTGTTAAAGGGTGGTGACACCCTCAAAGTGTGCTACACAAACAATAAAAATATTCTTCTTCTTTTTTCTGTCTTTGTGAATTGTGTGGGCTGTAGCCGCACCTGCATCCTTAAAGCAGCAGCGACAAGCGTGCGTCTGTCTGTTAAAGGGTGGTGACACCCTCAAAGTGTGCTACACAAACAATTAAAATATTGTTCTTTTTTTTTCGGTCTTTGTGAAATGTGTGGGCTGTAGCCGCACCTGCATCCTTAAAGCAGCAGCGACAAGCGTGCGTCTGTCTGTTAAAGGGTGGTGTAACTCTCAAAGTGCTCCAAAAAATAAAAAACTATTTTTTTAATGTGTTTGTGTGCGATGTAGCCGCACTTGCATCCTCAAAGAAGCAGCGACAAGCGTGCGTCTGTCTGTTAAAGGGTGATGACACCCTCAAAGTGTGCTACACAAACAATAAAAATATTCTTCTTTTTTCTGTCTTTGTGAATTGTGTGGGCTGTAGCTGCACCTGCATCCTTAAAGCAGCAGCGACAAGCGTGCGTCTGTCTGTTAAAGGGTGGTGACACCCTCAAAGTGTGCTACACAAACAATTAAAATATTGTTCTTTTTTTTTCGGTCTTTGTGAAATGTGTGGGCTGTAGCCGCACCTGCATCCTTAAAGCAGCAGCGACAAGCGTGCGTCTGTCTGTTAAAGGGTGGTGACACCCTCAAAGTGTGCTACACAAACAATAAAAATATTCTTCTTCTTGTTTCTGTCTTTGTGAATTGTGTGGGGTGTAGCCGCACTTGCATCCTCAAAGCAGCAGCGACAAGCATGCGTCTGTCTGTTAAAGGGTGGTGTAACCCTCAAAGTGCGCTCCACAAACAATAAAAATATTCTTTTTTTTTTTCTGTCTTTGTGAATTGTGTGGGCTGTAGCCGCACTTGCATCCTCAAAGCAGCAGCGACAAGCGTGCGTCTGTCTGTTAAAGGATTACATCGGTGACAGCATCCAAGTAGGCATGTCAGACAGTCCGTACCTGTACTGGCAGGAAAAAGAAGCAATTTGGAGGTCCCTGTACAAACTGGCTCTATTTTACCTGAGTTGCCCCCCCCTCCAGTGTGTACTCCGAAAGAGTGTTTAGTGCAGCCGGGAACCTTGTCAGCGAAAGGCGTAGGAGGTTGCTTCCACAAAATGTGGAGAAGATGATGTTCATAAAAAGAATTATCAACTCTTCCAGGGAGACCAGCCTCCAGAACGTACAGAGGGACCTGTGGTTCCAGCAGGGACGAATTAATACTCTGTGAGGATGAGGATGTACACACTGAAGAGGGTGAGGAATCGGTGGATGAGGAGGATGAGGATGACATCTTGCCTCCGTAGAGCCAGTTTGTGCAGGGACAGATTAATTGCCAGCTTGTTTTGTGGGGGCCCAAACGAACCAATCATTTCAGCCACAGTTGTGTGGCAGACCCTGGCGCTGAAATGATTGGTTTGTTAAAGTGTGCATGTCCTGTTTATACAACGTAAGGGTGGATGGGAGGGCCCAAGGACAATTCCATCTTGCACCTCTTTTTTTTCTTTGCATTATGTACAGTTTGGGGCCTAGTTTTTCAAGCTGCCATACTGTCTGCCACTGCAGTTTCACGCCTAGATGGGTCACGTGTTTGTGCCGCCCACTCGTGTCGCTTAGCATAGTCATCCAGCTACCTCGGTGCAACATTTTGGACATAAAAACACTATTGTGAGGTGTGAGGTGTTCAGAATAGACTGGAAATGAGTGGAAATTAAGGTTATTGAGGTTAATAATAGCATAGGAGCAGAAAAACCTACAAATTCTGTGATTTTAGCTGTTTTTATGCTTTTTTTCAAAAAAATACAGATCCAAAACACAAAACCCAGAACCCAAAACACGGAAGGGTGGTTTTGGCAAAACCAATCCAGATCCAAAACACGAAGAAAGATCCAGATCCAAAACACAAAACACGAAAAGTGGCCGGTGCACACCCCTAGTTTAAATAGCTCAGTTCATTAGTTTTACTGAGCTATTTAAACCCTATACTGGATAGCGGATACCATACTTTCTGAGGAAACTGGGGACATATCAGGGGACAGGGGACATATCCGGCTACATGGAGCATCAAGCCATCGGCTCCTAACCTGCCAGCACCGCCAGCCCCATGCTCCCGCTGACAAGCGGTCAGTGCGTTACCTTCTCCCAGAGATCGCATCTGCAGCATCTCCCTGTGGGCTACCTGGATACTGGACAGATATACATGGTAACTATCCCACATACACGAAAGAAACACTCCCGCTATTAGCGGTAGAGACACAGGGTCTCATTCAGACCCGGTCGCAAGCACCGATGTGCTCGCAACCGGGTCAATAGTTAGCCCTGCGCATGCGCAGCGGCCGCACTGCGTGTGCGCAAGCCCCGGAGCAAGAGAGAAACTCACTCCAAAGCTCTCTACAAAAGGGGCGGCTGTTGATCGACAGCTCGCCCCGTTTTGTAGGCGGGCCGGAGGGGTGGTTTCCAAAACGGAGGCGGTCCTTAAGGAACGCCTACCGTTTTGTGGGCGGCCGCACTGACATCATCAGTGATGTCAATGGGGAGTTTCCCGCTCTTTCAGAGCAGGAAGCTCCCTGGGGCTTGCGGTTGCCGAGACCCAACCTTAGGATCTCGTCGCAAGCTCCGATGGTCGCGATGGTGTTCCCCATCGCGACCATCAACCTGGTCAGTCGTTAAGCTGTGGGTGGTAACCCACAGGTTACCTAATGACCAGGAGGCCGCACTTCAAAAATGAGGCGGTCGCCCTCAATCAGAACGAGCGCTCGCTTCTTATGAGCACCTCTGAATGAGGGCCACTATCCTTTGCACATCATTTGCACTCAGGCATTTGCAGGAAAGTGCATTCATTTTCATCTATCCAGTGATCCCCAACAGCAGTTACATATCATTGCTGGTGTATGCCATTGGGACATACACATTTATAAAGAAGATAAACTGTTTCACTGTTACATGTTTCAGGATTATCCTATTTAAAGCCTTGTTTCTATATTGGAACAGACTCAGGACCTCATTCAGAGTCGGTCGTAGCGGCCGCACGGTCGTACGCCACCGATGTTCGCTAAACTGCGCATACGTAAAGTTCGCAATGCGCGTGCACAAACTAGCTCTTACGATCAGAAATTTCTCTCTCCTTGAACACAGCCAGGTCGTTAGTTTGAGTGACAGAATGAGGCGTTTGTGGGTGGTAACAGGGGAAGGTGCTTGAAAACGGGGAGTGGAGATCCGAACGCAGGCGTGCCTAATTATGCAAACGGCGTTTTATGGGAGTGCATAATTAACAAAGTAGTGTCATAGCACACGTGACATGGGAGGTTTTTACACTGACATGATCGTAGTGCTTAAGAGAGGGTCTGGTCAACCTTAAGCTCTACGACCAGTTTCGATGGTCTCGATTAATCTTTATATGCCCGGAGATGACGTGTAATGTGCACGAGAAGGAGGCGTATTTTTTTGTCTTCCGGCCGCATCCTCCCCTTGGTCGGCCAGCTACCGATCCGATCTTAAGGACGCAACTAGCGAGTGCATCATTTGCATATCCGGCTCCTTTACCCGTACGACCGTGCGGCCGCAACGACCGACTCTGAATGAGGTCCTCATTCATACCAGCAGTTTTCACTATAGCAGTGTCCACCTAGGACAGTCTGAATTATTGCACAGAGCAATGCTCAATTGATATTGTTATGCCATTGGGACATACACGTTTATAAAGAAGATAAACTGTTTCACTGTTGCATATTTCAGGATTATCCTCATTTAAAGCCTTGTTTCTATATTGGAACAAACTCATTTATACCAGCAGTTCTATTATAGCAGTGTCCACCTAGGACAGTTTGAATATTGCACAGAGCAATGCTCTATTGATATTGTTGTTGCTATTGACCTATATCTTTATCATTGTCATCTTTTATTGTCATTAAATTATTGTTATTTACATTTGAATTTGTTTTATTACAAACAAGCGCTCCTACACATCTTTCTCTTTTTGCCTTCCATTTTTTAGCAAATAGCAGACCCTGCTTGTTAGGAGCTGCCAGTTTGGTTTAGCATTGTGTTTTTGGTTGATCAGCGCACCTTTTTTCTAATTTAGAACTACTGGTAGGTGACTGCATAGCATTATTTATTTATTAACAGTTTCTTATATAGCGCAGCATATTCCGTTGCGCTTTACAATCAAGTTCCATAGTTCCAATAAAGAACTAAATTAGTGTGATACACACATACAAGTACACATACAAGTTTGTACACTAGCAGCATTACTAATTCCCCTCTGCCGCAGACTGTATTTGTTGTTCTCTTAACATAGAGCGTGCCAGCAATGCCTGCTCTGTTCTCTTACACAGTCTAGCAGGGAAAGGGAAGAGAAATAAATAAATCAGATATGCCGCCGGACAGCACATAAACGGAGCGCAACCTCCAACACATGCACAGATGCAAACACTTCCAGCATGCTGCCTCTAGCAGCCCCTGCACCACCTATTCTCTGTGGTCAGAAGACTACTTTCCCCCACCCCCTCACCATAAGGGCACCCTTCTTCTTTCACTGCATTCGGCACTGCCACCGGAGCCCTACCGCAGCCCTGAGATGTCAGACCTCCGGCTGCTGTTTTACAGGTAAGGAGAGGGTTGGTAGAGAGGGAGAAGAAAAATGGTGCAGTTAAAAAATAGTAAATAATAAAAATTATATATATATATATATATATATTTATTATACCAGCTAACCTAGTGATGACATTCTTACATTTAAACTGAAAAAGGGGTTGGACGGGAGCAAGTTAACCTGTTAAGTGCTAGCTCCTCAACCCTCACTACACCCCAGATGGAGGAAGGAGAAAAATACTTAAATCTATTTGTGTATAGACCAGTGGTTCCCAAACTGAACCGTGGCATCCTGGGGTGTCTCAGTACACTTGCAGGGGTGCCTCAGGTTGGTTGTCCAGCACCAAATCAAATTATTTATGGTCAATGTAATGTAAATATGTGGACAAACAGAAGCTCAAACCTGTCCACATACACATTACTGAACCCAAGAATGACAGGTAAGCACCATTTACTACTTTACTACATTTTTCCTGAATTTCTCAATAACAAACATTTGGCTTAGGGGTGCCGTGAAAACAATGCTGGTAGTCTAGGGAGCCGTGATTCAAAAAAGTTTGGGAACCCCTGGTATAGACTTTTCACTTTACTTAATTAATGATCATAAGCATGTATATTTACACCATGGCTTTGGGAGCCACCTAAGTGGTGCATCTCTGGAGCCGTGCTACACTTGCATGTGCACAAATTAACTGTAATTAACTTATGCTTACACACCCATGATCCACCTCTACAGGCATAGGGTAAGTTAACAAGGGTAAGTTCTTACCATACCTATCTCTTTTTCTACGAGGTCCATAGGATCCACAGGAAAAATTGGGGTATAGGTGATGACGAAGACATCCGGGCACCATCAGTTAAATTTTTTCTCCCAGGATGCAACGGGGCCTCTCTCTATACCCCGCCCGGAGTCTCCTCAGTTATGTAGCAAGCCAAACCGGAGGAGGATAAAAGAGAGAAAAAAGTCTGGAACACACTAGAATCACATTCTCACACCAAAGGAGACGTAAAACCGGTGACCAGAGCGAAGCCCATCGGAAGCACCAGTGTGCCAGGGCGGGCGCCCTGTTGACCCTATGGACCTCATAGAAAAAGAGATAACAAGGGTAAGTTCTTACCATATTTCTACTTTTCTACTTTTACTTCTAGAAAACCTTGGGAATTTCCAAAGCAGTACCCTCAAGGGCGGGGACGCTCCTGTGCAGAAAGGAGAATCCGCCGCCCGAAGGAAGCATCCTGAGTGGCAAAGGTATCAAAGGAATAATACCTCAAAAAGGTCTGGATAGAAGACCACGTGGCCACCTTACAAAGTTGTACAGCCGAGGAACCACGACTAGCTGCCCACAAAGAGCCTACAGACCGAGCAGTAACAGAGGGTGGGACTGGAAGGCCCTCATGAATGTAAGCCTCAGAGATAGTCATGCGAAGCCATCTAGCCAAAGTTTGTTTATTGGCTGGCTATCCTCTCTTGTGGAAACCATAAAGAACAAGGAGTCCGATTTCCGAAGAGAATTGGTATGATCCACATTAATCCTGAGGGCACGTACCACATCCAATGAGGCCTCCCCTGCTGAGAGGTCTGAGGAATTAAAGGCAGGCACAATAATTTCTTCATTAATGTGGAAACTAGAGACCACCTTAGGAAGGAACCCTGGGCCTGATTCAGAGGCGCTCACAAAAAGCGAGCGCTCACTCTGAATCAGGGCGGGCGCAGGTTTTTTTAGTTGCGCCTCTTGTCCGCTCACATAGCTGTGGGGTACCACCCACTGCTATTGCGAGCGGCCATGATGATGGAAGTTCTCTCACTGACATCACTGGTGATGTCAGTGGGGCCGCCCACAAACGGCAGGCGTTCGCATGGGAACGCCTCCATTTGTGAAGCCAACCCCCCTGCCACGCCTACAAAATGGGCGAGCTGTCGATCAACATCGACAGCCGCCCCTTTTGTAGTGAGTCCCGAAGCGAGTGCTTTTTGCGCTCGCGCGTGCGCACTGGGCCACCATCGACCCGCTTGCGAGCGGGTCTGAGTTAGGCCCCCAGTGCGAGTTCGAAGCACTGCCTTGTCCCTATGAAAAATTTTAAATGGGGAACGACAAGAGAGAGCCCCTAAATCAGAAACTCTTCTGGCGGAAGCAATGGCCAGAAGAAAAACAGTCTTGGCAGTAAGCCATTTGAGATCTACTGAGCCCAGTGATTCAAATGGAGGGCTCTGGAGAGCCTTAAGGACAACAGCCAAATCCCAATGCGCTACAGGAAGGACAAAGGGAGGCTGGATACGAAGGACCCCCTGCAGAAAAGTGCGGATGTCAGGAAGAGAAGCAATCCTTCGCTGGAACCACACTGAAAGGGCCGAGATATGGACCTTCAGTGTAGCAAGGCGGAGACCAAGGTCTAAACCTGCTTGCAGGAAAGCCAACACTCTGGGTATCCTAATCACCTGGGGGTCATAACTTTTTGGACGACACCATTCAAAATAGGTATGTCATACCCTGTGGTAATTCTAGCAGAAGCAGGTTTACGTGCTCTGAGCATGGTGTTAACCACAGAGCCGGAAAAACCTTTAGATCTTAAGAGGGATGTCTCAAGAGCCACGCCGTCAAAGACAGACGACCCAGATCTGGGTAGAGGCAAGGACCCTGAGACAACAGACCGGACGTTGAGGCAACAAGCACGGAGTGTCGATGGAGAGATTCCGAAGATCTGAGTACCATGGACATCGGGGCTACGCTGGAGCCACCAGCAGGACCATACCTCCCTCTTGTTTGAACTTCCGAAATACTCGAGTAAGGAGGGAAATTGGAGGAAACAGGTACACAAACTGGAAAGTCCACTTGACTGACAGAGCATCCACCAAGAGAGCACTGGCATCTCTTGTCCTGGACCCGTACTGAGGCAGCTTGTGATTTAGTCGAGAGGCCATGAGGTCCACGTCTGGAAGGCCCCACCTGTCCACTAAGAGTTGAAACACTTCTTGGTGAAGAGACCATTCCCCTGGATGCACATCGTGACGGCTGAGGAAGTTCACTTCCCAATTCAGCACACCTGGAATGAACACCGCCGATATGGCTGGTAGATGGC
Organism: Taudactylus pleione; assembly: GCA_031769625.1. Classification (NCBI taxonomy): domain Eukaryota; kingdom Metazoa; phylum Chordata; class Amphibia; order Anura; family Myobatrachidae; genus Taudactylus; species Taudactylus pleione. Next base: position 6,349,616 of record JAUIMM010000641.1, read on the forward strand.
CTTCCGTCCATGTCAGAATGCATGACACCTCTGTCATTGCCACCTGACTTAGAGTTCCTCCTTGATGGTGTAAATAAGCCACTGTTGTGGCATTGTCTGACTGTACTTGCACGGGGTTTCCGTGAAGCAACAGCCTTGCTTGCTGCAGGGCCCTGAAGACTGCCCGCAGTACCAATATATTGATTGGAAGCGCAGATCCCTCTGCAGTCCACCTTCCCTGAAAGGAGTTTGGACCCATCACTGCGACCCAGCCCCGAAGACTGGCATCCATCGTCAGAAGGACCCAGTCCGAGATCCAAAAGGGACGCCCCATGGTGAGGTGAACCGTCTGTAGCCACCAGGTTAGCGACTGGCATACCTCCGGAGAGAGCACCATCATTTCAGTCCGTATATGATGGGGAAATCCGTCCCACTTGGAGAGGATCAAAAGCTGCAGAGGCCAGAAATGAAACTGGGCATACACCACCATGTCGAATGTCGACACCATAGATCCCAGTAACTGCATTGCTGAGTGGACTGACACTCTGCGATTGTGAAGGCGTCTGCAAAGTGGAGATCTTTTCTGCTGTCAGAAAAATCCTTTGCTGTTGTGAATCCAACAGAGCTCCCAGACGGAGCATCCTTTGAGACGGAATCAATGAGGACTTTTTCCAATTTATCAACCACCCGTGTACCTGGAGCACAAGTATCGTTAGCTGCAGGTGGTGGTGAAGTACTTCCGAGGTCCCTGCTAGTAGCAAGAGGTCGTCCAGGTATGGTAACAGGCGGATCCCCTGCAGCCGCAGATTGGCTCCATGACCGCCATGACCTTTGTAAACACCCGAGGTGCAGTGTCAAGGCCAACGGCAGAGCCTGAAACTGGAAATGTTTTTGTGACACAACGAACCTGAGAAAACATTGGTGAGCTGAAACAATCGGAATATGCAGGTATGCATCCTGAATATCCAGGGATACCATAAAATCCATTCTGAACCTGGGTACCCTAAGGAATTTGTTCAGGGACCTGAGATTGAGAATAGGACGGTAAGAACCGTTTGGCTTCTGGACTAGAAAAAGGATGGAATACCCTGTTCCTCATTGGGACATCGGGACCAGTACAATGACTCCTGCCTGTAGCATGGATTGTACCACCTGTTTAATAGCCAAAGCCTAGTCCGCATTTTTCGGAAGGCCTGTGCAAAAGAATTGATGGGGAGGCCTTCTGTGGAAGGAGAGGGCATACCTCAGAGAGACCACTTCCTTCATCTAGGAATCCGTGGTAGTTTGAAACCAGTACTGGGAGAACTGAAGTCGGCTTTCCACTCTGGGGTCCCCCAGGAGGAGGCCCGTCCCGTCAAGCGGAGGGCTTGTCATCAGGCTTGGCAGCCAGATGTCTGGTACTCCAGGGCTGATTCTTAGGCTTGGCAGATTTCTTGGTGGTGGACGGCCTGGGAAAGGACTGAGGCCCTGATTCAGACCTGCTCGCTGCCGGAGGCAACTCACAAGTCTGAAGGGCGTTGGGTTTTTTTTCTGTCCGGCCTCCTGGTCGCTCGCCACCCACAGCTTTAGCGAGCAGCCAGGTGATGGTCGCGACCATCGGGGCTTGCGATGAGACCCTTGTGGTAGGGTCTCGTCTGCCGCAAGCCCCAGTGAGCTTCCGGCTCTAATAGAGCTGGAAGCTCACCACTGACATCACTCGTGATGTCAGTGGGGCCACCCCCAAACAACAGGCGTTTCATCGGCAATGCCTCCGTTTGGCCTGCCACCCCCCCTGACCCGCCTACCAAATGGGGCGAGCTGTCGATCAACATCGACAGCTGCCCCTTTTGGATGTGAGCGCTGGAGCGAGTGATTTCTCGCTCGCTCCGGGGCTCGCGCGTGCGCACTGCGCGGCCATTGACCCGATTGTGAGCGAATAGCGCTTGCGAGTGGGTCTGAATCAGGCCCTGAGTTCTAGCCTAACCTGGGGCCCGATAGGTCCGAAAGGACGGAGTCCGAATCCCCGAAGAAGCTGGAGCAGAAGGCAGGCAAGCTGACTTAGCTCCTGCAAAGGTATTCATAATCTTGTCCAAATCAGGGCCAAACAAGACTTTACCGCCATAAGGCAAACATTCCAACCCCTTCTTGGATTCTGCATCAGCTCTCCAAGAACGGAGTCTCAGAGAACGGCGAGCCACAATGGCTGCTGAGGAAACCCTTGCATTTATTAGGCCAATATCCAACGCTGCCTCATTTATATAGGTAGCCGAATCTCTGAGATTTCCCACCAGATTCAGCTGTTCCTTGGTAGCATTAGAAGCTAAGGATGTTTCAAGGCTATTAGCCCAACATTCCATGGCCTGAGCCACCCAGCAAATGGCCATAGCTGGTTTGCACGCAGCCCCCGAAAGGGAATAAACAGATTTAAGGCATACCTCTACCTTGCTATCTGTAACATCCTTCAGGGACAACATGGAAGGCATAGGAAGCGTTGCGCTTCTTATCAAGCGCATGACATGGGAATCCACCACCGTCGTAGTCTCCCATTTGGAAAAATAATTCTCAGCAAAAGGGTAAGCAGAGATTAGACGCTTCTGTGGTTGATAGCGCTTTCAAGGCGTTTTACAAGCTACCTCCAAATGATTCACCAATTGGTCAGACAATGGGAATGTAGCCTCAGTCACTTTTTCTTCCATGAAATATGCATGCCTAGATTTAGGCGCAGGAGGCTCATCCTCCTCAATGATCAGGCTGCTTTTACAGCTTGTATTAGCCCTGGAATATATATATTAGACTTGACCCCTGCCTCCAGAGGTAGCTCAGAGTCAGACTCATTCAGAAGCAGTCCATCATCAGATGACACATCATCATCATCATCATCATCCTATAAAGTAGATTGAGATGATAGCAAAACCCTTTTAGCTGGTTTGTTGATAGGTGCGCCCTGCTGGCGTACCTCAGTCGCACCCTGCAATATAGCAGGAACTGTATTAACCCACTGTGGACACATAGGAGGGCCTGCTAAACGCCCATGGCGGCTCCCGCTGAATGGCCAAAGCCTCAGAAGGACCCGGGGCAGTGTAACACCGGAAACATAACTCCTCAGAGGCTATGTCCCCTGCCCCTAACACTGCTGTACATTTTTTACAGAACAGTATAATAGGAGTTAACTTAGTCATATCACTCTCACTGCCAGACATAGTAAAGAGGATCACTTAATCAGAGACTGAGGGCCTGATTCAGACCCGCTCGCAAGCGAGTCGATAGTGGCCCAGTGCACACGTGCGGCGTGAGCCCAGGAGCGAGTGAGACCTTCACTCGCTGCGGAGCTCGCAGCAAAATGGGCGGCTGTCGATATTGATCGACAGCTCACCCCATTTTGTAGGTGGGTAGGGGGGATGGCTGAACAAACAGAGGCGTTCCCGAAGGCGGCCCTACTGACATCACTCGTGATGTCAGTAGTGGACTTCCGGCTCTATTAGAGCTGGTAGTCCACTTGGCATTGCAAGGGCAGAGACCCTACCACAAGGGTCTCCTCGCAATGCCGATGGTCGCGATAATCGCGAAAATCACCAGGCCACTCGCACAAGCTGTGGGTGGTCACCAACAGCTGTGCGAGCGGCCTGGAGGCCGGAACTGAAAAAAATAGGGACGCTCTGATACAGAGCGAGCGCACGCAAATAGCGTGCGCCTCTGAATCATGCCCTGAGTGTCAGCTGCGACTTGTGCCACACCCGCACCACACCCGTGCATATGGCCTTTTCAGAATAGCAGAACAGGTACAGAGATAGCAACAAAAGATAGTTTTTTAGCAAAGAAAACAGACAGAGCTAGCATACAGTCTCAAACAAATGCAGAAAACAATAATACCTGCACTTAATGGCACTTCCTTAAGGTGAGCTCAGGGAGGACAGAAACCTCCCACTTAAATCAACTACAAGACAGCGTCTAGTAGGACAAGAAGTGCTACATACACTGACCACCAACCAGAGGAGAGGTATGTAGGGGGACCCGTACTCCGCACTGCCTGTGGAGATCAGCGACACACAGCCAGGAGAATGACCATCGAAGAACTCATGGGGAGGCGGAGCCGGAAACAGGAAGCTGTCACAGATCAAGCCAGACCACAGTGGAAAGGCGTGTCCACCAGCGGGGAGGAGCCGCCTGTTAGACAGGGAACGCTGTCTCCCCTGGCCAGAGTGTAACCCCTAGGATGCTGAAGTGTTCTGAAAACTCCAGTCTCAGGGGGCGTGGCCAAGACGGACATGGAGTAGCTAGCACTAAGCTGAGCTCTCCAGCCGCGATATCCGCTGCCAACATCCAGACCTATGACAAGCGGTGCCCACTATACTTACCATGTGGGGGAAGGTGTGCTGCCTCTGGGGAAACAGTTTGAGCCACTTCCCATCTCCTTCTGTCCGTCCGCGCGGCTCCGTGTGCTGTTTCCTCCTGCCTCTGCACGTGGCCCCGTCTCCTGCTGCGGCTTCCTGTCCTGCCACTGAGTGTCACGGCCAGGGTATTTCAGCATGGCGCTAGGCGAGTGTTACCTGTGAGGTCGTTGTGGCGCGGGCTGTCTGGTGGCGGAGCTGGTGTCTGGCGGGGGGCTTTGGCTGCATGCGTTGTTGTGCGTGTATGTTGTCACTCTGCGCTGGTAAGGCCTGGAGGCGTCTCTGTTCCATTTGGCATGGGCGCCGCCATCTTGCCTTCTGGCCATGTGATGCGACTGGCCAATCCTGGTGAGTCACATGTTCCCTCCGGCCAGTAACAGCACGGCATGGGGTATTTAGGAAGGGTCAGTGCCTTCCTTCTTTGCCAGTGCAACGTGTATCTCAGCCTAGCTGAGAGGGAGTTCTCTGTGCTTATCCTGTTCCTGTGAATTCGCTGTCTGCCAGTCTGCCTGTCAGCTCCTAGCTTCCGCTGGACTACCCCGCTTCCTCCATCACCCTTGCCCATACCTGAGTGCCTGAGCCTGCTGAAATCCTGCTCATTTTCTTTAGTTCACTACCTGCATACCTGGCTTATTATTTCCTGCATCACTACCTGCATACCTGCTTGATTATTTTCAGTCTCACTACCTGCACATCTGGACAGCTCTAATTGTTTCTACTTGGACATTAACCCATTACTCCCACCACAGAACTCTTGTGCACATTTATATATTCCTGGATTTTTATTTACTGCCATATTTTATGTCTACTCAAGCACTTATTAAAAAACCTAGCTTTTTATTCAAACCTGCTTCTGTGATCGCTCCTGCTACCACCCTGGGTCCACAAACAACCCAGAATATAACACTGAGCTCCCTGGAGTTGGTGTTTGCCGCGTGTGCTGCTGTGGGATCCTGCAGCCGCCGGGGATATTTGCGGGGCACGTGCCTCCTCCTCCTGCCCTTCCATTGCCGGGTGCATCCTGGGACTGTTGCTGGCCTCATCTGCCGCGGGGGGACCCTGTAGCCTGCCGGAGCTCGCTGTGTACATAGTGGCAACTACAAGTGAGTGCCTGATCACCCCCTCATCTTCCTCGGACCTCCTGAGCAGCGGTGCTGTTTAGCCCTCCCCTTGCTGTACAGTGCTGGCCATAGTGCTTTTCTGGGGCTACTCAGTGCTGTTATCTCTGGGGCTGTGAAGCTTTATCCTGTGAGCCTGGTAGCGGCCATTTTTTTCCTCAGTTAACCCATTGACTCTCTGCCTGCAGTAGCTCTCTATATCCCTAGTCTGTTTTGTCCTTCAGCTATGGGGAAAACAAACCATACATCAGCTGCTGCTAAACTGGAACGCTTCTCTCGTAACCCTGTGTCTAATACTCCACAGAAGGAAAATCCTGTAGAAACGCCCGATCAATCACCCCCTTTAAATACAGCTCCTCCTGCTGCGCAGACCCAGGAGATCACCTTACAGCAGGTGTTGGATGCTGTAACTACCAGTGAGAAGCGCTTAGCTGACCAGATTGGCTCTGTACAGTCCGATCTGACTGTTATTCATCAAGATTTACAGCGTGTTCGCGAGAGGGTTGGAGAGACTGAGACACGGATTTCCACCTTGGAAGATTCGTTCTCCCCACTTAAAGTACGAGTTAATACCTTGGATTCTCAAATGTCGGCCGTGCAACGTAAATTGTCAGATATGGAAGGGCGATTATGTCGCAACAATGTTCACTTCATAGGATTGCCGGAAAAGGAGGAAGGAAATAATCCTGAAGAATTTTTAGAAAAATGGCTCCTGGAAGTTTTTGGTCGTGATGCTTTTACTTCTCACTTTGCAGTGGAACGGGCTCATCGCGTTCCTACTAGGGCACCGCCACCTGGAGCACCTGCCCGCACGTTCATAGCCAAATTCTTACACTATCAAGATCGTGATTCGGTCCTCAGGCTAGTTCGTGTCAAAGGTCCTATGGAAAGGAATGGCTGTCGGGTCTCAGTATTTCCTGATTTTTCTATTGATGTGCAAAAGGAGAGAGCTCAATGTATACCAATTAAGAGACGCCTGCGTGAATTGAATCTCCCATATGCAATGTTATTTCCGTCGAAGCTAAGAGTTATTGCTGAGGGGGAAACAAAGGGCCTGATTCAGACCCACTCGCGAGCGGCTGTCCGCTCGCAAGTGGGTCGATGTTCTGGACCGAGCATGCGCACGACGGAGGGAGCTCCGTCGTGCGCATGCGCCAGACGCGACGAGCGAAGGAAAGTCCTTCGCTCGTTGTGTCCGATCAAAGGGGGCGTGCTGTCAATGTTGATTGACAGCACGCCCCCTTTGGTAGGCGTGCCGGGGGCGTTCCCACGGGAACGCCTCCCGTCAAAAGCCGGCCCACTGACATCACTAGTGATGTCAGTGGGAGTGATTTTGGCTCTGATAGAGCCAAAATCACTCCGGAGCTTGCGGTTGAAAACCTCAACCGCAGGCTCCGGCTCGCAGTTTCGATGGTCGCGATGGTCACGACCATCGCGGCCATCAAACTGCACGCTCGTATAGCCTGTGGGTGGTCACCCACAGCTATACGAGCGTCCAGGAGGACGCTCCTTTTTCATGGAGGCCGGCCCTCATTCAGAGCGTGCGCTCTGCTCAGAGCGTACGGCTCTGAATGAGGGCCAAAGTTCTTTATGTCTCCGAAAGAGGCTGCTCTATGGCTAGATCGCACCAGGCCCGGTCGCAGACAGGTGGCTGAAGACTAATTCAGATGGACCATAACTTGCCTTGAACTCACGTAACTATGTTTTGATTCTGAGTACTGTCTGTTGCTCTTATATAGGCTGAGCGCTTATGACTTGCTGTGATCTCCAAGTTATTAACTATTTGTTGATAACAAGTCTGATAGTATTACGAGATCACTATATTTACATCTGTTACTGATTGCAACTAACGACTATTGTTTATTTGTCGGTTTATTGCCTTGTATTCCGATTGCGCTATACAAGCTTATGTCACCTTTCTGCTGTATGTATTATATTTGGGTTTGTGCACCTTCCCCTGCTATTGTATGTTCTTTGTTTTTTTTTTTTTGCAGGGGCACCGAGGGTATTATTGGCTGGAGAGTTCCCTCATGTCTAGGGGTCATTTAAATTCTTTGCTCCATACTCTGTAGGTGGGTTGCTATAACAGGATAATTGTTAGGAATTATAGTTAGGGATTTAGGTATGCCGAAGTTGGGGTTAGGTATACGGGTTGGGGTTTTTCTTTTGCTTTTTTGTGTGTCTTGAGGGAAGTTTCTATAGTGAGGTCATGTTAATTTTTTTTGTATCACAATTTTTTTTTATGCATATACCATTGTATATTTAAAGTACTTATTTGATTGTTTCGCACATTCTAATGCTATTTTGTGGGCTATCCGCTATTTATTGTTGCTATTATCTGTTGATAATCTGGAATGATGGCTACTCCATTGAGAATTGTATCTTGGAATGTCCGAGGGCTTAATGATAAAATTAAAAGATCCTTAGTCCTCCGGCAGCTCCGACAATATGGTTCTGACATTGCATGCCTCACTGAAACACATTTGCTGGGGGGTAGGTTTATGTCAGTAAAAAAAATGTGGGTTGGCTGGGCTTACCATACGTCACACACTTCATCATCCAGGGGTGTTTCAATCCTTATACGCAGATCACTTGGTTTTGAGTTGGTTTCCCTGCAAAGTGACCCTTGGGGACGGTATGTTTTTTTACAATGTCGAATAAATGCTGCCCCCATTCTTTTACTGGCTACATATATCCCACCTCCGAACTCATCTGAGGTTATGAAAAAAGCAGCTAAATACATGGCTAGATTCCCAGATACACCTGTGATCTGTGTGGGGGACTTTAACAACGTAATGGATCCTGTTCTTGAAAGGCGGAGCAATGCCTCTGGTTCCTCTTTCTCCAGTAGTGGTCGCTTCGTGGCCCTTGTGGCAGAGCTGGGTTTAGTGGATGCTTGGAGAACGAGACATCCAACGGAGAAACAATATTCCTGTTTTTCACATAGTTATCATTCGTTCTCCAGGATTGACCTTGCCCTGATCTCCCCCAATCTGTTGCCTAAACTTCAGGCAGTTTTATACAAAGCAAGAGGGATTTCAGACCACTCCCCATTAGTACTTGGGTTGGACCTGATTGGTCATCGCGGACATTCCTTCTGGAAGCTCAACCCCTTTTGGTTAACCCGTATGGGAGCGGGGTCGGAACTAGAGGCTACCTCGGGTGAATTCTTCTCTAATAACCATGGCTCGACTTCTGCTACGGTGGTTTGGGATGCCTTTAAATCCTTCTTAAGGGGTACCCTGATTAGACGTGTGACCGAATTAAAATCTTCCTACAAGCATCAGGAGAAAGAGTTAGAATCCTCCTGCAGGGATTTGGAGGCAGCGTATTTGTCTGATGGGCAGGACTCTTCCAAACTTGCTTGGCTCGCCACGCAGAAGGAGTGGAGTGACTTGCTATTGGCTAAGACCCAGTATAGGCTGTTGTTTGCAGCACATTCCCAGTATGCCTTGGCTGACAGGCCGGGTAGCTATCTTGCTAATTTGGCACGTGCAGAGAGGTCCCCTGTAGCTGTGGTTGAAGTTCTTGATTCTGCTGGGGTGGCCCAGATACAGACCCCAGATATTGCTGCAGTCTTTGTACAATTATATAAGGCTTTGTATACTTCTAGACTGACCTGCACGTTAGACGATGTACAATCCTATCTCGCAAGTATAGTACTCCCCACTATGACTGCGGAGGATGGGGACCCCTGACTCGAGAGGAGGTAGATGAGGCTTTGCGTTCATTCCCTGGTGGTAAGGCACCCGGGCTAGATGGAGTTCCGATTGAGCTGTACAAGAAGCACAGTCAGTTTTATGTCCCACGTCTCCTTGACTTGTTTAACCAGTTATATGAGGGCACTGCTCTCCCACAATCTATGTCAGAGGCTCTTATTGTAGTTCTGCCTAAACCGGGGAAGGATCCGAGGCTTTCTGACTCTTGCCGACCCATATCCCTTCTCCCTACAGATGTTAAAATTTTAGCTAAATTATTGGCCATTCGATTAGGTAGGGTAATTTTATCTGTTGTCCACCCAGAGCAGACAGGGTTTATGCCCGGCAAGTCCACATCCATTAATTTACGGCGTCTTTTCACTCATCTGCAGGTCTCTCGTGGGCAAGGGTCCTCCCAGCGGCGTCACTAGGGGGGTGCGGGGGGTGCGGCCCGCACCTGGTGTCACCCTTCAAGGGGGTGATACCAAGAAGAGCAGCACGTCACACCCGCCTGTGTGTGTGTCTGGACGCCGGCCGCGATGACGTCATCGCGCACACCGGCTCCGCTTGTCCTTCTGGGAGCCGCTCAGCCTGCTGGAGAAGGAGGAGGGACTACGGACCTGAGCGCGCTGCGTGTCAAGAAAAGAAGAACTTGGAAGCCAGCCAGGAGTCAAGTGCACAGTGCGCACCCCACCCGGACACACCCAGAGGTAAGTACTGAGTCACTGCACAGGGGGGGCACAGTATAAGGGGGATTACTGGGGACCGGGCCACCATTGGAGTTCCATGCTGGGACACTGTATAAGGGCACTACTGGGGGCCATGGGACACAATATAAGGGCATTACTGAAGGCCTGTGTCACGGCCAGGGTATTTCAGCATGGCGCTAGGCGAGTGTTACCTGTGAGGTCATTGTGGCGCGGACTGTCTGGTGGCGGAGCTGGTGTCTGGCGGGGGGCTTTGGCTGCGCGCGTTGTTGTGCGGGCCTGTTGTCACTCTGCGCTGGCAAGGCCTGGAGGCGTCTCCATTCCGTTTGGCATGGGCGCCACCATCTTGCCTTCTGACCAGGTGATCCGGCTGACCAATCCTGGTGAGTCACATGTTCCCTCCGGCCAGTAACAGCACGGCATGGGGTATTTAGGAAGGGTCAGTGACTTCCTTCTTTGCCAGTGCAACGTGTATCTCAGCCTAGCTGAGAGGGAGTTCTCTGTGCTTTCCTGTTCCTGTGAATTCGCTGTCTGCCAGTCTGCCTGTCAGCTCCTAGCTCCCACTGGACTACCCCGCTTCCTCCATCACCCTTGCCCATACCTGAGTGCCTGAGCCTGCTGACATCCTGCGCTTCAGTTCACTACTTGTATACCTGGCTTGTTTATTTTCAGTTCACTCCCTGCATACCTGGTTTGATTATTTTCAGTTTCACTACCTGCACACCTGGACAGCTCTAACTGTTTCTACTTGGACATTAACCCTTTTACTCCCACCACAGAACTCTTGTGCACATTTATATATTCCTGGACTTTTATTTACTGCCATTATATGTCTACTCAAGCACTTATTAAAAATCCTAGTTTTATTTTCAAATCTTTCTTCTGCCATTCCCAAGGAATATCAGATGTTCGCCGACGTTTTCTCTGAACAACAAGCAAATATCTTACCCCCTCATAGGGAATGGGACTGTCCAATTGAATTGATACCTGATAAGATACCACCTCGCGGTCGTACCTATCCGCTGTCCTTGCCTGAGACTCAAGCCATGACCGAGTACATCCGGGACAACCTGGCAAAGGGGTTTATTCGCCCCTCTACTTCACCTGCCGGAGCTGGGTTTTTCTTCGTTGGCAAGAAGGACGGTGGTCTAAGACCATGTATCGATTATCGAGGCCTTAATGACATTACTGTAAAGAATCGATACCCTCTTTCCCTGATTACTGAGTTGTTTGATAGGGTCAAGGGCTCTGTAATTTTTTCTAAATTAGATCTAAGAGGGGCTTACAACCTCATTCGTATCCGAGCTGGCGATGAATGGAAGACCGCTTTTAATACCAGAGATGGACATTTCGAGTATTTAGTAATGCCTTTTGGATTGTGTAACGCCCCTGCTGTCTTTCAAAGTTGCGTTAATGAGATTTTCCGGGATCTGTTATATGTTTCGGTTGTTGTCTATCTGGATGACATACTAATTTTCTCACCCTCTGTGGCTAAACATCAAGAACATGTTAAAGAAGTTCTGACCCGTTTGAGAGAAAACCACCTTTACTGCAAACTGGAGAAGTGCGTCTTTGGAGTGCCCAGTGTACCTTTTCTCGGCTATGTAATATCTGGCTCCAGTTTAGAAATGGACCCTAAGAAAGTACAAGCAATTCTGGATTGGACCCGACCTCAGACACTGAAGGCTATCCAGAGATTGTTGGGCTTCGCCAATTATTATAGACGCTTCATTAAGGGATTTTCTACACTGCTGGCTCCCATTACAGCCTTGACCCGCAAAGGTGCTAATCCTGCCCAATGGTCACTTGAGGCAGTCTGCCTTTCATCTTCTAAAACAGGCCTTCATCTCAGCACCAGTTCTTCGACAACCAGATCTGGACAGGCCTTTTTTGTTGGAAGTAGATGCATCATCTGAAGCTGTGGGAGCAGTCTTGTCTCAACGTTATGAGGACAACCGAGTCCATCCGTGTGGGTTCTTTTCTAAAAAATTCTCACCTGCCGAAAGGAACTACGCCATAGGTGAGCAAGAACTACTAGCTGTAAAGTTGGCGTTGAAGGAATGGAGATATTTGCTAGAAGGCGCCAAGTTTCCATTTACTGTATTTACGGACCATAGAAATCTCCTATTTCTCAAAAACCTCCAATGTGTGAATCCTCGTTTGGCCCGCTGGGCAATATTCTTTGCCAGGTTTCAGTTCACCCTGACCTTCCGGTCTGGAGCACTTAACCAGAAGGCTGATGCCCTATCGAGATCTCTCCTCTGTGATGATCAATCTGAAAATCAAAGCAATACCCCTGTCTTGGAATCAAGAGTTTTCGCCGCATTACAACTTCAGCCTCCTACGGGAAAATCATTTGTGGCCCCGGAATTAAGGAAGCAGCTTCTCACTTGGGCACAATCCTCTCGCTTCGCAGGGCACTCAGGCACTCGGAAGACCTTGGAGTTCCTGAAAAGACACTATTGGTGGCCTTCTATGAAGGCAGATATAATGGAGTTTATCTCTTCCTGCTCCTCCTGTGCCCAGCATAAATCATCACGACAAGCTCCAGCTGGGGAATTGCTTCCATTACCTACTCCATCACGTCCATGGACGCATCTCTCCATGGATTTCGTCACAGACCTGCCAGTCTCTCAAGGTTTCAACACTATCTGGGTTGTAATAGACCGATTTTCTAAGATGGTCCACTATATACCGTTGAAGAAGTTACCTTCTGCCCCTGACCTGGCACAGTTGTTTGTCCAACACATATTTCGTCTACATTTCCTGCTGAAATTGTCTCTGACCGTGGTGTGCAGTTTACTGCAAAATTCTGGAGGGCTTTGTGTTCTGTTCTTCAAGTGAAGTTAAACTTTTCCACGGCCTACCATCCGCAAAGCAACGGCTCCACCGAGAGAGTTAATCAAGATCTAGAGACTTTCTTAAGAATTTTTATGTCATCTTCCCAGGACAATTGGGCTGCCTTGCTGCCGTGGGCTGAGTTTGCACATAATGCTTCTTACCACTCGTCAACTAACCAAACGCCATTTCAGGTTGTATATGGCCTTCATCCTCGTGTTCCCGAATTCCGAAGCCTGCCTGTTTTCGATGTTCCGGCCGTGGAGGACACGGTGCGGAATTTTGCTGCCATCTGGACTCAAGTATGGTCTGATTTGTTGAAGGCATCCTCTCGCTATAAGACCCAGGCCGATAAGAAGCGTAGAATAGTTCCACGCATGCAAGTTGGAAGCCAGGTCTGGTTATCCACCCGGAATCTTTGTCTGAGGGTTCCTTCTATGAAATTTGCACCACGCTTTATCGGTCCCTTCTCCATAACAGAAGTCATTAATCCAGTGGCCTATCGTTTACAGTTACCCCCATACCTAAAAATCCCTAATTCCTTCCATATTTCCTTATTGAAGCCCCTGGTCCTGAATAAATTCCATAGTGCTCTACCTGCTTCTCCTCGAGTCCAGACGGAGAGAGGAGTTGAGTTTGAGGTCGCCCAGATCTTGGACTCTCGTCTACGCAGAGGTCGTCTACAGTATTTGCTGGACTGGAAAGGTTACGGTCCAGAGGAACGTTGCTGGACCGATGCTCGTGATGTCCACGCTCCCACGCTCATCAGGAGATTCCATTCTGCCCATCCGGAGAAGCCTGGTGAGTGTCCTGAGGCCACCCCAAAAGGGGGGGGTACTGTCACGGCCAGGGTATTTCAGCATGGCGCTAGGCGAGTGTTACCTGTGAGGTCATTGTGGCGCGGACTGTCTGGTGGCGGAGCTGGTGTCTGGCGGGGGGCTTTGGCTGCGCGCGTTGTTGTGCGGGCCTGTTGTCACTCTGCGCTGGTAAGTCCTGGCGGCGTCTCCATTCCATTTGGCATGGGCGCCACCATCTTGCCTTCTGGCCAGGTGATCCGGCTGGCCAATCCTGGTGAGTCACATGTTCCCTCCGGCCAGTAACAGCACGGCATGGGGTATTTAGGAAGGGTCAGTGCCTTCCTTCTTTGCCAGTGCAACGTGTATCTCAGCCTAGCTGAGAGGGAGTTCTCTGTGCTTTCCTGTTCCTGTGAATTCGCTGTCTGCCTGTCAGCTCCTAGCTCCCACTGGACTACCCCGCTTCCTCCATCACCCTTGCCCATACCTGAGTGCCTGAGCCTGCTGACATCCTGCGCTTCAGTTCACTACTTATATACCTGGCTTGTTTATTTTCAGTTCACTCCCTGCATACCTGGTTTGATTATTTTCAGTTTCACTACCTGCACACCTGGACAGCTCTAACTGTTTCTACTTGGACATTAACCCTTTTACTCCCACCACAGAACTCTTGTGCACATTTATATATTCCTGGACTTTTATTTACTGCCATTATATGTCTACTCAAGCACTTATTAAAAATCCTAGTTTTATTTTCAAATCTGCTTCTGTGATCGCTCCTGCTACCACCCCGGGTCCACAAACAACCCAGAACATCACAGCCTGGCTATGGGACACTGTATAAGGGCATTACTGGAGGCTATGGGACACTGTATAAGGGCACTACTGGAGGCTATGGGACACTGTATAAGGGCACTACTGGGGGCCATGGGACACAATATAAGGGCATTACTGAAGGCCTGGCTATGGGACACTGTATAAGGGCACTACTGGAGGCTATGGGACACTGTATAATGGCACTAATGAGGCTATGGAACACTGTATAAGGGCACTACTGGAGGCTATGGGACACTGTATAAGGGGCATTACTGGAGGCTATGGGACACTGTATAAGGGCATTACTGGAGGCTATGGGACACTGTATAAGGGCACTACTGAGGCTATGGGACACTGTATAAGGGCACTACTGGAGGCTATGGGACACTGTATAATGGCACTAATGAGGCTATGGGATACTGTATAAGGGCACTACTGAGGCTATGGGACACTGTATAAGGGCACTACTGAGGCTATGGGACACTGTATAAGGGCACTACTGAGGCTATGGGACACTGTATAAGGGCACTACTGGAGGCTATGGGACACTGTATAAGGGCACTACTGAGGCTATGGGGCACTGTATAAGGGCACTATTGGAGGCTATGGGACACTGTATAAGGGCACTACAGGGCCATGGGACACTGTATAAGGGCACTACAGGGCCATGGGACACTGTATAAGGGCACTACTGGGGGCACAGCTTAAGGGGCATTGCTGGGGCACTGCATAAGAGATGCAATCCTGGGGGCACTGTATAAGGGCACTATGGGGGGTCACGGCTCAAGGGGCATTGCTGGGCCACTGTGTAAGGGGTGCTACTGGAGGCACTGTATAAGGCATACTTCTGGGGGTACTGCATAATGGGCACTGTATAAGGGGCACTACTGGCGATACTGTATAAGAGGCACAACATAAGGGGCATTACTGGGGCACTGCATACTGGGCAAACTGAATAAGGGGCATAACTGAGGCACTGCATAAGGAGTGCTACTGGTGGTACAGTATAAGGGGCACTACTGGGGGTACAGCATATGGGGCTCTAATAAAGGGGGCATTGCATAATAAGCTCTAATACAGGGGGCATTGCATATTGGCCACATCTACGGGGGGCATTGCCTAAAGGGGCACTACTACAGGGGGAACTGCATAATGGGCACAACTATAGGGGATTGCATAAGGGGCACTAATACGGCATTGAATAAGGGGCATTCCATAGAGGTAATGCGAGTGCTTGTCCATCTGCAAATGGAAACTCTTGCTGCCCATTAATTTAACATATATAATAGTGCTTTATAAATTATCCATATATTAGAGTTGCTCATTTATTATAAACATATTTTCAGAGAATAAAGTGAGAGGTTTCATAGCAGTCTGGAGGAGACAGCCTAACCCTACTCCTGACGCTATTGGAATTGAGTGCTGCCTAGTTTCTGCTTTCACCTTCAAGAAATCTGCACTGTAAGCCTGAGTATGTTTGCACTGATATTGTATAGTATGCTTATTGTTGTGACTTAAAATACATAATACACATTTATATGTTAAAAGCATTGTACCAGTCTAAATTTTTTTGGGTCAGGTTGGTGGGGGGGGGCAAGGAAACTTTTGCCCTGAATAAACACTTGGCTGCAGATAAGGGAGGGAGAGAGGGTCCATTTTGTATTATTGCATAATAGAATATATTTCTTTACATGTAATCAAACTTTGATTTATAATATGATCTTACTGTTATGAGTTTAATGTGAGGAGGGAATGAGGTAGTAGAAAAAGTCAATGGAGGGTTGGTCATTGGGGACGATTCAATTGTTTTATCGCACCCTATCTCCCGCCTAAAGTGACGGGAGATTGGGGTGCGATATTCAATTGTTTTTGGGCGCCCATGCATGTTGCGCCCAAATCGACAGGGCTAAACCCGTAAAGCGGCTAAGTCCTGCTTTGGGCACCCAAACTCCCATTTAGGGAGTACATCTATCCTCGATATGCTATACAGCGCGAGATGCCTGACATGAGTGAGCCGCCAGGTCCAGTGCAGCTCTGCTAACGTTGGGCATATTTGTTTGCTAAAAATGAGTCTCAGTCACAATGCAATGTGACTACTATAGTACGCACAAGGAGACTGTGTTGATTAATTTGATATATGACACAAGTATATTGTGTCAGTATACAGATCAGAGCTTGTATTGGAAGAAAGCTGCAGCTGCTACTACTGCACTTTATATACAGATTCAGAGACTCAGTTGCACACAGATATACAAGTGTCATAAGAGAGCATTGGTGCCCCCCCATTTTTTAAATGGGTACATAAAATAGTGCACCTGAAAAAAGGCCATGGCCTCATGGGAAAAGGCCAGGGAAGAGATAGGGGAGGCCAGGAGATGCTAGGGCCAGGGAAGAGACAGGAGAGGCCAGGAGATGCTGGGGATAAAAGAAGAGGAAGCTACAAGTGAGAATGATAACAGGAAAATTGACAGGCCCGAGTAGCGCCCCCAGCCCTGCGGTGCCCTGTGCCATGGCACTGGTCGCACTACCCTAGTTACCCTGAGTGTCATATATCAAATTAATCCTCCTTTTACGTCCTAGTCACATTACGTTGCAACTAGAATGCATTTTTAGCTAGAAACAAGCAAAGAAGATGCCCAATGCTAGAAGATTCTTAAGCGACCTGGCGTATGAGGACACATCTGTATACATATATTAACATGACTTTTTTTTGTTTTTCAAAATGTTTTGTTTTCCTTTTCTAAATTTTGCATGTTTTTGAACCCTGCATTGATTTCAATATTGACTTATTAGGGGTAAAATACACACCTTTTCTCATTGACTAACAGGGTATATTTAAATTAACTTCCCCATTCAGTGTTCTGCACTTGTAATTAACCTGGCAGGGTAACAGCAGAATCACATGGTCCAAGGTTTTCCTTCATTTGCCTGTACTATTTACAATAGATTTACATTTTACATATTTTTATTTTATTTTGCAAAAAAATTCTATCATGCATTTTTACATTGTGCAGTGATATTCAATCATGCTGCATGGTGTACATAAAGCAAAGAGGCCAAGTGGATGCCAGCAAAGGAAGGCAAAAGAAACAAGAAAAAAAGCACTGAAAACGCAAGCTGGATCAATGCTTCAATTTGTCAAAAGACAGGATGATGGCCAGGGTTCATCAAAAGACACAGCTCCTCCGTGTCAGTCTCCCAATTGATAATACTAATTATTCTGATGATTGCGTGCATTCTACAGAAGAGCAAGAAGTGGAAATTGCAGAATTTAGAGCAGAAAAACAAGGAGTGGAAATGGAAGAATGTCAAGCAGAAGAAAGTGCTGAAAGTGACTCTAGCCTTGATACTGCAACGGAGATGAGTGATGTTATGGAGAAAGATTTGCAAATTTTCCATGATGTTTCTTTCTGGGAAATACCAGTTCCAGATCACTTTCGGGTTGAAATCATCAAAAAGGGAAGTACTTATTTCCAGAACAAAGATGGTCCTTTCAGTGCAGTGGCAAGGCAAGATTCAGATGGAAAAGCAAAGGGTGGTGTACGTCAGCTTTCAAAAGAGTGGTTTTACAAGATGATGGCAAATGGCGAGAAAATTCTACGGTCTTGGATGATTTACTCAGTTGTCAGCAACAAATTATACTGTTTTTGCTGCCTACTGTTTGCAGTTAGTACTACAAGTATGACATCCAAATTTGTGACTGGGTTTCAGATGTGGTGGAAACTGAACCCTAAAGTATATAACCATGAGACATCCGAAGAGCACCTATGTTGCCTTGAAAAGTGGAAAACATTAGCAGCAGGACTTAGGCTGCACAAAACCATTGATGCCAAAAGTATTTCTTTAATGGAAATGGAGAAGAAAAAGTGGAGGGACATCTTGTACAGATTGCTTGATATAACATTGTTTCTTGCCAAGCAGAATCTAGCATTCCATGGCCACAAGGAAGATGAAACTTCATTAAATAAAGGGAACTTTCTTGAGATGGTTGAGATGCTGTCAAAATATGATCCAGTGCTGAAAGAGCACCTTATGAGATTAAAACAGAGCACATGTAAACTTAAAGTGTCAGTCTCTTATCTAGCACCAAACACTCAGAATGAGTTTATAAGTGCCTTGGCAAACCATGTGAAGGAGAAGCTTGTCATTGGCATAAAGTCTGCAAACTGTTTTGGGATCATGTTTGACAGCACACCTGACATATCACAAACGGACCAGATGTCCGAAGTGATCAGATATGTAAAAATCAACGATATGAAAGTTGAAGTAAAAGAGGTATTTCTTGGATTTTTTTCTTTAAAGGGGAAAACCGCTGCTGACCTCAGTTCTGACATTCTTAAAACACTGGAAAAGAATGGACTGGACATAATGATGTGCCGCTCTCAAGGCTATGATAATGCTGCCACTATGGCTGGAATCCATGGAGGTGTGCAAGCCATTCTTAAAAAAAAGAACAGGAAGCCTATTTTTAGTGGATGTGTGGACCATTCACTTAATTTGTGTGGTCAGCACTCTTTTGCTGAAAATGCATCATGTGTGACATTTTTTGGGACTCTTGAAAGAATGTTTTCTTTCTTTGCTGCTTCCACCCATCGATGGTATGTGTTAATGGAACATATTGGAGTCTCAGTGAAAAGGCTGTCAACAACACGCTGGAGTGCTCATCATGCTGCTGTTACACCAGTTAAGGAGAAGTTTGATAAGTTTGTGGAGGCGATCAAAGCTTTTTGTGATCTACATGAACATTTGGACACAAGGGGAGCAGCACAAACTCTTTTGCCTGCTGTCTGTGATTTCACTTTTCTGTGCTACCTATACTTCTGGTGTAATGTACTTCAGGAAGTTAATCTAACACAGCAGTACCTGCAGACAAAGGGCTTAAATCTTGACAAGGTGGTGACAAAGTTAGAGGCGCTTAAACTTTTTTTTACATGATGAACGCAGTCAACTAGTGGAGCATGCAATTGAACAGGAACTTTCAAAGTCAGAAGAATATGGAATTGCAGTACAGAGAAGAGCCAGGGTCAAGAAGAGGTTGGCAGGGGAACAAGCATGTGATGCTGGACTCTCTCTTCAAGAAGAAAATAGGAGGGCGATGCTTGAGTGCATTGATCGCTTTCATTCTGAGTTTCAGATCAGATCAAGAGCCATCCAGAAAATAGCAGCCATGTTTGAAACTGTTCAAGCGAAGAGTCTCATATCTGCCACTGATGAACAGTTAAAGGTGTCCATTCCAAAATTGACCACTTTCTATGATGAGTTATCTGAAAGTGCTCTTTTAATAGAAATACCAAGGCTAAGAAGGCACCTGAAAGCAGCAAAGATTGATCTGGAAAAAGCCAAAGATTGGGTAGTATTAGATATTTTGAAATTCATAGCAGAATGGGACTTTGTAGAATCTCTACCAATCCTTTCACAAAGTCTAAAATTATTTTTGATGATCTGTGTCTGTGGCTTCATGTGAGAGGAGCTTTTCAAAGCTGAAACTTATAAAGAACTATTTGCGATCTACCATGGGACAGTCAAGGCTTTCAGACCTTGCAATTCTATCAGTTGAAAGTGAGATGGCAAAAGGCATTGACTTTGATGAAGTGATTCACAAGTTTGCAGCTGTGGAGGCCAGGAAAGGAAAGTTTTGATTTTTTTTGTGGAGATGTTCATTAAGTGCTAAAATGCTTTTGTATTTGTTACTGTTTATGTTTTTTATGGTATTACTTCAATTAAATTATCGAGGAGTGCAAATGAATACTTTGTGTGATATACTTTGCTGAATATAATACATTTAATATGGTTTGGCGTGCTGTTCATGAGAGTCTCTCTTAATGTCTTCATCCCTATGTTGCCCTTCCGAATCCTGGCTAACACATGAAAAACCTCATTGCAATGCAAAACCGTTTTACAGTCTAAGTTTGTGGCCAGTAAGTCATGAAACTGTTGAGTCAAATAATTTAAGCATTGAGTTTAGTTTGCATAACACTTATGTAAATGTTATAATGTTTTACCTGTGATATTGTATTTTAAAGGTATGTTAGTTTTGTTAGCTGTTTATTTGATTACTATTGCCATTGCATTTAGTGATATTACAAAAACAGTACTAAGGATGGGGGGGGGGTAACACCATGAGCTACCACACCGGGTGACACCAACCCTAGTGACGCCTCTGGGTCCTCCACAGTTATTGTCTCGCTGGATGCAGCAAAAGCCTTCGATTCTGTGGAGTGGCCCTTCCTATGGGAGACCATGCGCTGTTTTATGATTGGTCCTGGGTTTATAAAATGGGTTCAGCTCCTATATTCGGCCCCATCTGCTAGGGGGTCAATTAATGGCTTTATCTCCACTTCTTTTCCTTTATCGCGTGGAACGAGACAGGGATGCCCTCTGTCCCCTGCCCTGTTTGCTATAGCAATTGAGCCTTTGGCTTGTCTCATTCGGGCACATAGGAATATCGGGGTATTGGAGCTGGGGGCCAGAACAGACAAAGTGTCGTTGTACGCTGATGATATGTTGCTCTTTATTTCTGACTATTCCAGCTCTATGCCTCATGTTCTTGATCTCATTACTCGGTTTGGTAGTTTCTCGGGTCTTACAATAAATTGGGGTAAATCCTGTATTCTCCCCCTTAGGGGACCGTGCCCTGTAAGTCCGAGTGTTTCACTCCCGCTGAAGTGGGTCAATACCTTTAAATATCTTGGTATTTGGATATCTAATGCTCCCCGAGATTATGTGACCTTAAATGTGGTGCCCCAGGTGGACTATTTACGGGCTCGGGCAAAGACATGGAGTAAACTTCCACAATCACTCACCGGGCGTGTTAATTTAATTAAATGGTGCTACAACCTAAACTGTTATATGTACTCCATAATTCTCCGATTTATCTTCCCCAAAAACTTTTCCATCAAATAAATAGTTTAATCTCCTCTCTGGTCTGGGCGGATCGCCAAGCTTGCATAAAATTAGATGTGCTTACTAAGCCTCGTACACAAGGGGGTCTGGCACTTCCCCACTTTCGCATGTACTATTTTGCATCTCAACTAGAGCATTTGTGGAATTGAATAAATGACACTGACCCTCAGGCCTTACATGCTGTTATGATCTCCCAAGGTACTCCAGGCCATACTCCTCTGCAGCCACTACTTAGTGGTAATATATCTAATACTGTTACCTATACTTAACCAAGCTGTCAGAATATGGCACTCTGTCTCAAAGCTTCTGAAGACACAGGGCTTAGATCCAGCTACTCCATTATGGTGCTCTCGAGCTTTGCCTGAACTTTTGATGTTACAGACCAGGGAGATTTGGGGCAGATGGGGAGTGGTCTCCTTGGGACAGCTATATACTGCAGGAGTGCTTAAATCCTTTAGTCAGTTACAGGTTGAATTTGGCCTCCCACAGTCACATTTCTTTAGGTACCTGCAAATTAGGCATGTACTAGCAACTCAATTCCCTGATGCTCCCCCAAACATTCAAGATTCCCCTGTCAAAAAATTCTTGTCTATAAGCGGACCTCGTCGTTTTGTTTCTCGTGCCTACTCCTTTGTAATGCAGGCTCATCACCATGACGATCTGCCAGCTCTCAGAGCTAAATGGGAGGTTAATCTGGGTGCAATACAGGAACATTCATGGCAGGTTGCATTGGGATGTCCAAGATTAGCTACCACCTCAATTCGTTTCCAACAAATCCAGTTATTCCTGTTGCACCGAGTTTATTTAACCCCTGATCACCTGTTCAGGTTTGGTGGACGCTCGGACTCAAGTTGCCCTAAATGTAGTGCTCCATTGGCTAACTTTTGGCATTTGCTTTGGGATTGTCCTCAGATTGTCATTCTGGGAAAAAATACTCTGGGTAATCTCCTCTACAGGAGTTCCGCGGGCTGTTCTTACTCCTACTGTATGTACGCTTGGAATTATAAATGATCATTTGACTGATAGACACACTCGTCAATATGTACTGAATGTCTGCATGCTGGCTAAAGTTTGCATTGGCCGCTCCTGGATGGCCTCCACAGGGCCGGAGTATTATGATTGGGTATCCTTAGTCTCTACCACAATTGCACATGAAAAATATACCTATTTGGCTAGAAACGCTGAATCTAAATTTGAACATATATGGGCTAAATGGCTTAACTCTGCTCATGCTCGGAACTCACATCGCCGGCTCTCTGTCTCCAATTATACATCTGGATCTGTTATCCAATAGTACCAGTCGGGGAAATAATGTTACATAATCATTTATTGGTGTGCGAGAAAATGGGGAAAAAAATAAATTATATATAGGTAGACAATTGTTATATTTAACTATTGTATGCCAGTCTGTTTGCCTATTATAATGTGACATCAAAGATATGCTATTTTAATATCTTTTTATTTTGTTTTATGTTTGGTTTATGTTTGTTTAATTGTTGTTTTTCTTTTTGAAAATCAATAAAAAAACACCTAATTAAAAAAGAAAACTCCAGTCTCAAGTCCCAGGTGGCTTAGTGTGGACGCAGGACTCCGTGCCTGGCCATACTTGCTGTCATCCCCAGGGTGTCCCCCAACCCTGGAGGAAAAAAACTGTGTCTCGGCACGCACCACCGTGGTGTGTGTCACTTACCTGCACCCCTTAGCGTCCAGCCACAGTCTAGGAGTCCTCCGGGGTCCCTGCTAGCCAAGACTCCCGAGGTCCGCCGAGAGGCACGAATCAGTGCCGGCGTCTCAGCACCAGCGGGGTGATGATGCAGCCATGCAAATTTCCACTGGATTGTTCACGCTGACCGCACTTAGAAAAACTTTACATTTTCAGGACTGTTAGTACCAAACGAAACTGAGGAGCCTCCGGCGTGGGGGCGCGGTATAGAGGGAGGCCCCGTTGCATCTTGGGAGAAAAAATTTAACTGTATGGTCCCCGGATGTCTTCGTCATCACCTATACCCCAAGGTTTCCTGTAGACCTTCTATGGACCCTGAAGTAGAAATTAAAATAAAGTATATTTTTTCAAAATAGAAGCCAGACCCTGTCGCTGCACATTGAGCTGGGTTGTGTATCTTTATTCCTCGTAGTCTCCAAGGTACAGCGAACCAGTAAGATTCCTTAGAATCTTGCTAGCTCTCAAGGAAATTGGGCTGACACTTCTGCTTTCCATTCCACATGGGGATTCAGGTTGCAGTAGCCTAAATGCTGCTGGTCTAGGGATGGCCATCGGAGGGTTAACCATCGATGGTGTCCATTGATAGTGCAATTGGTGCTTAGCATTGACGTTTTAAAACCACCGATGGAAAACGAATCATGTCCACCCAACTATGGACATCCCTGCTTTTCAGACACAGTGGGTGCTGGGCCAATCAGGGAAGGAGGTCTAAGATAAGTGGCACAATGGGAGAGGCGGGGCTGAGTCCCATGTCATTGGATCTCTGACAATGATAGAAAAACCGACCATCGGTGGTAAATCATGATGGTTGATGGCCATCCCTATGCATATGATATATTAAAACAAGATGTCCTGTGCAGACACTTCAGCAGTACATTTATACCTCAAGGCACCAAACAGCCAGAGCATATGTAGTGGTTGGGAGCAAGGTAGAACAAGCTATATCTATGCTTTAAACTCTAATGTAAATGTGCCACATTTTGCAATTACATTTTAATTAATCTAAAGTTTCTCAACATACCTTAAACCACATCTAATGGTCATACACACGTAGCAATCAGCCAGCGATACGATATTGCTGGCTGATCGTCCTGCACCCTCCCTGGTGTGCTGGATGATCGATATCGATCACCGACGACTATAGCGACCCGCGATCAACGATTGCGGGTACCTATAGTAACCTGCTCGATATCGAGAAAGTTGACCTGCACGCAGGGCCGATGGACAATATCGCTATCGTCCATACGTGGCCGCGCATCGCTGGTCGATGGTGAGTTGGTAGGGACCTAAAAATTAACGATTTTAACGATATCGTTCAAATCGCTTTTATATCGCTACATGTGTACGCACCATAAGTTGTCCACTACACTTGTAACACCTCCTTTTATAAACATGCATATTGTATAAAGTTAGAAGTTACATTACTATTTAACATATTTATTTACTGCAGTTATATTTGCTTTAAAGTAATTTAATACCTCTTTTCCACCAAAAACCTGGGTCCGAACTGGGTTTTTAGACATGGTTGCAACCCAGGTCAGCCCCATTCACACTGAACCTGGGTCTGCCCTGCTAAACTGGTGAGGTCATAAAAAGTGGGAGGTGACTGCTCCACAACCACCAATCAGCTCATTTTAGGCATGACCCAGGTCGCATAACCCGGGTTGCGCCGTTTACACTGCACCATTACCCAGGTCCATCCTGGGTCCGGCCCTGGTAGGTACCTGGGTTGTATTGCCGGGTCACTTGACCCGGATTATTTTTCAGGAACCCCTTACACTGGGCTGCGACCCGGGTAGACCCAGCAATAACCCGGGTTTTAGCTCTGGTGTAAAAGGGGTATATTTTAAATAAGCTACTAAAACGAATATAAAATTAATTTAAAAAAAAAAACAACATAAAGCCTGGTTCCATGTTCTAACATTGCTTTTCATAAGCGCAAAAGCAAAGCATGTCAGAGCCCAATTTTAAACAACACCAATAGATTTACTCAAGCTCTTGGCTTCCAGTAGAGATATGGAACACCATCTTCCTCTTGACACTGTATTCAAAGGCAGTAAGAAAACCAGGTTCCTACGGATCATACAGAAAAGAAGATCATTGTAATATTATAGATAGTATAGTCATCTCTGATTTAATTATTTTACTGAAATATTTCATTTTGGTAACTTCTCATCTAAGATGATTTACTACTGCTACTCAAATGCTTTTGCTACTACAAGAATTTACTATACATTTAATTTGTACCCACCTATGCAAGAGAAGAGAATTGTCAGACTAAGGGGTAAATATAATAGGATGTGAATTTGAAAAATGTGTGATTCCAGCGATATTCCTGCGAGATTGGAGTCACCATATGTAATAGAATACTAGTACATGCTAACTCGCCAGACTTTCGCATCTACCGTTCTCGCTGTGACACAACCCTCCAGATGTTTCTCATATAAAACATACGCCTAGCCACATGTAATAGGCAATGAGTTGTAAACTTGCTGGAAACTCGCCAGACTGACTCGCCAAACAATAGACGGCCCCAAGGCCAGCGAGAAGAATGAAAGTTAGCATCTAAGGACTATTATGACACATATGTGGCTGATTAGAACACATGTAAACTCTATAAATACTTCACCAGAGGACATGTAACGTCTGTGTGACAGTTTAGAAATTATAGTAATTTACCTATGAGAAGTGCTGGCCAAACTAAGTTTGCCACCAATGATAAAAGTTATTTGTGTGCTTGGTTATTATAATGTGTGAATAGAAAATGTAATTTATTTACAATAAATACAGATTTCTAAAAATAAAATACAAATGTAGTTTTTACTAAACACAAAATGTGCAAAATACATAAAAAAATACAATACATTTACCGGAATGTAACCTTATATTTTACCATGTCTGTCCCCATCTGTGCCCATAAACATCCCTTATATTAGTGGAGTGGAGTAATGGGAGCAGAAGTTGGTGGAATTGTTGTTTGTCTAGTTGCTGTTGATGGTGCAGATACACTTTCAAGGTGCGCAAGCGTCTCTCGGTGCAGCATAACTACAGCTTGTATTTGCTCCATAATAACATTAGTGAGGCCTGCCTTCTCAGTTGTGTTAGCCATTTGTATGAATGTGGATTGTGGAGGAGTCGGTCCATGCCATTTGTCTAAGTTCTGATGAAATATGGCTTCACTGTCAGGTCTGTGTCAGCATAAAGTCCCTCTGCATTTGCTGAAAATCAGCCAGGAATTGGGACATTTCCACAAAACTTGGCAGCGGTTCTGACTGGGAAGCCATCTGCTGTGGGGAAGATGTAGATGGCTGCTGTTTGTCTGCCCTCTCCTCTACAGGCTCTTCTGGATCAACCACCATGAGGATGATATGCTCCTCATGTTCCCTAGCATCCATCTCTGCTGGTGGCGAGATGTGTAGGATTGTCCTGGAAAAACAAGTGTTTAAGTATTCATTCCACTTTCACATAAATCCAGAAGTAAATTCAGTTACTGTAACACATAATTAAACACGCTAGTATATTGGTTTACTGTGCTTTAACTTAACCATGCCTTAAACTAATGCACTTACCATGCATTCATTTTGCCTGGTATTAGCTGCGCTAAAATGGCAAATTCACACTGTACCACAAAAATGTTGCATCTAACATATGATAACCGCATAAAAGGCTATTAGCGGCCAAAGGCAAAGTATTTTAGGATGAAATGGTGACAAATTGCTTTTTTTTTCACTTTTTAGAAACAGCGAAAAGTAATAGGTAGAAAGCGATTTTCAGCACTTTAAAGGCTGTGGATGATTTTTGGATGCATAAAATGGCTGTAAGGTGATTTATGTATCATTTTATGCCACTTAGAAAAAACACCTCTAGCTCCTGTCTGCAAGCTTAAAACACGAGTCCCATCAAAACAACACCCCTATATATTTGACCCACATCATGTAACCAACTATTCTACTTTTTCAAGAATATCATCCCAAAAAATGACATGTAATTATTGGACAATTATTTATCATTTGAGAGGGGAGGGGCAGGAGCGCCGAGAGGGGGGGGGGGGGGGGGGGTACAGATTACCCGGGCCCGGGCCGCCCGCAGCACATCACGTTTTTTTTTTTTTTTTATTTCAACCTATTTTTTCTTTATTCTTCTTTTCCAATCACTGCAGACAACGGGCGTCAGTTCGGGGGAAGGGAGGGGAGGGCAAGTGGGGCATGGCCGCACTGTCTGTGTGACTGTCACACACAGTGTGTGTCAGTGTCACTAACTTTACTTGCAAAACAGGCAGCAGGCTGCAAGTCCCACCGCTGCGGACCTGAATCGACTGATGCTCTCGCGAGATGATGACATCATCATCTCGCGAGGCTCTCTCAGCATGCACCATTTTTCTTTAAATTGTAATTGGCAGGAGCAGCAGCAGCCTCAGAGGCTGAGCCGGAGAAGCTCCGCCTCCCTCCTTCAGCTCTGCTTCCTGTGCGTGGCTGCTGCTTGTTGTGGCAACTTGTGGGAACCTGAGAGCAGTACAGGGACAACTTGGACTGAAAGACCAGCAATCACCAGCATCCGGTAAGGAAGGTTTTTTTTTTTTTTAACTAGTGTGCTGCTGGTGTTGGTAAGGGGTATGTAAGTGTATGTAAGTGCTGCTGGTGTTGGTAAGGGGTATGTAAGTGCTGCTGGTGTTGGTAAGGGGTATGTAAGTGCTGCTGGGGTTGGTAAGGGGTATGTAAGTGTATGTAAGTGCTGCTTGGGTTGGTAAGGGGTATGTAAGTGTATGTAAGTGCTGCTGGTGTTGGTAAGGGGTATGTAAGTGCTGCTGGTGTTGGTAAGGGGTATGTAAGGGGTATGTAAGGGGTATGTAAGTGCTGCTGGGGTTGGTAAGGGGTATGTAAGTGTATGTAAGTGCTGCTGGGGTTGGTAAGGGGTATGTAAGTGCTGCTGGGGTTGGTAAGGGGTATGTAAGTGTATGTAAGTGCTGCAGGGGTTGGTAAGGGGTATGTAAGTGTATGTAAGTGCTGCTGGGGTTGGTAAGAGGTATTTAAGTGTATGTAAGTGCTGCTGGGGTTGGTAAGGGGTATGTAAGTGTATGTAAGAGCTGCTGGGGTTGGTAAGGGGTATGTAAGTGTATGTAAGTGCTGCTGGGGTTGGTAAGGGGTATGTAAGTGTATGTAAGTGCTGCTGGGGTTGGTAAGAGGTATTTAAGTGTATGTAAGAGCTGCTGGGGTTGGTAAGGGGTATGTAAATGTATGTAACTGCTTCTGGGGTTGGTAAGGGGTATGTAAGTGCTGCTGGTGTTAGGTGGGGGGGTGTAACTGCTGCTGGTATTGGGGTGTTGGTTAAGGGGGGAGGGTAACTCTGGGTGCTGCCGAGATTGGGGTGTTGGTAGAGGGCGTAAGTGTGTCTCTGGGTGCTGCTGGGGTTGGTCAGAGGGGAGTGTAACTCTGGGTGCTGCTGGGGTTGGTCAGAATGGTGGGAGTGTAACTCTGGGTGCTGCTGGGGTGTTGATAGAGGACATAAATGTGTCTCAGGGTGCTGCTGGGGTTGGCCAGAGGGGTGGGTGTGTAACTTTGGGTGCTGCTGGGGTGTTGGTAGAGGGCATAAGTGAAGTCTCTGGGTGCTGCTGGGGTTGGTCAGAGGGGTGGGAGTGTAACTCTGGGTGCTGCTGGGGTGTTGGTAGGGCTAATAAATGGTATCTCTAAGTCCTGTTGAGGTTGAGGTGTTACGCAGGAGGAGTGTGTCAGGTTGCTGCTGGGGTGATGGTTGGAGGGTGATTGTAACTCTGTGAGGCCCATTGATCATTGTATAGTTGCAGCTTAATTCCCGAAAACACCAGTTTCAACATTTCATTATCATCATGCTCCTGTGAGTGGTTGCTTCACGTGTGAGACACCCCCCCAAAGAAGTGCAGCATCGACCCCAACATGCTGTGGCTGCACCCCCTCCAGTGGGGACCTCGGGAAGTTGCTGTACCAGGGCCCAAGATTTCTCTTGGCAGCCTTGGGGAGGGGGTGCTATCCAAACTTTTTTTCTATAAATAGGGGGTTTGTCCTTAATTTACACCTGCTCAGGGGCTGCAAACAAGAAGTCACATTAATTTCTATGGAGAGTTAACGCAGGATAATATGTGCATATCATTGAATATCAAAAGAATTCTGTCTGGCCACGTTAACCCACGGAAATGGTCTATCGTGACTAATTAAATTTGGGCCTTCATGTTAAGTCTATTATATTAACAATGATTTCCAATTTGTTACAGATCTACTCGCCAGCTATTGCACCATCCATGATGCAGGATGCCTTCTTTTAGATGGTAATTTCTTCCTGGCTTGGGCATCTGTGGAAAAATGGAAGACATCACTATTTGAAAATATTTAACTGTACTTTATTTAACAATTTTAACCATAGGAAATGGTGACATAATTTGTGCTTAGCATGGAATACTATATTAAAACAAAAATACAAATGCTATATTTGCAAAGTAAGTGTTACTCACCAGGTTGTGGCTGAGAGGGCACCCGATCTGTTTCCTCAACATGGCCACCAAGGGGAACTTCAGGAGGGATGATCTGTCTAAATTCCTCCTCGTATGAGGTGATGTCAACGCGAAGGTGGAGGACTCCCACCAGTGCCTCTGGCTGCATGCAGCTCCTCCGACAGCTTCTTCTTAAGTTGTCTCTTCACACAAGAGAAGTGCTTGCGGCAGTTGTCAACATGATGTCTCATTCATTCCGCCACATTAACTGCATCACACATGCCCTGCCATAAGGCCTTTTTGTGTGCAAGGGATGTGGGGTGTGTCTGAATCCCTAGCAGACTATCCTACATTGCACATTGCATGTACCAGTGCACAATTATCTTCATAAGTGAACCGCACGTTGCTCTTGCCAGGAGCTCACTCTGTTTCCTCTTCTTTTGCCACCCTTTTCAACTAACTCAAGATACCAGCCTCTCGTCGTCACTAAACTCAGCTTCCACCCTCCTACCACTCATCACATCAGACAACAGATTAAGACAAACTACAGTAAACCTGGAAAAAAAAACAGACACTAGCACACAGCAGTCACACACAAAGAACACAGGACAAACAAACTGACAGAAAACACAAGGATAAAAAAAATACAATATATAATAAACTAGACAGACAAGAGCACAAAGACAAATGAATCAGTAATTGTATTATCCACTTACAAAACCACCGACAGGACTGCTCTCTCTCCTTTCTCTACCTAGATACTTCTAAACCCTTACTGTATAATGGGGCAAACCAGGCTTATATACTGAAGAGTTATTGATGTCAAACTTATCCAGTGCCTGCTATGGAGAGATCTTAAACCCACTCAAAGTATTGAAACTGATGGTGGATTGCAAATTTTTCACAAGTTACGACAGCAGCACCAATTGAAGTCGCAGGTAGGTATCTTCGCAGGCTAATACATCCGTAGAGTTGCTATGCATTCTCACACCAAACTCGTAGCGAGCATAGACGAGTACAATCTCGCACCAAACTCACATACCCTTAAGGACCAGACTAAATTAGCCTTATTTCCTTCCCGCACAAGGAAAGGGTTGTAGCCTGAAGGTGCCCACACACATACCGATGTGCTCACGATCCGATTTCTTGTCCAATTTCCTCATGAACTTTCACGGGAGCTCCCTTGCCGTCGTGATCACGATTTTAGAAAAAAGACACCCAATCTGTTTTACGATCTCATGATCTATCGGATCGTACGCATCGTGAGATTGGCCATAACAAATCATGAGTTTATAAAAAAAAAAAAAAAAACAGGTTCGACTATTGGTGGGAAATTTAAATAGCCATAACAATGGGAGGGGCTATCTAGGGAGTATAAAAAGCATGCACCCTTCAAACTCTGTGTACATTCTGCTCTGCTACTAGCTGAAGCTAGGTGTATTCCTGCTGAATCCTGTACATTGGCTACTGTGGTCTTTGTATTTGGCTTGCCTTTTACAGAGTTTATTCTACCTGCAAGTGTGTGCTACCTACCTGCATTCTATCCTGTTCCTGAATTCTGTACTGTTGCATCCCTATCGGTGTAGAGTGTTGGTCGCTGAAGCCGGTGTCCGGGAGATTAGGAATTGGGCCCAGCGAAGAAGGACGAGAGCATGCTGGACCAAGGAGTGGCTTCTACAAAGGGATACCCGCACTCACATGTCCCTGCTGATGGAGATCAAGGAGAACAACCCGGAGGACTATCGGAACTACCTGCGCATGGATGACGCCAGCTTCCAAGAATTGCTGCATCTGTTGATACCCCACATCCAGAGACAGGACAAAAGGTGGCGGAGGGCAATCCCTGCTGAAGAGAGACTGGTGGCTACCCTGAGGTACCTGGCTACAGGAAGGTCATTTGAAGACCTGAAGTTTGGGACACATCTCACCTCAGTCCTTGGGCGTCATCATTCCGGAGACCTGCAAAGCCATCGTTAAAGTGCTACATTACCAGTATTGCAAGGTAAGTAAAAAAAACACATCACACATTGGTTTCTTGTCTAAAGAAAACATATTTTTTTATTTTTTACTCAACATAAAGCAAAAAATAGCCTGCATTTAGTACAATGTGCACTTACCTGCAGGCAACTGAAAGTGTGCACTAAACTGTGTGCAATATCCTTTTTTTATAACAATTTTACAAAAGAACATTATCACCAAATTTTATGAATCCCAATAGGTAGCTGACTGTATGTCATAGGGTGGGTCAGACGCCAGTTTGAACAGGCCAATACACACATGGCACAAGTATACATTGTGGTCCCGGCTTCCAGCAATGTGTACTTGTGCCATGTGTGTAGTGACCTTGTCCAAATGGCGTCATCACCACCCTATCCCATGCAGCAAGCACCTATTAGAATTCATAAAATTTGGTGATATTAAAAGCAAGAAAAAATTTACATATCTGTATATTGGGGCGACTCATCCGCTGCATCCAGCAGAGCATTATACAAGGTCGTGCTGGTGCTTGGGGTGCTTGGTGGAGGAGCCATCGATGGGAAACACATCCGCATCAACCCACCTGCCAACACCGGATCATATTACTACAACTACAAAGGATTCTTCAGCATCGTTCTCATGGCAGTGGTGAATGCCAACTACGAATTTCTGTTTGTGGATGTCGGCAAGAATGGCCGTGCTTCGGATGGTGGGTCCTTCAAACAGACGGCTTTCTACCAGAGACTCGCCAACAAAACCCTCAACTTGCCCTCACTGGACCAGACAAAGCACGGCCTAAATTACGTATTCGTATACTCCAAAAGTACCTCTAGTGCGGCCAACTTGTGCGATCTTCCACAGACACTCTTTCCATTGCAGGATTTCAATGAATCCTGTAACAAATTCACATTCACTATCCATGGACATTATCTATGAAGAGAAAAAAAAAGGACATTTAAATATTTGTGTATATAGTTTTGTTAAATTTAATGTTGTTATAGTTAACATTTTTAATGTTTTAATATTTTTTTTTACAGGATTTAAAAATTTAGGGGGTCATTCAGACCCCGTCGCAATCGCTGAGCGCTCGCAACCGGGTCAATGTTTGCCCACTGGGCATGCGCACGTCGGAGCCGGCTCCAACGTGCGCATGCGCGAGACACGGCTAGCGACGGGCGTTCCTTCGCTACGGGTCTCGCACCAAAGGCGGTGAGCTGTCGATGGTGAGTGACAGCTCGCCCCGTTTGGGAGGCGGGCAGGGGGTGTGGCCGGCCAAACGGAGGCGTTCCCTCGATCAGAGCAGGAAGCTCCCTGGGGCTTGCGGTTGACGAGCCCCAACCTTAGGGTCACATCGCAAGCCCCGATGGTCGCGATGGTCTTGACCATCGCGACCATCACCCTGGTCGATCGCAAGAGCTGTGGGTGGTAACCCACAGCCTAGCGATCGACCAGAAGGCGGCACTTAAAAAAGTAAGCGGCCGCCCTCATCCAAAGAGATCGCTTGCAGCAAGCGATCGACTCTGAATGAGGTCCTTAATATTGTTATAGTTAACATTTTAATGTTTTAATATTTTATACAGGTTTTTAAAGGTTAGTTATGGTATTGTAATCGTGTTTTCTTTTACAGGAATGTCATGTGTTCATTTCTTGGTAATATACTGTTTTTCTTTGTTTGACAGCATGGGTCTTCCACCTTTGGGCCTGTCGCTGTTGTGGAACTACAGATCCCAGGATGCCCTTAAAACAGTTTTAACATGCTGTTATTTCCCAAGGATGGGTGGCAGGGCATCCTGGGATCTGTAGTTCCACAACAGCTGAAGACCGGAAGGTAGAAGACCCCAGCTTTAAATAATGTGTGTTTTTAAATGTAATGTATGGTGATTATTTTGTTAAATACGTGTTTATTTATTTATTTTTTTGTTATATTACTTAAAATGTATTTTTATTTGATCTGTATTGAATTGATTTTTAAACATGTTTATTATTAATATAATATGTTATTTCAATATGAACAATATTCCTGGAATGTATTTGTTTATCTTGATTAAATATTTTTGTCTATTTCTAATTACTTATTAGGTGGCCCCATGACATTGGTTGCAAGTTAGTGGTTAGGTAGGGGGCACACATTGGTGGGCAGTGGGAGCTTAATGCATGACCCAGCCACCGCCAGTCTCAATACAGCGGGCGGTGGCTGGGTCATGCATTTACTACCTGGGGGCACACATTGGTGGGCAATCGAGCTTAATGCATGACCCAGCCACCGCCCGCCTCAATATGGCGGGTGGTGGCTGGGTCATGCATTTATTACTTGGGGGTACACATTGGTGGGCAGTGGGAGCTTAATGCATGACCCAGTTACCGCCAGTCTCAATACAGTGGGCGGTGGCTGGGTCATGCATTTATTACCTGGGGCACACACTGGTGGGCAGTGGGAGCTTAATGCATGACCCAGCCACCGCCAGTCTCAATACGGCGGGCAGTGGTTGGGTCATGCATTTATTACCTGGGGGCACACATTGGTGGGCAGTGGGAGCTTAATGCATGACCCAGCCACCACCCGCCTCATTACGGGCGGGCGGTGGCTGGGTCATGTATTTATTACCTGGGGGCACACATTGGTGGGCAGTGGGGAGCACATATTGGTGGTCAGTGTGGTTGCATTTAAACGGTACAAATACTCACCAAACTTCCAACAAAACAAGACTTCAGTGTGCAGGCTCCCAAAGTGCGTCTATCATCCTCCATACACGGTGCTGCACAAGATGGCGATGGGGCGTGCACAGGAAGCTGTCAATCAAATTCCGCGTTGTGCGATGAATCGTACGATTTGTCGTGAGGGAAAAAACCCTCACGAATGGCTTCCATCGTGTTCCAGGTTGGCTAATCTGCCCTACAGCACGGCAGATCAGAGGATGTGAGGACCGACGAGCGGGGACTCGCATCGGCATCGTGCTCGTGAGTATAAACTCACAATTTGTACTTTTATTACCCGAATCGTCGTCACGATTCGTCGAAATCGGCCAAACTGGATGAAAAATCGCTGTGTGTGTGGGCACCTTCAGACTTTTATGCCTGGGGCTATTCAATTACAAGCCCCGTTAACCCTCAGATTCTGGAATAAGTACCTGGACCTGTGGGTTAATGCGTTCGCGGCAGCTGCGATAAGGGCAGAAAGCCCTACTTAACGCTGATTTCTACTTGAGGCTCAGGAGGAGCTGCAATTGAATAGCCCCTGAAGCAGCATTGCGGCTAATACTCACTTTGAGGAAAATTGAATTCAGTCCTACATGTTATCTGAGAGTTGAGATGAGTAATAAGTCATAAGCATAGTTTAACTCTCAAAAGATTTTTAAACTGCTCCTACAGTATGTACCACATTTTGTTTGTCCCTCTATTGCAATTATAATGCTCAGATTCTAAAAATATAAATTTTATCCTCTTTAAAGGTTAAGAAATTTAATTTTTGACAAGGTAGGCAGGTGGATCAGGACATTTCTTTGGTTTCGTAGTAGTCATACATCTTGAATTGCCCTATGATCTATTCCAAACACAACATTTTAGATAATTACTGTAACTGAGAATCAAAAGAGAAAGATGGAGAATTCTGGTATCACATTACATGGCTTACTCCAATCTAGCTATTAAGTGTAATTTTTGCTTGTAATATAAACAACTGCTTTAGTTTTGGACATTATATAGTAAAATCCTAGATCACATTTTGCATATTATGATATGTAGCAAAAACTCACTATTAATTTGTTTGCAGCCTCTTTTATTTTATCCACTTTAGCCTCAGATAGTCCTTTAATGTTACACAAGGTCTTTTTGGTGGTCATCTGTACTCCTTTCACTGTGCATATTCCCACTGACTTTAGTTTTTTAATGTCTGCTACATTCTGTGAAGTAAAAAAAATGTTTTAAGGAGCTTGCTTTTTAGGTCTCTGTCCTACATACAGGGCCGGCTCGAGGCACGATCGACCAATGCGGTCGAACAGGGACTGTGAAAGAGCTCCAATATTGACATAATCTCAGTGCCACTAAGGATTTTACGCAGGGGCCAGAAGATTTAGATTTTGAATAGTTCAAAACCAGCTCATACCAAACAAAGAAACATGACTGTAATAGGACCTAGCAACCCAAATATGCTCTCTTTCCTGCCACTGCCGTCCAAGACACGCACACTCTCTCTGCAGCTACACACAGAAACTCACCTGGCTCCCTGGACTATTCAAGGTACTCTGTATTAATCCTTCTCTGCCTGCATCTGATAACTATATTACTTTTGTCTGCTTCCAAATAACTATCTCTGTAATAACTCTCTCTATATTACTATTTGCCTGTACTTTCCTTCCCTGTCTGTATCTGATAACTATCTGTAATACTGCCTGCATAATTATTTATATAGAATAGATAGGACAATGAATCTGAAATCATCTCTCTCTTTCTCTCATCTCCATGCACACAGGCATGCTCACAAATGCCTATATGGTGATAAAAGGTCACCATCATGGCTGCCTTGCCACGAGGCTTCAACCCTACCCCACACATAGCACACTCTATCACCTCCATGCTCATAGGTATGCTCACCATCATGGCTACCTTGCCATGAGGCACCCCCACACATAGCACAAAGAACACTAATATCTCTCTCTATCCTATCTATCTATAGATATATACGGACATGCCGGGCAGCCTCCAAACGCCGCGGTCACTGTGAATGGATGCCGGGCGAATGCGTCCGTCATCCAATCACCAGTGGTGACCGCAGCTCTGCGTTTTCCCCACCCGCGGGAAACTGCGGCCCGTGGGTGGAGAACAGAACTCGCAGGCTGGTTCAGCGGGTCGCCGTGCTGGAGGGCAGGGTGCTTTCTGCCCTTCAGAAATAGGGCATGACGTGGCGCCCCGCTGAAACAGCCTAGGGGGAGCGCTACATACACACACACACATACATGTACACAACTCACACTACTTTCAGCCATGTGCTTTCTTTATGTCACTTTCTTATACACATGTACACAGAGAAGAGCAAAATTATATAACACTTGCCTACACCTTTATTACAAACACACATACATATAAACACACATATACTGTATATACTGTGTGTATATATATATATATATATATATATATATATATATATATATATCTGTACGTACACCAAGATTATATACTAAGGAGGATTAAATAAAATTTGCATTGAAGTTTATTTAGCAACTGCATGGGGTAATTTATTGCTGGGATTAAAGTTAGAAATTCACTTCTGAGTTATTACGGCATACTGTGTTATTTCTGTATTTTTCACATGTAAACCAACTATTACCTTGCAATTCCCGTTTATAGAGTAAAATACTTTTTATATCATGTACAAGGTCTTTAGATAACTGAGTATGATTTCAAGGTTTGATTAATATGCATAATACATTATGAGTAAGATAATCAGGTGACTTGATAGATTTGTCAAGGGATATTTGGGCGGTTTAGGCCCAGTAAAAGCTTGCATGGTTAGCTCAGATGGAGCTTTGGTTGTTATGCATAACATGACAATGGCAACCTTCTGTCTGGGTTTTTTCTGGTAAAAGACGGAATAAGTAAGAAGATTGTATGGAAGATTAATAAAGTAATCTATGGTGTCATAGATGTAGCAATATCAGACAGAAAAAATAGATTAAAGAGGAAAATATTGTGTCATATTTCTATAATTAATTATAATCGTCACTATTGATGAAGAGAATATTTTGTGCAACTATTAGATCCTCAGAGGAGAGGTGGTCAAGCAGACCACCGGAAAATACAATCTTACAGGGGCACCACCACATAGAGGGCGCACCCCTCCAAACCATCCTGAAGTTTAGCGGGACAGTCCCATTTTTCGGGCACTGCACCGCTGTTACACCCACACCCACTGTCCCGCCGGTGGTGAGGAGGATGGGCACCCCCACTGCCGCAGCTCTGCAATGGTGCTGGCCCCGGAGAAGAGGAAAGGATGGCGCGCGGGAGAGGGCTGGGAGAAGCCCAGCTACTGAAGGAGTGCTGGGCTTGCCCTAAGCCTGACGTTAAATGAGAGTTGTGGCATATGGGTAATTAGACCATGCCCCCTTTTCATACGCGCCCGCATCGCCGTGCGCAGGGTAAGGGGCCGTCGGAGTCTCTCTCTGCGCAGGGTGCGGCTCCTCCTCGAGCCGGCCTTGCCTACATATTCTACATATTCTACTATATACATAATAATTCTACTATATACATAATAGCAGAATATACAATTTAGTAGAATCTTTTTAAATGGATAACTGAAGGTGGGTGTGTTTGTCCACGAGGGACCCACAGAGCAAGTAGAATGAGCAGATACTGTAGTCGGCACAGGAAGGCCAGCCTGCGTGTAAGCTTGTGAGATAGTCATGCAAAGCCATCTGGCCAGAGTCTGTTTGTTAGCTGGCTATCGCTTCTTGTGGAATCCATATAGGACAAAGAAGGAATCCGTTTTCCTGATGGAACCAGTACAGTCCACGTAGATCTTCAGAGCATGGACCACATCCAAGGAGGCCTAACCTGCTGAGAGGTCTGGTGATTGGAAGGCCGGAACTACAATTTTCACTTTAAGGTAAAAATGAGAGACCACCTTGGGAAGGAAGCCAGGGCACGTTCGAAGAACAGCCCTGCAGGGACCTGGAGTGGAACTGGGTATACGCCACCATGTCGAATGTGGACAGCATGGAGCCCAGCACCTGCATTGCCAAGTGAACTGATACTTCCTGCCATCAAAGTCGACTGTGCACACGAGATTGAAGTGCTGCAATCTTGTCCTCTGGTAAAAGAATCCTCTGTCCCAGAGAGTCCAGCAGTGCCCACAAGTGCACCATTTGCTGAGTTGGACAAAGAGAAGACTTTTTCCAATTGATTATCCAGCCGTGCTCTTGTAGGCAGACATTGGTCATCTGGAGATGACATTGCAACATCTCCTGAGATTGTGCCAATATCAGGAGGTCGTCCACATATGGTAGTATCCTGACTACTTGTCATCTGAGATGAGCCATCATGACTGCCATTATCTTAGTAAATAATTGGTAATCTTGCTGATCTACCATTATTCTCAGAAATCTTTAGTGAGATCATGCAATAGGAACATGCAGATAAGCATCCTGTATGTCCAGAGATACCATGAAATCTCCAGGCTCCATTGCCAGCATAATTGACCATAGGGTTTCCATACGGAATTTAGGCACATGGATGAATCTGTTGAGAGACTTCAGATTCAGGATAGGGCGATGTGACCCATTTGATTTCTGAATCAAAAATACATTTGAATAATAACCCCTTCCCTGTTGCGTCACAGGAACGGGGATTATGACTCCTGACCTCAGGAGGGCCCCAACAGCCTCCCGGAAGATCTGACCAGGTCTACCAGAATGGTTGTACCAACAAACCTCTGAGGAGGATGCCTCAGGAACGTGATGGCGTTACCATGAGAGATCACCTCTCGAACCCAGACATCCATAGTCGTCTGATGCCAGGCATGAAAAAACTGTAGAAGTTGGCCTCCCAACCTGAGACTCCTCAGGGGGAGGCCCGCCCCATCAGTCAACTGACCAGCCCCCTCAGGGGTATTGGTAGGATATAGAGTGCTATAAAACTGACCCAAGGAAGAGGTATACAGGGAGACAGACCTAACCTCTGAGACCAACAGCTTTTTAGCAGTGCACCCAAGGTGGACTGTGAGTGTCTCACACACAAGGTGGTCAGAAGTAGCAAACCAGACGCGGGAATCCACAACCGGAAGTTGCCTCTGGGTTGGAGGAGGAGCGGCCAGGGGAGCGCCTATCTCCCCATAGCTGCAATTTTGACGGCACGGGTACGCTGCCCTCACAGTAGTAGATGCTCCTAGTGCGCTCTAGTGCATCTACTACCCGTCCCTGGCGACAGACGATAAGACCTCGGCCGCCTTCGTGAGGCCACGTTTAAACGAGACCTTCGTCTCCTACACCGGAGGCCTGGACTGCTTCATGCACAATTCCCCTCACGAGGAATCACCTTACCTGCCATCTCCATGAATCCGATCGCAGTCCGGACCCCAACGATGCTGCTAGCTGAGCCACGCTGAGGCCCGCCGAAATCCCCAGGGCATATAGCGGTACTGGCGTTTCGGCATCGGCGGAGGTAGAAGGAGTTGCAGTATATGTGTCGTATTCGGCGCCTAATACTGCTAACTCAAAGGTTAAAAAAAAAAACTAAGGTAAATCAAGAAAAGAAAAAGCCTGGGCTGCCTAGACAGTCCCTCTGTTAAAACGGTGCGTCTGGATACTTGCCAAGCACCAAACAAAAAAACTGAATGCATGTGGCAGGGGGCGGGGTATATAGGGAGGAGGACAGTGCATGCTGGGAACTTCAAAGCTGTAAGCTGTTCGGTGCAATGGATCACTCCAACTACATACCTCTAAGGTAGATCCTGTGGACCCTATGGTTATGAAGAAGAAATGGATTTGTTTACCGAAGTCCAACTTTAAGGTGTATAATGTGTCCCATTAAAATATAGGATGAGAACTCAGGACCTTTGGTGCGAGACCCGGAGCGACGGAGTGCCTGTCGCTATCCGGGTCTCGCGCATGCACACGACGGAGCCGGCTCCGTCGTGCGCATGTGCACTGGCCCACCATCGACCCGGTTGCGAGCGCACAGCGCTTGCGACCGGGTCAGAATCAGGCCCTCAATTCAGTGCGATGTTGAATAGCTCTGGGAAGGAGTCCCCGGAGCTATTCAATTGACCACACTGTCCACTGCACTTAGTAGGGAGATGCCGGTTACCGTGCCTTAAGCTGAGTGTAACCGGCATTCTCTGACTTAAGTGCCGGCCGCGCTGTTGTTAGTACACACGCTAAACTGTAAACCAGCAATGCGGCCCTAGGGATTTCTGCTCACACCTTAAGAGGGCATTCGGTATGATTTACCGCTGGCCGCATGGCCGGCAGTTCAAATCCCGGCAGCGGCAGCCCGACAGAGGAAGAAATACCGATCGTCCTAAAGGTAAGTATAGACTAACCTAATTCTAACCCTAACCCTCCTTTAGGGTGCCTAACCCTAGCCTCCCCCCCGTGCCTAACCCTAATCCTCCCTCTAATTGCCTAAACCTAACCCCCCCTTCCCCGCCATCTAAACCTAAGTAATGTTCACTCTAGCTCCTGCGACAGGCAGGGCGCCGGAGCTAGAGAGGGCACCACCCGAAAATGCGCCTGGCATCTATTCTCCGGCGGTGACCAGGTCACCGCACATTTCCCCACCCGCGGGAACTTGGGGTATCAGGGATTCCCGCTTACCGTCAGTGACCACCTGTCACTGACTCCGCCCACTGCGCAATGGGCGTGTATGTTGCTGCCACCACCGAGCTCCTTCAATCGGCGCTCGGAACCGCTTATGAACACTCAGGCTTCTGCCGCCGGCACCTGGAACTGCTTCTGCTGCATATGCGTTGAAAAAGCTGCAGCCGCACCCCCTGATTACTGTCGGCTGATATCCCCCTGATCCCTCACAATGGATCAGGCTCTACACGGTAGCTGGCAGAGGGCTTGAACTTGGATACGCTGAGCTCCACCCATGACAGCCGGAAAATGAAATAGCGTTTGGCGCAATTCTGTTGGTCGCAGGATTGAGAGCCGTAGTAAAGGCAAGATGTTTGTTGCTCCCAGGGCCTGATTCTGACCCGCTCGCGAGCGCTGTACGCTCGCAAGCGGGTCGATGGTGCCTAAGTGCACATGCGCACGACGGAGGGAGCTCCGTCGTGCGCATGCGCGAGACCCGGCGAGCGACGGGGAATCCGACGCTCGGGGTCTCGCATCAAAGGGGGCGTGCTGTCGATGGTGAGTGACAGCACGCCCCCTTTGGTGGGTGTGCCGGGGGCGTGGCTGCCAGACGGAGGCGTTCCCATGGGAACGCCTACCATCTGGGTTCGGCCCCACTGACATCACTAGTGATGTAAGTGGGAGTGCTCTTGGCTCTGATAGAGCCAAAAGCACTCCAGGGCTTGCGGCAGCGAGACCCTACCGCAGGGTCTCGTCGCAAGCCCGATGGTCGCGATGGTCTTGACCATCGCGACCATCATCATGGACGCTCGCATAAGCTGTGGGTGGTAACCCACAGCTATGCGAGCGTCCAGGAGGCCGCTCCAATTATAGGTAGGAGGGCCGTGATTCAGAGCGAGCGCTCTGGTCAGAGCGTCCGGCTCTGAATCAGGCCCCCAGTCTTGAAAAAGACCCTTCCTTCAGTTTGAAGGGGTTCAGCATACAGAAATCAAACAGCAGTTCTTCTCCACAAAGGATATACAAAGATGTACACAACCCAGGCTCGCAGGCCTGGTATATATGTAACTCCAATACACATTACCACAGGGGGTCAATCCGCCCTGTGGGCCTGATTCAGAGCCGCTCGTAAGTGGCGCTCTTTCTGCTCCGAGCGATTTTCGCACATCTGCGCATGCGTACCAGGCACTACCAG
Organism: Taudactylus pleione; assembly: GCA_031769625.1. Taxonomy (NCBI): domain Eukaryota; kingdom Metazoa; phylum Chordata; class Amphibia; order Anura; family Myobatrachidae; genus Taudactylus; species Taudactylus pleione. Next base: position 6,391,478 of record JAUIMM010000641.1, read on the forward strand.
GGGGAATTAACTTCTGGGGGCACTACCAGGGGGAATTAACTTCTGGGGGCACTACCAGGGGGAATTAACTTCTGGGGGCACTACCAGGGGGAATTACTTCTGGGGGCACTCTGGGGCACTACCAGGGGGATTACTACTGGAGGCACTACCAGCTGCTGCATTTCCCACCCTAGGCTTATACTCGAGTCAATAAGTTTTCCCAGTTTTTTGTGGTAAAATTAGGTACCTCGGCTTATATTCGGGTGGACTTATACTCGAGTATATACTAGGGATGTGCAGGCTCGGATAGGTTCGAGTTTGCACGTGGAGTTCGGATTTTTCCCTCCAAAAAAACGGAACTCAGAAAGAGGCTAAACGTCATCTTGCACGGACGAACATCATCATTCCTGGACTTTTGTCCAGGAATGATGATGTTCGTCCGTGCAAGATGACGTTTTGCCTCTTTCTGAGTTCCGTTTTTTTGGAGGGAAAAATCCGAACTCCACGTGCAAACTCGAACCTATCCGAGCCTGCACATCCCTAGTATATACGGTAACATATCACTAGGAGGTGAGAATGTCTCTAAACCATTTAATTCTAAATGTTACAGCCTTCTAAAACAAAATATCTTATACATTCCTTATAAGTGCATAGACTATACATTTAAAAGTACATTTCCCCAACTGCGCACAGCACATTGAATACAAAATGTTCAAACACATTACATATACATTCGCAGCACTGCGTCTAAAAGGTCCTTTTAAAATGGTGCCGGGGCATGAGGGTTAATCCCTTCAGTGCCGTGGCAGCCATTTTAATCACGTGTGGTCGGGCTCCAGCCACAATGTACATGTTTATATACAATAGTATTTTATTTGCTTACCCAGCCAATACTATACACCACAGGTTCTAAAACTCAGTCCTCAGGACCCCAAACAGGGCATGTTTTCCATGTCTCCTCACAGAATCGCCAGTGAAATAATTAGCTCCACCTGTGGATCTTTTAAAATGTGTCAGTGAGTAATGAATACACCTGTGCACCTGCTGGGTGACCTGGAAAACGTGACCTGTGTGGGGTCCCGAGGACAGAGTTTGAGAACCACTGTTATACACAAACACTTATGTGTGAGATTTAGTATCAGATATGAGGAAAATTAATTTTGCTAAGTTATCAAGTAATAAACAATTTTAATTTATACTTACAATACCATGCTTCTGTAGCATATCAATATCTTGGAAAAAAGTTTCCTAAAAAAAATATAACAAATAATATTAAGATATGGTCTTTATGTTTTAGCTTAAAGTTGTATAACCACCTAGCAAAATATATTACTGGGTGACCCCCTCACCCAAACTAGATCCCTTTAATGCTAGGGGAGGGACAGATAGAGCTTGTGCATTCTGGAGGACAAAAGCAGCAATAAAGAGATTGAGGCTTCTGTATAGTCCTCTTCACCACTATTTAATGTTCACTAACAAATTTACTTTGCCAGTTCTGTATTACAAAACCATGAAAAAAGGCTGTAAGTCAGTGGTTCCCAAACTTTTTTGAATCATGGCACCCCATAGAATCAGGTTTTTTTCTTGGTACCCCTAGGCCAAAGTTTCTTCTTGAGAAAGTCTGCAAAAATTATTAAATTATGTAAATTGTGCTTCCTTAGGTTCAGTTATGTGGTGGTAGACAGGGTGGTGCTTCTTTTTATCCACATACAGTATTTTATGATTGGCAGCAACCAGCTCTTGTTCTGCCTATCACATGGACCATAAATAATTTCACTTGGTCCTGGACACCCAATCCATGGCACTGTACAAGTGCACCGGAACCTAGTTTAGGAACCACTGCTGTAAGTAGCTGCCTCTGGGGCTCTGACTGGGGTTTTTTCCTAGGTTGTAAGGCAGTTATAAAAATTTAAATTTATAACTACAAGTTTTACAATATACAATATGTCTGTGCGTAAAATTTACAAATGGAGCACATTTTGATTATCTCCTCGTCATTCACCCAGTTAATCCCAAATTTATCCATATAAGTATAGTATGCTAACTACTCCTCTGCAGCCTTCCAGCTTTACTGGCAACATTAATATCTTTTATAATTTGATACTAGTTCTTATAAATGCATTTGTGACTTGTGGATCTCTATAATGGTAGACACGGTCAGATATAACAGGACGATAACGATATCGAGCATATCGTTAATATCGTCCTGTTTTTGGGCCCTTCCAACCCCCAAACGATGGTCGATATCGACATCGACCATCGCCCGTGCATGCAGGCCAACCTGGTCGATATAGACCAGGTTAGCCTGGTTACTATAGGAACCCGCGATCATTGATTGATTGCGGGTCGTTATAGTCGTTTGGGGATTGGTGCATGTGCTGGATGTTCGATACCAAACATCAAGCACATGCAGGACGATCAGACAACGATATCTGATCGTTGTCTGATCGCTCGGTGTGTACGGAGCTTAAGGAGTTTTCCTGCACCAGTGGGCTTGAGGAGCAGGCAATGGAGGGCTGAATGCCCCACATCAGACCAGCCATGATGCTAGGTGATTGGCATTAATGGTGTCCTCCTCTGGGGCTGTAGAGTGGTCATTGGTGGGACTGCTGTATAGGCCTGCCAAGTAAACTCTTAAGCTGGGTACACATTAGACGATATTTTGCGCGATCCAACGGATGCGTCCCTTCAACTCAGGCACTGCCATGCCCAATTTTAGTTCTTAAAGGTATGGTAAACTAAAGTGATCTTTTCTACTTCACTATATACAAGTATTTGGTGGGGGGGAATTCAATTGTTCATGCCCGTGGCTGCTACGACGGAGCAATTCAATTGTTGCTCCATTCAGGTGCGAATGCCACTGGCACTCAGATTTCCGCTTGGACCCTCTTGTGTTGGTGAGCAAAAATCAACAAAAAGTCCTGGTTTTGGGCGACCATACTGCTGTTTGGGCGTTCTAACCAGAACTTTAGATGGATTTAGCCACTTATATCTATATAGATATACTGTGGGTGCAAATCACTTCTGTAAAATGCTGGGAAATATGTTTGCCTTTTTATTTCCTGCTCTGTCATATCTTTATTCCTTGATGGACCTGGCCATACCCTAATGCAAGCATAAGTTTGCTGGTGGGCTATATGAGATGATTATCATAACTTGATAATACTGGCAGAAAAGTTCTGATAGAAAAATATAATGATTATGGTAAAGATAAAGCAAACTAAGGAAGGTTTTTTTTAATTGAGAACCCTGCAATATTTGTATTACACATATACAATTGGAAAATGTATAGGTAGTCTGTCAAACATAGAAAATATTGTTTCTGATTAAAATTAGCAGATATCATAATGTCCAAAGGCATCTTGCAACTAGAGAGATCCTAGTGATGTGGCACATATCCCTTTCCAGTAGTCCCTGGCCTTATGATGTTGGTTTGTGATGAGATTAACATATCTAGGAGAGCTGTGGGAGCAGAATGAATATAAAGAAGAATGGAAGATGGCTTTAAAAACAATGGAAGATGGTATTAATAGTGAGCTCTGCAATATTTAAATTAGACAAATACAAATTATAAAATGTATTTTTATAGTTCCTGTATAAATTTACGGTACATCCAAATTTTGCAACCAGCCATAATAATTCCATTTACACCAAAGTAACTACATTAATCTTATTTGATTTTTAAGAAGATTAAAAGTTATTTGGAGATATTAGTACAGGCTGTGGACGGAGAACAGTGGGCACTGTGGCCTGAAGCTGTAGGCACTAGCGGCTCCAGGCACGGGCAAGCCGGTCAGTCGCCCGGAGCGCCATGAGATCCGGAGGGCGCAGGAAAAGCCCTCCCTCCCGGCGCTATGTTGATGATATACGCATAGGGGAGGGAGTGGAGGAGGGAAGGGGCGGTAACACAGGATGGCGCTGGGCGCTGCAAACCCTAGCGCCGGCCCTGGCCGTAGGGATCATTGCATTAGCCCTAAGGAACCTTATTAGCAATAGCATAAGGTAGTAAGTCTAGATTCTGCAGCTACACTCAAGCACAGCCATTTTGCAACTGAGTCAGAACCAGCCGCTTTATGCTTAAAGAGTACATAGCAAGTACAACCGTACTCTAAAGAGTGTATTTCTTGTACAGAAAGTAGAATAATATGGGTTGCGATCACAATCCTGGCGCTGGCATGCCAACGTTAAGTACTGGGGGTAGGGGGAGTGGAGGGCTAGGGTTAGACTTAGCCACTAGGTGAGAGGTTAGGTGTAGGCAGCAGGGAAGGAGGGTTAGGGTTAGGATAATGATTGACAGGTGCCGGTATCCTAACCCTGTGGGGATGCCAGAGCTGGGATTCTGACCACTGGGATCCCGAGCGCCAGCATCCCGTACCCAACCCAAATAGTATTATACAAAGTCAATCACTTACATGGCAGGTAAGACAGTATTATATGATATTTATCTTTTGTACAGCAGGTATAAGTGCACTGTCTAGACTCTAGACCAGCGATGGGGAACCTCATTTGGTCTGGCCCTCGGAGCTTCTCTCTACTAGCCTCATCTGGCTAGCAGGGTGCCTAGAATGGCACCCTTCTGCCAGAATCTATGCAGCAGTGCCATCTGGAGCGTCCTCAGGACGCTTCAGATGGTCACACAGCTGCCCTTACAGCTCCCTGGAGCATCCTCAGGATGCTCCGGGCACTACTGTAATCACCAGCGACTGTGACCCCCACCCCAGTGTGATATCACACGGAGGGGCGTGGCCTGCACCGAGCCCGCAAATACTGTTATATATATCAAAATGGCCTCGGTAGAAAAAAAAGGTTCCCCATCCCTGCTCTAGACCCTATCACTTGCTCAGAAGGTAGGATAGATAGTACTGATTCATGCTTAGATATATATAATTGTATTGTATGAAGTCTATTTCTTATAGGGGCCCATTTATGATTAATGGGGCATATCCGCAAATAATTAGTATCCTTACAATGTATTATGGAGGGACCACAGCAGATATCGGAGATTTCTGCTGCAGTCCCTCCATTTCTGCCAGCTGCCAAAACCCCCACAGGTTTCTATGGGGGATGCAATGCTATCAGATTTATCAAGCTCCGGAATGTGAAGCCCCGATGGTGTTGTGCTGCTGTAGCTACAAATCGCATAACTAGCCAGGAGAGGGTTCCGGAGGAGCCCTCCCCGGCAATGGCCGCCGGGCATGTGTGGTCTGTAGACCACGCATGCGCAGGAGCCCAGCACAGGAGTGAAAAGACAGTCTCTACACTCCAAGCACCTCGCAGGGACGGGCTTCTTTCGTGCTCAGATTGCATTGCAAAAGCTATTGATGATAAATGGGCCCCTCCATGGAGAAGATTGATGCCTGCTAAGCTTTTTACAACATATTGTTATTGTAAAGCTGAATTGACTGCCATCTCTCAGATCTGACCCTATGATGAGGCTAAAGGCTCATACACACTAGAAGATAAATGTAACGATATGGACGACAACGATATCGTTAATGTTCATAGCATTCAATATCGTCCAGTATGTATGAATGATGTAGTTAACGATGAGCGCTCCCGCGGATTGTTAACGATGTTTTTCATTGCCCGAACTTGCAGGACAACCTGACGATATCGTCAGGCACTGCAAGGTCAGGGATGTGGCAGGTGACGTCACTGAACGATATCGTTAATGATATTGTTCAGTGCGCATGCTTAATGTTGTTCCCGACATTGAGCCCGGCAGTTCGAGGGATAATACTTAATGATATCGCTCATGGAGCATATTGTTAAGTGTGTATGAGCCTTAACCCTTTGTACACAGTAGAGATATTCATTCACCCCAGTACTCCACTTTCTGTAAATTATATTATTTATATCGCAAAAATTGGAATGGTTTACATGTATCATATATGAATACGGACACAGAATATTTTTAGCAAAGCAGGTAAAATGCCAACATGAATTTTGTCATGGGAATATCAAGGCAAAATGTTTGTAGTATACTTTGTGTATTTATTTAGGTTCTGGTCAATCACAACTGTTTCCGTCATATCTTCTTAGACCAATCAAATAGCTTTCAATTAGATTGACAGCTGGTTATACTAAAAGGTTTTGGTCATTGAAGATGATATTGCATAGCAACACATGAATATAAACAAATAATTATATATCCCTGGTAAGACACCTTGGGCAAATGAAATGAAGAACAATAACTGATTTTTAGCACTTTTTTGGAGGGGGCTTACAGCAACAATTTAAAGGTCACTTTAAAACCCAAAGCAAATACTGCAAATAATATATGAATATGACAAATAATTATTCATTACATTTACCCCCAGATACATAATCATGCCATAATTCATAATGGATCATTTATTCAGATTGTAAAGGGTCAGTACTACAATGTAGTGACTATACAGCAAGTAATTATATTATGTACATAATACTACATATATAATTGTGATAAATTATCCAAATATAGTGTAGTATAGTTGTGCCCTGCTCCAGCACTAGCACCTCTATACCCAAGGTACAGCAGTGTCGCCAATATGCATAGAAATCCATAACTTTTTGGTGAGATGACTGATATATTTACACAGAGATATCACTTGAATGTTTTAATGTATGAGGTAATATTAGTGTAACGTTATGCAAGTTCTTGTATTGTTAAGATTCTGCAAACTAAATAAAGGTAATAAGCTAAATGAATGGGCTGGGAGGCACAGTTGGTGTAGTGGTCAGCATTACTGCCTCACAGAGGTCTTGGGCCTGATTTCCACCAAGGCACTGTGTTGAGTTTGTATGTTTTCTCTGTTTGCGTGGGATTCCTCCAAGTGCTCTAGTTTCCTCCACAGCTCCAAAACATACTGGTAGGTTAATTGGAGTCAGACACTAATGCCGTGCATACACTCGCCGATATAAATGAGCGATTTAACAATAACGAAATCGTTATCGTTCAATCGATCACTAATCGTGCATAAATCGTGCAGCATAAGGTCAGAAACGACCAGCGATGCGGGCTCCCACTGGTCGTTTCCAACATCAATCATCGCCTGAACATGCTGGTCAATCTGCCGATAACGACAGATTGGCCATGTTCAGGGATGAGGGCGGGTGCTTGCACTGAACGACATATTGTTCAGTGTAGGCACTACAGGGGACGAGGAACGCCTGTACGATTACAATGCGGAAATCATACTGTCGTTCCTCTATCTGCTAGTGGATACGCACCTTAACACCTTCAAGATGACAGAAAGTACTTCTGGAATAACAGCCTTCTGTTTTATTATTAAAATAGCAAGCAAATAAACTTCCCTAACAGTTTCCAGATCTTTTAAAATGTGACAGGGTTAGTAATCAGTATACCTGTACACCAGCTTGGAGATCTAGAAAATGTGAAGTGTTAGGAGTCCTGAGGACAGAGGCCCTGATTCAGAGCCGTTCGTGAGCGCTGTGCGCTCGCAAGCGGCCTGATGTTTATGCACTGCGCATGCGCTGCGGCTGGCGTGCACGAGCCCCGCTGAGCGACTGAAGTTCAGTCGCTACGGGGCTCGCAACAAAACGAGGCGGCTGTCGATGGTGAGTGACAGCTTGCCCCGTTTTGTGGGCGGGTAAGGGGGGTGGCTGGACAAACGCAGGCGTTCCCTTAGAACGCCTGGCGTTTGTTGGGAGGTCATACTGACATCGCTACTGATGTCAGTAGTGGACTTCCTGGTCTTTTAGAGCAGGAAGTCCACTTGCGGCAGCCTAGACCCTACCGTAGGCCGATGGTCACGATTATGGCGATAGTCTCCTGGCCACTCGCACAAGCTGTGGGTGGTCTCCCACAGCTTTGCGAGCGGCCGGAGAACGAAAAATTAAAAACGCCAACAATCCCAGCGAGTGGCCAGCGGCTGCGAGCGGGTCTGAATCAAGGCCTGAGTTTGAGAAACACAGATCTATTTGGTCTAAGGAAGGTTTCTTCTCTGTCAAGTTGCTCTTGATGTTTTTTTTTTCAATTATGTGTGATATGAATATTTACCTCATCATCATGAAATCCCACTTCTTCATCCACTACTTGATCCTCCATTGATTTCATGATAATTACCAAAAGATATTGGACCTGCACAGATTAAAAATAATGTCTTAATTAATCAGAATTGAAACTATAAGGTCAAACCTATTAGCTGCGATGATCTCGTTGGTGAGAGACATTGCGGCAATGGGCACACTTTACAGCAGTACGGATTTGCTGAATTTTTCTTGCAGCCCCATATGGCTCAGAGCAAAATTCTGCGAATTCGGGCTCGGAGCGGGCCGCAAAGGTTGCCGGTCCATTGCCAGCGTTTTAATGGCAACTCGCACCCTTCACACATAATAGGCTTGACCCCCAAATATTGTATTTTAGGTTAACTGATCACATTCCAACATAAGTATTGTACCGTGTCAGTTTGTAGTTTTTTTATTAACCTATTATTTTGTGAAAATATACAGAAATAGAGAGAGAGAGAGAGAGAGAGAGGCACCACTTACACTGAAACATTTTTTAGACACTTAACTTGTGATTTTTCTTCCCCAAAAAATGCTCAGAAATTGATGGGGTTTTTTTTATTGCTTTAGGTCAAGAAAATCTATTTATAACTTATCCCACATGATTTTATTACAAAAAATATATGTATTTTTGGGGGAAACACATAACATTAACATTGATTTTTTAATATTGGTCATCGATATATCGGACCATCTTTAATTTTCCCAGTAGCTGCTCCTCTAAGCAGCTGCCAGGTACACACTGGGGTGAAAGGTGTGGAGGTGTGGGCGGGTAATTCACATTTCCTCGGCGACTGCTGGGGGCAACACAGAGGTTACTGGGGGAGGTTGTATGGATGCAAAGTGTTGCCCTGCTATTGATCGGCAACACAGAGGTTACTGGGGGAGGTTGTATGGATGCAAAGTGTCGCCCTGCTATTGGCGGCTGCTGGACGATTAACTTCTGGCTGCCGCCCACTGAGTGTTACTGACAGGTCCCATCATTTTTAGTTAACGCACTCCCTGGCGTGGTTCGAAAACAATTTGACCATGCCAGGCAAGGGGTTATGAAGAATCTATATATGTGTGTAAGAACCTATTAGACTGTATGGGTGTAGCTATAGTTGGTGCAAGGTGTGTCATTGCTATTGGACTCAGAGGGGAGGGGGAACAGACCCATGTCATATAGCGGTCTACCAAGTTCCCAGAACTGCAAGTTAGGCAATTTCCCGTTTTGAAAAGAGGGACTTGTCAGTGTTGCTATAGGTTGCATTCTGTATCTCTCACTCAGTAAAGCTCCACACTGATATAATCCATCTTCTTCTCTCCCGTTCCACCATCACAGGCACAAGCTGGACTAATCAGTGAGCATAGCAATGTCAGAGAATAGGCCTCTCCATGATAACAGCCTTTGTGAAGTGAGCTATGTGGGGATTGAGCTGTGATATTAGAACTTTCCCAGAAATTGACAATGGCCTGATTTGGTGGACGCAGTACTGCTGTTTGTAGTGTTCACTCTAGGAACTGTGTAGGGCAGGGAAACATTATTTAAAGAGGTCACATCTGCACATGCCAAAGGGGCATGGCCTATCTGTTTACATTAAGAAACTCTCCATTCAAAGTGGAATTTCTTGCATTAGGAACTATTCATCTTGGGTACAGTAGGAGTTGGTTGATCCCCACGCCCTACCCTCCTGTTTTTACATGCACTGTAAACGTCTCAGCCCTGTAGACGTAAGGCTTCCATGTGAGATTCACTATTGCTGCAGTCGCGCCAAACAGCACTTATTGTCATGTAAGGTCTCGGCTGACTCAGCTTGTGCTGAGCATCTTTGTTGCATCAGTTTCGCCTGCAAACGTCTCAGCCTTGAAGACGTAAGGCACCCATGCAGGGCCGTCTCTTCCATTGGGCTTTTTGGGCAGCTGCCCAAGGGCCCGAAGCTTCAAGGGGCCCGCCAACCCCCCTGCAGCCGCGGCCAGTTGTTTAAATGTTTTTTTTGTTTTTTTTATCACTGTGTTCCGATCCGCCAGATCCCCAACCCCCCCCCCCACACCCCGATCTTCCCGAAGCACTTACTAAGTTGGCTGCTGTCAGTGACAGCTGCACCCTCCCAAACCACGCTAAACCTCCCCTGCCCGCTTCCCCAAATCAATGGGCCTTCTGCAGATGACGTGCAGCCTGCGCGGCGCAGGTGACATGACGATGTCACGCTATGTATGACTGAGTGCTCATGAAGAAGAGTGGAAGAGCCAGAGCTGCGCGCAATCAACAGGACGCGAATCTCCTCAGTAAGTGAATTATGTGTATACTGTGTGTATGTTATGTGTATACTGTGTGTGTATGTTATGGGTATACTGTATGTGTGTATGTTATGTGTATACTGTGTGTATGTTATGTGTATACTGTGTGTATGTTATGTGTATACTGTGTGTGTATGTTATGTGTATACTGTGTGTGTATGTTATGTGTATACTGTGTATGTTATGTGTATACTGTGTGTGTGTATATTATGTGTATACTGTGTGTGTGTATATTATGTGTATACTGTGTGTGTGTGTATATTATGTGTATACTGTGTGTGTGTATGTTATGTGTATACTGTGTGTGTATGTTATGTGTATACTGTGTGTGTGTGTATGGTATGTGTATACTGTGTGTGTTATGTGTATACTGTATGTGTGTATGTTATGTGTATACTGTGTTTGTGTATGTTATGTGTATACTGTGTTTGTGTATGTTATGTGTATACTGTGTGTGTATGTTATGTGTATACTGTGTTTGTGTATGTTATGTGTATGCTGTGTGTGTGTATGTTATGTGTATGCTGTGTGTGTATGTTATGTGTATGCTGTGTGTGTATGTTATGTGTATGCTGTGTGTGTGTATGTTATGTGTATACTGTGTGTGTATGTTATGTGTATACTGTGTGTGTGTATGTTATGTGTATACTGTGTGTGTGTGTGTATGTTATGTGTATACTGTGTGTGTATGTTATTTGTATACTGTGTGTATATGTTATGTGTATACTGTATGTGTGTCTGTGTATGTTATGTGTATACTGTGTGTATTTATGTGTATACTGTGTGTGTATGTTATATGTATACTGTGTGTGTATATGTTATGTGCATACTGTATGTGTGTCTGTGTACGGTATGTGTATACTGTGTGTGTATGTTATGTGTATACTGTGTGTGTATGTTATGTGTATACTGTGTGTGTGTATGTTATGTGTATACTGTGTGTGTATGTTATGTGTATACTGTGTGTGTATGTTATGTGTATACTGTGTGTGTGTATGTTATGTGTATACTGTGTGTGTATGTTATGTGTATACTGTATGTGTGTATGTTATGTGTATACTGTGTGTGTGTATGTTATGTGTATACTGTGTGTGTATGTTATGTGTATACTGTGTGTGTGTATGTTATGTGTATACTGTGTGTGTGTCTGTTATGGTGTATACTGTGTATGTTATGTGTATACTGTGTGTGTATGTTATGTGTATACTGTGTGTGTTATGTGTATACTGTGTGTGTATGTTTTGTGTATACTGTATGTGTGTCTGTTATGGTGTATACTGTGTATGTTATGTGTATACTGTGTGTGTATGTTATGTGTATACTGTGTGTGTGTATGCTATGTGTATACTGTGTGTGCATGTTATGTGTATACTGTGTGTGTGTGTGTATGGTATGTGTATACTGTGCGTGTATGTTATGTGTATACTGTGTGTGTTATGTGTATACTGTGTGTGTATGTTATGTCTATACTGTGTATACTGTGTGTGTGTGTATGTTATGTGTATACTGTGTATATTATGTGTATACTGTGTGTGTGTGTGTGTGTGTTATGTGTATACTGTGTGTGTATGTTATGTGTATATGTTATGTGTATACTGTGTGTGTATGTTATGTGTATACTGTGTGTGTATGTTATGTGTATAATGTGTGTGTATGTTATGTGTATACTGTGTGTGTGTATGTTATGTGTATACTGTGTGTGTGTGTGTGTTATGTGTATACTGTGTGTGTGTGTTATGTGTATACTGTGTGTGTATGTTATGTGTATACTGTGTGTATATGTTATTTGTATACTGTGTGTGTACGTTATGTGTATACTATATGTGTGTCTGTGTATGTTATGTGTATACTGTGTGTGTATGTTAAAGTATACTGTGTGTGTGTATGTTATGTGTATACTGTGTGTGTATGTTATGTGTATACTGTATGTGTGTATGTTATGTGTATACTGTGTGTGTATGTTATGTGTGTACTGTGTGTGTGTATGTTATGTGTATACTGTGTGTGATATGTGTATACTGTGTGTATATGTTATGTGTATACTGTGCGTGTATGTTATGTGTATACTGTGTATGTTATGTGTATACTGTGTGTGTATGTTATGTGTATACTGTGTATGTTATGTGTATACCGTGTGTGTGTATGTTATGTGTATACTGTGTGTGTGTATATGTTATGTGTATACTGTGTGTGTATGTTATGTGTATACTGTGTATGTTATGTGTATTGTGTGTGCATGTTATGTGTATACTGTGTGTGCATGGTATGTGTATACTGTGTGTGTATGGTATGTGTATACTGTGTGTGTATGTTATGTGTATACTGTGTGTGTATGATATGTGTATACTGTGTATGTGTATGTTATGTGTATACTGTGTGTATGTTATGTGTATACTGTGTGTATGTTATGTGTATACTGTGTATGTTATGTGTATACTGTGTGTGTTATGTGTATACTGTGTGTGTGTATGTTATGTATATACTGTGTATGTTATGGGTATACTGTGTGTGTATGTTATGTGTATACTGTGTGTGTGTATGTTATGTGTATACTGTGTGTGTATGTTATGTGTATACTGTATGTGTGTATGTTATGTGTATACTGTGTGTGTATGTTATGTGTATACTGTGTGTGTATGGTAGGTAGCGTTCCCGCTAGGCTGTTTTAGCGGGGCGCGGCGCCCTGCCCTCCTTCTGGAGGGCAAAAAGCACCCTGCCCTCCAGGAGGAGGGCAAAAAGCGCCCTGCCCTAACAGCCTGCGGGAGCCGTTCTCACCCGCGGGACGCAGTGTCCCGCGGGTGGACAAACATGCGGTGATCCGGTCACTGCCGGTGTGTGTATGTTATGTGTATACTGTGTGTGTGTGTATGTTATGTGTAGTGTTCCCTCTAGCTCCGGCGTGAGGCAGGGCGCCGGAGCCAGAGAGGGCATGCCCGTGCGCGCGACCGAGAAGGGGGCGTGGTCATCGGAAAAGGAGGCGTGTCTATAAGACACGTCCCCTTTTCGTCACTCTTGGAGGCGTGCCCGGCACTTACGGACACGCTGGGCAGCCCCCAAGCCCTGCAGACAGGGAGAATAGATGCCGGGCGCATGCGCCCGGCGTCTATTCTCCGGCGGTGACCGGGTCACCCGCACGTTTCTCCACCCGCGGGACACTGCGTCCCGCGGGTGAGAACGGCTCCCGCAGGCTGTGAGGGCAGGGCGCTTTTTGCCCTCCTCCTGGAGGGCAGGGTGCTTTTTGCCCTCCAGAAGGAGGGCAGGGCGCCGCGCCCCGCTAAAACAGCCTAGCGGGAACGCTATATGTGTATACTGTGTATGTTATGTGTATACTGTGTGTGTGTATGTTATGTGTATACTGTGTGTGTATGGTATGTGTATACTGTGTGTGTATGTTAGTGTCAGGAGACTCCTCTGCCAGGCGAGCCACTGCCTCCTGACCCCGGCAGGTCAGAGCCTGTTTTCCACGACAGGGTCTGACTGGGCATTTATTATACTTTGCGTCCTTCATTAGGGCTTGGGAATGGATGTTACATGATCTCCCACAAAAAAAAAAAAAAACTGCAATAAATACCAGGCTAGAATAGATGGCACCAATACGGGAAGCAGGCTCTCTTTTGTACTATATGGTGGCTGTGTCATATTATTTTCTGGGAAGCATATACACAGTACTGTAGGTAGTAGTAATGCGCATAATTATTGTGTCATACTGAATATTATATATATTTATATATATCTCCTATTCCTATATACTGAGTGTATGAGAGCTGCTCTCTCAGTGCAGTGAAGATGCTCTTACAGTGCATTGAGGAGAGACCCTCACACATTACTGTGCATTATTTTGACTGCAACTCCACTCCTCTGGTTATTTCATACTGTACGGTTTGCCAATTATTTAACTTTTTTTTTTTATATATATATATATATATATATATATTTAAACTGATTTTGTTGGACGTACTTCTAAATCTAAGGGGCATATATAATTGGGTGCGAGGTTTAGCGAGTTAAAATCCTCGCGTACCTCGCGCCCAATACTGGAATACTGCGGGTATGCGCGCTCCCGCTACCCACGGTATTCAATTTAAAAAATAGTGATCGCGGAGTTTTCAGCTCTGAAAACCCCGCACCGCGTAAATAGAAAACAAAACAAAACACCTGCCTGGCTGGGGGGCTCCGCGGCTCCCAGTAGTTTCCCCTCTCTCTTCTTACTGTAGAGGGTGCTGCTGGGAGTCCCGGGGGCTGATGGGAGGAGCAAGGGCTGCTAGGAGATGTAGTTCTCCCAGCGCCCATTCCGGGGGGGCCACACATACCGCACTGGGTGTCACACGCACACACTCACTCACTCATACACACTTACATACAGCACACACACTGACATACTCACCCTGCTGCAGAAGAGCCGGCTCCCAACGCAGGATGCAGAAGAAGATGCAGAAGACAGCGCTTTGGAACGTGAGTAATTAAGGACTAATTAAGCTATTTGGATACTTCCAATTGCTTAATTAGTCCTCAGGGGGAGTTCCGCGGGGGTGTCAGTGCAAGTCCCGGTGATTTTTCCTAAAATCATCGATTTTAGGAAAAATCACGCTTGCTCAGGAGATGCGTGAAAAAAAACCTCCCGGTGCAAAAACACGCACCTAATAGAATAGCAAAAAACCCACACCTGCAGGAAAAATCTCCCGGTGCGTGTTTTTTATAAAAACACGCACCTAATAGAATAGCAAAAAACCCGCACCTGCAGGAAAAACCTCACAGGTGCGTGTTTTTTGCTATTCTCGAACACCATTGAATATGCCCCTAAAAGTTTAATTTTATTAACCATTTACATTTTGTTCCCGTGAATGGGTGGGTAGGGGCCCCAGAGCATTGCTTTGCCCAGGGCCCACACTGCTGTTAAGACAGCCCTGCTCCCATGTAAGGTTCAAAAGCTGCCAATAGGGATGCAGGACTTGAAACATTGCCATCGGCAAATAACATTAGAAATGATAAGAGATCAATAGGATATATCTCTTAACAGACTTTTATGTAGGATTATGGTGGGTACACACTACACGATATGCTCCCTGAGCGATATCGTGTAGTGTGTCCCCGGCAGGCTGTGCTCAATGTCGTTCATGACATTGAGCACAGCCGCTGAACGATATCATTAACGATATCGTTCAGCGCCGGGCTCTCTCCCCCATTCCCTGACATGCAGCAACCTGACGAGATCGTCAGGTTGGCCTGCATGTCAGCCCGATGAACGATGATGACGAACGACCCGCGGGAACGCGCGTCGTCGTCATCGTTCATCTTTTTGGTGTTAAAAATGGACGATAAAGTGGACAACTGAACGATAACGGTATCGTTCTGTCGTCCACTTTATCGCCCAGTGTGTACGCACCATAAGGCTGCCTAATGTGGAGACAGTCAATTCTCAATGATTAATGTGTGGCATAATCTGAACTGGAGCACTGTAATGTAGCAGAATATGAAGTGGAGTGCACTGTAATGTGGCACAATATGAACTGGAGAGCACTGTAATGTATCAGAATATAGTGTTCACTGCAGTTTTGGCGCCGGGTAGGACGCTGGACCTAGAAAGGGCACTCTAGCGCACGCTGAAGGAGTGCTCCCTTTTCATCACTCTTGTGCCCGGCTGCCCCTAAGCACTCTCTGCTCTGTGAATAGATGCCGTGCACCACTATTTTTCCCACCTGCAGAACACTGGGGACGGCACCCGCCATGTTGTTTCAGCATAACAGGAACGCAACAATATGAACTGAAGGCACTATACTGTGACATAATATGAACTGGAAGCACTGTAATGTAGCATAATATGGACTGGAGAGCACTGTAATGTGCCACAATATGAACTGGAGGCACTATAGTGTGGCATAATATGATTGGGGCACTATAATGAGGTATAATATGATCTGGTGGGGCACTGCAATGTGACTTATTATGAACTGGGGGCACTACAATGTGAGATATTATGAACTGTGTACAAATTAAAGTAGCATAAAATGTACTGGCGCACTGTGTGTTATTATGTTCACTGGCAACACTATATTGTGAACTGAGGGCACTACGATGTGCCATAATATGAACTGGGGGCACTGTGTGGTATAATGTAGCACTAGAATGGGGCATAAAATTAACTAGTGCACTACTATTGGGCATAAAATTAACTAGGGAACAACCACTGTGGAGAGAGGTCCCTCTCTAAAAGCATTGAAGGGGGCCCCATCAAAATGTTACTATGGGTCCCACAAACTTCTGGCTATGCCCCTGTGTAAGTTGACTTTTTCAAATTGATTACATGTATGAGCAGAACATTCAAGCATTGTAGTTCAAACCCCGTTTTGTATTTGTTTATAGCAAAGCACAGAAACTATATGGCAGCTGCCCTGCAGAGATCTCTGCAAATCATACTTCACAAATCTGCTGCCAGCCTCATCATGCTTCAGGCCAGTCACCCACTGGTGTTTAACCACTTACTTGGCATGGTCGCATGGGATGCGACTGCAGCCAGCTGGCCTTTAGCGGACACAATTGCATCCCATGTGACCGTGTTGTCCCGCTTCTGGCCCCCCTGGAGTGATGTTAAGGTCGGGTAGGGGTCAAGGTACCCGCTAGATATTTTTACTTTCATTAAAAAAATATATATCTAAATATATTTTTTGAAAATACATTCTAAACTTGATTAAATCATTAAAAAAATTTAATTTTCTGAATGGATTTTGATGAAAAAATTTATAATTTTAGTGGTTTAAAGCTGAATCTGTCTTCCATTTTTATTCATAACAATTCTATTTTCTATTGAATAAGTATATATACATTTGCACTTACATGAATGAGGTTGAGCACTTTTTGGACACTTGGGGGTAAATTTACTAAGGTGAGAGTTTTTAGAAGTGGAGATGTTGCCCATAGCAACCTATCAGATTCTACTTAACGTTTAACTAGCACCTTCTAGAAGATAATAGCTGGAATCTGATTGGTTGCTATGGGCAACAGCCCCACTTCTCAAAACTCTCTCTTTAGTAAATTTACCCCTTGGGGCGGTATTCAATTGTTATAGCGCACCTGATCTCCCGTCTTAAGTGACGGGAGATTGCGGTGCGCTATTCAATTGTTGCAGATTTTCACACTGATCGCGCCCATAGTGGTCGGGTTGAGCAGCGCAGCGGAAAACGGTTACCCCTGACCAGTGGCTGCGAGCTGAAATGGTGCGCCGGAAGCTGATCGCGCCCAACAGGAGCAACAATTGAATAGCTCCTGTTGGTTGTGTAGGGGAGGGGGGGGGGGGGTCGATACAATTGAATACTGCCCAGAGTTGCTCCATTTCAGTGTGTTCAAAGCATACCACACACTTTCATGTATATGTGAATAAATTGTGTACATACCGACTAGTGCAGGGGTTCTTACCACCAAACCTCAAGAACCATATCTCCCAACTTCTTTGCAATGTAAATCGGGACCTTGGCACGCCATTTTTGTCACGCTGGGGGCATGCCCCAGTCTTTCTTTTCTGGGAATAGATGCTGCACTCATGCGCACGGCAAATATTCACCGCTGCTCTGCTAAGTCATACTGTATTATACAAAGATGCAAAGACACAGGCCCTCATTCAGAGGTGCTCGCAAGAAGCGAGCACTCGTTCTGAATGAGGGCGACCGCTTGTTTTTTTCAGTGCGGCCTCCTGGTCGCTAGCTAAGCTGTGGGTTACCACACACAGCGTCAGCGACCGACCAGGGTGACCATCGGGGCTTGCGACAAGACCCTAAGGTTGGGTCTCGGCAACCGCAAGCCCCAGGGAGCTCCCTGCTCTGATCGAGCAGGAAGCTCCCCACTGACATCACTGCTGATGTCAGTGCGGCTGCCCACAAAACGGCATGCGTTCCGTCAGGAACGCCTCCGTTTGTGTAGCCACCCCCCCGCCTTGCCTACAAAACGGGGCGAGCTGTCGATCAACATCGACAGCCGCCCCTTTTGTAGTGAGCTCCGGAGCGAATTTCTCTCTCGCTCCGGGGCTTGCGCACGCGCATCGACCCGGTTGCGAGGGCTCAGCGCTTGCGACCAGGTCTGAATGAGACCCACAGTGTAATACATTGTGTATTGTCTTTAGTGCTATTTACCAAACTAGTTAGTACAGTAATCCTATTTTCATTATAATTTGCATAGTTTCTGTGGTTACCAATGAATATTTTTTTTACATATACAAACTAGTAATTATATAATTGCCATAATTAAAAATGCATTGTATTCTGTGGAATCAGATGATGGGGTAGGTAATTCATGAGTGAATAGCATTAGTAATATGAGTTTTTTTATATAACATGTATTTCTTATTTGAATTATGTCCAAAATTAGTACAAACCTTTATGACCAAAAGTGAAGTCTAGAATAGATAAAGGCCTGAGGCTGAGCCTTGAGTGTGAAGCTGCAGGTCCTGTCAGGTCACTGTCCTGTTAAGGCTGACACAAGCAGAAAATGGCCGCCACCCATCAGGCAGGTAACAAAGCTGAAAGCTCCAGTCCCAGGAGGGATGATGAACATACAGTAGGAGGAGTTTTCAGTGAAGGCGGAGCTGCAGTGTCATGAGATCATGGCTTATCCAATAAGGCTCTGTGTTAGTGTGCAGCCTAAGCCTCCTATTTAGTTACTTCATATTGTTATATAATAAAAATAACCCTGTCACTCTTAACATCACATCTCTGCTGTATGTAGTGCTGGTCAGTGTATAATATCTATCTATCTATCTATTTATCTATAACACAAATAAGACAAGACAACATATTGTTTATTAATTTAATTTTAATCAGTGTTTATAATATATTAAATGGATGTAATGAAAATAAGTTAATGCCATCATGAGGTATTAGTTTATTTTAGTTATATATCTGATCATGGTAACAGTGGTTATATTGCTTTGCTATGGCTGGTGGCTAGCAGCACTTGTGTTCCTAACTCATGCAAAAGCCTGCCCAGCTACTCTTTTCTCTAATGTACAGATGTAGGGTCAGGCTGTCACACACAGTGTAAAAACAGGGGCCCCGGGCTATCAGTCTAGGCCTGGGGTGCCCTGGAGAGGGGTACCTCTTTATTGGGGGGCTACCCAACTCCCCAGGGATCCCCGGCCTGGACTGACTAGCGATCAGGGATAATGCTTTGGCCGGGGAAACCGCTGAAAGGTTTTCCCTGGCTATGGCATTATCCCCCCGCTAGAAAGAGTTCGGTGCTGGTTTGGGAATTTTCAGGGGACCCATACTCGTTTTGTCCCCTGATTTTCCAGAACCAGGACCAGCTCAACAAAGCCCTGTGCTGGTTCTTAATATACAGGGGCCCCCTATGCATTTTGGCCCCTGTATTTTTAGAACCAGAACAGGCTTTATAAAGCCCGGGGCTGGTTATGCTTTTGGGGAGGGGGTGCACGTCATTTTTTTTTTAACATTTATAACCTTTTACATAAGTACAGTACACACAGAAACATGCACGTATCTCATGGATATGTGCATGTTTCTGTGTTAATCTGACCTGCTCAGGATGTACTCGCTAGCCTGAAGCAGGTCTATTATTTGGGGACTTTTGGTTATCTTTTTTTTGCGAGTCTGAAACATACACTCTATTACATTGGGCGAGTTGATTGTTTTCAATGTGAAAACATCTGGATGCGAGTTTGAGAATGGGGAGTTTTAGTAACTCTGAAAAATGCGAGTTTTAGTGAACAGATACCCTATTACAGTGATCAGGAAGCCAGCTTCACCCCCTCCCGGCATGGGTTCAAAGAAAGCATGTCCAGCCAGGGACACCAGAGTCGGATTTAGACCTCATGGGACCCTAGGCAAGATACCAATTTGGATCCCCCCACCCTCAAACAATCCTGTGCATTACAGTAGGCGTCGCTGTAGCAAGATACACACCATATTATATACACACACCATAGTTTATATATATATATATATATATATATATAATGTGTTTAACTTGCTCCAGTGACACTACTGTAATATATGCAGTCATTACTGTAATCAAATACACACTTGAAAACATGAGAGCAAGGCAAAACATCAAATATGACGCATATACACAATTGTAGAATGAAAATTTTAAGTGAACGGCCAAGGCCCTCCTTTTGCAAGCCTACAATGTAGAACTGTAGGAATGGGGGACAAACAGTGGAAAACAGGAGGAGAGGGGGACAAACAGAAGTAGAGGGGAGGAATGGGGGACAAACAGAGGGAGACGGAATAAAGGGGGACAAATAGAGGTAGACAGGAGTAAAGGGGGGACAAACAGAGGTAGACGGGAGTAAAAGGGGACAAACGGGTAGAGGGAGAAGGAAAAGGGGAAAACATGGTGAGACAGAAGGAAAAGGGGAAGACCAAAAATAACTATTTTAATTCCGACGTTTCAGGCTTCCGCCCGTTATCAAGCATACACCAACATATAATATACACGTGTATATATATATATATATATATATATATACATATATACACAATACCAAGCCCCCAGGATCCAACTCACCTGGGTAACGCCACCATCCGTGTCTCACTCATGTAGCTTTCCATAATCATGGACTCTCATCCACTGTGACGTCAGCGGCAGCGCATCCCAGGGAGCGAATCCTTGTGTCTGCTCAGTTGCCTTGGCAACATGACCACATATCCCTTTGAATAGTGAAAAGATCAGTGAATAAAAACAACTTAGACAACAATTTACACAACAATTAATGTAATGTAATCACTTTGCTACTGTTAACCACAACTTTACTAATAGATCCTAATCATGTTATGCTTTGAACTGAGGACTCATACATATATAGAATATTATAAAGATTTGAATTTTTTTTTATAAAAAGCAGTGAAGTCCCAGTGTTTCATATAAGCCCTTCAGGGCCATAGTTCCTAATCTGAAAATCCATTTGGATTCGGCTTGTAGAAGTAACTTGCCTCTGCTACCCCCTCTCAAATTACTAGGTATGTGATCAATTATACATACTCTCAGGTCTATCACACCATGTTTTGCAAGGGAAAAATGTTTAGCGACCAGCTGGTCACTATTGCCTGTGTTTGAGGCTGAGGGGATGGCGGATCTGTGTAGCGCCATCCGCTCTTTGAATTGCCTTTCTGTCTTGCCCACATAGCATAAGCCACATGGGCAAGACAGAAGGTATACCACATACATGGTGCTATAAGTCACTAGAAATTGAATGGTAAATATAGCCCCCGTATATACAGATGACTAAATGTGTCACCCAAAACGAATGCCCTGCATGTGATACATCCCAAATACCAATGGTATCCATTTTTTTGCATGAGAAAATGTTTGGGTCTGTTCTTAGCTTTCAATTTGCCAACATTTAGTTGGACTAGGCGGTCTTTAAGATTACGACCCCTAGTACAATAGGGGAGCAATCGGGTATTAATTAAGTAAGCCAGGGAGAGTTTTATCTGTACTTACAATGGGCCACAATTGTTGTGCTATCTTAGTTATTTCTTGACTCTTCATGGTATTCCTATTCACCTATGGTATATGTAGTCCCTTAGTCGTGTTTTGTGTAGACGAAATCTGAATAGGATTGAGGATAAATAAGATTGCTGTTTTTTTGCTGAATGTTGTGGTTATGACAGCCTTGTTGCTGGGTAAGTTTCTGTGGTCAGCTGGTGTGATGAGCCAATACTATTGATGGAAGGAGGGGTTTTGAATGTTAGTATATATTGGCCTGCTCGTTATATTGATACCTACCTATCTATACACTCTAAATGTCGCTATTTAGCGTTATAAATCGCACAAGAAATAATTGCTTTCCAGACTTTGATTGTGTTTCCAAAGCACAAAAAGATATTATTCACCAAAAAGCAGATAGTTACACGCTTTGATCTAAAATACAATTAGCTCAAAAGATTATACATAAACAAGGTACAGTCAATACATTACGCAGACGCTCTGGATCCAGATTTCCGGCATCAAAGGTGAAGCCTCCATCAACAGAAAGAATATGATGACTAACTAACAGATCCAGGGTGCTTGCATATAAACCCTTGCAGAGATTAGGCAATACAATAGAAACAAGTTGGCATAATCCTTTTGGTTCTTCTTGGTTCTTCTGTCATAGGTCAGGTGGTACAATGGTAGTTCAGCCCTCCAATGGCTCTTTGTGTGTGTTTTAACTAAGCAATAGACATTACATACAGAGTACATTCTAACACATAATTCCCTATAATCCATAACTTGCAGATGCATGTTGCGATCTCCTTGTCGATGGAACCAGTGATCTGCAAATAAAATGTGGTTTAGAATAGCACCAAACACGATGTGGCTACTACATACTAAACCTTAGATATCAAATACATGCGTATTATAACATTATACAATAACGAATAAACCTTCTAATATTAGCCTTTATACTAAGGAGCCTTTTAGGAAATTTGTGTATGTGTACATGTAAGAGAATCTTGCGTAAAGTTGCTAATATGCATGGTGCGTTTATGTGTAGAGTACTTATGATAAAGTCTATGTGTGTGTTATGCAATTCAGTGTATTTATGATGGATTAATATTTATTTTTTATCCCTTTATAACATATTTTAAAACTACAGTGCAAGGTGTTACAAGCTGCTAGGTTCTCTTTCAAGCAGGGTGGAGACCTCCAGCTGACTGCCGTTGCCACTTCGTCTGATAGCTAATTCAAAGGTTTTCCTCTGCCTATTTAGAATACACTTGCCAGTACTTCTTAAGCAAACCTCTGATCATTGTTTCTGACTCTTCATTTAGACAAATTCAATTGTGTCTGGGTTATATTTCAATTGCCACAGCCATACTTGTCTGTATGCGGGGCTTCTCAATTTATATGTAAAACACTCACAGTATCCTGGTATATTTTTTTAATTACTTTTCTCAGACATGTATACAGAAGCTGTTCCTCATTACTAACTAAACCCTGCATGAATATTGTTTTTGTCAGTGTGAGAGTGTTGTATATTATTCGCTATTTAGTGTTGTGCGAATGTGTGGATACATGCACACACTGGGTGCGTGCGCACGCAATGGTGCGTCGTGGATTGTACAAACATAAATCGGACAGCGAACGACCAAATCATCAGATAACAGTTGAATTGCGGTCGCATGCAATTATTCGACTTCGTCAGTCCACCCTTTGATAGCAAACAAGACACTATCACAATTTTATCCTAGTTAGTCATGCATAACAAATTATTATCTAATGTCCTATACGGTATGACACAGTTAGGTAATTGAACCGTTAGTAATGCGCCTCGGGAAGGGGTGAAACAACCCTTATATGCGCTCAGCGGATCTATACGGGACCATGGGCAGGATGTGGGATCTCATCGAACCTATAAGAGTGGAGTGGGGGAAATGGAGACTACATTAACTAGGATGTTTAAAGGAACATTTGCAATATTTTAACATACATGACCAATCCTAAGCAATCACCTGATTGTACACTCTAGTTAAGAATTGTAATACAGCGTGTCATTTACCTTGGTATCCATATTATTGCTACTAACCACCATCATGATTTCATTCTCCCTGTTAGTTTTAGAAGTACCTTTTCCACACTTCATCACAGTAGGAACACACCTGACACATAAGCCAATTACTAAGATGACAACCACTATGAGAATCAGGAGTTTACCTACACTAGTAACCAACTCCTGGACCCACTTTCCTAGACCGGAGAACCATTTTACGGGGTTCAACAAAGAGAACCACTCTTCTACCTTTTCCTCTACTTCAGCCACTGAAGCATTATGGTTCTTACGAAATTCCCATTTCAGCTGCAGAATCTCATCCATCTTCCGGTCTATCACATCATTAGTGTTATTGGTGATGTACGTACAACACTTGACACCAAACTGGGTGGCTAGAGTCACACAGTATCCACCAGTAACAGCTGTTAAATAATTTAACGCTAACCTATGTTGCACAAGTTCTTTCTTGTGGGCCTGTAAGTCCTTACCCGTGTACCTAAAAGTGTTGTCATACATCTCGGTGATATTATCTATCGATTTGGTAATATCTTGTATATATCTGAAATTTAGAGTACCCCGAGCGATCCTGGTGGGATCCAATGCTACTAAAATTTGAAAGCCAGTTGTTTCACTAATTAACTGTGTGGCTTTATGTACATCACCAGGTATCATATTCCTTTTGTCTCTGAGTTTATACTGTGTGTGAAGATATGGTGATGGTGTGTTTTTATGAATACCAAGCATTTCACCATGTGTAAGGGTCAAAACCTCTGGGAGTACTCTTCCCAGGTAACACAAACCTTCGGAACTTGGAGAGAGCCACTTCTACGCTTTCCTTCCACACATAAAATATACATCATCGGGGAGAACATAAGGAATAGAATGCATCATGATCATCCAACACATTTCCCTAGCAAATGATCCTATCTCAGGTTCTCCCATCTGGCTAACACATGTTTCTGGTTGTATAACCCTGGCACAATACCCTTCTGGCACTCTGCCAACCATTTCTTTGATGTTACTTAGTGTGTACCGATACCGGAAGTGTCTCCCATTTAACCTAATTGTGCGTAACAGTTCAGAATTTATAGGCTCATAATCAGCTCTTAGCGAGAAGGTCATCGTCTGGTTATTCCCAGTCACCTCCCAACTTCCTGGTTTATTGGAGTTGGTGATGCTCAAACACAAAAGTGATTTATCTACTTGGTACTGGTGGAGTTTAAAGTGAGATGGTTTGGTGTTTAGAAATTTTCCATCCAGCGTCTTCCCTTGTTGCAGTTCTAAAACCTCAGAGACATTTAATGGAAATGGCACTAACCCTACATTATGCTGTCCCTGGGGCACATGAGAACAGTCAGTCTGGTTTAAAACTTTGCCCACCATAGTATGATACTCCTCTAAAGGATACCCACCCCAATACTGGTTATACTTAGGTTGGCACTGCTGGATGCAATACTCATCAACTAAGGACCCACAAAATTCACACATACAATAATCTTCAGATGATAGACCTTCACATTGTCTCCGAGTTTCCAACATAGCAGATCTCTTAACAATTACTGTACTGGGTTTGGTCAGATACTCCCCCGGTTGGTTTAGCACTCCTTCTCCCAACTCCACTCCATTGATATCACCATCAGCTCCCCTCTCCATCCTCTGTCCTACGTCACAGAAACCAGAGATCCTGAAACAACCCAGGATAATGAGAACTCTGGGAGAAAACACAAAGATAACCACAGCAGACCAATCCATTGCTGAAAACGATGACCTACAAATTTCTTTAGCTCAGGTATCTCACTGTAACCTTTAACCTTCCTGGAACAGACTCGCAATTGACAGGGCTACGTTATCTGCCTCGAGTCCGCCTTGTCTCTCCACCGATTGGTTGATCTTCTTACAGTGAGTGGAATGGACCCAGGTATCTCTCTCCACCACTTTCAATGATGTTGTACATGTCAGCAACACCTGATATGGACCTTCCCACCGATTTGTCAAACAACCTGAACGCAAGAAATTTCTGATCATAACAAATTCTCCAGTTTTGACATCATGACAGTTTATTTCAGGCATATCATGTGACAACAATTTCAGTTTCTGCTGTTGCTGTTTTAACTGTTTACTCATTGTTATAGGATTCCTTATAGTAACCTCGTTATTACCCTTTAAATCATCCTGTGGATTTACAATCAAATGAGGTTGCTTACCGAACAGTATCTCAAAGGGGGACAGATTAAGAGGCGGCCTGGGGGTGGTCCTGACGCTATTATTACCCATCAACTTACACATGTTCTGGAAGACATCACCTGTAAAATGAGTACCCCTATCACTTTCAATAATTCTAGGGATACCGTATCTGCATACAAACTCCTGTACAGCCTTTTTGTCAGTGAATACAGCAGTATTAGTGGCAGCTGGATATGCCTCTTATCCAATTACAAAACACATCTGCACAAACTAATAAATACTTAAGTTTCTTGCAGGGTGGTAATTGGATGAAATCAATTTGTATTACCTGAAAAGGTCCATCTGTTGGAGGGATGTGTGATGACTCAGACGGTATTGTTTTCCCAATGTTTTCCCAACAGGTCAGAGTCAGACCATGCGCTGCCTCAGCCAAGCTTGGATAATATGCCTTGGGAGCCACTGGCTTACCTTGTCCTGCTTTCCAGAGTCCAGAGGACTCTGGCTCACATCCCTTTGATCTCCAGACTGCCTTTTCCTGAATGGAACACAAATTTTGCATCTCAATTAATTTATGCATATCACCAGTTTGAAAAACCACCCTTTGATCAACCGTCATATTTATTCTTAAACCTGCTGCCCCTTTTTGCAGCTTCGTCTGCCCTGTTATTGGAACAGCTGTTAACAGTAATGTTAGCCCCTGGGTTTAGACAATGTCCCAAGTATTTGACCCAGGTCTGACATGGCCGTAGTTTGTTCTTTGCAACCTTGTGCCCTGTTTATGAGAACTGAAGCACGACAGTTTAGTATCATTAAACATGACATAAACAAAATCAGAGCACAACAGTAAATCATCTGCATATCAGATCCACTGCTTTAAAACATGCCCTGTATAGTTTCACTGCAGATATACTGCAGGGGTTAGTGTGCTTCAGTTCTTAATCTCAATGTTTACTGTAAACAAGGACACTTGATTTTACCAACATGTACAATGACTTGTGGCTTACACACACTTATTACATTTCCTTAGAGGTGCAATGTCCTAGAGGTGACTTAAAACACATTTTTTTTTTGCTGGTCTTTAAGTGCTAATAATATTACCCCTCCTGCCACGCTCTTCACTACTCTCACCGGTTTCAACGGCTGCCCCTGGTGGTTGCAGATTAACATCTCGGGCAATGGCTGATTTTACGGTGGATTCATCATCATCTATAATTACATTTTCCTGTGGGTGACTTAAATCAGGGTATAAGTTACTTATTACGATTTTTTTTTATGATTTTTGAGATTGACTGTACCTTTACCCCCATCCACATAGGGCGAGGTGGTGAACATGTGCTACTAACATTCCCTTCGGCAACGCTACCTTGTCTTGTGTGCGTGCTCTTTTGTGGAGTGAGCATGACGCTAGTTTGCATCACGTGCCCACCGCTAAGTCAAATGTTCCCCTCGTGCTGCCACAACTTTAAACAGTCATTATATTCTACTCTTTTCTTCAAAGATTTGACCATACAGATGCGATCTCTGACATTGTTCAATATCTCCTTATCAAAGCTGCCAATTCTGGGAAACGGTTTCACACTCATTCTCGTCATCTTAAACCATACATCACAGAACATAATTACATACCCAATCAGCGCTTCCAAAAGCAGCACATCATCTAACATCTCTACCGTTTGCTTGGCTCGCATCTTGGGAAAATAACACTAAACTTTTCAATAGAGATTTAAATCGGTGAAAGAATGTCAAGGCTACTTTCACTTACCTGTGGACGATATTAACAGGACGCGCCCACACACCTATGGAAGAATAACCAGGCTGCTTCCACGCACCTAAGCCCTTTTTGAGTACTTTGCACTGCTAGAATTTAAGCATTCCATTAACACTTACACTTTTCAGTGATTTCGTCCACCACTACTGAGTTCACAATCACAATATGCCACAACTGTGCGGTTCAATCACAATACCCAATAACCCTAACTGTTCACTGGATGCTGCGATCACACTGAGAGCTGATACCTAACACAAAACAACAACTACACCTGATGTGTGTATAGACTTCGGTATCTACTACCGAGCCACTAGGCCGACACCAGGCGCCTAGCCCCTAAGGGTCCTACGATAACCCTAGCTAGGGAACATGTTACCCCTACCAGCACACGTTCACTGTTACACACCCTTTTCCTGCGCAGAAAAATAAAAGTTTTCCCAGATATGGCAACACCGATCTAAGATATTTAAAACAATGCTATCACACTATCAATATCACTATCAATATCACAATGCAATCTCAACGGCTTTGTTTAAACATGCGGCAATACAGGAAATACGTATACGCTATTGTGCGACTAGTTGCATACACAATAATGCGACCGCTACACAAAATGTATTATTACCCTTATGCTATTGTGCGACTTTTAACATGAAATTCTATCAACGGAGGAAAACAAACTTTTTCCTTCCCTGTCCCTGGATTCTAATCAGCGCTCCTTGAACTTACACAATAACGGATAGCGGTCTCTCAGCAATAAAGTGGTAGCAGGTATTCGAAGGCACAATGTGTTCTTTCCTGCGTATGGCGCCTCCGCCCTTTGCTGAGAGATCGATAACCGTGTGTTACCGTGTGAATGGCAGCGTGATTTCGCTATGAGCCCTCAACTATGAATTCTTATCTGTCTATACACCCTAAATGTTGCTGTGATCTAAAATACAATTAGCGCAAAAGATTATACATAAACAAGGTACAGTCAATACATTACGCAGGCGCTCTGGAATCAGATTTCCGGCATCAAAGGTGAAGCCTCCGTCAACAGAAAGAATATGATGACTAACTAACAGATCCAGGGTACTTGCATATAAACCCTTGCAGAGATTAGGCAATACAATAGAAACAAGTTGGCATAATCCTTTTGGTTCTTCTTGGTTCTTCTGTCATAGGTCAGGTGGTACAATGGTAGTTCAGCCCTTTGTGTGTGTTTTAACTAATCAATAGACACTACATACAGAGTACATTCTAACACATTATTCCCTATAATCCATAACTTGCAGACGCATGTTGCAATCTCCTTGCCGATGGAACCAGAGATCTGCAAATAAAATGTGATTTAGAATAGCACAAAACACGATGTGGCTACTACATACTAAACCTTAGATATCAAATACATGCATTTTATAACATTATACAATAATGCATAAACCTTCTAATATTAGCCTTTATACTAAGGAACCTTTTAGGAAAATTGTTTATGTGTAAGTGTAAGAGAATCTTGCGTAAAGTTGCTAATATCTGTCGAAGCTGGATAATTGGCTGAGACAGAATCTGTTAAAATTAAAATCTGCACGATGCCATTTTGCGAATGGCAACAAGATGCCATTTTGCGAATGGCCGCCCAGCGCCATTTTAGTGAATCTCACACATAAGTACATACGGCGATGCTATTATTTTGCATCGTGCGATTCCCATGCAATAGAACAATGTTAAAAGTCCTCATTATATTAATACATATATTTACTAAAACATATAATATGAACAACCCTGCAAAACACGTACCACGGTGTACTCCACAAACACGTAGTCGCACAACGCTAACTAGCGTCTTTTCTTAATATCCTTACACTTACATACTGCACACTTACATAAAAAGGTTAATATTCAAGGTTTTATTCAGTATTAATTATGTAATAAAGCTACTGTATTTAAGATCTCAGGTTTAGTACATGATAAGCAGACCATGTTTGGTGCCATTCTGAACCACTGTTTATTTGCAGATTTCCAGTTCCATCGGCAAGGAAATCGCAACATGCGTCTGGGAATTATGGATCATAGAGAGATAGGCACTGAAATGTACTCTGTTCATGTAATGTAATTAGCCAGTTTAGACTTGTTCTTCGGTGGGAAAACGGACACAAAGAAGCTGTTGGAGGCTGAACTATTACAATACAAACTGACCTATGAACTGCATCGTAACAGGAGAACCAGGAAGAAGAACCAATGGGATTATGCCAACTTGTTCTATTGTATTGCCTATCTCTGCAAGGGTTTATATGCAAGCACCCTGAATCTGCTAGTCAGTCATCTTTTCTTTGCTGTTGACGGAGGTTTCATAGTTGATGCCAGGAATCTGGATTCAGAGCGCATGCATATGTATTCGACTGTACCTAGTGATTGTATAATCTGTTTGCGCTAATTGTATTTAGATCACAGCGTGTAACTATCTGCTTTTTTTTTCTTGTGCGACTTATAGCGCTAAATAGCAACATTTAGGGTGTATAGACAGATAAGAATTCATAGTTGAGGGCTCATAGCGAAATCACGCTATCATTCACACGGTAACACACGGTTATCGATCTCTCAGCAAAGGGTGGAGGCGCCATACGCAGGAAAGAACGCATTGTGCCTTCGAATACCTGCTACCACTTTGTTGCTGAGAGACCGATATCCGTTATTGTGTGAGTTCAAGGAGCGCTGATTAGAATCCAGGGACCAAGAAGGAAAAAGTTTGTTTTCCTTCATTGATAAAACTTAGGCCCTGATTCAGAGCCGTTCATTAACAGCAGTACGCTCGTTGCGTTCCGATGTTGAGAAAGCGCGCATGCGTCGGTGTAACACTGTGCATGTGCGTACGGCAGATTGCGAGCTTTTTTGGCTCATTCGTCAAATAGCGTACAGGAAGTGACATGTCAAATGTGATTGACAAAACAGGGCGTTTTTGGGCGTTGACGGGGGTGGAGATGGAAAAACGCAGGCGTGGCGAGGCGTTTTTGGGGCATACATACATTATCAGATGCGAACGTCAAATGTGTTCGTACCAACTCATACGTCACTGGATGATCCTCTTTCCCTTCAAAATGCTCGCACAGCTTAGGGTCTGGATTACTCGACCACATTGGCGATGGCCTTGTCCTCCGTCCCGGCACTCCACGATGTTGCATCAATTAATCACGGCTTGTCAGAAAATCAATTAGTGTTGTATTGAAATCCGGCTTGGTATGTGTTTTGAAATCAGTTTTTTGGGTTAGCACAAAACCGTACGCTGGTGGAAATCATAGGTGCTAATGTCAGGATTACACAATCAATTTGCGTACATTTGTGGGGGTTTATTTTTGGGTTGATATTTGTTTTTTGGCCTATTGTAACAATAATGACATCATACGAATATATAGAGATATAGTTCTTGCGCCACTAGAAAAAGTCACCAAATATTCCTCTGTAAAATATAAGGAATAGGTCCGATGATATCAGTCACCAACGTTTCTTGCACAATATTACTGTCTCAAATCTTCTTATGGCTCAGGATAACACTTTAATGAATATTCCAAAGATCATGTAAACGAGAAGAAAATAAAAATTTCTGTATGGTGAAGTACGTTTAGACAAACTTTATTTCCACATCAACATATAAAAACACAATCCAAGGATAGGGTAAAGATTAGCCGTGTACCGTATTATAGGGGTGTAGTCTCCTAGCACCCAAGCAAGCATAAAATGGTAAAACTCCACTACGTCTCCCGGGAATGACTCGTGGACTTGCTTCGGTCTTGGAGATATCCCCCCACGGTACCAGTCACACACCAACGCGTTTCGACTCACCAATAATCAGAGTCTTCCTCAGGGTATGTGTGTCCTGTATGCCACTCACTTATATCCCCCTTACTGGTTTCTCATTGGGTAGGACAATAACCTTTCAATTTTGTCTTAGTCCTAATCTGTCAGATCAATCACTATCCTTAATCCACTAGGTACTTTTTCAGTTAACCTGTATATATTCATTTCTATAAATAAAATAAAATATTAAATATATAATCCACAAATATACTTAATTGCGTTCCACAGCCGGAACGCATAGTGCTTCCTGTTTCCTGATTCCCCATTATCCATTTACTTCCGGTCTGGAGTGCATATCGTTCCATATCCTGCTGTCAATCTAAAGTCACCATGGTGACAGCCTCAACATCCTGACGCTGCCATACCTCCATGGTCCTTACCTACTACTGTAGCTATCGGGAATGTACAACCGATAACGCTAGTCGCGCCTACCACATGACGCTAGTCACGCCCTCCACGTGACGGAAATACGTCACGTCCAGCATCCCGGATGTGCTTGTTGTTCCCAACCTCCTTGGAACGCAAACACAGAAAATTGCGTTCCACATACGGAGTGGGTAACCGGATCAGTATACTAATAGTCACCATAAATGTGCAAAAAGCAAAATAAATAGTGATACAGGCTGGTTACAAATACATATAAAGCTGCTACAGCTAAACTTAATACCGATTTTAAGGGACACTAAAACCATACCCAAATGGGTAGCCTCAACGTGCAGCACAGAATAAATATAATATATAGTAAAATACATGAATAATATATACTAATAAAAACAGATAAAAAAGTCCATAAACGATACATAACCATTAAAGAAACCACTTGAGCTCAAAGTCCGTATTCAATCCATTAGGGGACAAGGTGCATAGGTCATAAATCCATTTCATTTCAACCTTGGCCAGATCATCACCTATATTTTTCTTTCGCCAATGATTGGTGACCTGACTAATGCCCATAACAAATTTAAGACTTTTAACGGAACATTCATGCAATTCTTTAAAGTGGTTGGAGACCGAATGTTTCTCAAACCCTTTTTTTATATTTCTTAAATGTTCTGCCCAGCGTTCCCTTAAAGGTCTTGAAGTGCGACCAACATATTGGAGTCCGCACTGGCATTCCAAAAGGTATATACAGTTTTTGCTGTTACAGGTAATAAAATCTTTAATCTTATACCTAACCTTGGTCACATTGGAAATAAAGGTTTCAACTTTACTTGATTGTCCCCTGTGGTTTCTGCACATCAGACAAAGTCCACATCTGTGGAACCCTGTCGTGTTAATTCTGCCCTCTCTCTTGGGTGGCACCGCACTCTTAACCAACTTATTTCTTATATTGGGTGCCCTCCTATACACGAACTTTGGCTTCTCTGATATGATGGATTTTAACAAAACATCCTTCCCCAAAAGATGCCAATGTCTCTTCATTATTTTTTCCACTTTCTTATATTGACTACTGAATGTGGTAATAAATGACAAATCACTGTTATTTCCCAACTTTTTCTCTCCTCCCCTGATCGGTAATAAATCATCTCTATTAACCTCTATCATCTCCTTGATAGGGCCTTCTATATCGGCACTTTTGTAGCCTTTAGAGAGAAATAAATTTTTTATTTTTTAATAGAGATGATTTATTACCGATCAGGGGAGGAGAGAAAAAGTTGGGAAATAATAACAGTGATTTGTCATTTATTACCACATTCAGTAGTCAATATAAGGAAGTGGAAACATTCGGTCTCCAACCACTTGCATGAATGTTCCGTTAAAAGTCTTAAATTTGTTATGGGCATTAGTCAGGTCACCAATCATTGGCGAAAGAAAAATATAGGTGATGATCTGGCCAAGGTTGAAATGAAATGGATTTATGACCTATGCACCTTGTCCCCTAATGGATTGAATACGGACTTTGAGCTCAAGTGGTTTCTTTAATGGTTATGTATCGTTTATGGACTTTTTTATCTGTTTTTATTAGTATATATTATTCATGTATTTTACTATATATTATATTTATTCTGTGCTGCACGTTGAGGCTACCCATTTGGGTATGGTTTTAGTGTCCCTTAAAATCGGTATTAAGTTTAGCTGTAGCAGCTTTATATGTATTTGTAACCAGCCTGTATCACTATTTATTTTGCTTTTTGCACATTTATGTTGACTATTAGTATACTGATCCGGTTACCCACTCCGTATGTGGAACGCAATTTTCTGTGTTTGCGTTCCAAGGAGGTTGGGAACAACAAGCACATCCGGGATGCTGGAATTGACGTATTTCCGTCACGTGGAGGGCGTGACTAGCGTCATGTGGTAGGCGCGACTAGCGTTATTGGTTGTACATTCCCGATAGCTACAGTAGTAGGTAAGGACCATGGAGGTATGGCAGCGTCAGGATGTTGAGGCTGTCACCATGGTGACTTTAGATTGACAGCAGGATATGGAACGATATGCACTCCGGACCGGAAGTAAATGGATAATGGGGAATCAGGAAACAGGAAGCACTATGCGTTCCGGCTGTGGAACGCAATTAAGTATATTTGTGGGTTATATATTTAATATTTGATTTTATTTATAGAAATGAATATATACAGGTTAACTGAAAAAGTACCTAGTGGATTAAGGATAGTGATTGATCTGACAGATTAGGACTAAGACAAAATTGAAAGGTTATTGTCCTACCCAATGAGAAACCAGTAAGGGGGATATAAGTGAGTGGCATACAGGACACACATACCCTGAGGAAGACTCTGATTATTGGTGAGTCGAAACGCGTTGGTGTGTGACTGGTACCGTGGGGGGATATCTCCAAGACCGAAGCAAGTCCACGAGTCATTCCCGGGAGACGTAGTGGAGTTTTACCATCTTATGCTTGCTTGGGTGCTAGGAGACTACACCCCTATAATACGGTACACGGCTAATCTTTACCCTATCCTTGGATTGTGTTTTTATATGTTGATGTGGAAATAAAGTTTGTCTAAACGTACTTCACCATACAGAAATTTTTATTTTCTTCTCGTTTACATGATCTTTGGAATATTCATTAAAGTGTTATCCTGAGCCATAAGAAGATTTGAGACAGTAATATTGTGCAAGAAACATTGGTGACTGATATCATCGGACCTATTCCTTATATTTTACAGAGGAATATTTGGTGACTTTTTCTAGTGGCGCAAGAACTATATCTCTATATATTCGTGTGACTTTTATTTGGGGGAATAGAGACTTCTCCTTTGTAGTTTTTTTGCAGCCTTAATAGTGTATGTGAAGCGCTGGTGCATTTTCTACTGTGTTTTAAATAATCACATCATGTTTGTGTGTTTTTGGCCATTTTGCTTTTGCCTGGTGAATTTGCATCCTTATGTAAATTTTAAAACGTTCCTTAAAGAGCCCTTTTTTTTTCTCATGTAAAATGTTGGTGTTGCGCGTTTTTGCCTTGTGGGCCAGGATTAAATGTAAACCATTTCTACAATAATGTCAGAATACAATGTTGTACATTTTTGGCAAATTTATTGGTAAAAAAAATCAATTTCATGCACATTTTTTACACAAACATTTTTTGCAGTGTTAATTCCAACAATTTTAATAATTGTGCAAACATAAAAGTTAAGGAAACGTAAAGCTAAAAATTAAAAACAATTCACAAGAAAGGAGAGGGAAGTTTTGGCCAGAAAGGAATATGGGGCAAGCACAGAAGGAGTGTGGGAAAAGTAGCCAGTGCTGTCAACGTTTTTTCCCCCGTTTGGCAGGGGGAGGGTGGGCGCCAGACCGGGTCCGGGATGTCATCGGGCTGGCCTGTCCAGAGGCAGATGTTGTGGCCTCTGGACTAGGCACAGGGCTAGGCACATTTGGAGGATGGGCTGATGTTGTGCCAGAGGTGGAGGATCCTGATGTTCCGGCAGGAAGGGAGGTCGGCTCCACCATGTGCTGGTGAACGAGCTGCTCCAGGGCATTGGCGATGCGGATGTTGGCCCTGGTATTTTCCGCCAGGGCCTGACCAATGGTCACGTTGGCCGCAGCATTTTGCTCCAGGGCCTCAGCCACCCGTACCAGACTGGCGTCCATCCTCTGCAGAATCTCCGTATGGAAATCCGATTTAAAATTCAGTTCTGTGAGGAGGGACACTGCCTGCGAGGGGGATTGCCCAGGACTGGCTTCTGCAGGGTCCTCAGCCGGATGTACTGGTTCCTCCCCTGCAGAGCCTGCAGAAATTCTGCGGCCAAGGCTCCCCTCTGGAGCAGACTCATCTGCCTGTGTCTCTGTTGGAAAAATTAGAAAAGAGTCACATTAGAATCTACATATTGGCACATTAACATTTCAGAGTTGGTGACATCACAATATTTATCTTGGACAACATGAGGAGCCGCAAAGTCTGGCATGTCCGTATCCATGTTGGACACGCCAAACACCTCCACAGCCTGCACACACCCCTGTGCCAGCTCTTCTAAATCATTTAACTCCAATGACACAGGGGTGGGACCCCCACCTGTCCCCCTTGCATGCCTAGCCCTGTCCGCCATTTTTTGTTTCAGGCGATATTTGAAGTCTTGCCATCTGTGGGTGAAAAAGTAGCCATTATTCATGCATTCTTTCACCCAGTTTTTTTGGGTGGTCAAGTTTTTACTTACCGCCGTTTGACATCCCGGGCTAGACGGACAAAATCACCCACCCTATTGACTGCAACGGCTACCTCCTCCCACATTCTCCACTTCTGGCTTGCACTCATATTCCTGTCTGCCTGTGGCAGGATGTCCACACACTTCTGAACCAAAACCTCCATCTCCTTTCTTGTGAATTGTGGCTGCCTTTTTTTTTTGCCAGCTTTGGCCGGAATACTGGGCCCAGCAGCCTCTTCCATGTCATCCTCCTCACCTATTTGTTTAAATGTTGAGAATTGTAAACTTCACAACTTCCACTATATTATGTTTCAAATTAATCATTGTTTCCAAATGCCTGAAATACTTACCGCCAGACTGTTGCCCATTGTTTCCCTGGTCTGTAGCCATGTCTTAGCTCCAAACAAGAAATACACCAGAACTTTTTGGTTGGCTCGTGACGTATTTATACATGCGTCCTTATTTTTCGGCCGCATCATTGATTGTGCGTTCCTATGATCCCTCCTTAATTTGTGCTGGAAACTAAACACTATTTATGGCTTGGGGCATCTCGAGTCGAGGTGGCGTTTGTTGATTGTTGGAGGTTACGTTGGTCGGAGTTGATTGTTGGTGGGTTTTGGAGTTGGCGTTGGTGGTAGTTGTTTTTAGTTGCTATTTTTTTTTCCGTTCGCTTTTTTTCTGGTGGTTTCTTTTTTGGCGTTTATTTATTTGGTACGTTTTTGGCAGTCTAACTTTTGATCAATTTGTGTCTCCTTCTTTTCCTGAATTTTTGACCGTTAATTTTTCTAAATTTCATCTTTGTTAGTTTTTTTTTGGCTCTGCCCCAACGACCTTTTGATCCGGAGACTTATATATTATCTATTGGTAAGTTTATTTTTTCACTTGGTTATTAAATGTTCATGTTTGTATTTACGCAACTTTGTTTGACCTTACACTTGTAACCTTTGTTTTTATTAGTCAGAAATGTTTCAAATAATTCGTGTTTTTCGATCTGCGTATTTTTGTACTTGTATTTGCAAACTAATTAGCGCATTTTTAACTGTTTCTATTGTGACTGGTATTTGCGAACTAATTAGCGCATTTTTAACTGTTTCTATTGTGACTGGTATTTGCGAACTAATTAGTGCATTTTTAACTGTTTCTATTGTGACTTGTATTTGCGAACTAATTAGCGCATTTTTAACTGCTTATTTAGACCCGTTAAATTGGTTGTGTTTTCCCTTTAGCATTTGTGGATTACATTTGGGCCCAATTTGAGGTAGTCTGCGCAATGTCGTTATGCTCTTTGGGCAAATGTGTGTTTCTCCCCTTTTATGTTTTGTCTTGCACCCAATTTTGAATCATAAATGCCCAGCATAAATTGTTGCATTTTTATATTGTGATTATTTACAGTTTGGCCCAATCATGACAATACCCCGGCATGTATGCATCAATGGATTGTATCATCAAGCTAAGTAAAAATCTATTTTTTTTGGGTGGAAAAAAGCCTTACATTCCAATCTTGCCATTTCAGGTTGATCTGGGTCGGATTGTTCTGGCCATGCTCCCAGAAGCCGACCAACCTCAATCTCGTCCCAGGCGTAGGCATCGTAGGCGTGCAAGGCCCCAGATATTTTGAACACGTGTCACCCTTTTTGGAATGCCCGATGATGAGGTTTTAAGACGCTACCGTCTTCCTCCCAAAATCATCATAGACACTCTCTCATTAATAGAGAGTGATCTTGAGTAGCAAATTGACAGTCCTACAGCAATACCACCACTTACGCAATTTATGGCGGTGTTACATTTCTGTGCCTCAGGATTGTTTCAAACAACGGTGGGAATAGTGGCGGGCATCTCCCAATCCTCCTTTTCCAGGATCCTGAGGGCAGTGATGGAGGCACTTTTCAAGCACCTCCATCATTTTATTCAAATGCCTTTGGATATGGTTGCCCTTAGTGTGGCCAAGGCCAATTTTTACCAAATAGCTGGCTTCCCACACATCATAGGGGTTGTGGATGGTACTCACATACCACTTCAGCCTCCAGCACGTCTGGAGGCCATATTTCGCAACCGTAAACACTATCACTCCCTGAATGTAATGGTGGTATGTGATGCCTCCCTCCAGATCCTGTCCCTGAATGCAAAATTACCCGGAAGTGCACATGACTCATTCGTCATCCGGCAATCAGGGATATGGCACAAATTAAACAACCTACAAGCTGGTGATGCATGGCTTCTGGGTAAGTGGAGACCTTTAGTACATAACAATGTTAAGCTTGATACACAGTGAGCCTGATGTTGTCACTTCTTTTTCACAGGAGACAGTGGCTACCCTTGCACGCCCTGGCTGCTCACTCCTTATTTGGCTCCCACACCAGGGCCACAAAGTAATTTTAATGCCGCACTTACAGCCACCAGGCAAATGGTGGAGCGCTGTATCGGCCTTTTAAAAGGCCGATTCAGATGCCTCCACCGCTCTGGTGGCGAGCTCATGTATTTGCCGGATATGGTTTCGAAAATTGTGGTCCTGTGTGGGATATTTCACAACATCGCCATAAGGAGTGGTGTCCCAATGCAGCCAGAGGATGCCTTACCTGAGGATGGCCCCCCCGAGGTTGGTCGGAGGTCAGTATGTGGGGGGGCCATACGCGATGATGTGGTGGCCAGATATTTTAGGTAATTATTGGCAACACAACAGTGTTTAGACACAATGTGGTAAGGATTGTTGGAGAACATCTAATTATTTTGTGTTTATTTCTCCATCTTCTGTTTGTTTTCATAATCTTTGGGACTCTAACGATGACTACTTCCTGCTACCCTAAAAAAACCTTCATGTGGAAACTTTGGAAATATATTATGGAACCCATATTGCAACGCCACATTTGTGGAATCATGTTGGCATGGTCCTTCGTCAACCAGTTCTTGATTTTTTGTTTATATTTTAAAAGATTGTTGTATGTGTTGTATTTATGATTATCACTGTGTGTTTTGTTTGTGAGTGAACACTTTGTTATTTTAGTTATGTTGTGAATAAATGTTTTGAGAGTGTAATTTTGTACCTTTTTTTGCCCATTACAAGCAAGTGTAACCAGGTTCACACACGTTACATTTGCCTAAGGGGTAAGCCTGTAATGACGCAAGTTGAGCTAAAATGTAAGATGTTTTCTGGGTCCAAACCAACACCCAAAGGAATCCTGTACAATCAGTTGGCTTCGTAATATCGGCCTAAGCAGCTTGCCCCCCAAATAGGAACATGTAAAATGTAGTAATATATAATTTGTACAACACCATAAAAGGGCAATCAGATTGTTACTGTTAGGTGTTTCTTGTGCCTGTTTTCCTAAAAAATACAACACACAATCTTAGTGACAATAATTGCAAATCCTTGCTGGACGAGTCTACTTATGTCAGTGTAAACAATATCTGATTTGGAAACAAGGAATGAGACAGAACGTTAAGTTTAAATTTTTAATTTATTTAACTTTTGTACAAAAAAAACCTAAAACTGGTTCCTAAGGAGGACCGACATATGGTCAAGGACCACCAAAAGCCCGATGACGTGGTCCCGCATACGCCCCACACATCCGGCTAATTCAGCCATACGCCTCTGTTCCTCTGTGGGTTAGAAAAGTGTGGGGATTAATACATCAATAATGAAACCACATTAAAAAACAAGCCAAACCAAGCTACCCAAAAATGTCAATATTGTGGCCCAAAGCAGAATTACACCGAAAAAACAACGCCCCCCAAAATGGTCGACCCCAAAATTACAAGTCAAAAATTCAGATTCAGACAGGTGTGATATGTGTATGGTGAAATCAGCAGTAACAGGTAAAGACAAACCGAAAACTCCCAAAAATTCGTCCACAAAACACAAAAAAAGGGACCGACACATGATTACATACAAACAGTTTTTGCCAAAAAAAACCCCATACCGTTCAAAATAACGGCCGCACCAGAAGCCACTCCCTCGTCCTCCTCGGAGGTGCCTCCATTCCCCAACGAGCTTGGCGGGGTGATTTGGGATTCAGGGGAGGGGGTAGTTAGAAGAGGGGTGGTTGGAGGAGAGGGGGAATTGGGATGGAGGGGAAGGAGCCCAGAAACATCCTCCACAGGGTCTGGCAGGCTGGGGAGGAGGGGGAAATAGGTGAATTTGGGGGTGTGGAGGGTTGGCTTGGGGTTGGGGAGAGTGGGCGAGAGCGCCGTCTTGGATGACGATGACGCCGTAGTCTTCGCTGTGCCCCTAAAAGATGTAAAACAAATTGTGGTTAGTTTCAACCAAAACCGAGTTAAACACTAATTTATGACAACACAAATATGAAAACATGGCCATGCAGATATGAGTACAATGAATAATTAGGACATACATGAAAACATGGCCATGCAGATATGAGTACAATGAATAATTAGGACATACATGAAAACATGGCCATGCAGATATGAGTACAATGAATAATTAGGACATACATGAAAACATGGCCATGCACATATGAGTACAATGAATAAATAGGACATACATGAAAACATGTACACGCAGTTAGGGCCACAAAGATAAACATGAAAACCACAGTCCCAAAAACTTACTTTCCGCGATCTGCATGCGAAAGCATGCCAGCAAGCGGGGCGTCCACTGCAGGTCCAACCACCTGCGCTCCAGCTGGCCGATCTGGCGGCGTGAGCCGAAGGAACGCAGGCGGCCACGTACCTCCGCATATGCGGAACGCTTCTCGCGATTTGTGATGGGTGGAGTCTGGCTGGTGATCCGCCTATCCATCACCTCGGTTAACACCAGCAGCTCGCGCCTGGTGAATGCCGAGGCTCTCATGATG
Source organism: Taudactylus pleione (assembly GCA_031769625.1). Taxonomy (NCBI): domain Eukaryota; kingdom Metazoa; phylum Chordata; class Amphibia; order Anura; family Myobatrachidae; genus Taudactylus; species Taudactylus pleione. The sequence continues at coordinate 6,432,425 of JAUIMM010000641.1, forward strand.
GCAATGGTGTATTTGTTAAAAATCATTTTTAATAAAGACCCGAAAATAAATTTGATTGGCTAATGTATTTGGGTAATTAACAGGACCAATTCTATTGGTTAGTGTATGAGTCAGGTGTTTGACAGGGCCAGAAATCTCTTGCGAGTTATGATAGGCTTGATGCAGTGACATGCGTAAGCAAATTTAAATAAAGAAATGAACCCAGGAAAATATGCGTGGTTAAAAACAAATAAAACAATTGTTTAATTGGCTCTAACATGTATTTTGACAAATAAAAGCGAATGTTTAAGCCGTACGTATTCTGCGGGTAAACACAAACACGGACAAGATTAAAGTTTATTGCATTGTCCAAAAAAAAACAAAAAAACAATTAAGCTAATTGATATATTGATTGGCATGATACGATTGAGGGAGGTAGGCAGAAAAATGGAGCAGGTAATCGGAATCTGACAGTCTCACTTCCGGTTTGTACTTGTACGTGCGTTCCCTTCAAGCCACTTTGGGGATGTACGCTCGCTATTTGGCACGCTCGTTAGTTAGAGGAGGGGTAGGTTGAGTTTGGGGAGGATGTTTAGCTGCGTTCGAAAATACGAGCGAGTGCTTGAATTTACATATTTTTTTACGTACGCCGAACGTACGAACGGCCACTTGCGTCCGGGTCTGAATGAGGGCCTTAATGTTAAAATGGGAAGTCGCACAATAGCGTAAGGGTTTTAATACGTTTTGTGTAGCGGTTGCATTATTGTGTATGCGACTAGTCACACAATAGCGTATGCGTATTTCCTACAAAACAGAAAAGTGTGTCTTGGATAGCGCTAATTGCATGTAATGCCTTAAATTAGGAAGGGAAATATGCATAAAATACCCATCCAATAAAATGATATCATTTATTCAGACAAAAATAGATTAAAAACAAGAACATTCATAACATAGATATAAAGAAGGAATCGGGATCAAAGATGTTAAAATCTCACCAAGTGGAGATGCTGCGGTGGGTTAATGCTAAAAATTAGCAAAGGGTCCCGGGCCAAAGTTAGCTCGGTACCACCGCAGAAAACTTTATAGTAGTCCAAATGTCAACAGGATCCCAAAAGACGTTCCTCCTGATTCACAAACTTGCACCTCCTGCAACGTGTTTCGGACCTCTCAGGATCCTTCCTCAGGCAAAGGTAGTTTGTGATTAAAAGACAGATCCTATTTATCCCCTGCAATAATTTCTTATTGGTCCTCCAATTCCCGCTTTTTTCGCGGCAAACATCACAATGACGTCACTTCCGGTCTTAACAGGAAGCTGCTTGCGTTCCATCTATTACAACTTCCTGGAAAAACGGAAGTTATATGCGTTCCACAGTGCAATATTTTTTTTTTTTTTTTTTTTCTTTCTCTCTGTTGCTGCACCAAAGAAATGCTAGGGGGTGAATACCAGGCTCCAATCGCGGCCATCTTTGTGGAGTTTTTCAGCGAACTTGAGGTATCCATGTAAGTGTGTTCCACTGATTACAAAGCTATGCCGTACTTAGTATTCCGGCAGGGTCCATCCCTCCCTCAGTGGAACACAATTATACACCGCTCCCAGTAGTAGAGGAATCATAAATAGATAAAAGAGAAATATAATAATTAATATAATGAGAAAATGTTAAAAAACATTAAAAAACATTGAAATATATAAAATTAATCTAAAAACCATTTCAATTCAAAATCAAGGTTTAAGCCTTTAGGCGTAAGTGTATCCAAATTAAAAATCCACCTCATTTCGCTGGTGGCCAAACGTTTTTCCATATCCTTTGACCGCCAATGTGGTTTAATTACTGTATTGCTGCCGCGTGTTTAAACAAAGCAATTGAGATTGCATTGTGATTTTGATAGCGTGATAGCATTGTTTTAAAGATCTTAGTCGGTGCTGCCATATCTGGGAAAACATTTATTTTTCTGTGCAGGAAAAAGGTGTGTAACAGCAGAGCCGTAACTACACTTTTTGGTGCCCTGTGCCAGAAAGAGCATTGGCGCCCACCTCATTTTTCAAAGGGACATAATGTACCCAAAAAAGGGCCATGGCTTCATGGGGAAGGACCAGGTAAGAGATAGTGGAGGCCAGGAGATGCTGGTGATGAAATAAGAGGAAGCTACAAGCAAGAATGATAACAAACGGAAATTTGACAGGCCCAAACAGCACCCCCTGACCTGTGGTGCCCTGTGCGATGGCACCGGCCGCACTACCCTAGCTACGGCCCTGTGTAACAGTGAACGTGTGTTGGTAGGGGTAACATGTTCCCTAGCTAGGGGTATCGTAGGACCCTTAGGGGCTAGGCGCCTGGTGTCGGCCTAGTGGCTCAGTAGTAGATACCGAAGTCTATACACACATCAGGTGTAGTTGTTGTTTTGTGATAGATATCGGCTCTCAGTGTGATCGCAGCATTCAGTAATCAGTTAGGGTTATTGGGTATTGTGATCGAACCGCACAGTTGTGGCATATTGTGATTGTGAACTGAGTAGTGGTGGACGAAATCACTGAAAAGTGTAAGTGTTATTGGAATGCTTAAATTCTAGCAGTGCAAAGTACTCGAAAAGGGCTTAGGTGCGTGGAAGCAGCCTGGTTATTCTTCCATAGGTGTGTGGGCGCATCCTGTTAATTTCATCCACAGGTAAGTGAAAGTAGCCTTGATATTCTTTCACCGATTTAAATCTCTATTGAAAAGTTTAGTGTTATTTTCCCAAGATGGGAGCCAAGCAAACGGTAGAGATGTTAGATGATGTGCTGCTCTTGGAATCGACGATTGGTTCGGTACGGCATATAATGCATACTAAGTATGGTGCGTACGCAACTATGTACTGTGATGTATGGTTTAAGATGGCGAGAATGAGTGTTAAACCTTTTCCCAGAATTGGCAGCTTTGATAAGGAGATATTGAACAATGTCCGAGATAGCATCTGTATGGTGCACTCTCGAAAGAAAAAGATAAAGTATAACGATTGTTTAAAGCTATGGCAGCACGAGGGGGATATGTGGCTTAGGGGTGTGCATGCGACGCAAACCAGCGTTGCATGCACGATGCAGGGGATTTGTGTGCACGCCGCGCAATAGCGCGCACGCACAGCAAGGTAGTGTTGCGGAAGGTAATGTCGGTAGTTCACGCGCATCAGCACCGCCCTATGCGGATGGGGGTGAAGGTACAGTCGATGTAAAAACCCATAAAAATGTAACATGTAACCTGTACCCTCTCTTAAGTAATTATAATGAACGTGTTGATGATGTAGATGATGACCCTGTTGTGATGTCCGCTCTCTCCCATGTTGCACAAATGTTAAATGTACCACCACAGCAAGCACAGGTAGCTGCCTCACTAGTACCAGAAATGGAGGTAGCCCCCTCCATTAGCGGAGATTACTAACCGCACATAGTAACAGTAGGCTGAACCCTCAGCTAGGTAATTCGTCGAAAGGTAGCATTATGGCAGGCATACATCCCGTCTGGACAATAACTGTTCCCAATGGGAGTCCGGATGCGAATGGTGTGGTGCCCACAAGAGATGTAGTGATGCATTGTTCTTGGACAAGAGCTGAACTAAATTCCATAATGACCGACTTCCCTGACCATAAGAAGGAATTAACAAAATGCCAAAGATTTGTGAAAAACTTGGGTAATGCTTACGAGCCAACCAATAAAGATTGGTGAGTGGTGTTAAAGGCGTGTCTTCCGCACAATACCGACGTGAAAAAGTTTATCACGGATTGCATATTGGAGGGAGACGACCCCTTAACAAACGAGGATAACCAAGGTAACAGTACCCACATAATTACTCAAAAGGGTGTATATTTTCCGGTGGTAGTTAACTGGAGTAAAATTTTCACCATAAAACAAAAAGAGAGTGAATCTGCAGATTACTGTACCCAAGCTCTGCAGACTATCACCCAGTACACTGGGATAGAAGATATTAAAGATAGCACTCACCATAGGGAAATGGTCATCACAGTACTTATGGATGGTCTTAAAGACAATCTAAAGACCCGAGTCCAGACCTCTCTACCTGGCTGGAGAGGAGTTACTGTAGACACACTTAGGGAGTCTGCTATTGAACATGATAAAAACATCCTCAAGAAGAGAGAGACCCAGAGCGAGAAGCTAATGGCTGTTAGCATTCAAGCTCTAGAAGGAATGAATATACCATCACAGCCACCAGACACACATGCACCTGCACAGCTACATGCCCTCACCAATCCTGCACCGCCACAAACACAGCCCTACCCCACTTATCATTCAGCCACAAAACCCATACTACCCACAGCCACCATATTACCCTCAGAATTCTTACCCACACTCACAATCTTTCTCTACTGCCCAACCCACACAACAACCTTTTCCCCCACCCCACTCACGAAGGTGTTTTAACTGCAACCAAGTGGGACATGTAATTAGGAACTGTAAGGTGAAGAGGGTAGGATCCCCTAACCAGGTAGTACCTATATATCCACATAAGGGATATATGCAGAATGCAGGGAATGTTCCACCCTGCTCCAATTGTGGCCTTAAATGTTGTATTTTTTAGAGTGAGAGTCAACGCTAGGGGGCAGGTCATACCTGTAGTCTACAGCCAATCAGGTTAACTGGGGATGTTAGAGAAGAACCTGTAATGTTAATTGACGTAGCTGGTACTAAACATTCTTTTCTTGTAGACACAGGGGCGACCAGATCAGTGATAAAATCTCCATCTAATTTGCAGGTGACCAGCGAAACAGTACCAGCAATGGGTGTAATGGGTAAAGTGCAACATTATCCTTTAACCAAATCTGCAGAGGTTACTATTGGTCCATTGCATACCAGGCATTCCTTTCTCCTGGCAGCAGCGGCCCCTACTAACCTACTGGGAAGGGATTTGTTATGTAAAATGGGATGTGTCATTTATTGTACCCCTGATAGTATATTTCTAGATATCCCAGAGAGGGTTGCGCATGAGGTGAGGGATATATTGGACACTCCACAAAGGTTAATGTTTCACTCTACTGTTTCAGATAAAAATCCATCTCAAGTAGAACAGATGTTATCTCAGATACCGGGGTCCCTCTGGACCAAAGATGGACAGGACACTGGATTGATGGCAAACGTAGCTCCCATAATGGTAAAATTAAAAAGCGGTAGGCAAGCTCCAAAACTTCCCCAGTACCCGCTAAAACAGGAGGTAGAGATAGGGGTTTATCCCATAATTGAGCGGTTATTACAACAGGGAATTTTAGTCCGTACAGCAAATGTAGCCAACAGTCCCATCTTTCCTGTGAAGAAGAGTGGTGGGAGGGGGTATGGGCTGGTACAGGACCTTAGAGGGGTTAATAAGGTAGTAGAAAGCCAATTCCCCGTAGTGCCGAATCCAGCTGTCATTCTTATGCAAATCCCACCAAATGCAACCCATTTTACTGTCATTGACCTCTGTTCTGCTTTCTTCTCTGTACCTCTTCATCCTGACTGTCAGTACCTATTCGCTTTTACATACAGGGGTGTACAATACACATGGACATGATTGCCCCAGGGCTTCATAGACAGCCCCAGTATCTTCTCCCAGGCCTTACACGACTGTGTACAATCTTTTCAACCTGCCAATGGATCTGTTCTAATACAATATGTGGACGATTTATTGTGTTCTGATTAGTTTACGTCATGTTTAAATGATACTAAACTTTTATTGCTTCATCTCTCGCAAACAGGACACAAAGTTGCTAAGTGCAAACTACAGCCATGCCAGTCCAGGGTTAAATACTTAGGACACTGTCTAACCCAGGGATTAAGACATCTGACTACTGATAATGGGAGTGGCTAAGTGATATTAAAATGGGAGTAGCAGTGTGAAGACATAGTAGGAGTGACATTGTGATGTCATAATGGGAATACTGTAGTGGTTTATTAATGAGATTGACATTGTGATGTTATAATGGGAGTGGCTAAGTGATGATAAAATGGGAGTAACAGTGTGATGTCATAGTGGGAGTGAAAATGTGATGTCATAGTGGGAAAATTATAGTGGTTTACTAATGAAAGTAACATTCTGATGTCACAATGGGAGTATCAAAGTGGTTTATTAATGAGAGTGACATTGTGATGTCATAATGGGAGTGGCTAAGTGAAGGTAAAATGGGAGTGACATTGTGATGTCATAATGGGAATGGCAAAGTGATGTTAAAATTAAAGTGACATCATAATGGGAGTAATAATGTGATGTCATAATGGAAGTACTAAAGTGGTTTATTAATAAGAGTGACATTGTGATGTCATAATGGGAGTATTGAAGTGTTTTATTAATGAGAGTGACATTGTGATGTCATAATGGGAGTATTATAATGGTTTATTAATGAGTGACATTGTGATGTCATAATGGGAGTGGCTAAGTGATGTTAAAATGGGAGTAACAGTGTGACATCATAGTGGGAGTGACAATGTGATGTCATAATGGGAATACTATAGTGGTTTATTAATGAGAGTGACATTGTGATGTCATAATGGAAGTATTAAAGTGGTTTATTAATGAGAGTGACATTGTGATGTCATAATGGGAGTGGCTAAGTGATGTTAAAATCGGAGTAACAGCGTTACGTCATAGTGGGAGTGAGAATGTGATGTCATAATGGGAATACTATAGTGGTTTATTAATGAGAGTGACACTGTGATGTCATAATGGGAGTATTAAAGTGGTTTATTAATTAGATTGACATTGTGATGTCATAATGGGAGTATTAAAGTGGTTTATTAATGAGAGTGACATTGTGATGTCAAAATGGGAATGGCTAAGTGATGTTAAAATCGGAGTAACAGCGTGACGTCATAGTGGGAGTGACAATGTGATGTCATAATGGGAATACTATAGTGGTTTATTAATGAGAGTGACATTGTGATGTCATAATATAGCGTTCCCGCTAGGCTGTTTTAGCGGGGCACGGCGCCCTGCCCTTCTTCTGGAGGGCAAAAAGCACCCTGCCCTCCAGGAGGAGGGCAAAAAGCACCCTGCCCTCACAGCCTGCGGGAGCCGTTCTCACCCGCGGGGCGCAGTGTCCCGCGGGTGGAGAAACATGCGGTGACCCGGTCACCGCCGGAGAATAGACGCCGAGCGCTTGCGCCCGGCATCTATTCTCCCTGTCTGCAGGGCTTGGGGGCTGCCCGGCGTGTCCGTAAGTGCCGGGCACGCCCCCAAGAGTGACGAAAAGGGGACGCGTCTTATAGACACGCCCCCTTTTCTGATGACCGCGCCCCCTTCTCAGACGCGCATGCGCCTTCGACGTGCGCGCGCGGGCATGCCCTCTCTAGCTCCGGCGCCCTGCCTCCCACCGGAGCTAGAAGGAACACTAATAATAGGAGTATTATAGTGGTTAATTAATGAGAGTGACAATGTGATGTCATAATGGGAATACTATAGTGGTTTATTAATAAGAGTGACATTGTGATGTCATAATGGGAGTATTGAAGTGTTTTATTAATGAGAGTGACATTGTGATGTCATAATGGGAGTATTATAGTGGTTTATTAATGAGTGACTTTGTGATGTCATAATGGGAGTGGCTAAGTGATGTTAAAATGGGAGTAACAGTGTGACATCATAGTGGGAGTGACAATGTGATGTCATAATGGGACTACTATAGTGGTTTATTAATGAGAGTGACATTGTGATGTCATAATGGGAGTGGCTAAGTGATGTTAAAATCGGAGTAACAGCGCTACGTCATAGTGGGAGTGAGAATGTGATGTCATAATGGGAATACTATAGTGGTTTATTAATGAGATTGAATGGCAAAGTGATGTTAAAATTAAAGTGACATTGTGACACCATAATGGGCGTGATAATGTGATGTCATAATGGAAGTACTAAAGTGGTTCATTAATAAGAGTGACATTGTGATGTCATAATGGGAGTATTATAGTGGTTTATTAATGAGTGACATTGTGATGTCATAATGGGAGTGGCTAAGTGATGTTAAAATGGGAGTAACAGTGTGAAAGCATAGTGGGAGTGACAATGTGATGTCATAATGGGAATACTATAGTGGTTTAATAATGAGAGTGAAATTGTGATATCATAATGGAAGTATTAAAGTGGTTTATTAATGAGAGTGACATTGTGATGTCATAATGGGAGTGGCTAAGTGATGTTAAAATCGGAGTAACAGTGTTACGTCATAGTGGGAGTGAGAATGTGATGTCATAATGGAAATACTATAGTGATTATTAATGAGAGTGACATTGTGATGTCATAATGGAAGTATTAAAGTAGTTTATTAATGAGAGTGACATTGTTATGTCATAATGGGAGTGGCTAAGTGATGTCAAAATCGGAGTAACAGCGCTACGTCATAGTGGGAGTGAGAATGTGATGTCATAATGGGAATACTATAGTGGTTTATTAATGAGAGTGACATTGTGATGTCATAATGGGAGTATTAAAGTGGTTTATTAATTAGATTGACATTGTGATGTCATAATGGGAGTATTAAAGTGGTTTATTAATGAGAGTGACATTGTGATGTCAAAATGGCAGTGGCTAAGTGATGTTAAAATCAGAGTAACAGTGTGACATCATAGTGGGAGTGACAATGTGATGTCATAATGGGAATACTATAGTGGTTTATTAATGAGAGTGACATTGTGATGTCATAATGGGAGTATTATAGTGGTTTATTAATGAGAGTGACATTGTGATGTCATAATGGGAGTGGCAAAGTGATGTTAAAATCGGAGTAACAGCGGGACGTCATAGTGGGAGTGACAATGTGATGTCATAATGGGAATACTATATTGGTTTATTAATGAGAGTGACATTGTGATGTCATAATGGGAGTATTAAAGTGGTTTATTATTGAGTGACATTGTGATGTTAATATGGGAGTGGCTGTGATGTTAATATGGGAGTAACAGTGTGACATCATAGTGGGAGTGACAATGTGATGTCATAATGGGAATACTATATTAATTTATTATTGAGATAGACATTGTGATGTCATAATAAGAGTATTAAAGTGGTTTATTAATGAAAGTGACATTGTGATGTCATAATGTGAGTACTACAGTGTTTTGGTTAATGAGAGTGGCATTGTGATGTCATAATGGGAGTGGCTAAGTGAGGGTAAAATGCGAATGACATTGTGATGTCATAATGGGAATGGCAAAGTGATGTTAAAATTAAAGTGACATTGTGACATAATGGGAGTGATAATGTGATGTCATAATGGAAGTACTAAAGTGGTTTATTAATAAGAGTGACATTGTGATGTCAGAATTTTTGTATTAAAGTGGTTTATTAATGAGTGACATTGTGATGTCATAATGGGAGTGGCTAAGTAATGTTAAAATGGGAGTAACAGTGTGATGTCATAGTGGGAGTGGCAATGTGATGTCATAGTGGGAAAGACAATGTAATGTCATAATGGGAAAACTATAGTGGTTTAATAATGAGAGTGACATTGTGAAGTCACAATGGGAGTATCAAAGTGGTTTATTAATGAGTGACATTGTGATGTCATAATTGGAGTGGCTAAGTGAAGGTAAAATGGGAGTGACATTGTGATGTTATAATGGGAATGGCAAAGTGATGTTAAAATTAAAGTGACATTGTGACATCATAATAGGAGTGATAATGTGATGTCATAATGGAAGTACTAAAGTGGTTTATTAATAAGAGTGACATTGTGATGTCATAATGGGAGTATTATAGTGGTTTATTAATGAGTGACATTGTGATGTCATAATGGGAGTGGCTAAGTGATGTTAAAATGGGAGTAACAGCGTTACCTCATAGTGGGAGTGAGAATGTGATGTCATAATGGGAATACTATAGTGATTATTAATGAGAGTGACATTGTGATGTAATAATGGGAGTATTAAAGTGGTTTATTAATTAGATTGACATTGTGATGTCATAATGGGAGTGATAATGTGATGTCATAATGGAAGTACTAAAGTGGTTTATTAATAAGAGTGACATTGTGATGTCATAATGGGAGTATTATAGTGGTTTATTAATGAGTGACATTGTGATGTCATAATGGGAGTGGCTAAGTGATGTTAAAATGGGAGTAACAGTGTGACATCATAGTGGGAGTGACAATGTGATGTCATAATGGGAATACTATAGTGGTTTATTAATGAGAGTGACATTGTGATGTCATAATGGAAGTATTAAAGTGGTTTATTAATGAGAGTGACATTGTGATGTCATAATGGGAGTGGCTAAGTGATGTTAAAATCGGAGTAACAGCGTTACGTCATAGTGGGAGTGAGAATGTGATGTCATAATGGGAATACTATAGTGATTATTAATGAGAGTGACATTGTGATGTCATAATGGGAGTATTAAAGTGGTTTATTAATTAGATTGACAATGTGATGTCATAATGGGAGTATTAAAGTGATTTATTAATGAGAGTGACATTGTGATGTCAAAATGGGAGTGGCTAAGTGATGTTAAAATGGGAATGGCAAAGTGATGTTAAAATTAAAGTGACATTGTGACATCATAATAGGAGTGATAATGTGATGTCATAATGGAAGTACTAAAGTGGTTTATTAATAAGAGTGACATTGTGATGTCATAATGGGAGTATTATAGTGGTTTATTAATGAGTGACATTGTGATGTCATAATGGGAGTGGCTAAGTGATGTTAAAATGGGAGTAACAGTGTGACATCATAGTGGGAGTGACAATGTGATGTCATAATGGGAATACTATAGTGGTTTATTAATGAGAGTGACATTGTGATGTCATAATGGAAGTATTAAAGTGGTTTATTAATGAGAGTGACATTGTGATGTCATAATGGGAGTGGCTAAGTGATGTTAAAATCGGAGTAACAGCGTTACGTCATAGTGGGAGTGAGAATGTGATGTCATAATGGGAATACTATAGTGATTATTAATGAGAGTGACATTGTGATGTCATAATGGGAGTATTAAAGTGGTTTATTAATTAGATTGACATTGTGATGTCATAACGGGAGTATTAAAGTGGTTTATTAATGAGAGTGACATTGTGATGTCAAAATGGGAGTGGCTAAGTGATGTTAAAATCGTAGTAACAGCGTGACGTCATAGTGGGAGTGACAATGTGATGTCATAATGGGAATACTATAGTGGTTTATTAATGAGAGTGACATTGTGATGTCATAATGGGAGTATTATAGTGGTTAATTAATGAGAGTGACAGTGTGATGTCATAATGGGAATACTATAGTGGTTTATTAATAAGAGTGACATTGTGATGTCATAATGGGAGTATTGAAGTGTTTTATTAATGAGAGTGACATTGTGATGTCATAATGGGAGTATTAAAGTGGTTTATTAATTAGATTGACATTGTGATGTCATAATGGGAGTGATAACGTGATGTCATAATGGAAGTACTAAAGTGGTTTATTAATAAGAGTGACATTGTGATGTCATAATGGGAGTATTATAGTGGTTTATTAATGAGTGACATTGTGATGTCATAATGGGAGTGGCTAAGTGATGTTAAAATGGGAGTAACAGTGTGACATCATAGTGGGAGTGACAATGTGATGTCATAATGGGAATACTATAGTGGTTCATTAATAAGAGTTATATTGTGATGTCATAATGGGAGTATTATAGTGGTTTATTAATGAGTGACATTGTGATGTCATAATGGGAGTGGCTAAGTGATGTTAAAATGGGAGTAACAGTGTGAAAGCATAGTGGGAGTGACAATGTGATGTCATAATGGAAGTACTAAAGTGGTTTATTAATAAGAGTGACATTGTGATGTCATAATGGGAGTATTATAGTGGTTTATTAATGAGTGACATTGTGATGTCATAATGGGAGTGGCTAAGTGATGTTAAAATGGGAGTAACAGTGTGACATCATAGTGGGAGTGACAATGTGATGTCATAATGGGAATACTATAGTGGTTTATTAATGAGAGTGACATTGTGATGTCATAATGAAGTATTAAAGTGGTTTATTAATGAGAGTGACATTGTGATGTCATAATGGGAGTGGCTAAGTGATGTTAAAATCGGAGTAACAGCGTTACGTCATAGTGGGAGTGAGAATGTGATGTCATAATGGGAATACTATAGTGATTATTAATGAGAGTGACATTGTGATGTCATAATGGGAGTATTAAAGTGGTTTATTAATTAGATTGACATTGTGATGTCATAACGGGAGTATTAAAGTGGTTTATTAATGAGAGTGACATTGTGATGTCAAAATGGGAGTGGCTAAGTGATGTTAAAATCGGAGTAACAGCGTGACGTCATAGTGGGAGTGACAATGTGATGTCATAATGGGAATACTATAGTGGTTTATTAATGAGAGTGACATTGTGATGTCATAATGGGAGTATTATAGTGGTTAATTAATGAGAGTGACAATGTGATGTCATAATGGGAATACTATAGTGTTTTATTAATAAGAGTGACATTGTGATGTCATAATGGGAGTATTAAAGTTGTTTATTAATTAGATTGACATTGTGATGTCATAATGGGAGTGATAATGTGATGTCATAATGGAAGTACTAAAGTGGTTTATTAATAAGAGTGACATTGTGATGTCATAATGGGAGTATTATAGTGGTTTATTAATGAGTGACATTGTGATGTCATAATGGGAGTGGCTAAGTGATGTTAAAATGGGAGTAACAGTGTGACATCATAGTGGGAGTGACAATGTGATGTCATAATGGGAATACTATAGTGGTTTATTAATGAGAGTGACATTGTGATGTCATAATGGAAGTATTAAAGTGGTTTATTAATGAGAGTGACATTGTGATGTCATAATGGGAGTGGCTAAGTGATGTTAAAATCGGAGTAACAGCGTTACGTCATAGTGGGAGTGAGAATGTGATGTCATAATGGGAATACTATAGTGATTATTAATGAGAGTGACATTGTGATGTCATAATGGGAGTATTAAAGTGGTTTATTAATTAGATTGACATTGTGATGTCATAACGGGAGTATTAAAGTGGTTTATTAATGAGAGTGACATTGTGATGTCAAAATGGGAGTGGCTAAGTGATGTTAAAATCGTAGTAACAGCGTGACGTCATAGTGGGAGTGACAATGTGATGTCATAATGGGAATACTATAGTGGTTTATTAATGAGAGTGACATTGTGATGTCATAATGGGAGTATTATAGTGGTTAATTAATGAGAGTGACAGTGTGATGTCATAATGGGAATACTATAGTGGTTTATTAATAAGAGTGACATTGTGATGTCATAATGGGAGTATTGAAGTGTTTTATTAATGAGAGTGACATTGTGATGTCATAATGGGAGTATTAAAGTGGTTTATTAATTAGATTGACATTGTGATGTCATAATGGGAGTGATAACGTGATGTCATAATGGAAGTACTAAAGTGGTTTATTAATAAGAGTGACATTGTGATGTCATAATGGGAGTATTATAGTGGTTTATTAATGAGTGACATTGTGATGTCATAATGGGAGTGGCTAAGTGATGTTAAAATGGGAGTAACAGTGTGACATCATAGTGGGAGTGACAATGTGATGTCATAATGGGAATACTATAGTGGTTCATTAATAAGAGTTATATTGTGATGTCATAATGGGAGTATTATAGTGGTTTATTAATGAGTGACATTGTGATGTCATAATGGGAGTGGCTAAGTGATGTTAAAATGGGAGTAACAGTGTGAAAGCATAGTGGGAGTGACAATGTGATGTCATAATGGAAGTACTAAAGTGGTTTATTAATAAGAGTGACATTGTGATGTCATAATGGGAGTATTATAGTGGTTTATTAATGAGTGACATTGTGATGTCATAATGGGAGTGGCTAAGTGATGTTAAAATGGGAGTAACAGTGTGACATCATAGTGGGAGTGACAATGTGATGTCATAATGGGAATACTATAGTGGTTTATTAATGAGAGTGACATTGTGATGTCATAATGAAGTATTAAAGTGGTTTATTAATGAGAGTGACATTGTGATGTCATAATGGGAGTGGCTAAGTGATGTTAAAATCGGAGTAACAGCGTTACGTCATAGTGGGAGTGAGAATGTGATGTCATAATGGGAATACTATAGTGATTATTAATGAGAGTGACATTGTGATGTCATAATGGGAGTATTAAAGTGGTTTATTAATTAGATTGACATTGTGATGTCATAACGGGAGTATTAAAGTGGTTTATTAATGAGAGTGACATTGTGATGTCAAAATGGGAGTGGCTAAGTGATGTTAAAATCGGAGTAACAGCGTGACGTCATAGTGGGAGTGACAATGTGATGTCATAATGGGAATACTATAGTGGTTTATTAATGAGAGTGACATTGTGATGTCATAATGGGAGTATTATAGTGGTTAATTAATGAGAGTGACAATGTGATGTCATAATGGGAATACTATAGTGTTTTATTAATAAGAGTGACATTGTGATGTCATAATGGGAGTATTAAAGTTGTTTATTAATTAGATTGACATTGTGATGTCATAATGGGAGTGATAATGTGATGTCATAATGGAAGTACTAAAGTGGTTTATTAATAAGAGTGACATTGTGATGTCATAATGGGAGTATTATAGTGGTTTATTAATGAGTGACATTGTGATGTCATAATGGGAGTGGCTAAGTGATGTTAAAATGGGAGTAACAGTGTGACATCATAGTGGGAGTGACAATGTGATGTCATAATGGGAATACTATAGTGGTTTATTAATGAGAGTGACATTGTGATGTCATAATGGAAGTATTAAAGTGGTTTATTAATGAGAGTGACATTGTGATGTCATAATGGGAGTGGCTAAGTGATGTTAAAATCGGAGTAACAGCGTTACGTCATAGTGGGAGTGAGAATGTGATGTCATAATGGGAATACTATAGTGATTATTAATGAGAGTGACATTGTGATGTCATAATGGGAGTATTAAAGTGGTTTATTAATTAGATTGACATTGTGATGTCATAACGGGAGTATTAAAGTGGTTTATTAATGAGAGTGACATTGTGATGTCAAAATGGGAGTGGCTAAGTGATGTTAAAATCGTAGTAACAGCGTGACGTCATAGTGGGAGTGACAATGTGATGTCATAATGGGAATACTATAGTGGTTTATTAATGAGAGTGACATTGTGATGTCATAATGGGAGTATTATAGTGGTTAATTAATGAGAGTGACAGTGTGATGTCATAATGGGAATACTATAGTGGTTTATTAATAAGAGTGACATTGTGATGTCATAATGGGAGTATTGAAGTGTTTTATTAATGAGAGTGACATTGTGATGTCATAATGGGAGTATTAAAGTGGTTTATTAATTAGATTGACATTGTGATGTCATAATGGGAGTGATAACGTGATGTCATAATGGAAGTACTAAAGTGGTTTATTAATAAGAGTGACATTGTGATGTCATAATGGGAGTATTATAGTGGTTTATTAATGAGTGACATTGTGATGTCATAATGGGAGTGGCTAAGTGATGTTAAAATGGGAGTAACAGTGTGACATCATAGTGGGAGTGACAATGTGATGTCATAATGGGAATACTATAGTGGTTCATTAATAAGAGTTATATTGTGATGTCATAATGGGAGTATTATAGTGGTTTATTAATGAGTGACATTGTGATGTCATAATGGGAGTGGCTAAGTGATGTTAAAATGGGAGTAACAGTGTGAAAGCATAGTGGGAGTGACAATGTGATGTCATAATGGAAGTACTAAAGTGGTTTATTAATAAGAGTGACATTGTGATGTCATAATGGGAGTATTATAGTGGTTTATTAATGAGTGACATTGTGATGTCATAATGGGAGTGGCTAAGTGATGTTAAAATGGGAGTAACAGTGTGACATCATAGTGGGAGTGACAATGTGATGTCATAATGGGAATACTATAGTGGTTTATTAATGAGAGTGACATTGTGATGTCATAATGAAGTATTAAAGTGGTTTATTAATGAGAGTGACATTGTGATGTCATAATGGGAGTGGCTAAGTGATGTTAAAATCGGAGTAACAGCGTTACGTCATAGTGGGAGTGAGAATGTGATGTCATAATGGGAATACTATAGTGATTATTAATGAGAGTGACATTGTGATGTCATAATGGGAGTATTAAAGTGGTTTATTAATTAGATTGACATTGTGATGTCATAACGGGAGTATTAAAGTGGTTTATTAATGAGAGTGACATTGTGATGTCAAAATGGGAGTGGCTAAGTGATGTTAAAATCGGAGTAACAGCGTGACGTCATAGTGGGAGTGACAATGTGATGTCATAATGGGAATACTATAGTGGTTTATTAATGAGAGTGACATTGTGATGTCATAATGGGAGTATTATAGTGGTTAATTAATGAGAGTGACAATGTGATGTCATAATGGGAATACTATAGTGTTTTATTAATAAGAGTGACATTGTGATGTCATAATGGGAGTATTAAAGTTGTTTATTAATTAGATTGACATTGTGATGTCATAATGGGAGTGATAATGTGATGTCATAATGGAAGTACTAAAGTGGTTTATTAATAAGAGTGACATTGTGATGTCATAATGGGAGTATTATAGTGGTTTATTAATGAGTGACATTGTGATGTCATAATGGGAGTGGCTAAGTGATGTTAAAATGGGAGTAACAGTGTGACATCATAGTGGGAGTGACAATGTGATGTCATAATGGGAATACTATAGTGGTTTATTAATGAGAGTGACATTGTGATGTAATAATGGAAGTATTTAAGTGGTTTATTAATGAGAGTGACATTGTGATGTCATAATGGGAGTGGCTAAGTGATGTTAAAATCGGAGTAACAGTGTGACGTCATAGTGGGAGTGACAATGTGATGTCATACTTGGAATACTATAGTGGTTTATTAATGAGAGTGACATTGTGATGTCATAATGGGAGTATTATAGTGGTTAATTAATGAGAGTGACAATGTGATGTCATAATGGGAATACTATAGTGGTTTATTAATAAGAGTGACATTGTGATGTCATAATGGGAGTATTGAAGTGTTTTATTAATGAGAGTGACATTGTGATGTCATAATGGGAGTATTATAGTGGTTTATTAATGAGTGACTTTGTGATGTCATAATGGGAGTGGCTAAGTGATGTTAAAATGGGAGTAACAGTGTGACATCATAGTGGGAGTGACAATGTGATGTCATAATGGGACTACTATAGTGGTTTATTAATGAGAGTGACATTGTGATGTCATAATGGGAGTGGCTAAGTGATGTTAAAATCGGAGTAACAGCGCTACGTCATAGTGGGAGTGAGAATGTGATGTCATAATGGGAATACTATAGTGGTTTATTAATGAGATTGAATGGCAAAGTGATGTTAAAATTAAAGTGACATTGTGACACCATAATGGGCGTGATAATGTGATGTCATAATGGAAGTACTAAAGTGGTTCATTAATAAGAGTGACATTGTGATGTCATAATGGGAGTATTATAGTGGTTTATTAATGAGTGACATTGTGATGTCATAATGGGAGTGGCTAAGTGATGTTAAAATGGGAGTAACAGTGTGAAAGCATAGTGGGAGTGACAATGTGATGTCATAATGGGAATACTATAGTGGTTTAATAATGAGAGTGAAATTGTGATATCATAATGGAAGTATTAAAGTGGTTTATTAATGAGAGTGACATTGTGATGTCATAATGGGAGTGGCTAAGTGATGTTAAAATCGGAGTAACAGTGTTACGTCATAGTGGGAGTGAGAATGTGATGTCATAATGGAAATACTATAGTGATTATTAATGAGAGTGACATTGTGATGTCATAATGGAAGTATTAAAGTAGTTTATTAATGAGAGTGACATTGTTATGTCATAATGGGAGTGGCTAAGTGATGTCAAAATCGGAGTAACAGCGCTACGTCATAGTGGGAGTGAGAATGTGATGTCATAATGGGAATACTATAGTGGTTTATTAATGAGAGTGACATTGTGATGTCATAATGGGAGTATTAAAGTGGTTTATTAATTAGATTGACATTGTGATGTCATAATGGGAGTATTAAAGTGGTTTATTAATGAGAGTGACATTGTGATGTCAAAATGGCAGTGGCTAAGTGATGTTAAAATCAGAGTAACAGTGTGACATCATAGTGGGAGTGACAATGTGATGTCATAATGGGAATACTATAGTGGTTTATTAATGAGAGTGACATTGTGATGTCATAATGGGAGTATTATAGTGGTTTATTAATGAGAGTGACATTGTGATGTCATAATGGGAGTGGCAAAGTGATGTTAAAATCGGAGTAACAGCGGGACGTCATAGTGGGAGTGACAATGTGATGTCATAATGGGAATACTATATTGGTTTATTAATGAGAGTGACATTGTGATGTCATAATGGGAGTATTAAAGTGGTTTATTATTGAGTGACATTGTGATGTTAATATGGGAGTGGCTGTGATGTTAATATGGGAGTAACAGTGTGACATCATAGTGGGAGTGACAATGTGATGTCATAATGGGAATACTATATTAATTTATTATTGAGATAGACATTGTGATGTCATAATAAGAGTATTAAAGTGGTTTATTAATGAAAGTGACATTGTGATGTCATAATGTGAGTACTACAGTGTTTTGGTTAATGAGAGTGGCATTGTGATGTCATAATGGGAGTGGCTAAGTGAGGGTAAAATGCGAATGACATTGTGATGTCATAATGGGAATGGCAAAGTGATGTTAAAATTAAAGTGACATTGTGACATAATGGGAGTGATAATGTGATGTCATAATGGAAGTACTAAAGTGGTTTATTAATAAGAGTGACATTGTGATGTCAGAATTTTTGTATTAAAGTGGTTTATTAATGAGTGACATTGTGATGTCATAATGGGAGTGGCTAAGTAATGTTAAAATGGGAGTAACAGTGTGATGTCATAGTGGGAGTGGCAATGTGATGTCATAGTGGGAAAGACAATGTAATGTCATAATGGGAAAACTATAGTGGTTTAATAATGAGAGTGACATTGTGAAGTCACAATGGGAGTATCAAAGTGGTTTATTAATGAGTGACATTGTGATGTCATAATTGGAGTGGCTAAGTGAAGGTAAAATGGGAGTGACATTGTGATGTTATAATGGGAATGGCAAAGTGATGTTAAAATTAAAGTGACATTGTGACATCATAATAGGAGTGATAATGTGATGTCATAATGGAAGTACTAAAGTGGTTTATTAATAAGAGTGACATTGTGATGTCATAATGGGAGTATTATAGTGGTTTATTAATGAGTGACATTGTGATGTCATAATGGGAGTGGCTAAGTGATGTTAAAATGGGAGTAACAGCGTTACCTCATAGTGGGAGTGAGAATGTGATGTCATAATGGGAATACTATAGTGATTATTAATGAGAGTGACATTGTGATGTAATAATGGGAGTATTAAAGTGGTTTATTAATTAGATTGACATTGTGATGTCATAATGGGAGTGATAATGTGATGTCATAATGGAAGTACTAAAGTGGTTTATTAATAAGAGTGACATTGTGATGTCATAATGGGAGTATTATAGTGGTTTATTAATGAGTGACATTGTGATGTCATAATGGGAGTGGCTAAGTGATGTTAAAATGGGAGTAACAGTGTGACATCATAGTGGGAGTGACAATGTGATGTCATAATGGGAATACTATAGTGGTTTATTAATGAGAGTGACATTGTGATGTCATAATGGAAGTATTAAAGTGGTTTATTAATGAGAGTGACATTGTGATGTCATAATGGGAGTGGCTAAGTGATGTTAAAATCGGAGTAACAGCGTTACGTCATAGTGGGAGTGAGAATGTGATGTCATAATGGGAATACTATAGTGATTATTAATGAGAGTGACATTGTGATGTCATAATGGGAGTATTAAAGTGGTTTATTAATTAGATTGACAATGTGATGTCATAATGGGAGTATTAAAGTGATTTATTAATGAGAGTGACATTGTGATGTCAAAATGGGAGTGGCTAAGTGATGTTAAAATGGGAATGGCAAAGTGATGTTAAAATTAAAGTGACATTGTGACATCATAATAGGAGTGATAATGTGATGTCATAATGGAAGTACTAAAGTGGTTTATTAATAAGAGTGACATTGTGATGTCATAATGGGAGTATTATAGTGGTTTATTAATGAGTGACATTGTGATGTCATAATGGGAGTGGCTAAGTGATGTTAAAATGGGAGTAACAGTGTGACATCATAGTGGGAGTGACAATGTGATGTCATAATGGGAATACTATAGTGGTTTATTAATGAGAGTGACATTGTGATGTCATAATGGAAGTATTAAAGTGGTTTATTAATGAGAGTGACATTGTGATGTCATAATGGGAGTGGCTAAGTGATGTTAAAATCGGAGTAACAGCGTTACGTCATAGTGGGAGTGAGAATGTGATGTCATAATGGGAATACTATAGTGATTATTAATGAGAGTGACATTGTGATGTCATAATGGGAGTATTAAAGTGGTTTATTAATTAGATTGACATTGTGATGTCATAACGGGAGTATTAAAGTGGTTTATTAATGAGAGTGACATTGTGATGTCAAAATGGGAGTGGCTAAGTGATGTTAAAATCGTAGTAACAGCGTGACGTCATAGTGGGAGTGACAATGTGATGTCATAATGGGAATACTATAGTGGTTTATTAATGAGAGTGACATTGTGATGTCATAATGGGAGTATTATAGTGGTTAATTAATGAGAGTGACAGTGTGATGTCATAATGGGAATACTATAGTGGTTTATTAATAAGAGTGACATTGTGATGTCATAATGGGAGTATTGAAGTGTTTTATTAATGAGAGTGACATTGTGATGTCATAATGGGAGTATTAAAGTGGTTTATTAATTAGATTGACATTGTGATGTCATAATGGGAGTGATAACGTGATGTCATAATGGAAGTACTAAAGTGGTTTATTAATAAGAGTGACATTGTGATGTCATAATGGGAGTATTATAGTGGTTTATTAATGAGTGACATTGTGATGTCATAATGGGAGTGGCTAAGTGATGTTAAAATGGGAGTAACAGTGTGACATCATAGTGGGAGTGACAATGTGATGTCATAATGGGAATACTATAGTGGTTCATTAATAAGAGTTATATTGTGATGTCATAATGGGAGTATTATAGTGGTTTATTAATGAGTGACATTGTGATGTCATAATGGGAGTGGCTAAGTGATGTTAAAATGGGAGTAACAGTGTGAAAGCATAGTGGGAGTGACAATGTGATGTCATAATGGAAGTACTAAAGTGGTTTATTAATAAGAGTGACATTGTGATGTCATAATGGGAGTATTATAGTGGTTTATTAATGAGTGACATTGTGATGTCATAATGGGAGTGGCTAAGTGATGTTAAAATGGGAGTAACAGTGTGACATCATAGTGGGAGTGACAATGTGATGTCATAATGGGAATACTATAGTGGTTTATTAATGAGAGTGACATTGTGATGTCATAATGAAGTATTAAAGTGGTTTATTAATGAGAGTGACATTGTGATGTCATAATGGGAGTGGCTAAGTGATGTTAAAATCGGAGTAACAGCGTTACGTCATAGTGGGAGTGAGAATGTGATGTCATAATGGGAATACTATAGTGATTATTAATGAGAGTGACATTGTGATGTCATAATGGGAGTATTAAAGTGGTTTATTAATTAGATTGACATTGTGATGTCATAACGGGAGTATTAAAGTGGTTTATTAATGAGAGTGACATTGTGATGTCAAAATGGGAGTGGCTAAGTGATGTTAAAATCGGAGTAACAGCGTGACGTCATAGTGGGAGTGACAATGTGATGTCATAATGGGAATACTATAGTGGTTTATTAATGAGAGTGACATTGTGATGTCATAATGGGAGTATTATAGTGGTTAATTAATGAGAGTGACAATGTGATGTCATAATGGGAATACTATAGTGTTTTATTAATAAGAGTGACATTGTGATGTCATAATGGGAGTATTAAAGTTGTTTATTAATTAGATTGACATTGTGATGTCATAATGGGAGTGATAATGTGATGTCATAATGGAAGTACTAAAGTGGTTTATTAATAAGAGTGACATTGTGATGTCATAATGGGAGTATTATAGTGGTTTATTAATGAGTGACATTGTGATGTCATAATGGGAGTGGCTAAGTGATGTTAAAATGGGAGTAACAGTGTGACATCATAGTGGGAGTGACAATGTGATGTCATAATGGGAATACTATAGTGGTTTATTAATGAGAGTGACATTGTGATGTCATAATGGAAGTATTAAAGTGGTTTATTAATGAGAGTGACATTGTGATGTCATAATGGGAGTGGCTAAGTGATGTTAAAATCGGAGTAACAGCGTTACGTCATAGTGGGAGTGAGAATGTGATGTCATAATGGGAATACTATAGTGATTATTAATGAGAGTGACATTGTGATGTCATAATGGGAGTATTAAAGTGGTTTATTAATTAGATTGACATTGTGATGTCATAACGGGAGTATTAAAGTGGTTTATTAATGAGAGTGACATTGTGATGTCAAAATGGGAGTGGCTAAGTGATGTTAAAATCGTAGTAACAGCGTGACGTCATAGTGGGAGTGACAATGTGATGTCATAATGGGAATACTATAGTGGTTTATTAATGAGAGTGACATTGTGATGTCATAATGGGAGTATTATAGTGGTTAATTAATGAGAGTGACAGTGTGATGTCATAATGGGAATACTATAGTGGTTTATTAATAAGAGTGACATTGTGATGTCATAATGGGAGTATTGAAGTGTTTTATTAATGAGAGTGACATTGTGATGTCATAATGGGAGTATTAAAGTGGTTTATTAATTAGATTGACATTGTGATGTCATAATGGGAGTGATAACGTGATGTCATAATGGAAGTACTAAAGTGGTTTATTAATAAGAGTGACATTGTGATGTCATAATGGGAGTATTATAGTGGTTTATTAATGAGTGACATTGTGATGTCATAATGGGAGTGGCTAAGTGATGTTAAAATGGGAGTAACAGTGTGACATCATAGTGGGAGTGACAATGTGATGTCATAATGGGAATACTATAGTGGTTCATTAATAAGAGTTATATTGTGATGTCATAATGGGAGTATTATAGTGGTTTATTAATGAGTGACATTGTGATGTCATAATGGGAGTGGCTAAGTGATGTTAAAATGGGAGTAACAGTGTGAAAGCATAGTGGGAGTGACAATGTGATGTCATAATGGAAGTACTAAAGTGGTTTATTAATAAGAGTGACATTGTGATGTCATAATGGGAGTATTATAGTGGTTTATTAATGAGTGACATTGTGATGTCATAATGGGAGTGGCTAAGTGATGTTAAAATGGGAGTAACAGTGTGACATCATAGTGGGAGTGACAATGTGATGTCATAATGGGAATACTATAGTGGTTTATTAATGAGAGTGACATTGTGATGTCATAATGAAGTATTAAAGTGGTTTATTAATGAGAGTGACATTGTGATGTCATAATGGGAGTGGCTAAGTGATGTTAAAATCGGAGTAACAGCGTTACGTCATAGTGGGAGTGAGAATGTGATGTCATAATGGGAATACTATAGTGATTATTAATGAGAGTGACATTGTGATGTCATAATGGGAGTATTAAAGTGGTTTATTAATTAGATTGACATTGTGATGTCATAACGGGAGTATTAAAGTGGTTTATTAATGAGAGTGACATTGTGATGTCAAAATGGGAGTGGCTAAGTGATGTTAAAATCGGAGTAACAGCGTGACGTCATAGTGGGAGTGACAATGTGATGTCATAATGGGAATACTATAGTGGTTTATTAATGAGAGTGACATTGTGATGTCATAATGGGAGTATTATAGTGGTTAATTAATGAGAGTGACAATGTGATGTCATAATGGGAATACTATAGTGTTTTATTAATAAGAGTGACATTGTGATGTCATAATGGGAGTATTAAAGTTGTTTATTAATTAGATTGACATTGTGATGTCATAATGGGAGTGATAATGTGATGTCATAATGGAAGTACTAAAGTGGTTTATTAATAAGAGTGACATTGTGATGTCATAATGGGAGTATTATAGTGGTTTATTAATGAGTGACATTGTGATGTCATAATGGGAGTGGCTAAGTGATGTTAAAATGGGAGTAACAGTGTGACATCATAGTGGGAGTGACAATGTGATGTCATAATGGGAATACTATAGTGGTTTATTAATGAGAGTGACATTGTGATGTCATAATGGAAGTATTAAAGTGGTTTATTAATGAGAGTGACATTGTGATGTCATAATGGGAGTGGCTAAGTGATGTTAAAATCGGAGTAACAGCGTTACGTCATAGTGGGAGTGAGAATGTGATGTCATAATGGGAATACTATAGTGATTATTAATGAGAGTGACATTGTGATGTCATAATGGGAGTATTAAAGTGGTTTATTAATTAGATTGACATTGTGATGTCATAACGGGAGTATTAAAGTGGTTTATTAATGAGAGTGACATTGTGATGTCAAAATGGGAGTGGCTAAGTGATGTTAAAATCGTAGTAACAGCGTGACGTCATAGTGGGAGTGACAATGTGATGTCATAATGGGAATACTATAGTGGTTTATTAATGAGAGTGACATTGTGATGTCATAATGGGAGTATTATAGTGGTTAATTAATGAGAGTGACAGTGTGATGTCATAATGGGAATACTATAGTGGTTTATTAATAAGAGTGACATTGTGATGTCATAATGGGAGTATTGAAGTGTTTTATTAATGAGAGTGACATTGTGATGTCATAATGGGAGTATTAAAGTGGTTTATTAATTAGATTGACATTGTGATGTCATAATGGGAGTGATAACGTGATGTCATAATGGAAGTACTAAAGTGGTTTATTAATAAGAGTGACATTGTGATGTCATAATGGGAGTATTATAGTGGTTTATTAATGAGTGACATTGTGATGTCATAATGGGAGTGGCTAAGTGATGTTAAAATGGGAGTAACAGTGTGACATCATAGTGGGAGTGACAATGTGATGTCATAATGGGAATACTATAGTGGTTCATTAATAAGAGTTATATTGTGATGTCATAATGGGAGTATTATAGTGGTTTATTAATGAGTGACATTGTGATGTCATAATGGGAGTGGCTAAGTGATGTTAAAATGGGAGTAACAGTGTGAAAGCATAGTGGGAGTGACAATGTGATGTCATAATGGAAGTACTAAAGTGGTTTATTAATAAGAGTGACATTGTGATGTCATAATGGGAGTATTATAGTGGTTTATTAATGAGTGACATTGTGATGTCATAATGGGAGTGGCTAAGTGATGTTAAAATGGGAGTAACAGTGTGACATCATAGTGGGAGTGACAATGTGATGTCATAATGGGAATACTATAGTGGTTTATTAATGAGAGTGACATTGTGATGTCATAATGAAGTATTAAAGTGGTTTATTAATGAGAGTGACATTGTGATGTCATAATGGGAGTGGCTAAGTGATGTTAAAATCGGAGTAACAGCGTTACGTCATAGTGGGAGTGAGAATGTGATGTCATAATGGGAATACTATAGTGATTATTAATGAGAGTGACATTGTGATGTCATAATGGGAGTATTAAAGTGGTTTATTAATTAGATTGACATTGTGATGTCATAACGGGAGTATTAAAGTGGTTTATTAATGAGAGTGACATTGTGATGTCAAAATGGGAGTGGCTAAGTGATGTTAAAATCGGAGTAACAGCGTGACGTCATAGTGGGAGTGACAATGTGATGTCATAATGGGAATACTATAGTGGTTTATTAATGAGAGTGACATTGTGATGTCATAATGGGAGTATTATAGTGGTTAATTAATGAGAGTGACAATGTGATGTCATAATGGGAATACTATAGTGTTTTATTAATAAGAGTGACATTGTGATGTCATAATGGGAGTATTAAAGTTGTTTATTAATTAGATTGACATTGTGATGTCATAATGGGAGTGATAATGTGATGTCATAATGGAAGTACTAAAGTGGTTTATTAATAAGAGTGACATTGTGATGTCATAATGGGAGTATTATAGTGGTTTATTAATGAGTGACATTGTGATGTCATAATGGGAGTGGCTAAGTGATGTTAAAATGGGAGTAACAGTGTGACATCATAGTGGGAGTGACAATGTGATGTCATAATGGGAATACTATAGTGGTTTATTAATGAGAGTGACATTGTGATGTAATAATGGAAGTATTTAAGTGGTTTATTAATGAGAGTGACATTGTGATGTCATAATGGGAGTGGCTAAGTGATGTTAAAATCGGAGTAACAGTGTGACGTCATAGTGGGAGTGACAATGTGATGTCATACTTGGAATACTATAGTGGTTTATTAATGAGAGTGACATTGTGATGTCATAATGGGAGTATTATAGTGGTTAATTAATGAGAGTGACAATGTGATGTCATAATGGGAATACTATAGTGGTTTATTAATAAGAGTGACATTGTGATGTCATAATGGGAGTATTGAAGTGTTTTATTAATGAGAGTGACATTGTGATGTCATAATGGGAGTATTATAGTGGTTTATTAATGAGTGACTTTGTGATGTCATAATGGGAGTGGCTAAGTGATGTTAAAATGGGAGTAACAGTGTGACATCATAGTGGGAGTGACAATGTGATGTCATAATGGGACTACTATAGTGGTTTATTAAAGAGAGTGACATTGTGATGTCATAATGGGAGTGGCTAAGTGATGTTAAAATCGGAGTAACAGCGCTACGTCATAGTGGGAGTGAGAATGTGATGTCATAATGGGAATACTATAGTGGTTTATTAATGAGATTGAATGGCAAAGTGATGTTAAAATTAAAGTGACATTGTGACACCATAATGGGCGTGATAATGTGATGTCATAATGGAAGTACTAAAGTGGTTCATTAATAAGAGTGACATTGTGATGTCATAATGGGAGTATTATAGTGGTTTATTAATGAGTGACATTGTGATGTCATAATGGGAGTGGCTAAGTGATGTTAAAATGGGAGTAACAGTGTGAAAGCATAGTGGGAGTGACAATGTGATGTCATAATGGGAATACTATAGTGGTTTAATAATGAGAGTGAAATTGTGATGTCATAATGGAAGTATTAAAGTGGTTTATTAATGAGAGTGACATTGTGATGTCATAATGGGAGTGGCTAAGTGATGTTAAAATCGGAGTAACAGTGTTACGTCATAGTGGGAGTGAGAATGTGATGTCATAATGGAAATACTATAGTGATTATTAATGAGAGTGACATTGTGATGTCATAATGGAAGTATTAAAGTAGTTTATTAATGAGAGTGACATTGTTATGTCATAATGGGAGTGGCTAAGTGATGTCAAAATCGGAGTAACAGCGCTACGTCATAGTGGGAGTGAGAATGTGATGTCATAATGGGAATACTATAGTGGTTTATTAATGAGAGTGACATTGTGATGTCATAATGGGAGTATTAAAGTGGTTTATTAATTAGATTGACATTGTGATGTCATAATGGGAGTATTAAAGTGGTTTATTAATGAGAGTGACATTGTGATGTCAAAATGGGAGTGGCTAAGTGATGTTAAAATCGGAGTAACAGCGTGACGTCATAGTGGGAGTGATAATGTGATGTCATAATGGGAAATCTATAGTGGTTTATAAATGAGAGTGACATTGTGATGTCATAATGGGAGTATTATAGTGGTTTATTAATGATTGACATTGTGATGTCATAATGGGAGTGGCTAAGTGATGTTAAAATGGGTGTAACAGCGTGATGTCATAGTGGAAGTGACAATGTGATGTCATAATGGGAATACTATAGTGGTTTATTAATGAGAGTGACATTGTGATGTCATAATTGGAGTATTAAAGTGGTTTATTAATGAGTGACATTGTGATGTCATAATGGGAGTGGCTGTGATGTTAATATGGGAGTAAGTGTGACATCATAGTGGGAGTGACAATGTGATGTCATAATGGGAATACTATATTAATTTATTAATGAGATAGACATTGTGATGTCATAATAAGAGTATTAAAGTGGTTTATTAATTAAAGTGACATTGTGATGTCATAATGTGAGTACTACAGTGTTTTGGTTAATGAGAGTGGCATTGTGATGTCATAATGGGAGTGGCTAAGTGAAGGTAAAATTGGAGTGACATTGTGATGTCATAATGGGAATGGCAAAGTGATGTTAAAATGAAAGTGACATTGTGACATCATAATGGGAGTGATAATGTGATGTCATAATGGAAGTACTAAAGTGGTTTATTAATAAGAGTGATATTGTGATGTCATAATGGGAGTATTATAGTGGTTTATTAATGAGTGACATTGTGATATCATAATGGGAGTGGCTAAGTGATGTTAAAATGGGAGTAACAGTGTGACATCATAGTGGGAGTGACAATGTGATGTCATAATGGGAATACTATAGTGGTTTATTAATGAGAGTGACATTGTGATGTCATAATGGAAGTATTAAAGTGGTTTATTAATGAGAGTTACATTGTGATGTCATAATGGGAGTGGCTAAGTGATGTTAAAATCGGAGTAACAGCGTTACGTCATAGTGGGAGTGAGAATGTGATGTCATAATGGGAATACTATAGTGACTATTAATGAGAGTGACATTGTGATGTCATAATGGGAGTATTAAAGTGGTTTATTAATTAGATTGACATTGTGATGTCATAATGGGAGTGATAATGTGATGTCATAATGGAAGTACTAAAGTGGTTTATTAATAAGAGTGACAATGTGATGTCATAATGGGAGTATTATAGTGGTTTATTAATGAGTGACATTGTGATGTCATAATGGGAGTGGCTAAGTGATGTTAAAATGGGAGTAACAGTGTGACATCATAGTGGGAGTGACAATGTGATGTCATAATGGGAATACTATAGTGGTTTATTAATGAGAGTGACATTGTGATGTCATAATCGGAGTGGCTAAGTGATGTTAAAATCGGAGTAACAGCGTTACATCATAGTGGGAGAGAGAATATGATGTCATAATGGGAATACTATAGTGAATTTTAATGAGAGTGACATTGTGATGTCATAATGGGAGTATTAAAGTGGTTTATTAATTAGATTGACATTGTGATGTCATAATGGGAGCATTAAAGTGGTTTATTAATGAGAGTGACATTGTGATGTCAAAATGGGAGTGGCTAAGTGATGTTAAAATGGGAATGGCAAGTGATGATAAAATTAAAGTGACATTGTGACATCATAATAGGAGTGATAATGTGATGTCATAATGGAAGTACTAAAGTGGTTCATTAATAAGAGTCCCATTGTGATGTCATAATGGGAGTATTATAGTGGTTTATTAATGAGTGACATTGAGATGTCATAATGGGAGTGGCTAAGTGATGTTAAAATGGGAGTAACAGTGTGACATCATAGTGGGAGTGACAATGTGATGGCTAAGTGATGTTAAAATGGGAGTAACAGTGTTACATCATAGTGGGAGTGACAATGTGAAGTCATAATGGGAATACTATAGTGGTTTATTAATGAGAGTGACATTGTGATGTCATAATGGAAGTATTAAAGTGGTTTATTAATGAGAGTGACATTGTGATGTCATAATGGGAGTGGCTAAGTGATGTTAAAATCGGAGTAACAGCGTTACGTCATAGTGGGAGTGAGAATGTGATGTCATAATGGGAATACTATAGTGATTATTAATGAGAGTGACATTGTGATGCATTAATGGGAGTATTAAAGTGGTTTATTAATTAGATTGACATTGTGATGTCATAATGGGAGTATTAAAGTGGTTTATTAATAAGAGTGACATTGTGATGTCAAAATGAGAGTGGCTAAGTGATGTTAAAATCGGAGTAACAGCGTGACGTCATAGTGGGAGTGACAATGTGATGTCATAATGGGAATACTATAGTGGTTTATTAATGAGAGTGACATTGTGATGTCATAATGGGAGTATTATAGTGGTTAATTAATGAGTGACAATGTGATGTCATAATGGGAATACTATAGTTGTTTATTAATAAGAGTGACATTGTGATGTCATAATGGGAGTATTGAAGTGTTTTATTAATGAGAGTGACATTGTGATGTCATAATGGGAGTATTATAGTGGTTTATTAATGAGAGTGACATTGTGATGTCATAATGGGAGTATTATAGTGGTTTATTAATGAGTGACATTGTGATGTCATAATGGGAGTGGCTAAGTGATGTTAAAATGGGAGTAACAGTGTGACATCATAGTGGGAGTGACAATGTGATGTCATAATAGGAATACTATAGTGGTTTATTAATAAGAGTGACATTGTGATGTCATAATGGGAGTATTGAAGTGTTTTATTAATGAGAGTGACATTGTGATGTCATAATGGGAGTATTATAGTTGTTTATTAATGAGTGACATTGTGATGTCATAATGGGAGTGGCTAAGTGATGTTAAAATGGGAGTAACAGTGTGACATCATAGTGGGAGTGACAATGTGATGTCATAATAGGAATACTATAGTGGTTTTTTAATGAGAGTGATATTGTGATGTCATAATGGAAGTATTAAAGTGGTTTATTAATGAGAGTGACATTGTGATGTCATAATGGGAGTGGCTAAGTGATGTTAAAATTGGAGTATTAGCGCTACGTCATAGTGGGAGTGAGAATGTGATGTCATAATGGGAATACTATAGTGGTTTATTAATGAGAGTGACATTGTGATGTCATAATGGGAGTATTAAAGTGGTTTATTAATTAGATTGACATTGTGATGTCATAATGGGAGTATTAAAGTGGTTTATTAATGAGAGTGACATTGTGATGTCAAAATGGCAGTGGCTATGTGATGTTAAAATCGGAGTAACAGTGTGACGTCATAGTGGGAGTGACAATGTGATGTCATAATGGGAATACTATAGTGGTTTATTAATGAGAGTGACATTGTGATGTCATAATGGGAGTATTATAGTGGTTTATTAATGAGAGTGACATTGTGATGTCATAATGGGAGTGGCAAAGTGAAGTTAAAATCGGAGTAACAGCGGGACGTCATAGTGGGAGTGACAATGTGATGTCATAATGGGAATACTATATTGGTTTATTAATGAGAGTGACATTGTGATGTCATAATGGGAGTATTAAAGTGGTTTATTAATGAGTGACATTGTGATGTCATAATGGGAGTGGGTGTGATGTTAATATGGGAGTAACAGTGTGACATCATAGTGGGAGTTACAATGTGATGTCATAATGGGAATACTATATTAATTTATTATTGAGATAGACATTGTGATGTCAAAATAAGAGTATTAAAGTGGTTTATTAATGAAAGTGACATTGTGATGTCATAATGTGAGTACAACAGTGTTTTGGTTAATGAGAGTGGCATTGTGATGTCATAATGGGAGTGGCTAAGTGAGGGTAAAATGCGAATGACATTGTGATGTCATAATGGGAATGGCAAAGTGATGTTAAAATTAAAGTGACATTGTGACACCATAATGGGAGTGATAATGTGATGTCATAATGGAAGTACTAAAGTGGTTTATTAATAAGAGTGACAATGTGATGTCATAATGGGAGTATTATAGTGGTTTATTAATGAGTGACATTGTGATGTCATAATGGGAGTGGCTAAGTGATGTTAAAATGGGAGTAACAGTGTGACATCATAGTGGGAGTGACAATGTGATGTCATAATGGGAATACTATAGTGGTTTATTAATGAGAGTGACATTGTGATGTCATAATGGGAGTGGCTAAGTGATGTTAAAATCGGAGTAACAGCGTTACATCATAGTGGGAGAGAGAATATGATGTCATAATGGGAATACTATAGTGAATTTTAATGAGAGTGACATTGTGATGTCATAATGGGAGTATTAAAGTGGTTTATTAATTAGATTGACATTGTGATGTCATAATGGGTGCATTAAAGTGGTTTATTAATGAGAGTGACATTGTGATGTCAAAATGGGAGTGGCTAAGTGATGTTAAAATGGGAATGGCAAGTGATGATAAAATTAAAGTGACATTGTGACATCATAATAGGAGTGATAATGTGATGTCATAATGGAAGTACTAAAGTGGTTCATTAATTAGAGTGCCATTGTGATGTCATAATGGGAGTATTATAGTGGTTTATTAATGAGTGACATTGAGATGTCATAATGGGAGTGGCTAAGTGATGTTAAAATGGGAGTAACAGTGTGACATCATAGTGGGAGTGACAATGTGATGGCTAAGTGATGTTAAAATGGGAGTAACAGTGTTACATCATAGTGGGAGTGACAATGTGAAGTCATAATGGGAATACTATAGTGGTTTATTAATGAGAGTGACATTGTGATGTCATAATGGAAGTATTAAAGTGGTTTATTAATGAGAGTGACATTGTGATGTCATAATGGGAGTGGCTAAGTGATGTTAAAATCGAAGTAACAGCGTTACGTCATAGTGGGAGTGAGAATGTGATGTCATAATGGGAATACTATAGTGATTATTAATGAGAGTGACATTGTGATGCATTAATGGGAGTATTAAAGTGGTTTATTAATTAGATTGACATTGTGATGTCATAATGGGAGTATTAAAGTGGTTTATTAATAAGAGTGACATTGTGATGTCAAAATGAGAGTGGCTAAGTGATGTTAAAATCGGAGTAACAGCGTGACGTCATAGTGGGAGTGACAATGTGATGTCATAATGGGAATACTATAGTGGTTTATTAATGAGAGTGACATTGTGATGTCATAATGGGAGTATTATAGTGGTTAATTAATGAGTGACAATGTGATGTCATAATGGGAATACTATAGTCGTTTATTAATAAGAGTGACATTGTGATGTCATAATGGGAGTATTGAAGTGTTTTATTAATGAGAGTGACATTGTGATGTCATAATGGGAGTATTATAGTGGTTTATTAATGAGAGTGACATTGTGATGTCATAATGGGAGTATTATAGTGGTTTATTAATGAGTGACATTGTGATGTCATAATGGGAGTGGCTAAGTGATGTTAAAATGGGAGTAACAGTGTGACATCATAGTGGGAGTGACAATGTGATGTCATAATAGGAATACTATAGTGGTTTATTAATAAGAGTGACATTGTGATGTCATAATGGGAGTATTGAAGTGTTTTATTAATGAGAGTGAGATTGTGATGTCATAATGGCAGTATTATAGTGGTTTATTAATGAGTGACATTGTGATGTCATAATGGGAGTGGCTAAGTGATGTTAAAATGGGAGTAACAGTGTGACATCATAGTGGGAGTGACAATGTGATGTCATAATAGGAATACTATAGTGGT
Organism: Taudactylus pleione; assembly: GCA_031769625.1. Taxonomy (NCBI): domain Eukaryota; kingdom Metazoa; phylum Chordata; class Amphibia; order Anura; family Myobatrachidae; genus Taudactylus; species Taudactylus pleione. The sequence continues at coordinate 6,465,776 of JAUIMM010000641.1, forward strand.
TTTTTAATGAGAGTGATATTGTGATGTCATAATGGAAGTATTAAAGTGGTTTATTAATGAGTGACATTGTGATGTCATAATGGGAGTGGCTAAGTAATGTTAAAATGGGAGTAACAGTGTGATGTCATAGTGGGAGTGGCAATGTGATGTCATAGTGGGAAAGACAATGTAATGTCATAATGGGAAAACTATAGTGGTTTAATACTATATTAATTTATTATTTATAATGGGAATACTATATTAATTTATTATTGAGATAGACATTGTGATGTCATAATAAGAGTATTAAAGTGGTTTATTAATGAAAGTGACATTGTGATGTCATAATGTGAGTACTACAGTGTTTTGGTTAATGAGAGTGGCATTGTGATGTCATAATGGGAGTGGCTAAGTGAGGGTAAAATGCGAATGACATTGTGATGTCATAATGGGAATGGCAAAGTGATGTTAAAATTAAAGTGACATTGTGACACCATAATGGGAGTGATAATGTGATGTCATAATGGAAGTACTAAAGTGGTTTATTAATAAGAGTGACATTGTGATGTCAGAATTTTTGTATTAAAGTGGTTTATTAATGAGTGACATTGTGATGTCATAATGGGAGTGGCTAAGTAATGTTAAAATGGGAGTAACAGTGTGACGTCATAGTGGGAGTGGCAATGTGATGTCATAGTGGGAAAGACAATGTAATGTCATAATGGGAAAACTATAGTGGTTTAATAATGAGAGTGACATTGTGAAGTCACAATGGGAGTATCAAAGTGGTTTATTAATGAGTGACATTGTGATGTCATAATGGGAGTGGCTAAGTGAAGGTAAAATGGGAGTGACATTGTGATGTCATAATGGGAATGGCAAAGTGATGTTAAAATTAAAGTGACATTGCGACATCATAATAGGAGTGATAATGTGATGTCATAATGGAAGTACTAAAGTGGTTTATTAATAAGAGTGACATTGTGATGTCATAATGGGAGTGGCTAAGTGATGTTAAAATGGGAGTAACAGCGTTACCTCATAGTGGGAGTGAGAATGTGATGTCATAATGGGAATACTATAGTGATTATTAATGAGAGTGACATTGTGATGTAATAATGGGAGTATTAAAGTGGTTTATTAATTAGATTGACATTGTGATGTCATAATGGGAGTGATAATGTGATGTCATAATGGAAGTACTAAAGTGGTTTATTAATAAGAGTGACATTGTGATGTCTTAATGGGAGTATTATAGTGGTTTATTAATGAGTGACATTGTGATGTCATAATGGGAGTGGCTAAGTGATGTTAAAATGGGAGTAACAGTGTGACATCATAGTGGGAGTGACAACGTGATGTCATAATGGGAATACTATAGTGGTTTATTAATGAGAGTGACATTGTGATGTCATACTGGAAGTATTAAAGTGGTTTATTAATGAGAGTGACATTGTGATGTCATAATAGGAGTGGCTAAGTGATGTTAAAATGGGAGTAACAGTGTGACATCATAGTGGGAGTGAGAATGTGATGTCATAATGGGAATACTATAGTGATTATTAATGAGAGTGACATTGTGATGTCATAATGGGAGTATTAAAGTGGTTTATTAATTAGATTGACATTGTGATGTCATAATGGGAGTATTAAAGTGGTTTATTAATGAGAGTGACATTGTGATGTCAAAATGGGAGTGGCTAAGTGATGTTAAAATGGGAGTAACAGTGTGACATCATAGTGGGAGTGACAATGTGATGTTATAATGGGAATACTATAGTGGTTTATCAATGAGAGTGACATTGTGATGTCGTAATGGAAATATTAAAGAGGTTTATTAATGAGATTGACATTGTGATGTCATAATGGGAGTGGCTAAGTTATGTTAAAATCGGAGTAACAGCGTTATGTCATAGTGGGAGTGAGAATGTGATGTCATAATGGGAATACTATAGTGATTATTAATGAGAGTGACATTGTGATGTCATAATGGGAGTATTAAAGTGGTTTATTAATTAGATTGACATTGTGATGTCATAATGGGAGTGGCTAAGTGATGTTAAAATGGGAGTAACAGTGTGACATCATAGTGGGAGTGACAATGTGATGTCATAATGGGAATACTATAGTGGTTTATTAATGAGAGTGACATTGTGATGTCAAAATGGGAGTGGCTAAGTGATGTTAAAATCGGAGTAACAGCGTGACGTCATAGTGGGAGTGACAATGTGATGTCATAATGGGAATACTATAGTGGTTTATTAATGAGAGTGACATTGTGATGTCATAATGGGAGTATTATAGTGGTTAATTAATGAGAGAGACAATGTGATGTCATAATGGGAATACTATAGTGGTTTATTAATAAGAGTGACATTGTGATGTCATAATGGGAGTATTGAAGTGTTTTATTAATGAGAGTGACATTGTGATGTCATAATGGGAATATTATAGTGGTTTATTAATGAGTGACATTGTGATGTCATAATGGGAGTGGCTAAGTGATGATAAAATGGGAGTAACAGTGTGACATCATAGTGGGAGTGACAATGTGATGTCATAACGGGAATACTATAGTGGTTTATTAATGAGAGTGACATTGTGATGTCATAATGGAAGTATTAAATTGGTTTATTAATGACAGTGACATTGTGATGTCATAATGGGAGTGGCTAAGTGATGTTAAAATCGGAGTAACAGCGCTACGTCATAGTGGGAGTGAGAATGTGATGTCATAATGGGAATACTATAGTGGTTTATTAATGAGAGTGACATTGTGATGTCATAATGGGAGTATTAAAGTGGTTTATTAATTAGACTGACATTGTAATGTCATAATGGGAGTATTAAAGTGGTTTATTAATGAGAGTGACATTGTGATGTCAAAATGGGAGTGGCTAAGTGATGTTAAAATCGGAGTAACAGCGTGACGTCATAGTGGGAGTGATAATGTGATGTCATAAAGGGAATACTATAGTGGTTTATAAATGAGAGTGACATTGTGATGTCATAATGGGAGTATTATAGTGGTTTATTAATGAGTGACATTGTGATGTCATAATGGGAGTGGCTGTGATGTTAATATGGGAGTAACAGTGTGACATCATAGTGGGAGTGTCAATGTGATGTCATAATGGGAATACTATATTAATTTATTATTGAGATAGACATTGTGATGTCATAATAAGAGTATTAAAGTGGTTTATTAATGAGAGTGATATTGTGATGTCATAATGTGAGTACTACAGTGTTTTGGTTAATGAGAGTGGCATTGTGATGTCATAATGGGAGTGGCTAAGTGAGGGTAAAATGGGAGTGACATTGTGATGTCATAATGGGAATGGCAAAGTGATGTTAAAATTAAAGTGACATTGTGACATTATAATGGGAGTGATAATGTGATGTCATAATGGAAGTACTAAAGTGGTTTATTAATAAGAGTGACATTGTGATGTCATAATGGAAGTATTAAAGTGGTTTATTAATTAGATTGACATTGTGATGTCTTAATGGGAGTGATAATGTGATGTCAAAATGGAAGTACTAAAGTGGTTTATTAATAAGAGTGACATTGTGATGTCATAATGGGAGTATTATAGTGGTTTATTAATGAGTGACATTGTGATGTCATAATGGGAGTGGCTAAGTGATGTTAAAATGGGAGTAACAGCGTGACATCATAGTGGGAGTGACAATGTGATGTCATAATGGGAATACTATAGTGGTTTATTAATGAGAGTGACATTGTGATGTCATAATGGAAGTATTAAAGTGGTTTATTAATGAGAGTGACATTGTGATGTCATAATGGGAGTGGCTAAGTGATGTTAAAATCGGAGTAACAGCGTTACGTCATAGTGGGAGTGAGAATATGATGTCATAATGGGAATACTATTGTGATTATTAATGAGAGTGACATTGTGATGTCATAATGGGAGTATTAAAGTGGTTTATTAATTAGATTGACATTGTGATGTCATAATGGGAGTATTAAAGTGGTTTATTAATGAGAGTGGCATTGTGATGTCAAAATGGGAGTGGCTAAGTGATGTTAAAATGGGAATGGCAAAGTGATGTTAAAATTAAAGTGACATTGTGACATCATAATAGGAGTGATAATGTGATGTCATAATGGAAGTACTAAAGTGGTTTATTAATAAGAGTGACATTGTGATGTCATAATGGGAGTATTATAGTGGTTTATTAATGAGTGACATTGTGATGTCATAATGGGAGTGGCTAAGTGATGTTAAAATGGGAGTAACAGTGTGACATCATAGTGGGAGTGACAATGTGATGTCATAATGGGAATACTATAGTGGTTTATTAATGAGAGTGACATTGTGATGTCATAATGGAAGAATTAAAGTGGTTTATTAATGAGAGTGACCTTGTGATGTCATAATGGGAGTGGCTAAGTGATGTTAAAATCGGAGTAACAGCGTTACGTCATAGTGGGAGTGAGAATGTGATGTCATAATGGGAATACTATAGTGATTATTAATGAGAGTGACATTGTGATGTCATAATGGGAGTATTAAAGTGGTTTATTAATTAGATTGACATTGTGATGTCATAATGGGAGTATTAAAGTGGTTTATTAATGAGAGTGACATTGTGATGTCAAAATGGGAGTGGCTAAGTGATGTTAAAATCGGAGTAACAGCGTGACGTCATAGTGGGAGTGACAATGTGATGTCATAATGGGAATACTATAGTGGTTTATTAATGAGATTGACATTGTGATGTCATAATGGGAGTATTGTAGTGGTTAATTAATGAGAGTGACAATGTGATGTCATAATGGGAATACTATAGTGGTTTATTAATAAGAGTGACATTGTGATGTCATAATGGGAGTATTGAAGTGTTTTATTAATGAGAGTGACATTGTGATGTCATAATGGGAATATTATAGTGGTTTATTAATGAGTGACAGTGTGATGTCATAATGGGAGTGGCTAAGTGATCTTAAAATGGGAGTAACAGTGTGACATCATAGTGGGAGTGACAATGTGATGTCATAACGGGAATACTATAGTGGTTTATTAATGAGAGTGACATTGTGATGTCATAATGGAAGTATTAAAGTGGTTTATTATTGAGAGTGACATTGTGATGTCATAATGGGAGTGGCTAAGTGATGCTAAAATCCGAGTAACAGCGCTACGTCATAGTGGGAAAGACAATGTAATGTCATAATGGGAAAACTATAGTGGTTTAATAATGAGTGACATTGTGATGTCACAATGGGAGTATCAAAGTGGTTTATTAATGAGTGACATTGTGATGTCATAATGGGAGTGGCTAAGTGAAGGTAAAATGGGAGTGACATTGTGATGTCATAATGGGAATGGCAAAGTGATGTTAAAATGATAGTGACATTGTGACATCATAATGGGAGTGATAATGTGATGTCATAATGGAAGTACTAAAGTGGTTTATTAATAAGAGTGACATTGTGATGTCATAATGGAAGTATTAAAGTGGTTTATTAATGAGAGTTACATTGTGATGTCATAATGGGAGTGGCTAAGTGATGTTAAAATCAGAGTAACAGTGTTACGTCATAGTGGGAGTGAGAATGTGATGTCATAATGGGAATACTATAGTGATTATTAATGAGAGTGACATTGTGATGTCATAATGGGAGTATTAAAGTGGTTTATTAATGAGAGTGACATTGTGATGTCAAAATGGGAGTGGCTAAGTGATGTTAAAATGGGAGTAACAGTGTGACATCATAGTGGGAGTGACAATGTGATGTTATAATGGGAATACTATAGTGGTTTATCAATGAGAGTGACATTGTGATGTCGTAATGGAAGTATTAAAGAGGTTTATTAATGAGATTGACATTGTGATGTCATAATGGGAGTGGCTAAGTTATGTTAAAATCGGAGTAACAGCGTTACGTCATAGTGGGAGTGAGAATGTGATGTCATAATGGGAATACTATAGTGATTATTAATGAGAGTGACATTGTGATGTCATAATGGGAGTATTAAAGTGGTTTATTAATTAGATTGACATTGTGATGTCATAATGGGAGTAACAGTGTGACATCATAGTGGGAGTGACAATGTGATGTCATAATGGGAATACTATAGTGGTTTATTAATGAGAGTGACATTGTGATGTCAAAATGGGAGTGGCTAAGTGATGTTAAAATCGGAGTAACAGCGTGACGTCATAGTGGGAGTGACAATGTGATGTCATAATGGGAATACTATAGTGGTTTATTAATGAGAGTGACATTGTGATGTCATAATGGGAGTATTATAGTGGTTAATTAATGAGAGAGACAATGTGATGTCATAATGGGAATACTATAGTGGTTTATTAATAAGAGTGACATTGTGATGTCATAATGGGAGTATTGAAGTGTTTTATTAATGAGAGTGACATTGTGATGTCATAATGGGAATATTATAGTGGTTTATTAATGAGTGACATTGTGATGTCATAATGGGAGTGGCTAAGTGATGATAAAATGGGAGTAACAGTGTGACATCATAGTGGGAGTGACAATGTGATGTCATAACGGGAATACTATAGTGGTTTATTAATGAGAGTGACATTGTGATGTCATAATGGAAGTATTAAATTGGTTTATTAATGACAGTGACATTGTGATGTCATAATGGGAGTGGCTAAGTGATGTTAAAATCGGAGTAACAGCGCTACGTCATAGTGGGAGTGAGAATGTGATGTCATAATGGGAATACTATAGTGGTTTATTAATGAGAGTGACATTGTGATGTCATAATGGGAGTATTAAAGTGGTTTATTAATTAGACTGACATTGTAATGTCATAATGGGAGTATTAAAGTGGTTTATTAATGAGAGTGACATTGTGATATCAAAATGGGAGTGGCTAAGTGATGTTAAAATCGGAGTAACAGCGTGACGTCATAGTGGGAGTGATAATGTGATGTCATAAAGGGAATACTATAGTGGTTTATAAATGAGAGTGACATTGTGATGTCATAATGGGAGTATTATAGTGGTTTATTAATGAGTGACATTGTGATGTCATAATGGGAGTGGCTGTGATGTTAATATGGGAGTAACAGTGTGACATCATAGTGGGAGTGTCAATGTGATGTCATAATGGGAATACTATATTAATTTATTATTGAGATAGACATTGTGATGTCATAATAAGAGTATTAAAGTGGTTTATTAATGAGAGTGACATTGTGATGTCATAATGTGAGTACTACAGTGTTTTGGTTAATGAGAGTGGCATTGTGATGTCATAATGGGAGTGGCTAAGTGAGGGTAAAATGGGAGTGACATTGTGATGTCATAATGGGAATGGCAAAGTGATGTTAAAATTAAAGTGACATTGTGACATTATAATGGGAGTGATAATGTGATGTCATAATGGAAGTACTAAAGTGGTTTATTAATAAGAGTGACATTGTGATGTCATAATTTTTGTATAAAAGTGGTTTATTAATGAGTGACATTGTGATGTCATAATGGGAGTGGCTAAGTAATGTTAAAATGGGAGTAACAGTGTGACGTCACAGTGGGAGTTGCAATGTGATGTCATAGTGGGAAAGACAATGTAATGTCATAATGGGAAAACTATAGTGGTTTAATAATGACAGTGACATTGTGATGTCACAATGGGAGTATCAAAGTGGTGTATTAATGAGTGACATTGTGATGTCATAATGGGAGTGGCTAAGTGAAGGTAAAATGGGAGTGACATTGTGATGTCATAATGGGAATGGCAAAGTGATGTTAAAATGAGAGTGACATTGTGACATCATAATGGGAGTGATAATGTGATGTCATAATGGAAGTACTAAAGTGGTTTATTAATAAGAGTGACATTGTGATGTCATAATGGAAGTATTAAAGTGGTTTATTAATGAGAGTTACATTGTGATGTCATAATGGGAGTGGCTAAGTGATGTTAAAATCGGAGTAACAGCATTACGTCATAGTGGGAGTGAGAATGTGATGTCATAATGGGAATACTATAGTGATTATTAATGAGAGTGACATTGTGATGTCATAATGGGAGTATTAAAGTGGTTTATTAATTAGATTGACATTGTGATGTCTTAATGGGAGTGATAATGTGATGTCAAAATGGAAGTACTAAAGTGGTTTATTAATAAGAGTGACATTGTGATGTCATAATGGGAGTATTATAGTGGTTTATTAATGAGTGACATTGTGATGTCATAATGGGAGTGGCTAAGTGATGTTAAAATGGGAGTAACAGCGTGACATCATAGTGGGAGTGACAATGTGATGTCATAATGGGAATACTATAGTGGTTTATTAATGAGAGTGACATTGTGATGTCATAATGGAAGTATTAAAGTGGTTTATTAATGAGAGTGACATTGTGATGTCATAATGGGAGTGGCTAAGTGATGTTAAAATCGGAGTAACAGCGTTACGTCATAGTGGGAGTGAGAATATGATGTCATAATGGGAATACTATTGTGATTATTAATGAGAGTGACATTGTGATGTCATAATGGGAGTATTAAAGTGGTTTATTAATTAGATTGACATTGTGATGTCATAATGGGAGTATTAAAGTGGTTTATTAATGAGAGTGGCATTGTGATGTCAAAATGGGAGTGGCTAAGTGATGTTAAAATGGGAATGGCAAAGTGATGTTAAAATTAAAGTGACATTGTGACATCATAATAGGAGTGATAATGTGATGTCATAATGGAAGTACTAAAGTGGTTTATTAATAAGAGTGACATTGTGATGTCATAATGGGAGTATTATAGTGGTTTATTAATGAGTGACATTGTGATGTCATAATGGGAGTGGCTAAGTGATGTTAAAATGGGAGTAACAGTGTGACATCATAGTGGGAGTGACAATGTGATGTCATAATGGGAATACTATAGTGGTTTATTAATGAGAGTGACATTGTGATGTCATAATGGAAGAATTAAAGTGGTTTATTAATGAGAGTGACCTTGTGATGTCATAATGGGAGTGGCTAAGTGATGTTAAAATCGGAGTAACAGCGTTACGTCATAGTGGGAGTGAGAATGTGATGTCATAATGGGAATACTATAGTGATTATTAATGAGAGTGACATTGTGATGTCATAATGGGAGTATTAAAGTGGTTTATTAATTAGATTGACATTGTGATGTCATAATGGGAGTATTAAAGTGGTTTATTAATGAGAGTGACATTGTGATGTCAAAATGGGAGTGGCTAAGTGATGTTAAAATCGGAGTAACAGCGTGACGTCATAGTGGGAGTGACAATGTGATGTCATAATGGGAATACTATAGTGGTTTATTAATGAGATTGACATTGTGATGTCATAATGGGAGTATTGTAGTGGTTAATTAATGAGAGTGACAATGTGATGTCATAATGGGAATACTATAGTGGTTTATTAATAAGAGTGACATTGTGATGTCATAATGGGAGTATTGAAGTGTTTTATTAATGAGAGTGACATTGTGATGTCATAATGGGAATATTATAGTGGTTTATTAATGAGTGACAGTGTGATGTCATAATGGGAGTGGCTAAGTGATGTTAAAATGGGAGTAACAGTGTGACATCATAGTGGGAGTGACAATGTGATGTCATAACGGGAATACTATAGTGGTTTATTAATGAGAGTGACATTGTGATGTCATAATGGAAGTATTAAAGTGGTTTATTAATGAGAGTGACATTGTGATGTCATAATGGGAGTGGCTAAGTGATGCTAAAATCGGAGTAACAGCGCTACGTCATAGTGGGAAAGACAATGTAATGTCATAATGGGAAAACTATAGTGGTTTAATAATGAGAGTGACATTGTGATGTCACAATGGGAGTATCAAAGTGGTTTATTAATGAGTGACATTGTGATGTCATAATGGGAGTGGCTAAGTGAAGGTAAAATGGGAGTGACATTGTGATGTCATAATGGGAATGGCAAAGTGATGTTAAAATGATAGTGACATTGTGACATCATAATGGGAGTGATAATGTGATGTCATAATGGAAGTACTAAAGTGGTTTATTAATAAGAGTGACATTGTGATGTCATAATGGAAGTATTAAAGTGGTTTATTAATGAGAGTTACATTGTGATGTCATAATGGGAGTGGCTAAGTGATGTTAAAATCGGAGTAACAGCGTTACGTCATAGTGGGAGTGAGAATGTGATGTCATAATGGGAATACTATAGTGATTATTAATGAGAGTGACATTGTGATGTCATAATGGGAGTATTAAAGTGGTTTATTAATTAGATTGACATTGTGATGTCATAATGGGAGTAACAGTGTGACATCATAGTGGGAGTGACAATGTGATGTCATAATGGGAATACTATAGTGGTTTATTAATGAGAGTGACATTGTGATGTCAAAATGGGAGTGGCTAAGTGATGTTAAAATCGGAGTAACAGCGTGACGTCATAGTGGGAGTGACAATGTGATGTCATAATGGGAATACTATAGTGGTTTATTAATGAGAGTGACATTGTGATGTCATAATGGGAGTATTATAGTGGTTAATTAATGAGAGAGACAATGTGATGTCATAATGGGAATACTATAGTGGTTTATTAATAAGAGTGACATTGTGATGTCATAATGGGAGTATTGAAGTGTTTTATTAATGAGAGTGACATTGTGATGTCATAATGGGAATATTATAGTGGTTTATTAATGAGTGACATTGTGATGTCATAATGGGAGTGGCTAAGTGATGATAAAATGGGAGTAACAGTGTGACATCATAGTGGGAGTGACAATGTGATGTCATAACGGGAATACTATAGTGGTTTATTAATGAGAGTGACATTGTGATGTCATAATGGAAGTATTAAATTGGTTTATTAATGACAGTGACATTGTGATGTCATAATGGGAGTGGCTAAGTGATGTTAAAATCGGAGTAACAGCGCTACGTCATAGTGGGAGTGAGAATGTGATGTCATAATGGGAATACTATAGTGGTTTATTAATGAGAGTGACATTGTGATATCATAATGGGAGTATTAAAGTGGTTTATTAATTAGACTGACATTGTAATGTCATAATGGGAGTATTAAAGTGGTTTATTAATGAGAGTGACATTGTGATGTCAAAATGGGAGTGGCTAAGTGATGTTAAAATCGGAGTAACAGCGTGACGTCATAGTGGGAGTGATAATGTGATGTCATAAAGGGAATACTATAGTGGTTTATAAATGAGAGTGACATTGTGATGTCATAATGGGAGTATTATAGTGGTTTATTAATGAGTGACATTGTGATGTCATAATGGGAGTGGCTGTGATGTTAATATGGGAGTAACAGTGTGACATCATAGTGGGAGTGTCAATGTGATGTCATAATGGGAATACTATATTAATTTATTATTGAGATAGACATTGTGATGTCATAATAAGAGTATTAAAGTGGTTTATTAATGAGAGTGACATTGTGATGTCATAATGTGAGTACTACAGTGTTTTGGTTAATGAGAGTGGCATTGTGATGTCATAATGGGAGTGGCTAAGTGAGGGTAAAATGGGAGTGACATTGTGATGTCATAATGGGAATGGCAAAGTGATGTTAAAATTAAAGTGACATTGTGACATTATAATGGGAGTGATAATGTGATGTCATAATGGAAGTACTAAAGTGGTTTATTAATAAGAGTGACATTGTGATGTCATAATTTTTGTATAAAAGTGGTTTATTAATGAGTGACATTGTGATGTCATAATGGGAGTGGCTAAGTAATGTTAAAATGGGAGTAACAGTGTGACGTCACAGTGGGAGTTGCAATGTGATGTCATAGTGGGAAAGACAATGTAATGTCATAATGGGAAAACTATAGTGGTTTAATAATGACAGTGACATTGTGATGTCACAATGGGAGTATCAAAGTGGTGTATTAATGAGTGACATTGTGATGTCATAATGGGAGTGGCTAAGTGAAGGTAAAATGGGAGTGACATTGTGATGTCATAATGGGAATGGCAAAGTGATGTTAAAATGAGAGTGACATTGTGACATCATAATGGGAGTGATAATGTGATGTCATAATGGAAGTACTAAAGTGGTTTATTAATAAGAGTGACATTGTGATGTCATAATGGAAGTATTAAAGTGGTTTATTAATGAGAGTTACATTGTGATGTCATAATGGGAGTGGCTAAGTGATGTTAAAATCGGAGTAACAGCATTACGTCATAGTGGGAGTGAGAATGTGATGTCATAATGGGAATACTATAGTGATTATTAATGAGAGTGACATTGTGATGTCATAATGGGAGTATTAAAGTGGTTTATTAATTAGATTGACATTGTGATGTCTTAATGGGAGTGATAATGTGATGTCATAATGGAAGTACTAAAGTGGTTTATTAATAAGAGTGACATTGTGATGTCATAATGGGAGTATTATAGTGGTTTATTAATGAGTGACATTGTGATGTCATAATGGGAGTGGCTAAGTGATGTTAAAATGGGAGTAACAGCGTGACATCATAGTGGGAGTGACAATGTGATGTCATAATGGGAATACTATAGTGGTTTATTAATGAGAGTGACATTGTGATGTCATAATGGAAGTATTAAAGTGGTTTATTAATGAGAGTGACATTGTGATGTCATAATGGGAGTGGCTAAGTGATGTTAAAATCGGAGTAACAGCGTTACGTCATAGTGGGAGTGAGAATATGATGTCATAATGGGAATACTATTGTGATTATTAATGAGAGTGACATTGTGATGTCATAATGGGAGTATTAAAGTGGTTTATTAATTAGATTGACATTGTGATGTCATAATGGGAGTATTAAAGTGGTTTATTAATGAGAGTGGCATTGTGATGTCAAAATGGGAGTGGCTAAGTGATGTTAAAATGGGAATGGCAAAGTGATGTTAAAATTAAAGTGACATTGTGACATCATAATAGGAGTGATAATGTGATGTCATAATGGAAGTACTAAAGTGGTTTATTAATAAGAGTGACATTGTGATGTCATAATGGGAGTATTATAGTGGTTTATTAATGAGTGACATTGTGATGTCATAATGGGAGTGGCTAAGTGATGTTAAAATGGGAGTAACAGTGTGACATCATAGTGGGAGTGACAATGTGATGTCATAATGGGAATACTATAGTGGTTTATTAATGAGAGTGACATTGTGATGTCATAATGGAAGTATTAAAGTGGTTTATTAATGAGAGTGACATTGTGATGTCATAATGGGAGTGGCTAAGTGATGTTAAAATCGGAGTAACAGCGTTACGTCATAGTGGGAGTGAGAATGTGATGTCATAATGGGAATACTATAGTGATTATTAATGAGAGTGACATTGTGATGTCATAATGGGAGTATTAAAGTGGTTTATTAATTAGATTGACATTGTGATGTCATAATGGGAGTATTAAACTGGTTTATTAATGAGAGTGACATTGTGATGTCAAAATGGGAGTGGCTAAGTGATGTTAAAATCGGAGTAACAGCGTGACGTCATAGTGGGAGTGACAATGTGATGTCATAATGGGAATACTATAGTGGTTTATTAATGAGATTGACATTGTGATGTCATAATGGGAGTATTGTAGTGGTTAATTAATGAGAGTGACAATGTGATGTCATAATGGGAATACTATAGTGGTTTATTAATAAGAGTGACATTGTGATGTCATAATGGGAGTATTGAAGTGTTTTATTAATGAGAGTGACATTGTGATGTCATAATGGGAATATTATAGTGGTTTATTAATGAGTGACAGTGTGATGTCATAATGGGAGTGGCTAAGTGATGTTAAAATGGGAGTAACAGTGTGACATCATAGTGGGAGTGACAATGTGATGTCATAACGGGAATACTATAGTGGTTTATTAATGAGAGTGACATTGTGATGTCATAATGGAAGTATTAAAGTGGTTTATTAATGAGAGTGACATTGTGATGTCATAATGGGAGTGGCTAAGTGATGCTAAAATCGGAGTAACAGCGCTACGTCATAGTGGGAAAGACAATGTAATGTCATAATGGGAAAACTATAGTGGTTTAATAATGAGAGTGACATTGTGATGTCACAATGGGAGTATCAAAGTGGTTTATTAATGAGTGACATTGTGATGTCATAATGGGAGTGGCTAAGTGAAGGTAAAATGGGAGTGACATTGTGATGTCATAATGGGAATGGCAAAGTGATGTTAAAATGATAGTGACATTGTGACATCATAATGGGAGTGATAATGTGATGTCATAATGGAAGTACTAAAGTGGTTTATTAATAAGAGTGACATTGTGATGTCATAATGGAAGTATTAAAGTGGTTTATTAATGAGAGTTACATTGTGATGTCATAATGGGAGTGGCTAAGTGATGTTAAAATCGGAGTAACAGCGTTACGTCATAGTGGGAGTGAGAATGTGATGTCATAATGGGAATACTATAGTGATTATTAATGAGAGTGACATTGTGATGTCATAATGGGAGTATTAAAGTGGTTTATTAATTAGATTGACATTGTGATGTGTTAATGGGAGTGATAATGTGATGTCATAATGGAAGTACTAAAGTGGTTTATTAATAAGAGTGACATTGTGATGTCATAATGGGAGTATTATAGTGGTTTATTAATGAGTGACATTGTGATGTCATAATGGGAGTGGCTATGTGATGTTAAAATGGGAGTAACAGTGTGACATCATAGTGGGAGTGACAATGTGATGTCATAATGGGAATACTATAGTGGTTTATTAATGAGAGTGACATTGTGATGTCATAATGGAAGTATTAAAGTGGTTTATTAATGAGAGTGACATTGTGATGTCATAATGGGAGTGGCTAAGTGATGTTAAAATCGGAGTAACAGCGTTACGTCATAGTGGGAGTGAGAATGTGATGTCATAATGGGAATACTATAGTGATTATTAATGAGAGTGACATTGTGATGTCATAATGGGAGTATTAAAGTGGTTTATTAATTAGATTGACATTGTGATGTCATAATGGGAGTATTAAAGTGGTTTATTAATGAGAGTGACATTGAGATGTCAAAATGGGAGTGGCTAAGTGATGTTAAAATCGGAGTATCAGCGTGACGTCATAGTGGGAGTGACAATGTGATGTCATAATGGGAATACTATAGTGGTTTATTAATGAGAGTGACATTGTGATGTCATAATGGGAGTATTATAGTGGTTAATTAATGAGAGTGAATGTGATGTCATAATGGGAATACTATAGTGGTTTATTAATAAGATTGACATTGTGATGTCATAATGGGAGTATTGAAGTGTTTTATTAATGAGAGTGACATTGTGATGTCATAATGGGAGTATTAAAGTGGTTTATTATATTGACATTGTGATGTCATAATGGGAGTGATAATGTGATGTCATAATGGAAGTACTAAAGTGGTTTATTAATAAGAGTGACATTGTGATGTCATAATGGGAGTATTACAGTGGTTTATTAATGAGTGACATTGTGATGTCATAATGGGAGTGGCTAAGTGATGTTAAAATGGGAGTAACAGTGTGACATCATAGTGGGAGTGACAATGTGATGTCATAATGGGAATACTATAGTGGTTTATTAATGAGAGTGACATTGTGATGTAATAATGGAAGTATTAAAGTGGTTTATTAATGAGAGTGACATTGTGATGTCATAATGGGAGTGGCTAAGTGATGTTAAAATCGGAGTAACAGTGTGACGTCATAGTGGGAGTGACAATGTGATGTCATAATGGGAATACTATAGTGGTTTATTAATGAGAGTGACATTGTGATGTCATAATGGGAGTATTATAGTGGTTAATTAATGAGAGTGACAATGTGATGTCATAATGGGAATACTATAGTGGTTTATTAATAAGTGACATTGTGATGTCATAATGGGAGTATTGAAGTGTTTTATTAATGAGAGTGACATTGTGATGTCATAATGGGAGTATTATAGAGGTTTATTAATGAGTGACATTGTGATGTCATAATGGGAGTGGCTAAGTGATGTTAAAATGGGAGTAACAGTGTGACATCATAGTGGGAGTGACAATGTGATGTCATAATGGGACTACTATAGTGGTTTATTAATGAGAGTGACATTGTGATGTCATAATGGGAGTGGCTAAGTGATGTTAAAATCGGAGTAACAGCGCTACGTCATAGTGGGAGTGAGAATGTGATGTCATAATGGGAATACTATAGTGGTTTATTAATGAGATTGAATGGCAAAGTGATGTTAAAATTAAAGTGACATTGTGACACCATAATGGGAGTGATAATGTGATGTCATAATGGAAGTACTAAAGTGGTTTATTAATAAGAGTGACATTGTGATGTCATAATGGGAGTATTATAGTGGTTTATTAATGAGTGACATTGTGATGTCATAATGGGAGTGGCTAAGTGATGTTAAAATGGGAGTAACAGTGTGAAAGCATAGTGGGAGTGACAATGTGATGTCATAATGGGAATACTATAGTGGTTTATTAATGAGAGTGAAATTGTGATGTCATAATGGAAGTATTAAAGTGGTTTATTAATGAGAGTGACATTGTGATGTCATAATGGGAGTGGCTAAGTGATGTTAAAATCGGAGTAACAGTGTTACGTCATAGTGGGAGTGAGAATGTGATGTCATAATGGGAGTACTATAGTGATTATTAATGAGAGTGACATTGTGATGTCATAATGGAAGTATTAAAGTGGTTTATTAATGAGAGTGACATTGTTATGTCATAATGGGAGTGGCTAAGTGATGTCAAAATCTGAGTAACAGCGCTACGTCATAGTGGGAGTGAGAATGTGATGTCATAATGGGAATACTATAGTGGTTTATTAATGAGAGTGACATTGTGATGTCATAATGGGAGTATTAAAGTGGTTTATTAATTAGATTGACATTGTGATGTCATAATGGGAGAATTAAAGTGGTTTATTAATGAGAGTGACATTGTGATGTCAAAATGGGAGTGGCTAAGTGATGTTAAATTCGGAGTAACAGCGTGACGTCATAGTGGGAGTGATAATGTGATGTCATAATGGGAATACTATAGTGATTATTAATGAGAGTGACATTGTGATGTCATAATGGGAGTATTAAAGTGGTTTATTAATTAGATTGACATTGTGATGTGTTAATGGGAGTGATAATGTGATGTCATAATGGAAGTACTAAAGTGGTTTATTAATAAGAGTGACATTGTGATGTCATAATGGGAGTATTATAGTGGTTTATTAATGAGTGACATTGTGATGTCATAATGGGAGTGGCTATGTGATGTTAAAATGGGAGTAACAGTGTGACATCATAGTGGGAGTGACAATGTGATGTCATAATGGGAATACTATAGTGGTTTATTAATGAGAGTGACATTGTGATGTCATAATGGAAGTATTAAAGTGGTTTATTAATGAGAGTGACATTGTGATGTCATAATGGGAGTGGCTAAGTGATGTTAAAATCGGAGTAACAGCGTTACGTCATAGTGGGAGTGAGAATGTGATGTCATAATGGGAATACTATAGTGATTATTAATGAGAGTGACATTGTGATGTCATAATGGGAGTATTAAAGTGGTTTATTAATTAGATTGACATTGTGATGTCATAATGGGAGTATTAAAGTGGTTTATTAATGAGAGTGACATTGTGATGTCAAAATGGGAGTGGCTAAGTGATGTTAAAATAGGAGTATCAGCGTGACGTCATAGTGGGAGTGACAATGTGATGTCATAATGGGAATACTATAGTGGTTTATTAATGAGAGTGACATTGTGATGTCATAATGGGAGTATTATAGTGGTTAATTAATGAGAGTGAATGTGATGTCATAATGGGAATACTATAGTGGTTTATTAATAAGAGTGACATTGTGATGTCATAATGGGAGTATTGAAGTGTTTTATTAATGAGAGTGACATTGTGATGTCATAATGGGAGTATTAAAGTGGTTTATTATATTGACATTGTGATGTCATAATGGGAGTCATAATGTGATGTCATAATGGAAGTACTAAAGTGGTTTATTAATAAGAGTGACATTGTGATGTCATAATGGGAGTATTACAGTGGTTTATTAATGAGTGACATTGTGATGTCATAATGGGAGTGGCTAAGTGATGTTAAAATGGGAGTAACAGTGTGACATCATAGTGGGAGTGACAATGTGATGTCATAATGGGAATACTATAGTGGTTTATTAATGAGAGTGACATTGTGATGTAATAATGGAAGTATTAAAGTGGTTTATTAATGAGAGTGACATTGTGATGTCATAATGGGAGTGGCTAAGTGATGTTAAAATCGGAGTAACAGTGTGACGTCATAGTGGGAGTGACAATGTGATGTCATAATGGGAATACTATAGTGGTTTATTAATGAGAGTGACATTGTGATGTCATAATGGGAGTATTATAGTGGTTAATTAATGAGAGTGACAATGTGATGTCATAATGGGAATACTATAGTGGTTTATTAATAAGAGTGACATTGTGATGTCATAATGGGAGTATTGAAGTGTTTTATTAATGAGAGTGACATTGTGATGTCATAATGGGAGTATTATAGTGGTTTATTAATGAGTGACATTGTGATGTCATAATGGGAGTGGCTAAGTGATGTTAAAATGGGAGTAACAGTGTGACATCATAGTGGGAGTGACAATGTGATGTCATAATGGGACTACTATAGTGGTTTATTAATGAGAGTGACATTGTGATGTCATAATGGGAGTGGCTAAGTGATGTTAAAATCGGAGTAACAGCGCTACGTCATAGTGGGAGTGAGAATGTGATGTCATAATGGGAATACTATAGTGGTTTATTAATGAGATTGAATGGCAAAGTGATGTTAAAATTAAAGTGACATTGTGACACCATAATGGGAGTCATAATGTGATGTCATAATGGAAGTACTAAAGTGGTTTATTAATAAGAGTGATATTGTGATGTCATAATGGGAGTATTATAGTGGTTTATTAATGAGTGACATTGTGATGTCATAATGGGAGTGGCTAAGTGATGTTAAAATGGGAGTAACAGTGTGAAAGCATAGTGGGAGTGACAATGTGATGTCATAATGGGAATACTATTGTGGTTTATTAATGAGAGTGAAATTGTGATGTCATAATGGAAGTATTAAAGTGGTTTATTAATGAGAGTGACATTGTGATGTCATAATGGGAGTGGCTAAGTGATGTTAAAATCGGAGTAACAGTGTTACGTCATAGTGGGAGTGAGAATGTGATGTCATAATGGGAGTACTATAGTGATTATTAATGAGAGTGACATTGTGATGTCATAATGGAAGTATTAAAGTGGTTTATTAATGAGAGTGACATTGTTATGTCATAATGGGAGTGGCTAAGTGATGTCAAAATCGGAGTAACAGCGCTACGTCATAGTGGGAGTGAGAATGTGATGTCATAATGGGAATACTATAGTGGTTTATTAATGAGAGTGACATTGTGATGTCATAATGGGAGTATTAAAGTGGTTTATTAATGAGAGTGACATTGTGATGTCAAAATGGGAGTGGCTAAGTGATGTTAAATTCGGAGTAACAGCGTGACGTCATAGTGGGAGTGATAATGTGATGTCATAATGGGAAATCTATAGTGGTTTATAAATGAGAGTGACATTGTGATGTCATAATGGGAGTATTATAGTGGTTTATTAATGAGTGACATTGTGATGTCATAATGGGAGTGGCTAAGTGATGTTAAAATGGGAGTAACAGCGTGACGTCATAGTGGGAGTGACAATGTGATGTCATAATGGGAATACTATAGTGGTTTATTAATGAGATTGACATTGTGATGTCATAATTGGAGTATTGTAGTGGTTAATTAATGAGAGTGACAATGTGATGTCATAATGGGAATACTATAGTGGTTTATTAATAAGAGTGACATTGTGATGTCATAATGGGAGTATTGAAGTGTTTTATTAATGAGAGTGACATTGTGATGTCATAATGGGAATATTATAGTGGTTTATTAATGAGTGACAGTGTGATGTCATAATGGGAGTGGCTAAGTGATGGTAAAATGGGAGTAACAGTGTGACATCATAGTGGGAGTGACAATGTGATGTCATAACGGGAATACTATAGTGGTTTATTAATGAGAGTGACATTGTGATGTCATAATGGAAGTATTAAAGTGGTTTATTACTGAGAGTGACATTGTGATGTCATAATGGGAGTGGCTAAGTGATGCTAAAATCGGAGTAACAGCGCTACGTCATAGTGGGAAAGACAATGTAATGTCATAATGGGAAAACTATAGTGGTTTAATAATGAGAGTGACATTGTGATGTCACAATGGGAGTATCAAAGTGGTTTATTAATGAGTGACATTGTGATGTCATAATGGGAGTGGCTAAGTGAAGGTAAAATGGGAGTGACATTGTGATGTCATAATGGGAATGGCAAAGTAATGTTAAAATGATAGTGACATTGTGACATCATAATGGGAGTGATAATGTGATATCATAATGGAAGTACTAAAGTGGTTTATTAATAAGAGTGACATTGTGATGTCATAATGGAAGTATTAAAGTGGTTTATTAATGAGAGTTACATTGTGATGTCATAATGGGAGTGGCTAAGTGATGTTAAAATCGGAGTAACAGCGTTACGTCATAGTGGGAGTGAGAATGTGATGTCATAATGGGAATACTATAGTGATTATTAATGAGAGTGACATTGTGATGTCATAATGGGAGTATTAAAGTGGTTTATTAATTAGATTGACATTGTGATGTCTTAATGGGAGTGATAATGTGATGTCATAATGGAAGTACTAAAGTGGTTTATTAATAAGAGTGACATTGTGATGTCATAATGGGAGTATTATAGTGGTTTATTAATGAGTGACATTGTGATGTCATAATGGGAGTGGCTATGTGATGTTAAAATGGGAGTAACAGTGTGACATCATAGTGGGAGTGACAATGTGATGTCATAATGGGAATACTATAGTGGTTTATTAATGAGAGTGACATTGTGATGTCATAATGGAAGTATTAAAGTGGTTTATTAATGAGAGTGACATTGTGATGTCATAATGGGAGTGGCTAAGTGATGTTAAAATCGGAGTAACAGCGTTACGTCATAGTGGGAGTGAGAATGTGATGTCATAATGGGAATACTATAGTGATTATTAATGAGAGTGACATTGTGATTTCATAATGGGAGTATTAAAGTGGTTTATTAATTAGATTGACATTGTGATGTCATAATGGGAGTATTAAAGTGGTTTATTAATAAGAGTGACATTGTGATGTCAAAATGGGAGTGGCTAAGTGATGTTAAAATCGGAGTAACAGCGTGACGTCATAGTGGGAGTGACAATGTGATGTCATAATGGGAATACTATAGTGGTTTATTAATGAGATTGACATTGTGATGTCATAATGGGAGTATTGTAGTGGTTAATTAATGAGAGTGACAATGGGATGTCATAATGGGAATACTATAGTGGTTTATTAATAAGAGTGACATTGTGATGTCATAATGGGAGTATTGAAGTGTTTTATTAATGAGAGTGACATTGTGATGTCATAATGGGAATATTATAGTGGTTTATTAATGAGTGACAGTGTGATGTCATAATGGGAGTGGCTAAGTGATGTTAAAATGGGAGTAACAGTGTGACATCATAGTGGGAGTGACAATGTGATGTCATAACGGGCATACTATAGTGGTTTATTAATGAGAGTGACATTGTGATGTCATAATGGAAGTATTAAAGTGGTTTATTAATGAGAGTGACATTGTGATGTCATAATGGGAGTGGCTAAGTGATGCTAAAATCGGAGTAACAGCGCTACGTCATAGTGGGAAAGACAATGTAATGTCATAATGGGAAAACTATAGTGGTTTAATAATGAGAGTGACATTGTGATGTCACAATGGGAGTATCAAAGTGGTTTATTAATGAGTGACATTGTGATGTCATAATGGGAGTGGCTAAGTGAAGGTAAAATGGGAGTGATATTGTGATGTCATAATGGGAATGGCAAAGTGATGTTAAAATGATAGTGACATTGTGACATCATAATGGGAGTGATAATGTGATGTCATAATGGAAGTACTAAAGTGGTTTATTAATAAGAGGGACATTGTGATGTCATAATGGAAGTATTAAAGTGGTTTATTAATGAGAGTTACATTGTGATGTCATAATGGGAGTGGCTAAGTGATGTTAAAATCGGAGTAACAGCGTTACGTCATAGTGGGAGTGAGAATGTGATGTCATAATGGGAATACTATAGTGATTATTAATGAGAGTGACATTGTGATGTCATAATGGGAGTATTAAAGTGGTTTATTAATTAGATTGACATTGTGATGTGTTAATGGGAGTGATAATGTGATGTCATAATGGAAGTACTAAAGTGGTTTATTAAAAAGAGTGACATTGTGATGTCATAATGGGAGTGGCTATGTGATGTTAAAATGGGAGTAACAGTGTGACATCATAGTGGGAGTGACAATGTGATGTCATAATGGGAATACTATAGTGGTTTATTAATGAGAGTGACATTGTGATGTCATAATGGAAGTATTAAAGTGGTTTATTAATGAGAGTGACATTGTGATGTCATAATGGGAGTGGCTAAGTGATGTTAAAATCGGAGTAACAGCGTTACGTCATAGTGGGAGTGAGAATGTGATGTCATAATGGGAATACTATAGTGATTATTAATGAGTGACATTGTGATGTCATAATGGGAGTATTAAAGTGGTTTATTAATTAGATTGACATTGTGATGTCATAATGGGAGTATTAAAGTGGTTTATTAATGAGAGTGACATTGTGATGTCAAAATGGGAGTGGCTAAGTGATGTTAAAATCGGAGTATCAGCGTGACGTCATAGTGGGAGTGACAATGTGATGTCATAATGGGAATACTATAGTGGTTTATTAATGAGAGTGACATTGTGATGTCATAATGGGAGTATTATAGTGGTTAATTAATGAGAGTGAATGTGATGTCATAATGGGAATACTATAGTGGTTTATTAATAAGAGTGACATTGTGATGTCATAATGGGAGTATTGACGTGTTTTATTAATGAGAGTGACATTGTGATGTCATAATGGGAGTATTAAAGTGGTTTATTATATTGACATTGTGATGTCATAATGGGAGTGATAATGTGATGTCATAATGGAAGTACTAAAGTGGTTTATTAATAAGAGTGACATTGTGATGTCATAATGGGAGTATTACAGTGGTTTATTAATGAGTGACATTGTGATGTCATAATGGGAGTGGCTAAGTGATGTTAAAATGGGAGTAACAGTGTGACATCATAGTGGGAGTGACAATGTGATGTCATAATGGGAATACTATAGTGGTTTATTAATGAGAGTGACATTGTGATGTAATAATGGAAGTAATAAAGTGGTTTATTAATGAGAGTGACATTGTGATGTCATAATGGGAGTGGCTAAGTGATGTTAAAATCGGAGTAACAGTGTGACGTCATAGTGGGAGTGACAATGTGATGTCATAATGGGAATACTATAGTGGTTTATTAATGAGAGTGACATTGTGATGTCATAATGGGAGTATTATAGTGGTTAATTAATGAGAGTGACAATGTGATGTCATAATGGGAATACTATAGTGGATAATTAATAAGAGTGACATTGTGATGTCATAATGGGAGTATTGAAGTGTTTTATTAATGAGAGTGACATTGTGATGTCATAATGGGAGTATTATAGTGGTTTATTAATGAGTGACATTGTGATGTCATAATGGGAGTGGCTAAGTGATGTTAAAATGGGAGTAACAGTGTGACATCATAGTGGGAGTGACAATGTGATGTCATAATGGGACTACTATAGTGGTTTATTAATGAGAGTGACATTGTGATGTCATAATGGGAGTGGCTAAGTGATGTTAAAATCGGAGTAACAGCGCTACGTCATAGTGGGAGTGAGAATGTGATGTCATAATGGGAATACTATAGTGGTTTATTAATGAGATTGAATGGCAAAGTGATATTAAAATTAAAGTGACATTGTGACACCATAATGGGAGTGATAATGTGATGTCATAATGGAAGTACTAAAGTGGTTTATTAATAAGAGTGACATTGTGATGTCATAATGGGAGTATTATAGTGGTTTATTAATGAGTGACATTGTGATGTCATAATGGGAGTGGCTAAGTGATGTTAAAATGGGAGTAACAGTGTGAAAGCATAGTGGGAGTGACAATGTGATGTCATAATGGGAATACTATAGTGGTTTATTAATGAGAGTGAAATTGTGATGTCATAATGGAAGTATTAAAGTGGTTTATTAATGCGAGTGACATTGTGATGTCATAATGGGAGTGGCTAAGTGATGTTAAAATCGGAGTAACAGTGTTACGTCATAGTGGGAGTGAGAATGTGATGTCATAATGGGAGTACTATAGTGATTATTAATGAGAGTGACATTGTGATGTCATAATGGAAGTATTAAAGTGGTTTATTAATGAGAGTGACATTGTTATGTCATAATGGGAGTGGCTAAGTGATGTCAAAATCGGAGTAACAGCGCTACGTCATAGTGGGAGTGAGAATGTGATGTCATAATGGGAATACTATAGTGGTTTATTAATGAGAGTGACATTGTGATGTCATAATGGGAGTATTAAAGTGGTTTATTCATTAGATTGACATTGTGATGTCATAATGGGAGTATTAAAGTGGTTTATTAATGAGAGTGACATTGTGATGTCAAAATGGGAGTGGCTAAGTGATGTTAAATTCGGAGTAACAGCGTGACGTCATAGTGGGAGTGATAATGTGATGTCATAATGGGAATACTATAGTGATTATTAATGAGAGTGACATTGTGATGTCATAATGGGAGTATTAAAGTGGTTTATTAATTAGATTGACATTGTGATGTGTTAATGGGAGTGATAATGTGATGTCATAATGGAAGTACTAAAGTGGTTTATTAATAAGAGTGACATTGTGATGTCATAATGGGAGTATTATAGTGGTTTATTAATGAGTGACATTGTGATGTCATAATGGGAGTGGCTATGTGATGTTAAAATGGGAGTAACAGTGTGACATCATAGTGGGAGTGACAATGTGATGTCATAATGGGAATACTATAGTGGTTTATTAATGAGAGTGACATTGTGATGTCATAATGGAAGTATTAAAGTGGTTTATTAATGAGAGTGACATTGTGATGTCATAATGGGAGTGGCTAAGTGATGTTAAAATCGGAGTAACAGCGTTACGTCATAGTGGGAGTGAGAATGTGATGTCATAATGGGAATACTATAGTGATTATTAATGAGAGTGACATTGTGATGTCATAATGGGAGTATTAAAGTGGTTTATTAATTAGATTGACATTGTGATGTCATAATGGGAGTATTAAAGTGGTTTATTAATGAGAGTGACATTGTGATGTCAAAATGGGAGTGGCTAAGTGATGTTAAAATCGGACTGTCAGCGTGACGTCATAGTGGGAGTGACAATGTGATGTCATAATGGGAATACTATAGTGGTTTATTAATGAGAGTGACATTGTGATGTCATAATGGGAGTATTATAGTGGTTAATTAATGAGAGTGAATGTGATGTCATAATGGGAATACTATAGTGGTTTATTAATAAGAGTGACATTGTGATGTCATAATGGGAGTATTGAAGTGTTTTATTAATGAGAGTGACATTGTGATGTCATAATGGGAGTATTAAAGTGGTTTATTATATTGACATTGTGATGTCATAATGGGAGTGATAATGTGATGTCATAATGGAAGTACTAAAGTGGTTTATTAATAAGAGTGACATTGTGATGTCATAATGGGAGTATTGAAGTGTTTTATTAATGAGAGTGACATTGTGATATCATAATGGGAGTATTATAGTGGTTTATTAATGAGAGTGACATTGTGATGTCATAATGGGAGTATTATAGTGGTTTATTAATGAGTGACATTGTGATGTCATAATGGGAGTGGCTAAGTGATGTTAAAATGGGAGTAACAGTGTGACATCATAGTGGGATTGACAATGTGATGTCATAATAGGAATACTATAGTGGTTTATTAATAAGAGTGACATTGTGATGTCATAATGGGAGTATTGAAGTGTTTTATTAATGAGAGTAACATTGTGATGTCATAATGGGAGTATTATAGTGGTTTATTAATGAGTGACATTGTGATGTCATAATGGGAGCGGCTAAGTGATGTTAAAATGGGAGTAACAGTGTGACATCATAGTGGGAGTGACAATGTGATGTCATAATAGGAATACTATAGTGGTTTTTTAATGAGAGTGATATTGTGATGTCATAATGGAAGTATTAAAGTGGTTTATTAATGAGAGTGACATTGTGATGTCATAATGGGAGTGGCTAAGTGATGTTAAAATCGGAGTAACAGCGCTACGTCATAGTGGGAGTGAGAATGTGATGTCATAATGGGAATACTATAGTGGTTTATTAATGAGAGTTACATTGTGATGTCATAATGGGAGTAATAAAGTGGTTTATTAATTAGATTGACATTGTGATGTCATAATGGGAGTATTAAAGTGGTTTATTAATGAGAGTGACATTGTGATGTCAAAATGGCAGTGGCTAAGTGATGTTAAAATCGGAGTAACAGTGTGACGTCATAGTGGGAGTGACAATGTGATGTCATAATGGGAATACTATAGTGGTTTATTAATGAGAGTGACATTGTGATGTCATAATGGGAGTATTATAGTGGTTTATTAATGAGAGTGACATTGTGATGTCATAATGGGAGTGGCAAAGTGATGTTAAAATCGGAGTAACAGCGGGACGTCATAGTGGGAGTGACAATGTGATGTCATAATGGGAATACTATATTGGTTTATTAATGAGAGTGACATTGTGATGTCATAATGGGAGTATTAAAGTGGTTTATTAATGAGTGACATTGTGATGTCATAATGGGAGTGGCTGTGATGTTAATATGGGAGTAACAGTGTGACATCATAGTGGGAGTTACAATGTGATGTCATAATGGGAATACTATATTAATTTATTATTGAGATAGACATTGTGATGTCATAATAAGAGTATTAAAGTGGTTTATTAATGAAAGTGACATTGTGATGTCATAATGTGAGTACTACAGTGTTTTGGTTAATGAGAGTGGCATTGTGATGTCATAATGGTAGTGGCTAAGTGAGGGTAAAATGCGAATGACATTGTGATGTCATAATGGGAATGGCAAAGTGATGTTAAAATTAAAGTGACATTGTGACACCATAATGGGAGTGATAATGTGATGTCATAATGGAAGTACTAAAGTAGTTTATTAATAAGAGTGACATTGTGATGTCAGAATTTTTGTATTAAAGTGGTTTATTAATGAGTGACATTGTGATGTCATAATGGGAGTGGCTAAGTAATGTTAAAATGGGAGTAACAGTGTGACGTCATAGTGGGAGTGGCAATGTGATGTCATAGTGGGAAAGACAATGTAATGTCATAATGGGAAAACTATAGTGGTTTAATAAAGAGAGTGACATTGTGAAGTCACAATGGGAGTATCAAAGTGGTTTATTAATGAGTGACATTGTGATGTCATAATGGGAGTGGCTAAGTGAAGGTAAAATGGGAGTGACATTGTGATGTCATAATGGGAATGGCAAAGTGATGTTAAAATTAAAGTGACATTGTGACATCATAATAGGAGTGATAATGTGATGTCATAATGGAAGTACTAAAGTGGTTTATTAATAAGAGTGACATTGTGATGTCATAATGGGAGTATTATAGTGGTTTATTAATGAGTGACATTGTGATGTCATAATGGGAGTGGCTAAGTGATGTTAAAATGGGAGTAACAGCGTTACCTCATAGTGGGAGTGAGAATGTGATGTCATAATGGGAATACTATAGTGATTATTAATGAGAGTGACATTGTGATGTAATAATGGGAGTATTAAAGTGGTTTATTAATTAGATTGACATTGTGATGTCATAATGGGAGTGATAATGTGATGTCATAATGGAAGTACTAAAGTGGTTTATTAATAAGAGTGACATTGTGATGTCATAATGGGAGTATTATAGTGGTTTATTAATGAGTGACATTGTGATGTCATAATGGGAGTGGCTAAGTGATGTTAAAATGGGAGTAACAGTGTGACATCATAGTGGGAGTGACAACGTGATGTCATAATGGGAATACTATAGTGGTTTATTAATGAGAGTGACATTGTGATGTCATAATGGCAGTAGTAAAGTGGTTTATTAATGAGAGTGACATTGTGATGTCATAATGGGAGTGGCTAAATGATGTTAAAATCAGAGTAACAGCGTTACGTCATAGTGGGAGTGAGAATGTGATGTCATAATGGGAATACTATAGTGATTATTAATGAGAGTGACATTGTGATGTCATAATGGGAGTATTAAAGTGGTTTATTAATTAGATTGACATTGTGATGTCATAATGGGAGTATTAAAGTGGTTTATTAATGAGAGTGACATTGTGATGTCAAAATGGGAGTGGCTAAGTGATGTTAAAATCGGAGTAACAGCGTGACATCATAGTGGGAGTGACAATGTGATGTCATAATGGGAATACTATAGTGGTTTATTAATGAGAGTGACATTGTGATGTCATAATGGGAGTATTATAGTGGTTAATTAATGAGAGTGAATGTGATGTCATAATGGGAATACTATAGTGGTTTATTAATAAGAGTGACATTGTGATGTCATAATGGGAGTATTGAAGTGTTTTATTAATGAGAGTGACATTGTGATGTCATAGTGGGAGTATTAAAGTGGTTTATTAATGAGAGTGACATTGTGATGTCATAATGGGAGTGGCTAAGTGATGTTAAAATCAGAGTAACAGCGTGACGTCATAGTGGAAGTGACAATGTGATGTCATAATGGGAATACTATATTAATTTATTATTGAGATAGACATTGTGATGTCATAATGGGAGTATTAAATTGGTTTATTAATGAAAGTGACATTGTGATGTCATAATGTGAGTACTACAGTGATTTGGTTAATGAGAGTGGCATTGTGATGTCATAATGGGAGTGGCTAAGTGAGGGCAAAATGGGAGTGACATTGTGATGTCATAATGGGAATGGCAAAGTGATGTTAAAATTAAAGTGCCATTGTGACATTATAATGGGAGTGAAAATGTGATGTCATAATGGAAGTACTAAAGTGGTTTATTAATAAGAGTGACATTGTGATGTCATAATGGGAGTGGCTAAGTAATGTTAAAATGGGAGTAACAGTGTGACATCATAGTGGGAGTGGCAATGTGATGTCATAGTGGGAAAGACAATATAATGTCATAATGGGAAAACTATAGTGGTTTAATAATGAGAGTGACATTGTGATGTCACAATGGGAGTATCAAAGTGGTTTATTAATGAGAGTGACATTGTGATGTCATAATGGGAGTGGCTAAGTGAAGGTAAAATGGGAGTGACATTGTGATGTCATAATGCGAATGGCAAAGTGATGTTAAAATGAAAGTGACATTGTGACATCATAATGGGAGTGATAATGTGATGTCATAATGGAAGTATTAAAGTGGTTTATTAATTAGATTGACATTGTGATGTCATAATGGGAGTATTAAAGTGGTTTATTAATGAGAGTGACATTGTGATGTCAAAATGGGAGTGGCTAAGTGATGTTAAAATGGGAGTAACAGTGTGACATCATAGTGGGAGTGACAATGTGATGTCATAATGGGAATACTATAGTAGTTTATTAATGAGAGTGACTTTGTGATGTCATAATGGAAGTATTAAAGTGGTTTATTAATGAGAGTGACATTGTGATGTTATAATGGGAGTGGCTAAGTGATGTTAAAATCGGAGTAACAGTGTTACGTCATAGTGGGAGTGAGAATGTGATGTCATAATGGGAATACTATAGTGATTATTAATGAGAGTGACATTGTGATGTCATAATGGGAGTATTAAAGTGGTTTATTAATTAGATTGACATTGTGATGTCATAATGGGAGTATTAAAGTGGTTTATTAATGAGAGTGACATTGTGATGTCAAAATGGGAGTGGCTAAGTGATTTTAAAATGGGAGTAACAGTGTGACATCATATTGGGAGTGACAATGTGATGTTATAATGGGAATACTATAGTGGTTTATCAATGAGAGTGACATTGTGATGTCGTAATGGAAGTATTAAAGAGGTTTATTAATGAGATTGACATTGTGATGTCATAATGGGAGTGGCTAAGTTATGTTAAAATCGGAGTAACAGCGTTACGTCATAGTGGGAGTGAGAATGTGATGTCATAATGGGAATACTATAGTGATTATTAATGAGAGTGACATTGTGATGTCATAATGGGAGTATTAAAGTGGTTTATTAATTAGATTGACATTGTGATGTCATAATGGGAGTGGCTAAGTGATGTTAAAATGTGAGTAACAGTGTGACATCATAGTGGGAGTGACAATGTGATGTCATAATGGGAATACTATAGTGGTTTATTAATGAGAGTGACATTGTGATGTCAAAATGGGAGTGGCTAAGTGATGTTAAAATCGGAGTAACAGCGTGACGTCATAGTGGGAGTGACAATGTGATGTCATAATGGGAATACTATAGTGGTTTATTAATGAGAGTGACATTGTGATGTCATAATGGGAGTATTATAGTGGTTAATTAATGAGAGAGACAATGTGATGTCATAATGGGAATACTATAGTGGTTTATTAATAAGAGTGACATTGTGATGTCATAATGGGAGTATTGAAGTGTTTTATTAATGAGAGTGACATTGTGATGTCATAATGGGAATATTATAGTGGTTTATTAATGAGTGACATTGTGATGTCATAATGGGAGTGGCTAAGTGACGATAAAATGGGAGTAACAGTGTGACATCATAGTGGGAGTGACAATGTGATGTCATAACGGGAATACTATAGTGGTTTATTAATGAGAGTGACATTGTGATGTCATAATGGAAGTATTAAATTGGTTTATTAATGACAGTGACATTGTGATGTCATAATGGGAGTGGCTAAGTGATGTTAAAATCGGAGTAACAGCGCTACGTCATAGTGGGAGTGAGAATGTGATGTCATAATGGGAATACTATAGTGGTTTATTAATGAGAGTGACATTGTGATGTCATAATGGGAGTATTAAAGTGGTTTATTAATTAGACTGACATTGTAATTTCATAATGGGAGTATTAAAGTGGTTTATTAATGAGAGTGACATTGTGATGTCAAAATGGGAGTGGCTAAGTGATGTTAAAATCGGAGTAACAGCGTGACGTCATAGTGGGAGTGATAATGTGATGTCATAAAGGGAATACTATAGTGGTTTATAAATGAGAGTGACATTGTGATGTCATAATGGGAGTATTATAGTGGTTTATTAATGAGTGACATTGTGATGTCATAATGGGAGTGGCTGTGATGTTAATATGGGAGTAACAGTGTGACATCATAGTGGGAGTGTCAATGTGATGTCATAATGGGAATACTATATTAATTTATTATTGAGATAGACATTGTGATGTCATAATAAGAGTATTAAAGTGGTTTATTAATGAGAGTGACATTGTGATGTCATAATGTGAGTACTACAGTGTTTTGGTTAATGAGAGTGGCATTGTGATGTCATAATGGGAGTGGCTAAGTGAGGGTAAAATGGGAGTGACATTGTGATGTCATAATGGGAATGGCAAAGTGATGTTAAAATTAAAGTGACATTGTGACATTATAATGGGAGTGATAATGTGATGTCATAATGGAAGTACTAAAGTGGTTTATTAATAAGAGTGACATTGTGATGTCATAATGGGAGTGACTAAGTGATGTTAAAATCGGAGTAACAGCATTACGTCATAGTGGGAGTGAGAATGTGATGTCATAATGGGAATACTATAGTGATTATTAATGAGAGTGACATTGTGATGTCATAATGGGAGTATTAAAGTGGTTTATTAATTAGATTGACATTGTGATGTCTTAATGGGAGTGATAATGTGATGTCATAATGGAAGTACTAAAGTGGTTTATTAATAAGAGTGACATTGTGATGTCATAATGGGAGTATTATAGTGGTTTATTAATGAGTGACATTGTGATGTCATAATGGGAGTGGCTAAGTGATGTTAAAATGGGAGTAACAGCGTGACATCATAGTGGGAGTGACAATGTGATGTCATAATGGGAATACTATAGTGGTTTATTAATGAGAGTGACATTGTGATGTCATAATGGAAGTATTAAAGTGGTTTATTAATGAGAGTGACATTGTGATGTCATAATGGGAGTGGCTAAGTGATGTTAAAATCGGAGTAACAGCGTTACGTCATAGTGGGAGTGAGAATATGATGTCATAATGGGAATACTATAGTGATTATTAATGAGAGTGACATTGTGATGTCATAATGGGAGTATTAAAGTGGTTTATTAATTAGATTGACATTGTGATGTCATAATGGGAGTATTAAAGTGGTTTATTAATGAGAGTGGCATTGTGATGTCAAAATGGGAGTGGCTAAGTGATGTTAAAATGGGAATGGCAAAGTGATGTTAAAATTAAAGTGACATTGTGACATCATAATAGGAGTGATAATGTGATGTCATAATGGAAGTACTAAAGTGGTTTATTAATAAGAGTGACATTGTGATGTCATAATGGGAGTATTATAGTGGTTTATTAATGAGTGACATTGTGATGTCATAATGGGAGTGGCTAAGTGATGTTAAAATGGGAGTAACAGTGTGACATCATAGTGGGAGTGACAATGTGATGTCATAATGGGAATACTATAGTGGTTTATTAATGAGAGTGACATTGTGATGTCATAATGGAAGTATTAAAGTGGTTTATTAATGAGAGTGACATTGTGATGTCATAATGGGAGTGGCTAAGTGATGTTAAAATCGGAGTAACAGCGTTACGTCATAGTGGGAGTGAGAATGTGATGTCATAATGGGAATACTATAGTGATTATTAATGAGAGTGACATTGTGATGTCATAATGGGAGTATTAAAGTGGTTTATTAATTAGATTGACATTGTGATGTCATAATGGGAGTATTAAAGTGGTTTATTAATGAGAGTGACATTGTGATGTCAAAATGGGAGTGG
Organism: Taudactylus pleione; assembly: GCA_031769625.1. Lineage (NCBI taxonomy): Eukaryota > Metazoa > Chordata > Amphibia > Anura > Myobatrachidae > Taudactylus > Taudactylus pleione. Next base: position 6,498,872 of record JAUIMM010000641.1, read on the forward strand.
CTAAGTGATGTTAAAATCGGAGTAACAGCGTGACGTCATAGTGGGAGTGACAATGTGATGTCATAATGGGAATACTATAGTGGTTTATTAATGAGATTGACATTGTGATGTCATAATGGGAGTATTGTAGTGGTTAATTAATGAGAGTGACAATGTGATGTCATAATGGGAATACTATAGTGGTTTATTAATAAGAGTGACATTGTGATGTCATAATGGGAGTATTGAAGTGTTTTATTAATGAGAGTGACATTGTGATGTCATAATGGGAATATTATAGTGGTTTATTAATGAGTGACAGTGTGATGTCATAATGGGAGTGGCTAAGTGATGGTAAAATGGGAGTAACAGTGTGACATCATAGTGGGAGTGACAATGTGATGTCATAACGGGAATACTATAGTGGTTTATTAATGAGAGTGACATTGTGATGTCATAATGGAAGTATTAAAGTGGTTTATTAATGAGAGTGACATTGTGATGTCATAATGGGAGTGGCTAAGTGATGCTAAAATCGGAGTAACAGCGCTACGTCATAGTGGGAAAGACAATGTAATGTCATAATGGGAAAACTATAGTGGTTTAATAATGAGAGTGACATTGTGATGTCACAATGGGAGTATCAAAGTGGTTTATTAATGAGTGACATTGTGATGTCATAATGGGAGTGGCTAAGTGAAGGTAAAATGGGAGTGACATTGTGATGTCATAATGGGAATGGCAAAGTGATGTTAAAATGATAGTGACATTGTGACATCATAATGGGAGTGATAATGTGATGTCATAATGGAAGTACTAAAGTGGTTTATTAATAAGAGTGACATTGTGATGTCATAATGGAAGTATTAAAGTGGTTTATTAATGAGAGTTACATTGTGATGTCATAATGGGAGTGGCTAAGTGATGTTAAAATCGGAGTAACAGCGTTACGTCATAGTGGGAGTGAGAATGTGATGTCATAATGGGAATACTATAGTGATTATTAATGAGAGTGACATTGTGATGTCATAATGGGAGTATTAAAGTGGTTTATTAATTAGATTGACATTGTGATGTCTTAATGGGAGTGATAATGTGATGTCATAATGGAAGTACTAAAGTGGTTTATTAATAAGAGTGACATTGTGATGTCATAATGGGAGTATTATAGTGGTTTATTAATGAGTGACATTGTGATGTCATAATGGGAGTGGCTATGTGATGTTAAAATGGGAGTAACAGTGTGACATCATAGTGGGAGTGACAATGTGATGTCATAATGGGACTACTATAGTGGTTTATTAATGAGAGTGACATTGTGATGTCATAATGGGAGTGGCTATGTGATGTTAAAATGGGAGTAACAGTGTGACATCATAGTGGGAGTGACAATGTGATGTCATAATGGGAATACTATAGTGGTTTATTAATGAGATTGAATGGCAAAGTGATGTTAAAATTAAAGTGACATTGTGACACCATAATGGGAGTGATAATGTGATGTCATAATGGAAGTACTAAAGTGGTTTATTAATAAGAGTGACATTGTGATGTCATAATGGGAGTATTATAGTGGTTTATTAATGAGTGACATTGTGATGTCATAATGGGAGTGGCTAAGTGATGTTAAAATGGGAGTAACAGTGTGAAAGCATAGTGGGAGTGACAATGTGATGTCATAATGGGAATACTATAGTGGTTTATTAATGAGAGTGAAATTGTGATGTCATAATGGAAGTATTAAAGTGGTTTATTAATGAGAGTGACATTGTGATGTCATAATGGGAGTGGCTAAGTGATGTTAAAATCGGAGTAACAGTGTTAAGTCATAGTGGGAGTGAGAATGTGATGTCATAATGGGAGTACTATAGTGATTATTAATGAGAGTGACATTGTGATGTCATAATGGAAGTATTAAAGTGGTTTATTAATGAGAGTGACATTGTTATGTCATAATGGGAGTGGCTAAGTGATGTCAAAATCGGAGTAACAGTGCTACATCATAGTGGGAGTGAGAATGTGATGTCATAATGGGAATACTATAGTGGTTTATTAATGAGAGTGACATTGTGATGTCATAATGGGAGTATTAAAGTGGTTTATTAATTAGATTGACATTGTGATGTCATAATGGGAGTATTAAAGTGGTTTATTAATGAGAGTGACATTGTGATGTCAAAATGGGAGTGGCTAAGTGATGTTAAAATCGGAGTAACAGCGTGACGTCATAGTGGGAGTGATAATGTGATGTCATAATGGGATATCTATAGTGGTTTATAAATGAGAGTGACATTGTGATGTCATAATGGGAGTATTATAGTGGTTTATTAATGAGTGACATTGTGATGTCATAATGGGAGTGGCTAAGTGATGTTAAAATGGGAGTAACAGCGTGACGTCATAGTCGAAGTGACAATGTGATGTCATAATGGGAATACTATAGTGGTTTATTAATGAGAGTGACATTGTGATGTCATAATAGGAGTATTAAAGTGGTTTATTAATGAGTGACATTGTGATCTCATAATGGGAGTGGCTGTGATGTTAATATGGGAGTAAGTGTGACATCATAGTGGGATTGACAATGTGATGTCATAATGGGAATACTATATTAATTTATTATTGAGATAGACATTGTGATGTCATAATAAGAGTATTAAAGTGGTTTATTAATTAAAGTGACATTGTGATGTCATAATGTGAGTACTACAGTGTTTTGGTTAATGAGAGTGGCATTGTGATGTCATAATGTGAGTGGCTAATTGAAGGTAAAATTGGAGTGACATTGTGATGTCATAATGGGAATGGCAAAGTGATGTTAAAATGAAAGTGACATTGTGACATCATAATGGGAGTGATAATGTGATGTCATAATGGAAGTACTAAAGTGGTTTATTAATAAGAGTGATATTGTGATGTCATAATGGGAGTATTATAGTGGTTTATTAATGAGTGACATTGTGATGTCATAATGGGAGTGGCTAAGTGATGTTAAAATGGGAGTAACAGTGTGACATCATAGTGGGAGTGACAATGTGATGTCATAATGGGAATACTATAGTGGTTTATTAATGAGAGTGACATTGTGATGTCATAATGGAAGTATTAAAGTGGTTTATTAATGAGAGTTACATTGTGATGTCATAATGGGAGTGGCTAAGTGATGTTAAAATCGGAGTAACAGCGTTACGTCATAGTGGGAGTGAGAATGTGATGTCATAATGGGAATACTATAGTGATTATTAATGAGAGTGACATTGTGATGTCATAATGGGAGTATTAAAGTGGTTTATTAATTAGATTGACATTGTGATGTCATAATGGGAGTGATAATGTGATGTCATAATGGAAGTACTAAAGTGGTTTATTAATAAGAGTGACAATGTGATGTCATAATGGGAGTATTATAGTGGTTTATTAATGAGTGACATTGTGATGTCATAATGGGAGTGGCTAAGTGATGTTAAAATGGGAGTAACAGTGTGACATCATAGTGGGAGTGACAATGTGATGTCATAATGGGAATACTATAGTGGTTTATTAATGAGAGTGACATTGTGATGTCATAATGGAAGTATTTAAGTGGTTTATTAATGAGAGTGACATTGTGATGTCATAATGGGAGTGGCTAAGTGATGTTAAAATCGGAGTAACAGCGTTACGTCATAGTGGGAGAGAGAATATGATGTCATAATGGGAATACTATAGTGTTTTTTAATGAGAGTGACATTGTGATGTCATAATGGGAGTATTAAAGTGGTTTTATTAATTAGATTGACATTGTGATGTCATAATGGGAGCATTAAAGTGGTTTATTAATGAGAGTGACATTGTGATGTCAAAATGGGAGTGGCTAAGTGATGTTAAAATGGGAATGGCAAAGTGATGTTAAAATGAAAGTGACATTGTGACATCATAATAGGAGTGATAATGTGATGTCATAATGGAAGTACTAAAGTGGTTTATTAATAAGAGTGACATTGTGATGTCATAATGGGAGTATTATAGTGGTTTATTAATGAGTGACATTGTGATGTTATAATGGGAGTGGCTAATGATGTTAAAATGGGAGTAACAGTGTGACATCATAGTGGGAGTGACAATGTGATGGCTAAGTGATGTTAAAATGGGAGTAACAGTGTTACATCATAGTGGGAGTGACAATGTGAAGTCATAATGGGAATACTATAGTGGTTTATTAATGAGAGTGACATTGTGATGTCATAATGGAAGTATTAAAGTGGTTTATTAATGAGAGTGACATTGTGATGTCATAATGGGAGTGGCTAAGTGATGTTAAAATCGGAGTAACAGCGTTACGTCATAGTGGGAGTGAGAATGTGAAGTCATAATGGGAATACTATAGTGATTATTAATGAGAGTGACATTGTGATGCATTAATGGGAGTATTATAGTGGTTTATTAATTAGATTGACATTGTGATGTCATAATGGGAGTATTAAAGTGGTTTATTAATAAGAGTGACATTGTGATGTCAAAATGAGAGTGGCTAAGTGATGTTAAAATCGGAGTAACAGCGTGACGTCATAGTGGGAGTGACAATGTGATGTCATAATGGGAATACTATAGTGGTTTATTAATGAGAGTGACATTGTGATGTCATAATGGGAGTATTATAGTGGTTAATTAATGAGTGACAATGTGATGTCATAATGGGAATACTATAGTGGTTTATTAATAAGAGTGACATTGTGATGTCATAATGGGAGTATTGAAGTGTTTTATTAATGAGAGTGACATTGTGATGTCATAATGGGAGTATTATAGTGGTTTATTAATGAGAGTGACATTGTGATGTCATAATGGGAGTGGCTAATTGATGTTAAAATCGGAGAAACAGCGTGACGTCATAGTGGAAGTGACAATGTGATGTCATAATGGGAATACTATATTAATTTATTATTGAGATAGACATTGTGATGTCATAATGGGAGTATTATAGTGGTTTATTAATGAAAGTGACATTGTGATGTCATAATGTGAGTACTACAGTGATTTGGTTAATGAGAGTGGCATTGTGATGTCATAATGGGAGTGGCTAAGTGAGGGTACAATGGGAGTGACATTGTGATGTCATAATGGGAATGGCAAAGTGATGTTAAAATTAAAGTGCCATTGTGACATTATAATGGGAGTGAAAATGTGATGTCATAATGGAAGTACTAAAGTGGTTTATTAATAAGAGTGACATTGTGATGTCATAATGGGAGTGGCTAAGTAATGTTAAAATGGGAGTAACAGTGTGACATCATAGTGGGAGTGGCAATGTGATGTCATAGTGGGAAAGAAAATATAATGTCATAATGGGAAAACTATAGTGGTTTAATAATGAGTGTGACGTGATGTCACAATGGGAGTATCAAAGTGGTTTATTAATGAGAGTGACATTGTGATGTCATAATGGGAGTGGCTAAGTGAAGGTAAAATGGGAGTGACATTGTGATGTCATAATGGGAATGGCAAAGTGATGTTAAAATGAAAGTGACATCATAATGGGAGTGATAATGTGATGTCATAATGGAAGTATTAAAGTGGTTTATTAATGAGAGTTACATTGTGATGTCATAATGGGAGTGGCTAAGTGATGTTAAAATCAGAGTAACAGCGTTACGTCATAGTGGGAGTGGGAATGTGATGTCATAATGGGAATACTATAGTGATTATTAATGAGAGTGACATTGTGATGTCATAATGGGTGTATTAAAGTGGTTTATTAATTAGATTGACATTGTGATGTCATAATGGGAGTGGCTAAGTTATGTTAAAATCGGAGTAACAGTGTGACATCATAGTGGGAGTGACAATGTGATGTTATAATGGGAATACTATAGTGGTTTATCAATGAGAGTGACATTGTGATGTCGTAATGGAAGTATTAAAGAGGTTTATTAATGAGATTGACATTGTGATATCATAATGGGAGTGGCTAAGTTATGTTAAAATCGGAGTAACAGCGTTACGTCATAGTGGGAGTGAGAATGTGATGTCATAATGGGAATACTATAGTGATTATTAATGAGAGTGACATTGTGATGTCATAATGGGAGTATTAAATGGTTAATTAATTAGATTGACATTGTGATGTCATAATGGGAGTATTAAAGTGGTTTATTAATGAGAGTGACATTGTGATGTCAAAATGGGAGTGGCTAAGTGATGTTAAAATGGGAATGGCAAAGTGATGTTAAAATTAAAGTGACATTGTGACATCATAATAGGAGTGATAATGTGATGTCATAATGGAAGTACTAAAGTGGTTTATTAATAAGAGTGACATTGTGATGTCATAATGGGAGTATTATAGTGGTTTATTAATGAGTGACATTGTGATGTCATAATGGGAGTGGCTAAGTGATGTTAAAATGGGAGTAACAGTGTGACATCATAGTGGGAGTGACAATGTGATGTCATAATGGGAATACTATAGTGGTTTATTAATGAGAGTGACATTGTGATGTCATAATGGAAGTATTAAAGTGGTTTATTAATGAGAGTGACATTGTGATGTCATAATGGGAGTGGCTAAGTGATGTTAAAATCGGAGTAACAGCGTTTCGTCATAGTGTGAGTGAGAATGTGATGTCATAATGGGAATACTATAGTGATTATTAATGAGAGTGACATTGTGATGTCATAATGGGAGTATTAATGTGGTTTATTAATTAGATTGACATTGTGATGTCATAATGGGAGCATTAAAGTGGTTTATTAATGAGAGTGACATTGTGATGTCAAAATGGGAGTGGCTAAGTGATGTTAAAATGGGAATGGCAAAGTGATGTTAAAATGAAAGTGACATTGTGACATCATAATAGGAGTGATAATGTGATGTCATAATGGAAGTACTAAAGTGGTTTATTAATAAGAGTGACATTGTGATGTCATAATGGGAGTATTATAGTGGTTTATTAATGAGTGACATTGTGATGTTATAATGGGAGTGGCTAATGATGTTAAAATGGGAGTAACAGTGTGACATCATAGTGGGAGTGACAATGTGATGGCTAAGTGATGTTAAAATGGGAGTAACAGTGTTACATCATAGTGGGAGTGACAATGTGAAGTCATAATGGGAATACTATAGTGGTTTATTAATGAGAGTGACATTGTGATGTCATAATGGAAGTATTAAAGTGGTTTATTAATGAGAGTGACATTGTGATGTCATAATGGGAGTGGCTAAGTGATGTTAAAATCGGAGTAACAGCGTTACGTCATAGTGGGAGTGAGAATGTGAAGTCATAATGGGAATACTATAGTGATTATTAATGAGAGTGACATTGTGATGCATTAATGGGAGTATTATAGTGGTTTATTAATTAGATTGACATTGTGATGTCATAATGGGAGTATTAAAGTGGTTTATTAATAAGAGTGACATTGTGATGTCAAAATGAGAGTGGCTAAGTGATGTTAAAATCGGAGTAACAGCGTGACGTCATAGTGGGAGTGACAATGTGATGTCATAATGGGAATACTATAGTGGTTTATTAATGAGAGTGACATTGTGATGTCATAATGGGAGTATTATAGTGGTTAATTAATGAGTGACAATGTGATGTCATAATGGGAATACTATAGTGGTTTATTAATAAGAGTGACATTGTGATGTCATAATGGGAGTATTGAAGTGTTTTATTAATGAGAGTGACATTGTGATGTCATAATGGGAGTATTATAGTGGTTTATTAATGAGAGTGACATTGTGATGTCATAATGGGAGTGGCTAATTGATGTTAAAATCGGAGAAACAGCGTGACGTCATAGTGGAAGTGACAATGTGATGTCATAATGGGAATACTATATTAATTTATTATTGAGATAGACATTGTGATGTCATAATGGGAGTATTATAGTGGTTTATTAATGAAAGTGACATTGTGATGTCATAATGTGAGTACTACAGTGATTTGGTTAATGAGAGTGGCATTGTGATGTCATAATGGGAGTGGCTAAGTGAGGGTACAATGGGAGTGACATTGTGATGTCATAATGGGAATGGCAAAGTGATGTTAAAATTAAAGTGCCATTGTGACATTATAATGGGAGTGAAAATGTGATGTCATAATGGAAGTACTAAAGTGGTTTATTAATAAGAGTGACATTGTGATGTCATAATGGGAGTGGCTAAGTAATGTTAAAATGGGAGTAACAGTGTGACATCATAGTGGGAGTGGCAATGTGATGTCATAGTGGGAAAGACAATATAATGTCATAATGGGAAAACTATAGTGGTTTAATAATGAGAGTGACGTGATGTCACAATGGGAGTATCAAAGTGGTTTATTAATGAGAGTGACATTGTGATGTAATAATGGGAGTGGCTAAGTGAAGGTAAAATGGGAGTGACATTGTGATGTCATAATGGGAATGGCAAAGTGATGTTAAAATGAAAGTGACATCATAATGGGAGTGATAATGTGATGTCATAATGGAAGTATTAAAGTGGTTTATTAATGAGAGTTACATTGTGATGTCATAATGGGAGTGGCTAAGTGATGTTAAAATCAGAGTAACAGCGTTACGTCATAGTGGGAGTGGGAATGTGATGTCATAATGGGAATACTATAGTGATTATTAATGAGAGTGACATTGTGATGTCATAATGGGTGTATTAAAGTGGTTTATTAATTAGATTGACATTGTGATGTCATAATGGGAGTGGCTAAGTTATGTTAAAATCGGAGTAACAGTGTGACATCATAGTGGGAGTGACAATGTGATGTTATAATGGGAATACTATAGTGGTTTATCAATGAGAGTGACATTGTGATGTCGTAATGGAAGTATTAAAGAGGTTTATTAATGAGATTGACATTGTGATGTCATAATGGGAGTGGCTAAGTTATGTTAAAATCGGAGTAACAGCGTTACGTCATAGTGGGAGTGAGAATGTGATGTCATAATGGGAATACTATAGTGATTATTAATGAGAGTGACATTGTGATGTCATAATGGGAGTACTAAATGGTTAATTAATTAGATTGACATTGTGATGTCATAATGGGAGTATTAAAGTGGTTTATTAATGAGAGTGACATTGTGATGTCAAAATGGGAGTGGCTAAGTGATGTTAAAATGGGAATGGCAAAGTGATGTTAAAATTAAAGTGACATTGTGACATCATAATAGGAGTGATAATGTGATGTCATAATGGAAGTACTAAAGTGGTTTATTAATAAGAGTGATATTGTGATGTCATAATGGGAGTATTATAGTGGTTTATTAATGAGTGACATTGTGATGTCATAATGGGAGTGGCTAAGTGATGTTAAAATGGGAGTAACAGTGTGACATCATAGTGGGAGTGACAATGTGATGTCATAATGGGAATACTATAGTGGTTTATTAATGAGAGTGACATTGTGATGTCATAATGGAAGTATTAAAGTGGTTTATTAATGAGAGTGACATTGTGATGTCATAATGGGAGTGGCTAAGTGATGTTAAAATCGGAGTAACAGCGTTTCGTCATAGTGTGAGTGAGAATGTGATGTCATAATGGGAATACTATAGTGATTATTAATGAGAGTGACATTGTGATGTCATAATGGGAGTATTAATGTGGTTTATTAATTAGATTGACATTGTGATGTCATAATGGGAGTATTAAAGTGGTTTATTAATGAGAGTGACATTGTGATGTCAAAATGGGAGTGGCTAAGTGATGTTAAAATCGGAGTATCAGCGTGACGTCATAGTGGGAGTGACAATGTGATGTCATAATGGGAATACTATAGTGCTTTATTAATGAGAGTGACATTGTGATGTCATAATGGGAGTATTATAGTGGTTAATTAATGAGAGTGAATGTGATGTCATAATGGGAATACTATAGTGGTTTATTAATAAGAGTGACATTGTGATGTCATAATGGGAGTATTGAAGTGTTTTATTAATTAGAGTGACATTGTGATGTCATAATGGGAGTATTAAAGTGGTTTATTAGATTGACATTGTGATGTCATAATGGGAGTGATAATGTGATGTCATAATGGAAGTACTAAAGTGGTTTATTAATAAGAGTGACATTGTGATGTCATAATGGGAGTATTATAGTGGTTTATTAGTGAGTGACATTGTGATGTCATAATGGGAGTGGCTAAGTGATGTTAAAATGGGAGTAACAGTGTGACATCATAGTGGGAGTGACAATGTGATGTCATAATGGGAATACTATAGTGGTTTATTAATGAGAGTGACATTGTGATGTAATAATGGAAGTATTAAAGTGGTTTATTAATGAGAGTGACATTGTGATGTCATAATGGGAGTGGCTAAGTGATGTTAAAATCGGAGTAACAGTGTGATGTCATAGTGGGAGTGACAATGTGATGTCATAATGGGAATACTATAGTGGTTTATTAATGAGAGTGACATTGTGATGTCATAATGGGAGTATTATAGTGGTTAATTAATTAGAGTCACAATGTGATGTCATAATGGGAATACTATAGTGGTTTATTAATAAGAGTGACATTGTGATGTCATAATGGGAGTATTGAAGTGTTTTATTAATGAGAGTGACATTGTGATGTCATAATGGGAGTATTATAGTGGTTTTTAATGAGTGACATTGTGATGTCATAATGGGAGTGGCTAAGTGATGTTAAAATGGGAGTAACAGTGTGACATCATAGTGGGAGTGACAATGTGATGTCATAATGGGACTACTATAGTGGTTTATTAATGAGAGTGACATTGTGATGTCATAATGGGAGTGGCTAAGTGATGTTAAAATCGGAGTAACAGCGCTACGTCATAGTGGGAGTGAGAATGTGATGTCATAATGGGAATACTGTAGTGGTTTATTAATGAGATTGAATGGCAAAGTGATGTTAAAATTAAAGTGACATTGTGACACCATAATGGGAGTGATAATGTGATGTCATAATGGAAGTACTAAAGTGGTTTATTAATAAGAGTGACATTGTGATGTCATAATGGGAGTATTATAGTGGTTTATTAATGAGTGACATTGTGATGTCATAATGGGAGTGGCTAAGTGATGTTAAAATGGGAGTAACAGTGTGAAAGCATAGTGGGAGTGACAATGTGATGTCATAATGGGAATACTATAGTGGTTTATTAATGAGAGTGAAATTGTGATGTCATAATGGAAGTATTAAAGTGGTTTATTAATGAGAGTGACATTGTGATGTCATAATGGGAGTGGCTAAGTGATGTTAAAATCGGAGTAACAGTGTTAAGTCATAGTGGGAGTGAGAATGTGATGTCATAATGGGAGTACTATAGTGATTATTAATGAGAGTGACATTGTGATGTCATAATGGAAGTATTAAAGTGGTTTATTAATGAGAGTGACATTGTTATGTCATAATGGGAGTGGCTAAGTGATGTCAAAATCGGAGTAACAGCGCTACGTCATAGTGGGAGTGAGAATGTGATGTCATAATGGGAATACTATAGTGGTTTATTAATGAGAGTGACATTGTGATGTCATAATGGGAGTATTAAAGTGGTTTATTAATTAGATTGACATTGTGATGTCATAATGGGAGTATTAAAGTGGTTTATTAATGAGAGTGACATTGTGATGTCAAAATGGGAGTGGCTAAGTGATGTTAAAATCGGAGTAACAGCGTGACGTCATAGTGGGAGTGATAATGTGATGTCATAATGGGAAATCTATAGTGGTTTATAAATGAGAGTGACATTGTGATGTCATAACGGGAGTATTATAGTGGTTTATTAATGAGTGACATTGTGATGTCATAATGGGAGTGGCTAAGTGATGTTAAAATGGGAGTAACAGCGTGACGTCATAGTGGAAGTGACAATGTGATGTCATAATGGGAATACTATAGTGGTTTATTAATGAGAGTGACATTGTGATGTCATAATAGGAGTAATAAAGTGGTTTATTAATGAGTGACATTGTGATCTCATAATGGGAGTGGCTGTGATGTTAATATGGGAGTAAGTGTGACATCATAGTGGGAGTGACAATGTGATGTCATAATGGGAATACTATATTAATTTATTATTGAGATAGACATTGTGATGTCATAATAAGAGTATTAAAGTGGTTTATTAATTAAAGTGACATTGTGATGTCATAATGTGAGTACTACAGTGTTTTGGTTAATGAGAGTGGCATTGTGATGTCATAATGGGAGTGGCTAAGTGAAGGTAAAATTGGAGTGACATTGTGATGTCATAATGGGAATGGCAAAGTGATGTTAAAATGAAAGTGACATTGTGACATCATAATGGGAGTGATAATGTGATGTCATAATGGAAGTACTAAAGTGGTTTATTAATAAGAGTGATATTGTGATGTCATAATGGGAGTATTATAGTGGTTTATTAATGAGTGACATTGTGATGTCATAATGGGAGTGGCTAAGTGATGTTAAAATGGGAGTAACAGTGTGACATCATAGTGGGAGTGACAATGTGATGTCATAATGGGAATACTATAGTGGTTTATTAATGAGAGTGACATTGTGATGTCATAATGGAAGTATTAAAGTGGTTTATTAATGAGAGTTACATTGTGATGTCATAATGGGAGTGGCTAAGTGATGTTAAAATCGGAGTAACAGCGTTACGTCATAGTGGGAGTGAGAATGTGATGTCATAATGGGAATACTATAGTGATTATTAATGAGAGTGACATTGTGATGTCATAATGGGAGTATTAAAGTGGTTTATTAATTAGATTGACATTGTGATGTCATAATGGGAGTGATAATGTGATGTCATAAAGGAAGTACTAAAGTGGTTTATTAATAAGAGTGACAATGTGATGTCATAATGGGAGTATTATAGTGGTTTATTAATGAGTGACATTGTGATGTCATAATGGGAGTGGCTAAGTGATGTTAAAATGGGAGTAACAGTGTGACATCATAGTGGGAGTGACAATGTGATGTCATAATGGGAATACTATAGTGGTTTATTAATGAGAGTGACATTGTGATGTCATAATGGAAGTATTTAAGTGGTTTATTAATGAGAGTGACATTGTGATGTCATAATGGGAGTGGCTAAGTGATGTTAAAATCGGAGTAACAGCGTTACGTCATAGTGGGAGAGAGAATATGATGTCATAATGGGAATACTATAGTGATTTTTAATGAGAGTGACATTGTGATGTCATAATGGGAGTATTAAAGTGGTTTTATTAATTAGATTGACATTGTGATGTCATAATGGGAGCATTAAAGTGGTTTATTAATGAGAGTGACATTGTGATATCAAAATGGGAGTGGCTAAGTGATGTTAAAATGGGAATGGCAAAGTGATGTTAAAATTAAAGTGACATTGTGACATCATAATAGGAGTGATAATGTGATGTCATAATGGAAGTACTAAAGTGGTTTATTAATAAGAGTGACATTGTGATGTCATAATGGGAGTATTATAGTGGTTTATTAATGAGTGACATTGTGATGTTATAATGGGAGTGGCTAAGTGATGTTAAAATGGGAGTAACAGTGTGACATCATAGTGGGAGTGACAATGTGATGGCTAAGTGATGTTAAAATGGGAGTAACAGTGTTACATCATAGTGGGAGTGACAATGTGAAGTCATAATGGGAATACTATAGTGGTTTATTAATGAGAGTGACATTGTGATGTCATAATGGAAGTATTAAAGTGGTTTATTAATGAGAGTGACATTGTGATGTCAAAATGGGAGTGGCTAAGTGATGTTAAAATGGGAGTAACAGTGTGACATCATAGTGGGAGTGACAATGTGATGTTATAATGGGAATACTATAGTGATTGATCAATGAGAGTGACATTGTGATGTCGTAATGGAAGTATTAAAGAGGTTTATTAATGAGATTGACATTGTGATGTCATAATGGGAGTGGCTAAGTTATGTTAAAATCGGAGTAACAGCGTTACGTCATAGTGGGAGTGAGAATGTGATGTCATAATGGGAATACTATAGTGATTATTAATGAGAGTGACATTGTGATGTCATAATGGGAGTATTAAATGGTTTATTAATTAGATTGACATTGTGATGTCATAATGGGAGTATTATAGTTGTTAATTAATGAGTGACAATGTGATGTCATAATGGGAATACTATAGTGGTTTATTAATTAGAGTGACATTGTGATGTCATAATGGGAGTATTGAAGTGTTTTATTAATGAGAGTGACATTGTGATGTCATAATGGGAGTATTATAGTGGTTTATTAATGAGAGTGACATTGTGATGTCATAATGGGAGTGGCTAATTGATGTTAAAATCGGAGTAACAGCGTGACGTCATAGTGGAAGTGACAATGTGATGTCATAATGGGAATACTATATTAATTTATTATTGAGATAGACATTGTGATGTCATAATGGGAGTATTATAGTGGTTTATTAATGAAAGTGACATTGTGATGTCATAATGTGAGTACTACAGTGATTTGGTTAATGAGAGTGGCATTGTGATGTCAAAATGGGAGTGGCTAAGTGATGTTAAAATGGGAATGGCAAAGTGATGTTAAAATTAAAGTGACATTGTGACATCATAATAGGAGTGATAATGTGATGTCATAATGGAAGTACTAAAGTGGTTTATTAATAAGAGTGACATTGTGATGTCATAATGGGAGTATTATAGTGGTTTATTAATGAGTGACATTGTGATGTTATAATGGGAGTGGCTAAGTGATGTTAAAATGGGAGTAACAGTGTGACATCATAGTGGGAGTGACAATGTGACGGCTAAGTGATGTTAAAATGGGAGTAACAGTGTTACATCATAGTGGGAGTGACAATGTGAAGTCATAATGGGAATACTATAGAGGTTTATTAATGAGAGTGACATTGTGATGTCATAATGGAAGTATTAAAGTGGTTTATTAATGAGAGTGACATTGTGATGTCATAATGGGAGTGGCTAAGTGATGTTAAAATCGGAGTAACAGCGTTACGTCATAGTGGGAGTGAGAATGTGAAGTCATAATGGGAATACTATAGTGATTATTAATGAGAGTGACATTGTGATGCATTAATGGGAGTATTAAAGTGGTTTATTAATTAGATTGACATTGTGATGTCATAATGGGAGTATTAAAGTGGTTTATTAATAAGAGTGACATTGTGATGTCAAAATGAGAGTGGCTAAGTGATGTTAAAATCGGAGTAACAGCGTGACGTCATAGTGGGAGTGACAATGTGATGTCATAATGGGAATACTATAGTGGTTTATTAATGAGAGTGACATTGTGATGTCATAATGGGAGTATTATAGTGGTTAATTAATGAGTGACAATGTGATGTCATAATGGGAATACTATAGTGGTTTATTAATAAGAGTGACATTGTGATGTCATAATGGGAGTATTGAAGTGTTTTATTAATGAGAGTGACATTCTGATGTCATAATGGGAGTATTATAGTGGTTTATTAATGAGAGTGACATTGTGATGTGATAATGGGAGTGGCTAATTGATGTTAAAATCGGAGTAACAGCGTGACGTCATAGTGGAAGTGACAATGTGATGTCATAATGGGAATACTATATTAATTTATTATTGAGATAGACATTGTGATGTCATAATGGGAGTATTATAGTGGTTTATTAATGAAAGTGACATTGTGATGTCATAATGTGAGTACTACAGTGATTTGGTTAATGAGAGTGGCATTGTGATGTCATAATGGGAGTGGCTAAGTGAGGGTAAAATGGGAGTGACATTGTGATGTCATAATGGGAATGGCAAAGTAATGTTAAAATTAAAGTGCCATTGTGACATTATAATGGGAGTGAAAATGTGATGTCATAATGGAAGTACTAAAGTGGTTTATTAATAAGAGTGACATTGTGATGTCATAATGGGAGTGGCTAAGTAATGTTAAAATGGGAGTAACAGTGTGACATCATAGTGGGAGTGGCAATGTGATGTCTTAGTGGGAAAGACAATATAATGTCATAATGGGAAAACTATAGTGGTTTAATAATGAGAGTGACGTGATGTCACAATGGGAGTATCAAAGTGGTTTATTAATGAGAGTGACATTGTGATGTCATAATGGGATTGGCTAAGTGAAGGTAAAATGGGAGTGACATTGTGATGTCATAATGGGAATGGCAAAGTGATGTTAAAATGAAAGTGACATCATAATGGGAGTGATAATGTGATGTCATAATGGAAGTATTAAAGTGGTTTATTAATGAGAGTTACATTGTGATGTCATAATGGGAGTGGCTAAGTGATGTTAAAATCAGAGTAACAGCGTTACGTCATAGTGGGAGTGGGAATGTGATGTCATAATGGGAATACTATAGTGATTATTAATGAGAGTGACATTGTGATGTCATAATGGGTGTATTAAAGTGGTTTATTAATTAGATTGACATTGTGATGTCATAATGGGAGTATTAAAGTGGTTTATTAATGAGAGTGACATTGTGATGTCAAAATGGGAGTGGCTAAGTGATGTTAAAATGGGAGTAACAGTGTGACATCATAGTGGGAGTGACAATGTGATGTCATAATGGGAATACTATAGTAGTTTATTAATGAGAGTGACATTGTGATGTCATAATGGAAGTAATAAAGTGGTCTATTAATGAGAGTGACATTGTGATGTCATAATGGGAGTGGCTATGTGATGTTAAAATCGGAGTAACAGTGTTACGTCATAGTGGGAGTGAGAATGTGATGTCATAATGGGAATACTATAGTGATTATTAATGAGAGTGACATTGTGATGTCATAGTGGGAGTATTAAAGTGGTTTATTAATTAGATTGACATTGTGATGTCATAATGGGAGTATTAAAGTGGTTTATTAATGAGAGTGACATTGTGATGTCAAAATGGGAGTGGCTAAGTGATGTTAAAATGGGAGTAACAGTGTGACATCATAGTGGGAGTGACAATGTGATGTTATAATGGGAATACTATAGTGGTTTATCAATGAGAGTGACATTGTGATGTCGTAATGGAAGTATTAAAGAGGTTTATTAATGAGATTGACATTGTGATGTCATAATGGGAGTGGCTAAGTTATGTTAAAATCGGAGTAACAGCGTTACGTCATAGTGGGATTGAGAATGTGATGTCATAATGGGAATACTATAGTGATTATTAATGAGAGTGACATTGTGATGTCATAGTGGGAGTATTAAATGGTTTATTAATTAGATTGACATTGTGATGTCATAATGGGAGTATTAAAGTGGTTTATTAATGAGAGTGACATTGTGATGTCAAAATGGGAGTGGCTAAGTGATGTTAAAATCGGAGTAACAGCATGACGTCATAGTGGGAGTGACAATGTGATGTCATAATGGGAATACTATAGTGGTTTATTAATGAGAGTGACATTGTGATGTCATAATGGGAGTATTATAGTGGTTAATTAATGAGTGACAATGTGATGTCATAATGGGAATACTATAGTGGTTTATTAATAAGAGTGACATTGTGATGTCATAATGGGAGTATTGAAGTGTTTTATTAATGAGAGTGACATTGTGATGTCATAATGGGAGTATTATAGTGGTTTATTAATGAGAGTGACATTGTGATGTCATAATGGGAGTGGCTAATTGATGTTAAAATCGGAGTAACAGCGTGACGTCATAGTGGAAGTGACAATGTGATGTCATAATGGGAATACTATATTAATTTATTATTGAGATAGACATTGTGATGTCATAATGGGAGTATTATAGTGGTTTATTAATGAAAGTGACATTGTGATGTCATAATGTGAGTTGCTAAGTGAGGGTAAAATGGGAGTGACATTGTGATGTCATAATGGGAATTGCAAAGTGATGTTAAAATTAAAGTGCCATTGTGACATTATAATGGGAGTGAAAATGTGATGTCATAATGGAAGTACTAAAGTGGTTTATTAATAAGAGTGACATTGTGATGTCATAATGGGAGTGGCTAAGTAATGTTAAAATGGGAGTAACAGTGTGACATCATAGTGGGAGTGGCAATGTGATGTCATAGTGGGAAAGACAATATAATGTCATAATGGGAAAACTATAGTGGTTTAATAATGAGAGTGACGTGATGTCACAATGGGAGTATCAAAGTGGTTTATTAATGAGAGTGACATTGTGATGTCATAATGGGAGTGGCTAAGTGATGGTAAAATGGGAGTGACATTGTGATGTCATAATGGGAATGGCAAAGTGATGTTAAAATGAAAGTGACATCATAATGGGAGTGATAATGTGATGTCATAATGGAAGTATTAAAGTGGTTTATTAATGAGAGTTACATTGTGATGTCATAATGGGAGTGGCTAAGTGATGTTAAAATCAGAGTAACAGCGTTACGTCACAGTGGGAGTGGGAATGTGATGTCATAATGGGAATACTATAGTGATTATTAATGAGAGTGACATTGTGATGTCATAATGGGTGCATTAAAGTGTTTTATTAATTAGATTGACATTGTGATGTCATAATGGGAGTATTAAAGTGGTTTATTAATGAGAGTGACATTGTGATGTCAAAATGGGAGTGGCTAAGTGATGTTAAAATGGGAGTAACAGTGTGACATCATAGTGGGAGTGACAATGTGATGTTATAATGGGAATACTATAGTGGTTTATCAATGAGAGTGACATTGTGATGTCGTAATGGAAGTATTAAAGAGGTTTATTAATGAGATTGACATTGTGATGTCATAATGGGAGTGGCTAAGTTATGTTAAAATCGGAGTAACAGCGTTACGTCATAGTGGGAGTGAGAATGTGATGTCATAATGGGAATACTATAGTGATTATTAATGAGAGTGACATTGTGATGTCATAATGGGAGTATTAAATGGTTTATTAATTAGATTGACATTGTGATGTCATAATGGGAGTATTAAAGTGGTTTATTAATGAGAGTGACATTGTGATGTCAAAATGGGAGTGGCTAAGTGATGTTAAAATGGGAATGGCAAAGTGATGTTAAAATTAAAGTGACATTGTGACATCATAATAGGAGTGATAATGTGATGTCATAATGGAAGTACTAAAGTGGTTTATTAATAAGAGTGACATTGTGATGTCATAATGGGAGTATTATAGTGGTTTATTAATGAGTGACATTGTGATGTCATAATGGGAGTGGCTAAGTGATGTTAAAATGGGAGTAACAGTGTGACATCATAGTGGGAGTGACAATGTGATGTCATAATGGGAATACTATAGTGGTTTATTAATGAGAGTGACATTGTGATGTCATAATGGAAGTATTAAAGTGGTTTATTAATGAGAGTGACATTGTGATGTCATAATGGGAGTGGCTAAGTGATGTTAAAATCGGAGTAACAGCGTTTCGTCATAGTGTGAGTGAGAATGTGATGTCATAATGGGAATACTATAGTGATTATTAATGAGAGTGACATTGTGATGTCATAATGGGAGTATTAATGTGGTTTATTAATTAGATTGACATTGTGATGTCATAATGGGAGTATTAAAGTGGTTTATTAATGAGAGTGACATTGTGATGTCAAAATGGGAGTGGCTAAGTGATGTTAAAATCGGAGTATCAGCGTGACGTCATAGTGGGAGTGACAATGTGATGTCATAATGGGAATACTATAGTGCTTTATTAATGAGAGTGACATTGTGATGTCATAATGGGAGTATTATAGTGGTTAATTAATGAGAGTGAATGTGATGTCATAATGGGAATACTATAGTGGTTTATTAATAAGAGTGACATTGTGATGTCATAATGGGAGTATTGAAGTGTTTTATTAATGAGAGTGACATTGTGATGTCATAATGGGAGTATTAAAGTGGTTTATTAGATTGACATTGTGATGTCATAATGGGAGTGATAATGTGATGTCATAATGGAAGTTCTAAAGTGGTTTATTAATAAGAGTGACATTGTGATGTCATAATGGGAGTATTATAGTGGTTTATTAATGAGTGACATTGTGATGTCATAATGGGAGTGGCTAAGTGATGTTAAAATGGGAGTAACAGTGTGACATCATAGTGGGAGTGACAATGTGATGTCATAATGGGAATACTATAGTGGTTTATTAATGAGAGTGACATTGTGATGTAATAATGGAAGTATTAAAGTGGTTTATTAATGAGAGTGACATTGTGATGTCATAATGGGAGTGGCTAAGTGATGTTAAAATCGGAGTAACAGTGTGACGTCATAGTGGGAGTGACAATGTGATGTCATAATGGGAATACTATAGTGGTTTATTAATGAGAGTGACATTGTGATGTCATAATGGGAGTATTATAGTGGTTAATTAATTAGAGTCACAATGTGATGTCATAATGGGAATACTATAGTGGTTTATTAATAAGAGTGACATTGTGATGTCATAATGGGAGTATTGAAGTGTTTTATTAATGAGAGTGACATTGTGATGTCATAATGGGAGTATTATAGTGGTTTATTGATGAGTGACATTGTGATGTCATAATGGGAGTGGCTAAGTGATGTTAAAATGGGAGTAACAGTGTGACATCATAGTGGGAGTGACAATGTGATGTCATAATGGGACTACTATAGTGGTTTATTAATGAGAGTGACATTCTGATGTCATAATGGGAGTGGCTAAGTGATGTTAAAATCGGAGTAACAGCGCTACGTCATAGTGGGAGTGAGAATGTGATGTCATAATGGGAAAACTATAGTGGTTTATTAATGAGATTGAATGGCAAAGTGATGTTAAAATTAAAGTGACATTGTGACACCATAATGGGAGTGATAATGTGATGTCATAATGGAAGTACTAAAGTGGTTTATTAATAAGAGTGACATTGTGATGTCATAATGGGAGTATTATAGTGGTTTATTAATGAGTGACATTGTGATGTCATAATGGGAGTGGCTAAGTGATGTTAAAATGGGAGTAACAGTGTGAAAGCATAGTGGGAGTGACAATGTGATGTCATAATGGGAATACTATAGTGGTTTATTAATGAGAGTGAAATTGTGATGTCATAATGGAAGTATTAAAGTGGTTTATTAATGAGAGTGACATTGTGATGTCATAATGGGAGTGGCTAAGTGATGTTAAAATCGGAGTAACAGTGTTAAGTCATAGTGGGAGTGAGAATGTGATGTCATAATGGGAGTACTATAGTGATTATTAATGAGAGTGACATTGTGATGTCATAATGGAAGTATTAAAGTGGTTTATTAATGAGAGTGACATTGTTATGTCATAATGGGAGTGGCTAAGTGATGTCAAAATCGGAGTAACAGCGCTACGTCATAGTGGGAGTGAGAATGTGATGTCATAATGGGAATACTATAGTGGTTTATTAATGAGAGTGACATTGTGATGTCATAATGGGAGTATTATAGTGGTTTATTAATGAGTGACATTGTGATGTCATAATGGGAGTGGCTAAGTGATGTTAAAATGGGAGTAACAGTGTGAAAGCATAGTGGGAGTGACAATGTGATGTCATAATGGGAATACTATAGTGGTTTATTAATGAGAGTGAAATTGTGATGTCATAATGGAAGTATTAAAGTGGTTTATTAATGAGAGTGACATTGTGATGTCATAATGGGAGTGGCTAAGTGATGTTAAAATCGGAGTAACAGTGTTAAGTCATAGTGGGAGTGAGAATGTGATGTCATAATGGGAGTACTATAGTGATTATTAATGAGAGTGACATTGTGATGTCATAATGGAAGTATTAAAGTGGTTTATTAATGAGAGTGACATTGTTATGTCATAATGGGAGTGGCTAAGTGATGTCAAAATTGGAGTAACAGCGCTACGTCATAGTGGGAGTGAGAATGTGATGTCATAATGGGAATACTATAGTGGTTTATTAATGAGAGTGACATTGTGATGTCATAATGGGAGTATTAAAGTGGTTTATTAATTAGATTGACATTGTGATGTCATAATGGGAGTATTAAAGTGGTTTATTAATGAGAGTGACATTGTGATGTCAAAATGGGAGTGGCTAAGTGATGTTAAAATCGGAGTAACAGCGTGACGTCATAGTGGGAGTGATAATGTGATGTCATAATGGGAAATCTATAGTGGTTTATAAATGAGAGTGACATTGTGATGTCATAACGGGAGTATTATAGTGGTTTATTAATGAGTGACATTGTGATGTCATAATGGGAGTATTAAAGTGGTTTATTAATGAGAGTGACATTGTGATGTCAAAATGGGAGTGGCTAAGTGATGTAAAAATCGGAGTAACAGCGTGACGTCATAGTGGGAGTGACAATGTGATGTCATAATGGGAATACTATAGTGGTTTATTAATGAGAGTGACATTGTGATGTCATAATGGGAGTATTAAAGTGGTTTATTAATTAGATTGACATTGTGATGTCATAATGGGAGTATTAAAGTGGTTTATTAATGAAAGGGACATTGTGATGTCATAATTGGAGTATTAAAGTGGTTTATTAATGAGAGTGACATTGTGATGTCCTAATGGGAGTATTATAGTGGTTAATTAATGAGAGTGACAATGTGATGTCATAATGGGAATACTATAGTGGTTTATTAATGAGAGTGACATTGTGATGTCATAATGGGAGTATTATAGTGGTTAATTAATGAGAGTGACAATGTGATGTCATAATGGGAATACTATAGTGGTTTATTAATAAGAGTGACATTGTGATGTCATAATGGGAGTATTGAAGTGTTTTATTAATGAGAGTGACATTGTGATGTCATAATGGGAGTATTATAGTGGTTTATTAATGAGTGACATTGTGATGTCATAATGGGAGTGGCTAAGTGATGTTAAAATCGGAGTAACAGCGCTACGTCATAGTGGGAGTGAGAATGTGATGTCATATTGGGAATATTATAGTGGTTTATTAATGAGATTGAATGGCAAAGTGATGTTAAAATTAAAGTGACATTGTGACACCATAATGGGAGTGATAATGTGATGTCATAATGGAAGTACTAAAGTGGTTTATTAATAAGAGTGACATTGTGATGTCATAATGGGAGTATTATAGTGGTTTATTAATGAGTGACATTGTGATGTCATAATGGGAGTGGCTAAGTGATGTTAAAATGGGAGTAACAGTGTGAAAGCATAGTGGGAGTGACAATGTGATGTCATAATGGGAATACTATAGTGGTTTATTAATGAGAGTGAAATTGTGATTTCATAATGGAAGTATTAAAGTGGTTTATTAATGAGAGTGACATTGTGATGTCATAATGGGAGTGGCTAAGTGATGTTAAAATCGGAGTAACAGTGTTACATCATAGTGGGAGCGAGAATGTGATGTCATAATGGGAATACTATAGTGATTATTAATGAGACTGACATTGTGATGTCATAATGGGAGTATTAAAGTGGTTTATTAATTAGATTGACATTGTGATGTCATAATGGGAGTATTAAAGTGGTTTATTAATGAGAGTAACATTGTGATGTCAAAATGGGAGTGGCTAAGTGATGTTAAAATCGGAGTAACAGCGTGACGTCATAGTGGGAGTGACAATGTGATGTCATAATGGGAATAATATAGTGGTTTATTAATGAGAGTGACATTGTGATGTCATAATGGGAGTATTATAGTGGTTTATTAATGAGAGTGACAATGTGATGTCATAATGGGAATACTATAGTGGTTTATTAATAAGAGTGACATTGTGATGTCATAATGGGAGTATTGAAGTGTTTTATTAATGAGAGTGACATTGTGATGTCATAATGGGAGTATTATAGTGGTTTATTAATGAGTGACATTGTGATGTCATAATGGGAGTGGCTAAGTGATGTTAAAATGGAAGTAACAGTGTGACATCATAGTGGGCGTGACAATGTGATGTCATAATGGGAATACTATAGTGGTTTATTAATGAGAGTGATATTGTGATGTCATAATGGAAGTATTAAAGTGGTTTATTAATGAGAGTGACATTGTGATGTCATAATGGGAGTGGCTAAGTGATGTTAAAATCGGAGTAACAGCGCTACGTCATAGTGGGAGTGAGAATGTGATGTCATAATGGGAATACTATAGTGGTTTATTAATGAGAGTGACATTGTGATGTCATAATGGGAGTATTATAGTGGTTTATTAATGAGTGACATTGTGATGTCATAATGGGAGTGGCTAAGTGATGTTAAAATGGGAGTAACAGTGTGAAAGCATAGTGGGAGTGACAATGTGATGTCATAATGGGAATACTATAGTGGTTTATTAATGAGAGTGAAATTGTGATGTCATAATGGAAGTATTAAAGTGGTTTATTAATGAGAGTGACATTGTGATGTCATAATGGGAGTGGCTAAGTGATGTTAAAATCGGAGTAACAGTGTTAAGTCATAGTGGGAGTGAGAATGTGATGTCATAATGGGAGTACTATAGTGATTATTAATGAGAGTGACATTGTGATGTCATAATGGAAGTATTAAAGTGGTTTATTAATGAGAGTGACATTGTTATGTCATAATGGGAGTGGCTAAGTGATGTCAAAATTGGAGTAACAGCGCTACGTCATAGTGGGAGTGAGAATGTGATGTCATAATGGGAATACTATAGTGGTTTATTAATGAGAGTGACATTGTGATGTCATAATGGGAGTATTAAAGTGGTTTATTAATTAGATTGACATTGTGATGTCATAATGGGAGTATTAAAGTGGTTTATTAATGAGAGTGACATTGTGATGTCAAAATGGGAGTGGCTAAGTGATGTTAAAATCGGAGTAACAGCGTGACGTCATAGTGGGAGTGATAATGTGATGTCATAATGGGAAATCTATAGTGGTTTATAAATGAGAGTGACATTGTGATGTCATAACGGGAGTATTATAGTGGTTTATTAATGAGTGACATTGTGATGTCATAATGGGAGTGGCTAAGTGATGTTAAAATGGGAGTAACAGCGTGACATCATAGTGGAAGTGACAATGTGATGTCATAATGGGAATACTATAGTGGTTTATTAATGAGAGTGACATTGTGATGTCATAATAGGAGTATTAAAGTGGTTTATTAATGAGTGACATTGTGATCTCATAATGGGAGTGGCTGTGATGTTAATATGGGAGTAAGTGTGACATCATAGTGGGAGTGACAATGTGATGTCATAATGGGAATACTATATTAATTTATTATTGAGATAGACATTGTGATGTCATAATAAGAGTATTAAAGTGGTTTATTAATTAAAGTGACATTGTGATGTCATAATGTGAGTACTACAGTGTTTTGGTTAATGAGAGTGGCATTGTGATGTCATAATGGGAGTGGCTAAGTGAAGGTAAAATTGGAGTGACATTGTGATGTCATAATGGGAATGGCAAAGTGATGTTAAAATGAAAGTGACATTGTGACATCATAATGGGAGTGATAATGTGATGTCATAATGGAAGTACTAAAGTGGTTTATTAATAAGAGTGACATTGTGATGTCATAATGGGAGTATTATAGTGGTTTATTAATGAGTGACATTGTGATGTCATAATGGGAGTGGCTAAGTGATTTTAAAATGGGAGTAACAGTGTGACATCATAGTGGGAGTGACAATGTGATGTCATAATGGTAATACTATAGTAGTTTATTAATGAGAGTGACATTGTGATGTCATAATGGAAGTATTAAAGTGGTTTATTAATGAGAGTGACATTGTGATGTAATAATGGGAGTGGCTAAGTGATGTTAAAATTGGAGTAACAGTGTTACGTCATAGTGGGAGTGAGAATGTGATGTCATAATGGGAATACTATAGTGATTATTAATGAGAGTGACATTGTGATGTCATAATGGGAGTATTAAAGTGGTTTATTAATTAGATTGACATTGTGATGTCATAATGGGAGTATTAAAGTGGTTTATTAATGAGAGTGACATTGTGATGTCAAAATGGGAGTGGCTAAGTGATGTAAAAATCGGAGTAACAGCGTGACGTCATAGTGGGAGTGACAATGTGATGTCATAATGGGAATACTATAGTGGTTTATTAATGAGAGTGACATTGTGATGTCATAATGGGAGTATTAAAGTGGTTTATTAATTAGATTGACATTGTGATGTCATAATGGGAGTATTAAAGTGGTTTATTAATGAAAGGGACATTGTGATGTCATAATTGGAGTATTAAAGTGGTTTATTAATGAGAGTGACATTGTGATGTCCTAATGGGAGTATTATAGTGGTTAATTAATGAGAGTGACAATGTGATGTCATAATGGGAATACTATAGTGGTTTATTAATGAGAGTGACATTGTGATGTCATAATGGGAGTATTATAGTGGTTAATTAATGAGAGTGACAATGTGATGTCATAATGGGAATACTATAGTGGTTTATTAATAAGAGTGACATTGTGATGTCATAATGGGAGTATTGAAGTGTTTTATTAATGAGAGTGACATTGTGATGTCATAATGGGAGTATTATAGTGGTTTATTAATGAGTGACATTGTGATGTCATAATGGGAGTGGCTAAGTGATGTTAAAATCGGAGTAACAGCGCTACGTCATAGTGGGAGTGAGAATGTGATGTCATATTGGGAATATTATAGTGGTTTATTAATGAGATTGAATGGCAAAGTGATGTTAAAATTAAAGTGACATTGTGACACCATAATGGGAGTGATAATGTGATGTCATAATGGAAGTACTAAAGTGGTTTATTAATAAGAGTGACATTGTGATGTCATAATGGGAGTATTATAGTGGTTTATTAATGAGTGACATTGTGATGTCATAATGGGAGTGGCTAAGTGATGTTAAAATGGGAGTAACAGTGTGAAAGCATAGTGGGAGTGACAATGTGATGTCATAATGGGAATACTATAGTGGTTTATTAATGAGAGTGAAATTGTGATTTCATAATGGAAGTATTAAAGTGGTTTATTAATGAGAGTGACATTGTGATGTCATAATGGGAGTGGCTAAGTGATGTTAAAATCGGAGTAACAGTGTTACATCATAGTGGGAGCGAGAATGTGATGTCATAATGGGAATACTATAGTGATTATTAATGAGACTGACATTGTGATGTCATAATGGGAGTATTAAAGTGGTTTATTAATTAGATTGACATTGTGATGTCATAATGGGAGTATTAAAGTGGTTTATTAATGAGAGTAACATTGTGATGTCAAAATGGGAGTGGCTAAGTGATGTTAAAATCGGAGTAACAGCGTGACGTCATAGTGGGAGTGACAATGTGATGTCATAATGGGAATAATATAGTGGTTTATTAATGAGAGTGACATTGTGATGTCATAATGGGAGTATTATAGTGGTTTATTAATGAGAGTGACAATGTGATGTCATAATGGGAATACTATAGTGGTTTATTAATAAGAGTGACATTGTGATGTCATAATGGGAGTATTGAAGTGTTTTATTAATGAGAGTGACATTGTGATGTCATAATGGGAGTATTATAGTGGTTTATTAATGAGTGACATTGTGATGTCATAATGGGAGTGGCTAAGTGATGTTAAAATGGAAGTAACAGTGTGACATCATAGTGGGCGTGACAATGTGATGTCATAATGGGAATACTATAGTGGTTTATTAATGAGAGTGATATTGTGATGTCATAATGGAAGTATTAAAGTGGTTTATTAATGAGAGTGACATTGTGATGTCATAATGGGAGTGGCTAAGTGATGTTAAAATCGGAGTAACAGCGCTACGTCATAGTGGGAGTGAGAATGTGATGTCATAATGGGAATACTATAGTGGTTTATTAATGAGAGTGACATTGTGATGTCATAATGGAAGTATTAAAGTGGTTTATTAATGAGAGTGACATTGTGATGTCATAATGGGAGTGGCTAAGTGATGTTAAAATCGGAGTAACAGTGCTACGTCATAGTGGGAGTGAGAATGTGATGTCATAATGGGAATACTATAGTGGTTTATTAATGAGAGTGACATTGTGATGTCATAATGGGAGTATTAAAGTGGTTTATTAATTAGATTGACATTGTGATGTCATAATGGGAGTATTAAAGTGGTTTATTAATGAGAGTGACATTGTGATGTCAAAACGGGAGTGGCTAAGTGATGTTAAAATCGGAGTAACAGCGTGATGTCATAGTGGGAGTGAAAATGTGATGTCATAATGGGAATACTGTAGTGGTTTATTAATGAGAGTGACATTGTGAAGTCATAATGGGAGTATTATAGTGGTTGATTAATGAGAGTGACATTGTGATGTCATAATGGGAGTATTATAGTGGTTTATTAATGAGTGACATTGTGATGTCATAATGGGAGTGGCTAAGTGATGTTAAAATCGGAGTAACAGTGTGAAATCATAGTGGGAGTGACAATGTGATGTCATAATGGGAATACTATAGTGGTTTATTAATGAGAGTGACATTGTGAAGTCATAATGGGAGAATTATAGTGGTTTATTAATTAGATTGACATTGTGATGTCATAATGGGAGTATTAAAGTGGTTTATTAATGAGAGTGACATTGTGATGTCAAAATGGGAGTGGCTAAGTGATGTTAAAATGGGAATGGCAAAATGATGTTAAAATTAAAGTGACATTGTGACATCATAATAGGAGTGATAATGTGATGTCATAATGGGAGTATTAAAGTGGTTTTTTAATGAGAGGGACATTGTGATGTCAAAATGCGAGTGGCTAAGTGATGTTAAAATCGGAGTAACAGCGTGACGTCATAGTGGGAGTGACAATGTGATGTCATAATGGGAATACTATAGTGGTTTATTAATGAGAGTGACATTGTGATGTCATAATGGGAGTATTTTAGTGGTTAATTAATGAGAGAGACAATGTGATGTCATAATGCGAATACTGTAGTGGTTTATTAATAAGTGACATTGTGATGTCATAATGGGAGTATTGAAGTGTTTTATTAACGAGAGTGACATTGTGATGTCATAATGGGAATATTATAGTGGTTTATTAATGAGTGACATTGTGATGTCATAATGGGAGTGGCTAAGTGATGATAAAATGGGAGTAACAGTGTGACATCATAGTGGGAGTGACAATGTGATGTCATAACGGGAATACTATAGGGGTTTATTAATGAGAGTGACATTGTGATGTCAGAATGGAAGTATTAAAGTGGTTTATTAATGACAGTGACATTGTGATGTCATAATGGGAGTGGCTAAGTGATGTTAAAATCGGAGTAACAGCGCTACGTCATAGTGGGAATTAGAATGTGATGTCATAATGGGAATACTATAGTGGTTTATTAATGAGAGTGACATTGTGATGTCATAATGGGAGTATTAAAGTGGTTTATTAATTAGATTGACATTGTAATGTCATAATGGGAGTATTAAAGTGGTTTATTAATGAGAGTGACATTGTGATGTCAAAATGGGAGTGGCTAAGTGATGTTAAAATTGGAGTAACAGCGTGACGTCATAGTGGGAGTGATAATGTGATGTCAAAAGGGAATACTATAGTGGTTTATAAATGAGAGTGACATTGTGATGTCATAATGGGAGTATTATAGTGGTTTTTTAATGAGTGACATTGTGATGTCATAATGGGAGTGGCTAAGTGATGTTAAAATCGGAGAAACAGCGTGACGTCATAGTGGAAGTGACAATGTGATGTCAAAATGGGAATACTATAGTGGTTTATTAATGAGAGTGACATTGTGATGTCATAATGGGAGTATTAAAGTGGTTTATTAATGTGTGACATTGTGATGTCATAGTGGGGGTGGCTGTGATGTTAATATGGGAGTAATAGTGTGACATCATAGTGGGAGTGACAATGTGATGTCATAATGGGAATACTATATTAATTTATTATTGAGATAGACATTGTGATGTCATAATAAGAGTATTAAAGTGGTTTATTAATGAGAGTGACATTGTGATGTCATAATGTGAGTACTACAGTGTTTTGGTTAATGAGAGTGGCATTGTGATGTCATAATGGGAGTGGCTAAGTGAGGGTAAAATGGGAGTGACATTGTGATGTCATAATGGGAATGGCAAAGTGATGTTAAAATTAAAGTGACATTGTGACATTATAATGGGAGTGATAATGTGATGTCATAATGGAAGTACTAAAGTGGTTTATTAATAAGAGTGACATTGTGATGTCATAATTTTTCTATTAAAGTGGTTTATTAATGAGTGACATTGTGATGTCATAATGGGAGTGGCTAAGTAATGTTAAAATGGGAGTAACAGTGTGACGTCATAGTGGGAGTGGCAATGTGATGTCATAGTGGGAAAGACAATGTAATGTCATAATGGGAAAACTATAGTGGTTTAATAATGAGAGTGACATTGTGATGTCACAATGGGAGTATCAAAGTGGTTTATTAATGAGTGACATTATGATGTCATAATGGGAGTGTCTAAGTGAAGGTAAAATGGGAGTGACATTGTGATGTCATAATGGGAATGGCAGTGATGTTAAAATGAGAGTGACATTGTGACATCATAATGGGAGTGATAATGTGATGTCATAATGGAAGTACTAAAGTGGTTTATTAATAAGAGTGACATTGTGATGTCATAATGGAAGTATTAAAGTGGTTTATTAATGAGAGTTACATTGTGATGTCTTAATGGGAGTGGCTAAGTGATGTTAAAATCGGAGTAACAGCGTTACGTCATAGTGGGAGTGAGAATGTGATGTCATAATGGGAATACTATAGTGATTATTAATGAGAGTGACATTGTGATGTCATAAT
This sequence comes from Taudactylus pleione, assembly GCA_031769625.1. Lineage (NCBI taxonomy): Eukaryota > Metazoa > Chordata > Amphibia > Anura > Myobatrachidae > Taudactylus > Taudactylus pleione. The sequence goes on from JAUIMM010000641.1 coordinate 6,529,479, forward strand.
GGGAGTATTAAAGTAGTTTATTAATTAGATTGACATTGTGATGTCTTAATGGGAGTGATAATGTGATGTCATAATGGAAGTACTAAAGTGGTTTATTAATAAGAGTGACATTGTGATGTCATAATGGGAGTATTATAGTGGTTTATTAATGAGTGACATTGTGATGTCATAATGGGAGTGGCTAAGTGATGTTAAAATGGGAGTAACAGTGTGACATCATAGTGGGAGTGACAATGTGATGTCATAATGGGAATACTATAGTGGTTTATTAATGAGAGTGACATTGTGATGTCATAATGGAAGTATTAAAGTGGTTTATTAATGAGAGTGACATTGTGATGTCATAATGGGAGTGGCTAAGTGATGTTAAAATCGGAGTAACAGCGTTACGTCATAGTGGGAGTGAGAATATGATGTCATAATGGGAATACTATAGTGATTATTAATGAGAGTGACATTGTGATGTCATAATGGGAGTATTAAAGTGCTTTATTAAGAAGATTGACATTGTGATGTCATAATGGGAGTATTAAAGTGGTTTATTAATGGGAGTGGCATTGTGATGTCAAAATGGGAGTGGCTAAGTGATGTTAAAATGGGAATGGCAAAGTGATGTTAAAATTAAAGTGACATTGTGACATCATAATAGGAGTGATAATGTGATGTCATAATGGGAGTATTAAAGTGGTTTATTAATGAGAGTGACATTGTGATGTCAAAATGGGAGTGGCTAAGTGATGTTAAAATCGGAGTAACAGCGTGACATCATAGTGGGAGTGACAATGTGATGTCATAATGGGAATACTATAGTGGTTTATTAATGAGAGTGACATTGTGATGTCATAATGGGAGTTTTATAGTGGTTAATTAATGAGAGTGACAATGTGATGTCATAATGGGAATACTATAGTGGTTTATTAATAAGAGTGACATTGTGATGTCATAATGGGAGTATTGAAGTGTTTTATTAATGAGAGTGACATTGAGATGTCATAATGGGAATATTATAGTGGTTTATTAATGAGTGACAGTGTGATGTCATAATGGGAGTGGCTAAGTGATGTTAAAATGGGAGTAACAGTGTGACATCATAGTGGGAGTGACAATGTGATGTCATAACGGGAATACTATAGTGGTTTATTAATGAGAGTGACATTGTGATGTCATAATGGAAGTATTAAAGTGGTTTATTAATGAGAGTGACATTGTGATGTCATAATGGGAGTGGCTAAGTGATGTTAAAATCGGAGTAACAGCGCTACGTCATAGTGGGAGTGAGAATGTGATGTCATAATGGGAATACTATAGTGGTTTATTAATGAGAGTGACATCGTGATGTCATAATGGGAGTATTAAAGTGGTTTATTAATTAGATTGACATTGTGATGTCATAATGGGAGTATTAAAGTGGTTTATTAATGAGAGTGACATTGTGATGTCAAAATGGGAGTGGCTAAGTGGTGTTAAAATCGGAGTAACAGCGTGACATCATAGTGGGAGTGACAATGTGATGTCATAATGGGAATACTATAGTGGTTTATTAATGAGAGTGACATTGTGATGTCATAATGGGAGTATTATAGTGGTTAATTAATGAGAGTGACAATGTGATGTCATAATGGGAATACTATAGTGGTTTATTAGAGTGACATTGTGATGTCATAATGAGAGTATTGAAGTGTTTTATTAATGAGAGTGACATTGTGATGTCATAATGGGAGTATTATAGTGGTTTATTAATGAGTGACATTGTGATGTCATAATGGGAGTGGCTAAGTGATGTAAAAATGGGAGTAACAGTGTGACATCATAGTGGGAGTGACAATGTGATGTCATAACGGGAATACTATAGTGGTTTATTAATGAGAGTGACATTGTGATGTCGTAATGGAAGTTTTAAAGTGGTTTATTAATGAGAGTGACATTGTGATGTCATAATGGGAGTGGCTAAGTGATGTCAAATTCGGAGTACCAGCGCTACGTCATAGTGGGAGTGAGAATGTGATGTCATAATGGGAATACTATAGTGGTTTATTAATGAGAGTGACAATGTGATGTCATAATGGGAGTATTAAAGTGGTTTATTAATTAGATTGACAGTGTGATGTCATAATGGGAGTATTAAAGTGGTTTATTAATGAGAGTGACATTGTGATGTCAAAATGGGAGTGGCTAAGTGATGTTAAAATCGGAGTAACAGCGTGATGTCATAGTGGGAGTGATAATGTGATGTCATAATGGGAAATCTATAGTGGTTTATAAATGAGAGTGTGATGTCATAATGGGAGTATTATAGTGGTTTATTAATGAGTGACATTGTGATGTCATAATGGGAGTGGCTAAGTGATGTTAAAATGGGAGTAACAGCGTGACATCATAGTGGAAGTGACAATGTGATGTCATTATGGGAATACTATAGTGGTTTAATAATGAGAGTGACATTGTGATGTCATAATGGGAATATTAAAGTGATTTATTAATGAGTGACATTGTGATGTCATAATGGGAGTGGCTAAGTGATGTTAAAATCGGAGTAACAGCGTTACGTCATAGTGGGAGTAAGAATGTGATGTCATAATGGGAATACTATAGTGATTATTAATGAGAGTGACATTGTGATGTCATAATGGGAGTATTAAAGTGGTTTATTAATTAGATTGACATTGTGATGTCATAATGGGAGTATTAAAGTGATTTATTAATGAGAGTGACATTGTGATGTCAAAATGGGAGTGGCTAAGTGATGTTAAAATGGGAATGGCAAAGTGATGTTAAAATTAAAGTGACATTGTGACATCATAATAGGAGTGATAATGTGATTTCATAATGGAAGTACTAAAGTGGTTTATTAATAAGAGTGACATTGTGATGTCATAATGGGAGTATTATAGTGGTTTATTAATGAGTGACATTGTGATGTCATAATGGGAGTGGCTAAGTGATGTTAAAATGGGAGTAACAGTGTGACATCATAGTGGGAGTGACAATGTGATGGCTAAGTGATGTTAAAATGGGAGTAACAGTGTTACATCATAGTGGGAGTGACAATGTGAAGTCATAATGGGAATACTATAGTGGTTTATTAATGAGAGTGACATTGTGATGTCATAATGGAAGTATTAAAGTGGTTTATTAATGAGTGACATTGTGATGTCATAATGGGAGTGATAATGTGATGTCATAATGGAAGTACTAAAGTGGTTTATTAATAAGAGTGACATTGTGATGTCATAATGGGAGTATTATAGTGGTTTATTAATGAGTGACATTGTGATGTCATAATGGGAGTGGCTAAGTGATGTTAAAATGGGAGTAACAGTGTGACATCATAGTGGGAGTGACAATGTGATGTCATAATGGTAATACTATAGTAGTTTATTAATGAGAGTGACATTGTGATGTCATAATGGAAGTATTAAAGTGGTTTATTAATGAGAGTGACATTGTGATGTCATAATGGGAGTGGCTAAGTGATGTTAAAATCGGAGTAACAGTGTTACGTCATAGTGGGAGTGAGAATGTGATGTCATAATGGGAATACTATAGTGATTATTAATGAGAGTGACATTGTGATGTCATAATGGGAGTATTAAAGTGGTTTATTAATTAGATTGACATTGTGATGTCATAATGGGAGAATTAAAGTGGTTTATTAATGAGAGTGACCTTGTGATGTCAAAATGGGAGTGGCTAAGTGATGTTAAAATCGGAGTAACAGCGTGACGTCATAGTGGGAGTGACAATGTGATGTCATAATGGGAATACTATAAGGGTTTATTAATGATAGTGACATTGTGATGTCAAAATGGGAGTATTAAAGTGGTTTATTAATTAGATTGACATTGTGATGTCATAATGGGAGTATTAAAGTGGTTTATTAATGAAAGTGACATTGTGATGTCATAATTGGAGTATTAAAGTGGTTTATTAATGAGAGTGACATTGTGATGTCATAATGGAAGTGGCTAAGTGATGTTAAAATCGGAGTAACAGTGTGACGTCATAGTGGGAGTGAGAATGTGATGTCATAATGGGAATACTATAGTGATTATTAATGAGAGTGACATTGTGATGTCATAATGGGAGTATTAAAGTGGTTTATTAATTAGATTGACATTGTGATGTCATAATGGGAGTATTAAAGTGGTTTATTAATGAGAGTGACATTGTGATGTCAAAATGGGAGTGGCTAAGTGATGTTAAAATCGGAGTAACAGCGTGATGTCATAGTGGGAGTGACAATGTGATGTCATAATGGGAATACTATAGTGGTTTATTAATGAGAGTGACATTGTGATGTCATAATGAGAGTATTATAGTGGTTAATTAATGAGAGTGACAATGTGATGTCATAATGGGAATACTATAGTGGTTTATTAATAAGAGTGACATTGTGATGTCATAATGGGAGTATTAAAGTGGTTTATTAATGAGAGTGACATTGTGATGTCAAAACGGGAGTGGCTAAGTGATGTTAAAATCGGAGTAACAGTGCGACGTCATTGTGGGAGTGACAATGTGATGTCATAATGGGAATACTATAGTGGTTTATTAATGAGAGTGACATTGTGATGTCATAATGGGAGTATTATAGTGGTTAATTAATGAGAGTGACAATGTGATGTCATAATGGGAATACTATAGTGGTTTATTAATAAGAGTGACATTGTGATGTCATAATGTGAGTATTGAAGTGTTTTATTAATGAGAGTGACATTTTGATGTCATAATGGGAGTATTATAGTGGTTTATTAATGAGTGACATTGTGATGTCATAATGGGAGTGGCTAAGTGATGTTAAAATGGGAGTAACAGTGTGACATCATAGTGGGAGTGACAATGTGATGTCATAACGGGAATACTATAGTGGTTTATTAATGAGAGTGACATTGTGATGTCATAATGGAAGTATTAAAGTGGTTTATTAATGAGAGTGACATTGTGATGTCATAATGGGAGTGGCTAAGTGATGTCAAAATCGGAGTAACAGCGCTACGTCATAGTGGGAGTGAGAATGTGATGTCATAATGGGAATACTATAGTGGTTTATTAATGAGAGTGACATTGTGATGTCATAATGGGAGTATTAAAGTGGTTTATTAATTAGATTGACAGTGTGATGTCATAATGGGAGTATTAAAGTGGTTTATTAATGAGAGTGACATTGTGATGTCAAAATGGGAGTGGCTAAGTGATGTTAAAATCGGAGTAACAGCGTGATGTCATAGTGGGAGTGATAATGTGATGTCATAATGGGAAATCTATAGTAGTTTATAAATGAGAGTGACATTGTGATGTCATAATGGGAGTATTATAGTGGTTTATTAATGAGTGACATTGTGATGTCATAATGGGAGTGGCTAAGTGATGTTAAAATGGGAGTAACAGTGTGACATCATAGTGGGAGTGACAATGTGATGTCATAATGGGAATACTATAGTGGTTTATTAATGAGAGTGACATTGTGATGTCATAATGGAATATTAAAGTGATTTATTAATGAGTGACATTGTGATGTCATAATGGGAGTGGCTGTGATGTTAATATGGGAGTAAGTGTGACATCATAGTGGGAATGACAATGTGATGTCATAATGGGAATACTATATTAATTTATTATTGAGATAGACATTGTGATGTCATAATAAGAGTATTAAAGTGGTTTATTAATGAAAGTGACATTGTGATGTCATAATGTGAGTACTACAGTGTTTTGGTTAATGAGAGTGGCATTGTGATGTCATAATGGGAGTGGCTAAGTGAAGGTAAAATTGGAGTGACATTGTGATGTCATAATGGGAATGGCAAAGTGATGTTAAAATGAAAGTGACATTGTGACATCATAATGGGAGTGATAATGTGATGTCATAATGGAAGTACTAAAGTGGTTTATTAGTAAGAGTGATATTGTGATGTCATAATGGGAGTTTTATAGTGGTTTATTAATGAGTGACATTGTGATGTCATAATGGGAGTGGCTAAGTGATGTTAATATGGGAGTAAGTGTGATATCATAGTGGGAGTGACAATGTGATGTCATAATGGGAATACTATATTAATTTATTATTGAGATAGACATTGTGATGTCATAATAAGAGTATTAAAGTGGTTTATTAATGAAAGTGACATTGTGATGTCATAATGTGAGTACTACAGTGTTTTGGTTAATGAGAGTGGCATTGTGATGTCATAATGGGATTGGCTAAGTGAAGGTAAAATTGGAGTGACATTGTGATGTCATAATGGGAATGGCAAAGTGATGTTAAAATGAAAGTGACATTGTGACAACATAATGGGAGTGATAATGTGATGTCATAATGGAAGTACTAAAGTGGTTTATTAATAAGAGTGATATTGTGATGTCATAATGGGAGTATTATAGTGGTTTATTAATGAGTGACATTGTGATGTCATAATGGGAGTGGCTAAGTGATGTTAAAATGGGAGTAACAGTGTGAAAGCATAGTGGGAGTGACAATGTGATGTCATAATGGGAATACTATAGTGGTTTATTAATGAGAGTGACATTGTGATGTCATAATGGAAGTATTAAAGTGGTTTATTAATGAGAGTTACATTGTGATGTCATAATGGGAGTGGCTAAGTGATGTTAAAATCGGAGTAACAGCGTTACGTCATAGTGGGAGTGAGAATGTGATGTCATAATGGGAATACTATAGTGATTATTAATGAGAGTGACATTGTGATGTCATAATGGGAGTATTAAAGTGGTTTATTAATTAGATTGACATTGTGATGTCATAATGGGAGTGATAATGTGATGTCATAATGGAAGTACTAAAGTGGTTTATTAATAAGAGTGACAATGTGATGTCATAATGGGAGTATTATAGTGGTTTATTAATGGGTGACATTGTGATGTCATAATGGGAGTGGCTAAGTGATGTTAAAATGGGAGTAACAGTGTGACATCATAGTGGGAGTGACAATGTGATGTCATAATGGGAATACTATAGTGGTTTATTAATGAGAGTGACATTGTGATGTCATAATGGAAGTATTAAAGTGGTTTATTAATGAGAGTGACATTGTGATGTGATAATGGGAGTGGCTAAGTGATGTTAAAATCGGAGTAACAGTGTTACGTCATAGTGGGAGAGAGAATATGATGTCATAATGGGAATACTATAGTGATTATTAATGAGAGTGACATTGTGATGTCATAATGGGAGTACTAAAGTGGTTTATTAATAAGAGTGACAATGTGATGTCATAATGGGAGTATTATAGTGGTTTATTAATGGGTGACATTGTGATGTCATAATGGGAGTGGCTAAGTGATGTTAAAATGGGAGTAACAGTGTGACGTCATAGTGGGAGTGACAATGTGATGTCATAATGGGAATACTATAGTGGTTTATTAATGAGAGTGACATTGTGATGTCATAATGAGAGTATTATAGTGGTTAATTAATGAGAGTGACAATGTGATGTCATAATGGGAATACTATAGTGGTTTATTAATAAGAGTGACATTGTGATGTCATAATGGGAGTATTGAAGTGTTTTATTAATGAGAGTGACATTGAGATGTCATAATGGGAATACTATAGTGATTATTAATGAGAGTGACATTGTGATGTCATAATGGGAGTATTAAAGTGGTTTATTAATTAGATTGACATTGTGATGTCATAATGGGAGAATTAAAGTGGTTTATTAATGAGAGTGACCTTGTGATGTCAAAATGGGAGTGGCTAAGTGATGTTAAAATCGGAGTAACAGCGTGACGTCATAGTGGGAGTGACAATGTGATGTCATAATGGGAATACTATAAGGGTTTATTAATGATAGTGACATTGTGATGTCAAAATGGGAGTATTAAAGTGGTTTATTAATTAGATTGACATTGTGATGTCATAATGGGAGTATTAAAGTGGTTTATTAATGAAAGTGACATTGTGATGTCATAATTGGAGTATTAAAGTGGTTTATTAATGAGAGTGACATTGTGATGTCATAATGGAAGTGGCTAAGTGATGTTAAAATCGGAGTAACAGTGTGACGTCATAGTGGGAGTGAGAATGTGATGTCATAATGGGAATACTATAGTGATTATTAATGAGAGTGACATTGTGATGTCATAATGGGAGTATTAAAGTGGTTTATTAATTAGATTGACATTGTGATGTCATAATGGGAGTATTAAAGTGGTTTATTAATGAGAGTGACATTGTGATGTCAAAATGGGAGTGGCTAAGTGATGTTAAAATCGGAGTAACAGCGTGACGTCATAGTGGGAGTGACAATGTGATGTCATAATCGGAATACTATAGTGGTTTATTAATGAGAGTGACATTGTGATGTCATAATGAGAGTATTATAGTGGTTAATTAATGAGAGTGACAATGGGATGTCATAATGGGAATACTATAGTGGTTTATTAATAAGAGTGACATTGTGATGTCATAATGGGAGTATTGAAGTGTTTTATTAATGAGAGTGACATTGAGATGTCATAATGGGAATATTATAGTGGTTTATTAATGAGTGACAGTGTGATGTCATAATGGGAGTGGCTAAGTGATGTTAAAATGGGAGTAACAGTGTGACATCATAGTGGGAGTGACAATGTGATGTCATAACGGGAATACTATAGTGGTTTATTAATGAGAGTGACATTGTGATGTCATAATGGAAGTATTAAAGTGGTTTATTAATGAGAGTGACATTGTGATGTCATAATGGGAGTGGCTAAGTGATGTTAAAATCGGAGTAACAGCGCTACGTCATATTGGGAGTGAGAATGTGATGTCATAATGGGAATACTATAGTAGTTTATTAATGAGAGTGACATTGTGATGTCATAATGGGAGTATTAAAGTGGTTTATTAATTAGATTGACATTGTGATGTCATAATGGGAGTATTAAAGTGGTTTATTAATGAGAGTGACATTGTGATGTCAAAACGGGAGTGGCTAAGTGATGTTAAAATCGGAGTAACAGTGCGACGTCATTGTGGGAGTGACAATGTGATGTCATAATGGGAATACTATAGTGGTTTATTAATGAGAGTGACATTGTGATGTCATAATGGGAGTATTACAGTGGTTAATTAATGAGAGTGACAATGTGATGTCATAATGGGAATACTATAGTGGTTTATTAATAAGAGTGACATTGTGATGTCATAATGTGAGTATTGAAGTGTTTTATTAATGAGAGTGACATTTTGATGTCATAATGGGAGTATTATAGTGGTTTATTAATGAGTGACATTGTGATGTCATAATGGGAGTGGCTAAGTGATGTTAAAATGGGAGTAACAGTGTGACATCATAGTGGGAGTGACAATGTGATGTCATAACGGGAATACTATAGTGGTTTATTAATGAGAGTGACATTGTGATGTCATAATGGAAGTATTAAAGTGGTTTATTAATGAGAGTGACATTGTGATGTCATAATGGGAGTGGCTAAGTGATGTCAAAATCGGAGTAACAGCGCTACGTCATAGTGGGTGTGAGAATGTGATGTCATAATGGGAATACTATAGTGGTTTATTAATGAGAGTGACATTGTGATGTCATAATGGGAGTATTAAAGTGGTTTATTAATTAGATTGACAGTGTGATGTCATAATGGGAGTATTAAAGTGGTTTATTAATGAGAGTGACATTGTGATGTCAAAATGGGAGTGGCTAAGTGATGTTAAAATCGGAGTAACAGCGTGATGTCATAGTGGGAGTGATAATGTGATGTCATAATGGGAAATCTATAGTGGTTTATAAATGAGAGTGACATTGTGATGTCATAATGGGAGTATTATAGTGGTTTATTAATGAGTGACATTGTGATGTCATAATGGGAGTGGCTAAGTGATGTTAAAATGGGAGTAACAGTGTGACATCATAGTGGGAGTGACAATGTGATGTCATAATGGGAATACTATAGTGGTTTATTAATGAGAGTGACATTGTGATGTCATAATGGAATATTAAAGTGATTTATTAATGAGTGACATTGTGATGTCATAATGGGAGTGGCTGTGATGTTAATATGGGAGTAAGTGTGACATCATAGTGGGAATGACAATGTGATGTCATAATGGGAATACTATATTAATTTATTATTGAGATAGACATTGTGATGTCATAATAAGAGTATTAAAGTGGTTTATTAATGAAAGTGACATTGTGATGTCATAATGTGAGTACTACAGTGTTTTGGTTAATGAGAGTGGCATTGTGATGTCATAATGGGAGTGGCTAAGTGAAGGTAAAATTGGAGTGACATTGTGATGTCATAATGGGAATGGCAAAGTGATGTTAAAATGAAAGTGACATTGTGACATCATAATGGGAGTGATAATGTGATGTCATAATGGAAGTACTAAAGTGGTTTATTAGTAAGAGTGATATTGTGATGTCATAATGGGAGTATTATAGTGGTTTATTAATTAGTGACATTGTGATGTCATAATGGGAGTGGCTAAGTGATGTTAATATGGGAGTAAGTGTGATATCATAGTGGGAGTGACAATGTGATGTCATAATGGGAATACTATATTAATTTATTATTGAGATAGACATTGTGATGTCATAATAAGAGTATTAAAGTGGTTTATTAATGAAAGTGACATTGTGATGTCATAATGTGAGTACTACAGTGTTTTGGTTAATGAGAGTGGCATTGTGATGTCATAATGGGATTGGCTAAGTGAAGGTAAAATTGGAGTGACATTGTGATGTCATAATGGGAATGGCAAAGTGATGTTAAAATGAAAGTGACATTGTGACAACATAATGGGAGTGATAATGTGATGTCATAATGGAAGTACTAAAGTGGTTTATTAATAAGAGTGATATTGTGATGTCATAATGGGAGTATTATAGTGGTTTATTAATGAGTGACATTGTGATGTCATAATGGGAGTGGCTAAGTGATGTTAAAATGGGAGTAACAGTGTGAAAGCATAGTGGGAGTGACAATGTGATGTCATAATGGGAATACTATAGTGGTTTATTAATGAGAGTGACATTGTGATGTCATAATGGAAGTATTAAAGTGGTTTATTAATGAGAGTTACATTGTGATGTCATAATGGGAGTTGCTAAGTGATGTTAAAATCGGAGTAACAGCGTTACGTCATAGTGGGAGTGAGAATGTGATGTCATAATGGGAATACTATAGTGATTATTAATGAGAGTGACATTGTGATGTCATAATGGGAGTATTAAAGTGGTTTATTAATTAGATTGACATTGTGATGTCATAATGGGAGTGATAATGTGATGTCATAATGGAAGTACTAAAGTGGTTTATTAATAAGAGTGACAATGTGATGTCATAATGGGAGTATTATAGTGGTTTATTAATGGGTGACATTGTGATGTCATAATGGGAGTGGCTAAGTGATGTTAAGATGGGAGTAACAGTGTGACATCATAGTGGGAGTGACAATGTGATGTCATAATGGGAATACTATAGTGGTTTATTAATGAGAGTGACATTGTGATGTCATAATGGAAGTATTAAAGTGGTTTATTAATGAGAGTGACATTGTGATGTGATAATGGGAGTGGCTAAGTGATGTTAAAATCGGAGTAACAGTGTTACGTCATAGTGGGAGAGAGAATATGATGTCATAATGGGAATACTATAGTGATTATTAATGAAAGTGACATTGTGATGTCATAATGGGAGTACTAAAGTGGTTTATTAATAAGAGTGACAATGTGATGTCATAATGGGAGTATTATAGTGGTTTATTAATGGGTGACATTGTGATGTCATAATGGGAGTGGCTAAGTGATGTTAAAATGGGAGTAACAGTGTGACATCATAGTGGGAGTGAAAATGTGATGTCATAATGGGAATACTATAGTAGTTTATTAATGAGAGTGACATTGTGATGTCATAATGGAAGTATTAAAGTGGTTTATTAATGAGAGTGACATTGTGATGTCATAATGGGAGTGGCTAAGTGATGTTAAAATCGGAGTAACAGTGTTACGTCTTAGTGGGAGTGAGAATGTGATGTCATAATGGGAATACTATAGTGATTATTAATGAGAGTGACATTGTGATGTCATAATGGGAGTATTAAAGTGGTTTATTAATTAGATTGACATTGTGATGTCATAATGGGAGTATTAAAGTGATTTATTAATGAGAGTGACATTGTGATGTCAAAATGGGAGTGGCTAAGTGATGTTAAAATGGGAATGGCAAAGTGATGTTAAAATTAAAGTGACATTGTGACATCATAATAGGAGTGATAATGTGATGTCATAATGGAAGTACTAAAGTGGTTTATTAATAAGAGTGACATTGTGATGTCATAATGGGAGTATTATAGTGGTTTATTAATGAGTGACATTGTGATGTCATAATGGGAGTGGCTAAGTGATGTTAAAATGGGAGTAACAGTGTGACATCATAGTGGGAGTGACAATGTGATGGCTAAGTGATGTTAAAATGGGAGTAACAGTGTTACATCATAGTGGGAGTGACAATGTGAAGTCATAATGGGAATACTATAGTGGTTTATTAATGAGAGTGACATTGTGATGTCATAATGGAAGTATTAAAGTGGTTTATTAATGAGTGACATTGTGATGTCATAATGGGAGTGATAATGTGATGTCATAATGGAAGTACTAAAGTGGTTTATTAATAAGAGTGACATTGTGATGTCATAATGGGAGTATTATAGTGGTTTATTAATGAGTGACATTGTGATGTCATAATGGGAGTGGCTAAGTGATGTTAAAATGGGAGTAACAGTGTGACATCATAGTGGGAGTGACAATGTGATGTCATAATGGTAATACTATAGTAGTTTATTAATGAGAGTGACATTGTGATGTCATAATGGAAGTATTAAAGTGGTTTATTAATGAGAGTGACATTGTGATGTCATAATGGGAGTGGCTAAGTGATGTTAAAATCGGAGTAACAGTGTTACTTCATAGTGGGAGTGAGAATGTGATGTCATAATGGGAATACTATAGTGATTATTAATGAGAGTGACATTGTGATGTCATAATGGGAGTATTAAAGTGGTTTATTAATTAGATTGACATTGTGATGTCATAATGGGAGAATTAAAGTGGTTTATTAATGAGAGTGACCTTGTGATGTCAAAATGGGAGTGGCTAAGTGATGTTAAAATCGGAGTAACAGCGTGACGTCATAGTGGGAGTGACAATGTGATGTCATAATGGGAATACTATAAGGGTTTATTAATGATAGTGACATTGTGATGTCAAAATGGGAGTATTAAAGTGGTTTATTAATTAGATTGACATTGTGATGTCATAATGGGAGTATTAAAGTGGTTTATTAATGAAAGTGACATTGTGATGTCATAATTGGAGTATTAAAGTGGTTTATTAATGAGAGTGACATTGTGATGTCATAATGGAAGTGGCTAAGTGATGTTAAAATCGGAGTAACAGTGTGACGTCATAGTGGGAGTGAGAATGTGATGTCATAATGGGAATACTATAGTGATTATTAATGAGAGTGACATTGTGATGTCATAATGGGAGTATTAAAGTGGTTTATTAATTAGATTGACATTGTGATGTCATAATGGGAGTATTAAAGTGGTTTATTAATGAGAGTGACATTGTGATGTCAAAATGGGAGTGGCTAAGTGATGTTAAAATCGGAGTAACAGCGTGACGTCATAGTGGGAGTGACAATGTGATGTCATAATGGGAATACTATAGTGGTTTATTAATGAGAGTGACATTGTGATGTCATAATGGGAGTATTATAGTCGTTAATTAATGAGAGTGACAATGTGATGTCATAATGGGAATACTATAGTGGTTTATTAATAAGAGTGACATTGTGATGTCATAATGGGAGTATTGAAGTGTTTTATTAATGAGAGTGACATTGAGATGTCATAATGGGAATATTATAGTGGTTTATTAATGAGTGACAGTGTGATGTCATAATGGGAGTGGCTAAGTGATGTTAAAATGGGAGTAACAGTGTGACATCATAGTGGGAGTGACAATGTGATGTCATAACGGGAATACTATAGTGGTTTATTAATGAGAGTGACATTATGATGTCATAATGGAAGTATTAAAGTGGTTTATTAATGAGAGTGACATTGTGATGTCATAATGGGAGTGGCTAAGTGATGTTAAAATCGGAGTAACAGCGCTACGTCATATTGGGAGTGAGAATGTGATGTCATAATGGGAATACTATAGTGGTTTATTAATGAGAGTGACATTGTGATGTCATAATGGGAGTATTAAAGTGGTTTATTAATTAGATTGACATTGTGATGTCATAATGGGAGTATTAAAGTGGTTTATTAATGAGAGTGACATTGTGATGTCAAAACGGGAGTGGCTAAGTGATGTTAAAATCGGAGTAACAGCGTGACGTCATTGTGGGAGTGACAATGTGATGTCATAATGGGAATACTATAGTGGTTTATTAATGAGAGTGACATTGTGATGTCATAATGGGAGTATTATAGTGGTTAATTAATGAGAGTGACAATGTGATGTCATAATGGGAATACTATAGTGGTTTATTAATAAGAGTGACATTTTGATGTCATAATGTGAGTATTGAAGTGTTTTATTAATGAGAGTGACATTTTGATGTCATAATGGGAGTATTATAGTGGTTTATTAATGAGTGACATTGTGATGTCATAATGGGAGTGGCTAAGTGATGTTAAAATGGGAGTAACAGTGTGACATCATAGTGGGAGTGACAATGTGATGTCATAACGGGAATACTATAGTGGTTTATTAATGAGAGTGACATTGTGATGTCATAATGGAAGTATTAAAGTGGTTTATTAATGAGAGTGACATTGTGATGTCATAATGGGAGTGGCTAAGTGATGTCAAAATCGGAGTAACAGCGCTACGTCATAGTGGGAGTGAGAATGTGATGTCATAATGGGAATACTATAGTGGTTTATTAATGAGAGTGACATTGTGATGTCATAATGGGAGTATTAAAGTGGTTTATTAATTAGATTGACAGTGTGATGTCATAATGGGAGTATTAAAGTGGTTTATTAATGAGAGTGACATTGTGATGTCAAAATGGGAGTGGCTAAGTGATGTTAAAATCGGAGTAACAGCGTGATGTCATAGTGGGAGTGATAATGTGATGTCATAATGGGAAATCTATAGTGGTTTATAAATGAGAGTGACATTGTGATGTCATAATGGGAGTATTATAGTGGTTTATTAATGAGTGACAATGTGATGTCATAATGGGAGTGGCTAAGTGATGTTAAAATGGGAGTAACAGCGTGACATCATAGTGGGAGTGACAATGTGATGTCATAATGGGAATACTATAGTGGTTTATTAATGAGAGTGACATTGTGATGTCATAATGGAATATTAAAGTGATTTATTAATGAGTGACATTGTGATGTCATAATGGGAGTGGCTGTGATGTTAATATGGGAGTAAGTGTGACATCATAGTGGGAATGACAATGTGATGTCATAATGGGAATACTATATTAATTTATTATTGAAATAGACATTGTGATGTCATAATAAGAGTATTAAAGTGGTTTATTAATGAAAGTGACATTGTGATGTCATAATGTGAGTACTACAGTGTTTTGATTAATGAGAGTGGCATTGTGATGTCATAATGAGAGTGGCTAAGTGAAGGTAAAATTGGAGTGACATTGTGATGTCATAATGGGAATGGCAAAGTGATGTTAAAATGAAAGTGACATTGTGACATCATAATGGGAGTGATAATGTGATGTCATAATGGAAGTACTAAAGTGGTTTATTAATAAGAGTGATATTGTGATGTCATAATGGGAGTATTATAGTGGTTTATTAATGAGTGACATTGTGATGTCATAATGGGAGTGGCTAAGTGATGTTAATATGGGAGTAAGTGTGACATCATAGTGGGAGTGACAATGTGATGTCATAATGGGAATACTATATTAATTTATTATTGAGATAGACATTGTGATGTCATAATGGAAGTATTAAAGTGGTTTATTAATGAGAGTTACATTGTGATGTCATAATGGGAGTGGCTAAGTGATGTTAAAATCAGAGTAACAGCGTTACGTCATAGTGGGAGTGAGAATGTGATGTCATAATGGGAATACTATAGTGATTATTAATGAGAGTGACATTGTGATGTCATAATGGGAGTATTAAAGTGGTTTATTAATTAGATTGACATTGTGATGTCATAATGGGAGTGATAATGTGATGTCATAATGGAAGTACTAAAGTGGTTTATTAATAAGAGTGACAATGTGATGTCATAATGGGAGTATTATAGTGGTTTATTAATGGGTGACATTGTGATGTCATAATGGGAGTGGCTAAGTGATGTTAAAATGGGAGTAACAGTGTGACATCATAGTGGGAGTGACAATGTGATGTCATAATGGTAATACTATAGTGGTTTATTAATGAGAGTGACATTGTGATGTCATAATGGAAGTATTAAAGTGGTTTATTAATGAGAGTGACATTGTGATGTCATAATGGGAGTGGCTAAGTGATGTTCAAATCGGAGTAACAGTGTTACGTCATAGTGGGAGAGAGAATATGATGTCATAATTGGAATACTATAGTGATTATTAATGAGAGTGACATTGTAATGTCAAAATGGGAGTGGCTAAGTGATGTTAAAATCGGAGTAACAGCATGACGTCATAGTGGGAGTGACAATGTGATGTCATAATGGGAATACTATAGTGGTTTATTAATGAGAGTGACATTGTGATGTCATAATGGGAGTATTATAGTGGTTAATTAATGAGTGACAATGTGATGTCATAATGGGAATACTATAGTGGTTTATTAATAAGAGTGACATTGTGATGTCATAATGGGAGTATTGAAGTGTTTTATTAATGAGAGTGACATTGTGATGTCATAATGGGAGTATTATAGTGGTTTATTAATGAGAGTGACATTGTGATGTCATAATGGGAGTGGCTAATTGATGTTAAAATCGGAGTAACAGCGTGACGTCATAGTGGAAGTGACAATGTGATGTCATAATGGGAATACTATATTAATTTATTATTGAGATAGACATTGTGATGTCATAATGGGAGTATTATAGTGGTTTATTAATGAAAGTGACATTGTGATGTCATAATGTGAGTACTACAGTGATTTGGTTAATGAGAGTGGCATTGTGATGTCATAATGGGAGTGGCTAAGTGAGGGTAAAATGGGAGTGACATTGTGATGTCATAATGGGAATTACAAAGTGATGTTAAAATTAAAGTGCCATTGTGACATTATAATGGGAGTGAAAATGTGATGTCATAATGGAAGTACTAAAGTGGTTTATTAATAAGAGTGACATTGTGATGTCATAATGGGAGTGGCTAAGTAATGTTAAAATGGGAGTAACAGTGTGACATCATAGTGGGAGTGGCAATGTGATGTCATAGTGGGAAAGACAATATAATGTCATAATGGGAAAACTATAGTGGTTTAATAATGAGAGTGACGTGATGTCACAATGGGAGTATCAAAGTGGTTTATTAATGAGAGTGACATTGTGATGTCATAATGGGAGTGGCTAAGTGATGGTAAAATGGGAGTGACATTGTGATGTCATAATGGGAATGGCAAAGTGATGTTAAAATGAAAGTGACATCATAATGGGAGTGATAATGTGATGTCATAATGGAAGTATTAAAGTGGTTTATTAATGAGAGTTACATTGTGATGTCATAATGGGAGTGGCTAAGTGATGTTAAAATCAGAGTAACAGCGTTACGTCACAGTGGGAGTGGGAATGTGATGTCATAATGGGAATACTATAGTGATTATTAATGAGAGTGACATTGTGATGTCATAATGGGTGTATTAAAGTGGTTTATTAATTAGATTGACATTGTGATGTCATAATGGGAGTATTAAAGTGGTTTATTAATGAGAGTGACATTGTGATGTCAAAATGGGAGTGGCTAAGTGATGTTAAAATGGGAGTAACAGTGTGACATCATAGTGGGAGTGACAATGTGATGTTATAATGGGAATACTATAGTGGTTTATCAATGAGAGTGACATTGTGATGTCGTAATGGAAGTATTAAAGAGGTTTATTAATGAGATTGACATTGTGATGTCATAATGGGAGTGGCTAAGTTATGTTAAAATCGGAGTAACAGCATTACGTCATAGTGGGAGTGAGAATGTGATGTCATAATGGGAATACTATAGTGATTATTAATGAGAGTGACATTGTGATGTCATAATGGGAGTATTAAATGGTTTATTAATTAGATTGACATTGTGATGTCATAATGGGAGTATTAAAGTGGTTTATTAATGAGAGTGACATTGTGATGTCAAAATGGGAGTGGCTAAGTGATGTTAAAATGGGAATGGCAAAGTGATGTTAAAATTAAAGTGACATTGTGACATCATAATAGGAGTGATAATGTGATGTCATAATGGAAGTACTAAAGTGGTTTATTAATAAGAGTGACATTGTGATGTCATAATGGGAGTATTATAGTGGTTTATTAATGAGTGACATTGTGATGTCATAATGGGAGTGGCTAAGTGATGTTAAAATGGGAGTAACAGTGTGACATCATAGTGGGAGTGACAATGTGATGTCATAATGGGAATACTATAGTGGTTTATTAATGAGAGTGACATTGTGATGTCATAATGGAAGTATTAAAGTGGTTTATTAATGAGAGTGACATTGTGATGTCATAATGGGAGTGGCTAAGTGATGTTAAAATCGGAGTAACAGCGTTTCGTCATAGTGTGAGTGAGAATGTGATGTCATAATGGGAATACTATAGTGATTATTAATGAGAGTGACATTGTGATGTCATAATGGGAGTATTAATGTGGTTTATTAATTAGATTGACATTGTGATGTCATAATGGGAGTATTAAAGTGGTTTATTAATGAGAGTGACATTGTGATGTCAAAATGGGAGTGGCTAAGTGATGTTAAAATCGGAGTATCAGCGTGACGTCATAGTGGGAGTGACAATGTGATGTCATAATGGGAATACTATAGTGCTTTATTAATGAGAGTGACATTGTGATGTCATAATGGGAGTATTATAGTGGTTAATTAATGAGAGTGAATGTGATGTCATAATGGGAATACTATAGTGGTTTATTAATAAGAGTGACATTGTGATGACATAATGGGAGTATTGAAGTGTTTTATTAATGAGAGTGACATTGTGATGTCATAATGGGAGTATTAAAGTGGTTTATTAGATTGACATTGTGATGTCATAATGGGAGTGATAATGTGATGTCATAATGGAAGTTCTAAAGTGGTTTATTAATAAGAGTGACATTGTGATGTCATAATGGGAGTATTATAGTGGTTTATTAATGAAAGTGACATTGTGATGTCATAATGGGAGTGGCTAAGTGATGTTAAAATGGGAGTAACAGTGTGACATCATAGTGGGAGTGACAATGTGATGTCATAATGGGAATACTATAGTGGTTTATTAATGAGAGTGACATTGTGATGTAATAATGGAAGTATTAAAGTGGTTTATTAATGAGAGTGACATTGTGATGTCATAATGGGAGTGGCTAAGTGATGTTAAAATCGGAGTAACAGTGTGACGTCATAGTGGGAGTGACAATGTGATGTCATAATGGGAATACTATAGTGGTTTATTAATGAGAGTGACATTGTGATGTCATAATGGGAGTATTATAGTGGTTGATTAATTAGAGTCACAATGTGATGTCATAATGGGAATACTATAGTGGTTTATTAATAAGAGTGACATTGTGATGTCATAATGGGAGTATTGAAGTGTTTTATTAATGAGAGTGACATTGTGATGTCATAATGGGAGTATTATAGTGGTTTATTGATGAGTGACATTGTGATGTCATAATGGGAGTGGCTAAGTGATGTTAAAATGGGAGTAACAGTGTGACATCATAGTGGGAGTGACAATGTGATGTCATAATGGGACTACTATAGTGGTTTATTAATGAGAGTGACATTCTGATGTCATAATGGGAGTGGCTAAGTGATGTTAAAATCGGAGTAACAGCGCTACGTCATAGTGGGAGTGAGAATGTGATGTCATAATGGGAAAACTATAGTGGTTTATTAATGAGATTGAATGGCAAAGTGATGTTAAAATTAAAGTGACATTGTGACACCATAATGGGAGTGATAATGTGATGTCATAATGGAAGTACTAAAGTGGTTTATTAATAAGAGTGACATTGTGATGTCATAATGGGAGTATTATAGTGGTTTATTAATGAGTGACATTGTGATGTCATAATGGGAGTGGCTAAGTGATGTTAAAATGGGAGTAACAGTGTGAAAGCATAGTGGGAGTGACAATGTGATGTCATAATGGGAATACTATAGTGGTTTATTAATGAGAGTGAAATTGTGATGTCATAATGGAAGTATTAAAGTGGTTTATTAATGAGAGTGACATTGTGATGTCATAATGGGAGTGGCTAAGTGATGTTAAAATCGGAGTAACAGTGTTAAGTCATAGTGGGAGTGAGAATGTGATGTCATAATGGGAGTACTATAGTGATTATTAATGAGAGTGACATTGTGATGTCATAATGGAAGTATTAAAGTGGTTTATTAATGAGAGTGACATTGTTATGTCATAATGGGAGTGGCTAAGTGATGTCAAAATCGGAGTAACAGCGCTACGTCATAGTGGGAGTGAGAATGTGATGTCATAATGGGAATACTATAGTGGTTTATTAATGAGAGTGACATTGTGATGTCATAATGGGAGTATTATAGTGGTTTATTAATGAGTGACATTGTGATGTCATAATGGGAGTGGCTAAGTGATGTTAAAATGGGAGTAACAGTGTGAAAGCATAGTGGGAGTGACAATGTGATGTCATAATGGGAATACTATAGTGGTTTATTAATGAGAGTGAAATTGTGATGTCATAATGGAAGTATTAAAGTGGTTTATTAATGAGAGTGACATTGTGATGTCATAATGGGAGTGGCTAAGTGATGTTAAAATCGGAGTAACAGTGTTAAGTCATAGTGGGAGTGAGAATGTGATGTCATAATGGGAGTACTATAGTGATTATTAATGAGAGTGACATTGTGATGTCATAATGGAAGTATTAAAGTGGTTTATTAATGAGAGTGACATTGTTATGTCATAATGGGAGTGGCTAAGTGATGTCAAAATCGGAGTAACAGCGCTACGTCATAGTGGGAGTGAGAATGTGATGTCATAATGGGAATACTATAGTGGTTTATTAATGAGAGTGACATTGTGATGTCATAATGGGAGTATTAAAGTGGTTTATTAATTAGATTGACATTGTGATGTCATAATGGGAGTATTAAAGTGGTTTATTAATGAGAGTGACATTGTGATGTCAAAATGGGAGTGGCTAAGTGATGTTAAAATCGGAGTAACAGCGTGACGTCATAGTGGGAGTGATAATGTGATGTCATAATGGGAAATCTATAGTGGTTTATAAATGAGAGTGACATTGTGATGTCATAACGGGAGTATTATAGTGGTTTATTAATGAGTGACATTGTGATGTCATAATGGGAGTGGCTAAGTGATGTTAAAATGGGAGTAACAGCGTGACGTCATAGTGGAAGTGACAATGTGATGTCATAATGGGAATACTATAGTGGTTTATTAATGAGAGTGACATTGTGATGTCATAATAGGAGTATTAAAGTGGTTTATTAATGAGTGACATTGTGATCTCATAATGGGAGTGGCTGTGATGTTAATATGGGAGTAAGTGTGACATCATAGTGGGAGTGACAATGTGATGTCATAATGGGAATACTATATTAATTTATTATTGAGATAGACATTGTGATGTCATAATAAGAGTATTAAAGTGGTTTATTAATTAAAGTGACATTGTGATGTCATAATGTGAGTACTACAGTGTTTTGGTTAATGAGAGTGGCATTGTGATGTCATAATGGGAGTGGCTAAGTGAAGGTAAAATTGGAGTGACATTGTGATGTCATAATGGGAATGGCAAAGTGATGTTAAAATGAAAGTGACATTGTGACATCATAATGGGAGTGATAATGTGATGTCATAATGGAAGTACTAAAGTGGTTTATTAATA
Source organism: Taudactylus pleione (assembly GCA_031769625.1). Classification (NCBI taxonomy): domain Eukaryota; kingdom Metazoa; phylum Chordata; class Amphibia; order Anura; family Myobatrachidae; genus Taudactylus; species Taudactylus pleione. Next base: position 6,551,562 of record JAUIMM010000641.1, read on the forward strand.
AGAGTGATATTGTGATGTCATAATGGGAGTATTATAGTGGTTTATTAATGAGTGACATTGTGATGTCATAATGGGAGTGGCTAAGTGATGTTAAAATGGGAGTAACAGTGTGACATCATAGTGGGAGTGACAATGTGATGTCATAATGGGAATACTATAGTGGTTTATTAATGAGAGTGACATTGTGATGTCATAATGGAAGTATTAAAGTGGTTTATTAATGAGAGTTACATTGTGATGTCATAATGGGAGTGGCTAAGTGATGTTAAAATCGGAGTAACAGCGTTATGTCATAGTGGGAGTGAGAATGTGATGTCATAATGGGAATACTATAGTGATTATTAATGAGAGTGACATTGTGATGTCATAATGGGAGTATTAAAGTGGTTTATTAATTAGATTGACATTGTGATGTCATAATGGGAGTGATAATGTGATGTCATAATGGAAGTACTAAAGTGGTTTATTAATAAGAGTGACAATGTGATGTCATAATGGGAGTATTATAGTGGTTTATTAATGAGTGACATTGTGATGTCATAATGGGAGTGGCTAAGTGATGTTAAAATGGGAGTAACAGTGTGACATCATAGTGGGAGTGACAATGTGATGTCATAATGGGAATACTATAGTGGTTTATTAATGAGAGTGACATTGTGATGTCATAATGGAAGTATTTAAGTGGTTTATTAATGAGAGTGACATTGTGATGTCATAATGGGAGTGGCTAAGTGATGTTAAAATCGGAGTAACAGCGTTACGTCATAGTGGGAGAGAGAATATGATGTCATAATGGGAATACTATAGTGATTTTTAATGAGAGTGACATTGTGATGTCATAATGGGAGTATTAAAGTGGTTTTATTAATTAGATTGACATTGTGATGTCATAATGGGAGCATTAAAGTGGTTTATTAATGAGAGTGACATTGTTATGTCAAAATGGGAGTTGCTAAGTGATGTTAAAATGGGAATGGCAAAGTGATGTTAAAATTAAAGTGACATTGTGACATCATAATAGGAGTGATAATGTGATGTCATAATGGAAGTACTAAAGTGGTTTATTAATAAGAGTGACATTGTGATGTCATAATGGGAGTATTATAGTGGTTTATTAATGAGTGACATTGTGATGTTATAATGGGAGTGGCTAAGTGATGTTAAAATGGGAGTAACAGTGTGACATCATAGTGGGAGTGACAATGTGATGGCTAAGTGATGTTAAAATGGGAGTAACAGTGTTACATCATAGTGGGAGTGACAATGTGAAGTCATAATGGGAATACTATAGTGGTTTATTAATGAGAGTGACATTGTGATGTCATAATGGAAGTATTAAAGTGGTTTATTAATGAGAGTGACATTGTGATGTCATAATGGGAGTGGCTAAGTGATGTTAAAATCGGAGTAACAGCGTTACGTCATAGTGGGAGTGAGAATGTGAAGTCATAATGGGAATACTATAGTGATTATTAATGAGAGTGACATTGTGATGCATTAATGGGAGTATTAAAGTGGTTTATTAATTAGATTGACATTGTGATGTCATAATGGGAGTATTAAAGTGGTTTATTATTAAGAGTGACATTGTGATGTCAAAATGAGAGTGGCTAAGTGATGTTAAAATCGGAGTAACAGCGTGACGTCATAGTGGGAGTGACAATGTGATGTCATAATGGGAATACTATAGTGGTTTATTAATGAGAGTGACATTGTGATGTCATAATGGGAGTATTATAGTGGTTAATTAATGAGTGACAATGTGATGTCATAATGGGAATACTATAGTGGTTTATTAATAAGAGTGACATTGTGATGTCATAATGGGAGTATTGAAGTGTTTTATTAATGAGAGTGACATTGTGATGTCATAATGGGAGTATTATAGTGGTTTATTAATGAGAGTGACATTGTGATGTCATAATGGGAGTGGCTAATTGATGTTAAAATCGGAGTAACAGCGTGACGTCATAGTGGAAGTGACAATGTGATGTCATAATGGGAATACTATATTAATTTATTATTGAGATAGACATTGTGATGTCATAATGGGAGTATTAAAGTGGTTTATTAATGAAAGTGACATTGTGATGTCATAATGTGAGTACTACAGTGTTTTGTTTAATGAGAGTGGCATTGTGATGTCATAATGGGAGTGGCTAAGTGAGGGTAAAATGGGAGTGACATTGTGATGTCATAATGGGAATGGCAAAGTGTTGTTAAAATTAAAGTGCCATTGTGACATTATAATGGGAGTGATAATTTGATGTCATAATGGAAGTACTAAAGTGGTTTATTAATAAGAGTGACATTGTGACGTCATAATGGGAGTGGCTAAGTAATGTTAAAATGGGAGTAACAGTGTGACATCATTGTGGGAGTGGCAATGTGATGTCATACTGGGAAAGACAATGTAATGTCATAATGGGAAAACTATAGTGGTTTAATAATGAGAGTGACATTGTGATGTCACAATGGGAGTATCAAAGTGGTTTATTAATGAGAGTGACATTGTGATGTCATAATGGGAGTGGCTAAGTGAAGGTAAAATGGGAGTGACATTGTGATGTCATAATGGGAATGGCAAAGTGATGTTAAAATGAAAGTGACATTGTGACATCATAATGGGAGTGATAATGTGATGTCATAATGGAAGTATTAAAGTGGTTTATTAATGAGAGTTACATTGTGATGTCATAATGGGAGTGGCTAAGTGATGTTAAAATCGGAGTAACAGCGTTACGTCATAGTGGGAGTGGGAATGTGATGTCATAATGGGAATACTATAGTGATTATTAATGAGAGGGACATTGTGATGTCATAATGGGAGTATTAAAGTGGTTTATTAATTAGATTGACATTGTGATGTCATAATGGGAGTGATAATGTGGTTTATTAATAAGAGTGACATTGTGATGTCATAATGGGAGTATTATAGTGGTTTATTAATGAGTGACATTGTGATGTCATAATGGGAGTGGCTAAGTGATTTTAAAATGGGAGTAACAGTGTGACATCATAGTGGGAGTGACAATGTGATGTCATAATGGTAATACTATAGTAGTTTATTAATGAGAGTGACATTGTGATGTCATAATGGAAGTATTAAAGTGGTTTATTAATGAGAGTGACATTGTGATGTCATAATGGGAGTGGCTAAGTGATGTTAAAATTGGAGTAACAGTGTTACGTCATAGTGGGAGTGAGAATGTGATGTCATAATGGGAATACTATAGTGATTATTCATGAGAGTGACATTGTGATGTCATAATGGGAGTATTAAAGTGGTTTATTAATTAGATTGACATTGTGATGTCATAATGGGAGTATTAAAGTGGTTTATTAATGAGAGTGACATTGTGATGTCAAAATGGGAGTGGCTAAGTGATGTAAAAATCGGAGTAACAGCGTGACGTCATAGTGGGAGTGACAATGTGATGTCATAATGGGAATACTATAGTGGTTTATTAATGAGAGTGACATTGTGATGTCATAATGGGAGTATTAAAGTGGTTTATTAATTAGATTGACATTGTGATGTCATAATGGGAGTATTAAAGTGGTTTATTAATGAAAGGGACATTGTGATGTCATAATTGGAGTATTAAAGTGGTTTATTAATGAGAGTGACATTGTGATGTCCTAATGGGAGTATTATAGTGGTTAATTAATGAGAGTGACAATGTGATGTCATAATGGGAATACTATAGTGGTTTATTAATGAGAGTGACATTGTGATGTCATAATGGGAGTATTATAGTGGTTAATTAATGAGAGTGACAATGTGATGTCATAATGGGAATACTATAGTGGTTTATTAATAAGAGTGACATTGTGATGTCATAATGGGAGTATTGAAGTGTTTTATTAATGAGAGTGACATTGTGATGTCATAATGGGAGTATTATAGTGGTTTATTAATGAGTGACATTGTGATGTCATAATGGGAGTGGCTAAGTGATGTTAAAATCGGAGTAACAACGCTACGTCATAGTGGGAGTGAGAATGTGATGTCATATTGGGAATATTATAGTGGTTTATTAATGAGATTGAATGGCAAAGTGATGTTAAAATTAAAGTGACATTGTGACACCATAATGGGAGTGATAATGTGATGTCATAATGGAAGTACTAAAGTGGTTTATTAATAAGAGTGACATTGTGATGTCATAATGGGAGTATTATAGTGGTTTATTAATGAGTGACATTGTGATGTCATAATGGGAGTGGCTAAGTGATGTTAAAATGGGAGTAACAGTGTGAAAGCATAGTGGGAGTGACAATGTGATGTCATAATGGGAATACTATAGTGGTTTATTAATGAGAGTGAAATTGTGATTTCATAATGGAAGTATTAAAGTGGTTTATTAATGAGAGTGACATTGTGATGTCATAATGGGAGTGGCTAAGTGATGTTAAAATCGGAGTAACAGTGTTACATCATAGTGGGAGCGAGAATGTGATGTCATAATGGGAATACTATAGTGATTATTAATGAGACTGACATTGTGATGTCATAATGGGAGTATTAAAGTGGTTTATTAATTAGATTGACATTGTGATGTCATAATGGGAGTATTAAAGTGGTTTATTAATGAGAGTAACATTGTGATGTCAAAATGGGAGTGGCTAAGTGATGTTAAAATCGGAGTAACAGCGTGACGTCATAGTGGGAGTGACAATGTGATGTCATAATGGGAATAATATAGTGGTTTATTAATGAGAGTGACATTGTGATGTCATAATGGGAGTATTATAGTGGTTTATTAATGAGAGTGACAATGTGATGTCATAATGGGAATACTATAGTGGTTTATTAATAAGAGTGACATTGTGATGTCATAATGGGAGTATTGAAGTGTTTTATTAATGAGAGTGACATTGTGATGTCATAATGGGAGTATTATAGTGGTTTATTAATGAGTGACATTGTGATGTCATAATGGGAGTGGCTAAGTGATGTTAAAATGGAAGTAACAGTGTGACATCATAGTGGGCGTGACAATGTGATGTCATAATGGGAATACTATAGTGGTTTATTAATGAGAGTGATATTGTGATGTCATAATGGAAGTATTAAAGTGGTTTATTAATGAGAGTGACATTGTGATGTCATAATGGGAGTGGCTAAGTGATGTTAAAATCGGAGTAACAGCGCTACGTCATAGTGGGAGTGAGAATGTGATGTCATAATGGGAATACTATAGTGGTTTATTAATGAGAGTGACATTGTGATGTCATAATGGAAGTATTAAAGTGGTTTATTAATGAGAGTGACATTGTGATGTCATAATGGGAGTGGCTAAGTGATGTTAAAATCGGAGTAACAGCGCTACGTCATAGTGGGAGTGAGAATGTGATGTCATAATGGGAATACTATAGTGGTTTATTAATGAGAGTGACATTGTGATGTCATAATGGGAGTATTAAAGTGGTTTATTAATTAGATTGACATTGTGATGTCATAATGGGAGTATTAAAGTGGTTTATTAATGAGAGTGACATTGTGATGTCAAAATGGGAGTGGCTAAGTGATGTTAAAATCGGAGTAACAGCGTGATGTCATAGTGGGAGTGAAAATGTGATGTCATAATGGGAATACTGTAGTGGTTTATTAATGAGAGTGACATTGTGAAGTCATAATGGGAGTATTATAGTGGTTTATTAATGAGAGTGACATTGTGATGTCATAATGGGAGTATTATAGTGGTTTATTAATGAGTGACATTGTGATGTCATAATGGGAGTGGCTAAGTGATGTTAAAATCGTAGTAACAGTGTGAAATCATAGTGGGAGTGACAATGTGATGTCATAATGGGAATACTATAGTGGTTTATTAATGAGAGTGACATTGTGAAGTCATAATGGGAGAATTATAGTGGTTTATTAATTAGATTGACATTGTGATGTCATAATGGGAGTATTAAAGTGGTTTATTAATGAGAGTGACATTGTGATGTCAAAATGGGAGTGGCTAAGTGATGTCATAATGGGAATGGCAAAGTGATGTTAAAATGAAAGTGACATTGTGACATCATAATAGGAGTGATAATGTGATGTCATAATGGGAGTACTAAAGTGGTTTATTAGTAAGAGTGATATTGTGATGTCATAATGGGAGTATTATAGTGGTTTATTAATGAGTGACATTGTGATGTCATAATGGGAGTGGCTAAGTGATGTTAATATGGGAGTAAGTGTGATATCATAGTGGGAGTGACAATGTGATGTCATAATGGGAATACTATATTAATTTATTATTGAGATAGACATTGTGATGTCATAATAAGAGTATTAAAGTGGTTTATTAATGAAAGTGACATTGTGATGTCATAATGTGAGTACTACAGTGTTTTGGTTAATGAGAGTGGCATTGTGATGTCATAATGGGATTGGCTAAGTGAAGGTAAAATTGGAGTGACATTGTGATGTCATAATGGGAATGGCAAAGTGATGTTAAAATGAAAGTGACATTGTGACAACATAATGGGAGTGATAATGTGATGTCATAATGGAAGTACTAAAGTGGTTTATTAATAAGAGTGATATTGTGATGTCATAATGGGAGTATTATAGTGGTTTATTAATGAGTGACATTGTGATGTCATAATGGGAGTGGCTAAGTGATGTTAAAATGGGAGTAACAGTGTGAAAGCATAGTGGGAGTGACAATGTGATGTCATAATGGGAATACTATAGTGGTTTATTAATGAGAGTGACATTGTGATGTCATAATGGAAGTATTAAAGTGGTTTATTAATGAGAGTTACATTGTGATGTCATAATGGGAGTGGCTAAGTGATGTTAAAATCGGAGTAACAGCGTTACGTCATAGTGGGAGTGAGAATGTGATGTCATAATGGGAATACTATAGTGATTATTAATGAGAGTGACATTGTGATGTCATAATGGGAGTATTAAAGTGGTTTATTAATTAGATTGACATTGTGATGTCATAATGGGAGTGATAATGTGATGTCATAATGGAAGTACTAAAGTGGTTTATTAATAAGAGTGACAATGTGATGTCATAATGGGAGTATTATAGTGGTTTATTAATGGGTGACATTGTGATGTCATAATGGGAGTGGCTAAGTGATGTTAAAATGGGAGTAACAGTGTGACATCATAGTGGGAGTGACAATGTGATGTCATAATGGGAATACTATAGTGGTTTATTAATGAGAGTGACATTGTGATGTCATAATGGAAGTATTAAAGTGGTTTATTAATGAGAGTGACATTGTGATGTGATAATGGGAGTGGCTAAGTGATGTTAAAATCGGAGTAACAGTGTTACGTCATAGTGGGAGAGAGAATATGATGTCATAATGGGAATACTATAGTGATTATTAATGAGAGTGACATTGTGATGTCATAATGGGAGTACTAAAGTGGTTTATTAATAAGAGTGACAATGTGATGTCATAATGGGAGTATTATAGTGGTTTATTAATGGGTGACATTGTGATGTCATAATGGGAGTGGCTAAGTGATGTTAAAATGGGAGTAACAGTGTGACATCATAGTGGGAGTGACAATGTGATGTCATAATGGGAATACTATAGTAGTTTATTAATGAGAGTGACATTGTGATGTCATAATGGAAGTATTAAAGTGGTTTATTAATGAGAGTGACATTGTGATGTCATAATGGGAGTGGCTAAGTGATGTTAAAATCGGAGTAACAGTGTTACGTCTTAGTGGGAGTGAGAATGTGATGTCATAATGGGAATACTATAGTGATTATTAATGAGAGTGACATTGTGATGTCATAATGGGAGTATTAAAGTGGTTTATTAATTAGATTGACATTGTGATGTCATAATGGGAGTATTAAAGTGATTTATTAATGAGAGTGACATTGTGATGTCAAAATGGGAGTGGCTAAGTGATGTTAAAATGGGAATGGCAAAGTGATGTTAAAATTAAAGTGACATTGTGACATCATAATAGGAGTGATAATGTGATGTCATAATGGAAGTACTAAAGTGGTTTATTAATAAGAGTGACATTGTGATGTCATAATGGGAGTATTATAGTGGTTTATTAATGAGTGACATTGTGATGTCATAATGGGAGTGGCTAAGTGATGTTAAAATGGGAGTAACAGTGTGACATCATAGTGGGAGTGACAATGTGATGGCTAAGTGATGTTAAAATGGGAGTAACAGTGTTACATCATAGTGGGAGTGACAATGTGAAGTCATAATGGGAATACTATAGTGGTTTATTAATGAGAGTGACATTGTGATGTCATAATGGAAGTATTAAAGTGGTTTATTAATGAGTGACATTGTGATGTCATAATGGGAGTGATAATGTGATGTCATAATGGAAGTACTAAAGTGGTTTATTAATAAGAGTGACATTGTGATGTCATAATGGGAGTATTATAGTGGTTTATTAATGAGTGACATTGTGATGTCATAATGGGAGTGGCTAAGTGATGTTAAAATGGGAGTAACAGTGTGACATCATAGTGGGAGTGACAATGTGATGTCATAATGGTAATACTATAGTAGTTTATTAATGAGAGTGACATTGTGATGTCATAATGGAAGTATTAAAGTGGTTTATTAATGAGAGTGACATTGTGATGTCATAATGGGAGTGGCTAAGTGATGTTAAAATCGGAGTAACAGTGTTACTTCATAGTGGGAGTGAGAATGTGATGTCATAATGGGAATACTATAGTGATTATTAATGAGAGTGACATTGTGATGTCATAATGGGAGTATTAAAGTGGTTTATTAATTAGATTGACATTGTGATGTCATAATGGGAGAATTAAAGTGGTTTATTAATGAGAGTGACCTTGTGATGTCAAAATGGGAGTGGCTAAGTGATGTTAAAATCGGAGTAACAGCGTGACGTCATAGTGGGAGTGACAATGTGATGTCATAATGGGAATACTATAAGGGTTTATTAATGATAGTGACATTGTGATGTCAAAATGGGAGTATTAAAGTGGTTTATTAATTAGATTGACATTGTGATGTCATAATGGGAGTATTAAAGTGGTTTATTAATGAAAGTGACATTGTGATGTCATAATTGGAGTATTAAAGTGGTTTATTAATGAGAATGACATTGTGATGTCATAATGGAAGTGGCTAAGTGATGTTAAAATCGGAGTAACAGTGTGACGTCATAGTGGGAGTGAGAATGTGATGTCATAATGGGAATACTATAGTGATTATTAATGAGAGTGACATTGTGATGTCATAATGGGAGTATTAAAGTGGTTTATTAATTAGATTGACATTGTGATGTCATAATGGGAGTATTAAAGTGGTTTATTAATGAGAGTGACATTGTGATGTCAAAATGGGAGTGGCTAAGTGATGTTAAAATCGGAGTAACAGCGTGACGTCATAGTGGGAGTGACAATGTGATGTCATAATGGGAATACTATAGTGGTTTATTAATGAGAGTGACATTGTGATGTCATAATGGGAGTATTATAGTCGTTAATTAATAAGAGTGACAATGTGATGTCATAATGGGAATACTATAGTGGTTTATTAATAAGAGTGACATTGTGATGTCATAATGGGAGTATTGAAGTGTTTTATTAATGAGAGTGACATTGAGATGTCATAATGGGAATATTATAGTGGTTTATTAATGAGTGACAGTGTGATGTCATAATGGGAGTGGCTAAGTGATGTTAAAATGGGAGTAACAGTGTGACATCATAGTGGGAGTGACAATGTGATGTCATAACGGGAATACTATAGTGGTTTATTAATGAGAGTGACATTGTGATGTCATAATGGAAGTATTAAAGTGGTTTATTAATGAGAGTGACATTGTGATGTCATAATGGGAGTGGCTAAGTGATGTTAAAATCGGAGTAACAGCGCTACGTCATATTGGGAGTGAGAATGTGATGTCATAATGGGAATACTATAGTGGTTTATTAATGAGAGTGACATTGTGATGTCATAATGGGAGTATTAAAGTGGTTTATTAATTAGATTGACATTGTGATGTCATAATGGGAGTATTAAAGTGGTTTATTAATGAGAGTGACATTGTGATGTCAAAACGGGAGTGGCTAAGTGATGTTAAAATCGGAGTAACAGCGTGACGTCATTGTGGGAGTGACAATGTGATGTCATAATGGGAATACTATAGTGGTTTATTAATGAGAGTGACATTGTGATGTCATAATGGGAGTATTATAGTGGTTAATTAATGAGAGTGACAATGTGATGTCATAATGGGAATACTATAGTGGTTTATTAATAAGAGTGACATTGTGATGTCATAATGTGAGTATTGAAGTGTTTTATTAATGAGAGTGACATTTTGATGTCATAATGGGAGTATTATAGTGGTTTATTAATGAGTGACATTGTGATGTCATAATGGGAGTGGCTAAGTGATGTTAAAATGGGAGTAACAGTGTGACATCATAGTGGGAGTGACAATGTGATGTCATAACGGGAATACTATAGTGGTTTATTAATGAGAGTGACATTGTGATGTCATAATGGAAGTATTAAAGTGGTTTATTAATGAGAGTGACATTGTGATGTCATAATGGGAGTGGCTAAGTGATGTCAAAATCGGAGTAACAGCGCTACGTCATAGTGGGAGTGAGAATGTGATGTCATAATGGGAATACTATAGTGGTTTATTAATGAGAGTGACATTGTGATGTCATAATGGGAGTATTAAAGTGGTTTATTAATTAGATTGACAGTGTGATGTCATAATGGGAGTATTAAAGTGGTTTATTAATGAGAGTGACATTGTGATGTCAAAATGGGAGTGGCTAAGTGATGTTAAAATCGGAGTAACAGCGTGATGTCATAGTGGGAGTGATAATGTGATGTCATAATGGGAAATCTATAGTGGTTTATAAATGAGAGTGACATTGTGATGTCATAATGGGAGTATTATAGTGGTTTATTAATGAGTGACATTGTGATGTCATAATGGGAGTGGCTAAGTGATGTTAAAATGGGAGTAACAGCGTGACATCATAGTGGGAGTGACAATGTGATGTCATAATGGGAATACTATAGTGGTTTATTAATGAGAGTGACATTGTGATGTCATAATGGAATATTAAAGTGATTTATTAATGAGTGACATTGTGATGTCATAATGGGAGTGGCTGTGATGTTAATATGGGAGTAAGTGTGACATCATAGTGGGAATGACAATGTGATGTCATAATGGGAATACTATATTAATTTATTATTGAGATAGACATTGTGATGTCATAATAAGAGTATTAAAGTGGTTTATTAATGAAAGTGACATTGTGATGTCATAATGTGAGTACTACAGTGTTTTGGTTAATGAGAGTGGCATTGTGATGTCATAATGAGAGTGGCTAAGTGAAGGTAAAATTGGAGTGACATTGTGATGTCATAATGGGAATGGCAAAGTGATGTTAAAATGAAAGTGACATTGTGACATCATAATGGGAGTGATAATGTGATGTCATAATGGAAGTACTAAAGTGGTTTATTAATAAGAGTGATATTGTGATGTCATAATGGGAGTATTATAGTGGTTTATTAATGAGTGACATTGTGATGTCATAATGGGAGTGGCTAAGTGATGTTAATATGGGAGTAAGTGTGATATCATAGTGGGAGTGACAATGTGATGTCATAATGGGAATACTATATTAATTTATTATTGAGATAGACATTGTGATGTCATAATAAGAGTATTAAAGTGGTTTATTAATGAAAGTGACATTGTGATGTCATAATGTGAGTACTACAGTGTTTTGGTTAATGAGAGTGGCATTGTGATGTCATAATGGGATTGGCTAAGTGAAGGTAAAATTGGAGTGACATTGTGATGTCATAATGGGAATGGCAAAGTGATGTTAAAATGAAAGTGACATTGTGACAACATAATGGGAGTGATAATGTGATGTCATAATGGAAGTACTAAAGTGGTTTATTAATAAGAGTGACAATGTGATGTCATAATGGGAGTATTATAGTGGTTTATTAATGAGTGACATTGTGATGTCATAATGGGAGTGGCTAAGTGATGTTAAAATGGGAGTAACAGTGTGACATCATAGTGGGAGTGACAATGTGATGTCATAATGGGAATACTATAGTGGTTTATTAATGAGAGTGACATTGTGATGTCATAATGGAAGTATTAAAGTGGTTTATTAATGAGAGTTACATTGTGATGTCATAATGGGAGTGGCTAAGTGATGTTAAAATCGGAGTAACAGCGTTACGTCATAGTGGGAGTGAGAATGTGATGTCATAATGGGAATACTATAGTGATTATTAATGAGAGTGACATTGTGATGTCATAATGGGAGTATTAAAGTGGTTTATTAATTAGATTGACATTGTGATGTCATAATGGGAGTGATAATGTGATGTCATAATGGAAGTACTAAAGTGGTTTATTAATAAGAGTGACAATGTGATGTCATAATGGGAGTATTATAGTGGTTTATTAATGGGTGACATTGTGATGTCATAATGGGAGTGGCTAAGTGATGTTAAAATGGGAGTAACAGTGTGACATCATAGTGGGAGTGACAATGTGATGTCATAATGGTAATACTATAGTGGTTTATTAATGAGAGTGACATTGTGATGTCATAATGGAAGTATTAAAGTGGTTTATTAATGAGAGTGACATTGTGATGTCATAATGGGAGTGGCTAAGTGATGTTCAAATCGGAGTAACAGTGTTACGTCATAGTGGGAGAGAGAATATGATGTCATAATGGGAATACTATAGTGATTATTAATGAGAGTGACATTGTGATGTCATAATGGGAGTACTAAAGTGGTTTATTAATAAGAGTGACAATGTGATGTCATAATGGGAGTATTATAGTGGTTTATTAATGGGTGACATTGTGATGTCATAATGGGAGTGGCTAAGTGATGTTAAAATGGGAGTAACAGTGTGACATCATAGTGGGAGTGACAATGTGATGTCATAATGGGAATACTATAGTAGTTTATTAATGAGAGTGACATTGTGATGTCATAATGGAAGTATTAAAGTGGTTTATTAATGAGAGTGACATTGTGATGTCATAATGGGAGTGGCTAAGTGATGTTAAAATCGGAGTAACAGTGTTACGTCATAGTGGGAGTGAGAATGTGATGTCATAATGGGAATACTATAGTGATTATTAATGAGAGTGACATTGTGATGTCATAATGGGAGTATTAAAGTGGTTTATTAATTAGATTGACATTGTGATGTCATAATGGGAGAATTAAAGTGGTTTATTAATGAGAGTGACATTGTGATGTCAAAATGGGAGTGGCTAAGTGATGTTAAAATCAGAGTAACAGCGTGATGTCATAGTGGGAGTGACAATGTGATGTCATAATGGGAATACTATAGTGGTTTATTAATGAGAGTGACATTGTGATGTCATAATGGGAGTATTAAAGTGGTTTATTAATTAGATTGACATTGTGATGTCATAATGGGAGTATTAAAGTGGTTTATTAATGAAAGTGACATTGTGATGTCATAATTGGAGTATTAAAGTGGTTTATTAATGAGAGTGACATTGTGATGTCAAAATGGGAGTGGCTAAGTGATGTTAAAATCGGAGTAACAGCGTGACGTCATAGTGGGAGTGAGAATGTGATATCATAATGGGAATACTATAGTGGTTTATTAATGAGAGTGACATTGTGATGTCATAATGGGAGTATTATAGTGGTTTATTAATGAGAGTGACATTGTGATGTCATAATGGGAGTGGCTAAGTGATGTTAAAATCGGAGTAACAGCGTGACGTCATAGTGGGAGTGACAATGTGATGTCATAATGGGAATACTATAGTGGTTTATTAATGAGAGTGTCATTGTGATGTCATAATGGGATTATTAAAGTGGTTTATTAATGAGTGACATTGTGATGTCATAATGGGAGTGGCTAAGTGATGTTAATATGGGAGTAACAGTGTGACATCATAGTAGGAGTGACAATGTGATGTCATAATGGGAATACTATATTAATTTATTATTGAGATAGACATTGTGATGTCATAAAAAGAGTATTAAAGTGGTTTAATAATGAAAGTGACATTGTGATGTCATAATGTGAGTACTACAGTGTTTTAGTTAATGAGAGTGGCATTGTGATGTCATAATGGGAGTGTCTAAGTGAGGGTAAAACGGGAGTGACATTGTGATGTCATGATGGGAATGGCAAAGTGATGTTAAAGTTAAAGTGACATTGTGACATTATAATGGGAGTGATAATGTGATGTCATAATGGAAGTACTAAAGTGGTTTATTAATAAGAGTGACATTGTGATGTCATAATTTTTGTATTAAAGTGGTTTATTAATGAGTGACATTGTGATGTCATAATGGGAGTGGCTAAGTAATGTTAAAATGGGAGTAACAGTGTGACGTCATAGTGGGAGTGGCAATGTGATGTCATAGTGGGAAATACAATGTAATGTCATATTGGGAAAACTATAGTGGTTTAATAATGAGAGTGACATTGTGATGTCACAATGGGAGTATCAAAGTGGTTTATTAATGAGAGTGACATTGTGATGTCATAATGGGAGTGGCTAAGTGAAGGTAAAATGGGAGTGACATTGTGATGTCATAATGGGAATGGCAAAGTGATGTTAAAATGAAAGTGACATTGTGACATCATAATGGGAGTGATAATGTGATGTCATAATGGAAGTACTAAAGTGGTTTATTAATAAGAGTGACATTGTGATGTCATAATGGGAGTATTGAAGTGTTTTATTAATGAGAGTGACATTGAGATGTCATAATGGGAATATTATAGTGGTTTATTAATGAGTGACAGTGTGATGTCATAATGGGAGTGGCTAAGTGATGTTAAAATGGGAGTAACAGTGTGACATCATAGTGGGAGTGACAATGTGATGTCATAACGGGAATACTATAGTGGTTTATTAATGAGAGTGACATTGTGATGTCATAATGGAAGTATTAAAGTGGTTTATTAATGAGAGTGACATTGTGATGTCATAATGGGAGTGGCTAAGTGATGTTAAAATCGGAGTAACAGCGCTACGTCATATTGGGAGTGAGAATGTGATGTCATAATGGGAATACTATAGTGGTTTATTAATGAGAGTGACATTGTGATGTCATAATGGGAGTATTAAAGTGGTTTATTAATTAGATTGACATTGTGATGTCATAATGGGAGTATTAAAGTGGTTTATTAATGAGAGTGACATTGTGATGTCAAAACGGGAGTGGCTAAGTGATGTTAAAATCGGAGTAACAGCGTGACGTCATTGTGGGAGTGACAATGTGATGTCATAATGGGAATACTATAGTGGTTTATTAATGAGAGTGACATTGTGATGTCATAATGGGAGTATTATAGTGGTTAATTAATGAGAGTGACAATGTGATGTCATAATGGGAATACTATAGTGGTTTATTAATAAGAGTGACATTGTGATGTCATAATGTGAGTATTGAAGTGTTTTATTAATGAGAGTGACATTTTGATGTCATAATGGGAGTATTATAGTGGTTTATTAATGAGTGACATTGTGATGTCATAATGGGAGTGGCTAAGTGATGTTAAAATGGGAGTAACAGTGTGACATCATAGTGGGAGTGACAATGTGATGTCATAACGGGAATACTATAGTGGTTTATTAATGAGAGTGACATTGTGATGTCATAATGGAAGTATTAAAGTGGTTTATTAATGAGAGTGACATTGTGATGTCATAATGGGAGTGGCTAAGTGATGTCAAAATCGGAGTAACAGCGCTACGTCATAGTGGGAGTGAGAATGTGATGTCATAATGGGAATACTATAGTGGTTTATTAATGAGAGTGACATTGTGATGTCATAATGGGAGTATTAAAGTGGTTTATTAATTAGATTGACAGTGTGATGTCATAATGGGAGTATTAAAGTGGTTTATTAATGAGAGTGACATTGTGATGTCAAAATGGGAGTGGCTAAGTGATGTTAAAATCGGAGTAACAGCGTGATGTCATAGTGGGAGTGATAATGTGATGTCATAATGGGAAATCTATAGTGGTTTATAAATGAGAGTGACATTGTGATGTCATAATGGGAGTATTATAGTGGTTTATTAATGAGTGACATTGTGATGTCATAATGGGAGTGGCTAAGTGATGTTAAAATGGGAGTAACAGCGTGACATCATAGTGGGAGTGACAATGTGATGTCATAATGGGAATACTATAGTGGTTTATTAATGAGAGTGACATTGTGATGTCATAATGGAATATTAAAGTGATTTATTAATGAGTGACATTGTGATGTCATAATGGGAGTGGCTGTGATGTTAATATGGGAGTAAGTGTGACATCATAGTGGGAATGACAATGTGATGTCATAATGGGAATACTATATTAATTTATTATTGAGATAGACATTGTGATGTCATAATAAGAGTATTAAAGTGGTTTATTAATGAAAGTGACATTGTGATGTCATAATGTGAGTACTACAGTGTTTTGGTTAATGAGAGTGGCATTGTGATGTCATAATGAGAGTGGCTAAGTGAAGGTAAAATTGGAGTGACATTGTGATGTCATAATGGGAATGGCAAAGTGATGTTAAAATGAAAGTGACATTGTGACATCATAATGGGAGTGATAATGTGATGTCATAATGGAAGTACTAAAGTGGTTTATTAATAAGAGTGATATTGTGATGTCATAATGGGAGTATTATAGTGGTTTATTAATGAGTGACATTGTGATGTCATAATGGGAGTGGCTATGTGATGTTAATATGGGAGTAAGTGTGATATCATAGTGGGAGTGACAATGTGATGTCATAATGGGAATACTATATTAATTTATTATTGAGATAGACATTGTGATGTCATAATAAGAGTATTAAAGTGGTTTATTAATGAAAGTGACATTGTGATGTCATAATGTGAGTACTACAGTGTTTTGGTTAATGAGAGTGGCATTGTGATGTCATAATGGGATTGGCTAAGTGAAGGTAAAATTGGAGTGACATTGTGATGTCATAATGGGAATGGCAAAGTGATGTTAAAATGAAAGTGACATTGTGACAACATAATGGGAGTGATAATGTGATGTCATAATGGAAGTACTAAAGTGGTTTATTAATAAGAGTGACAATGTGATGTCATAATGGGAGTATTATAGTGGTTTATTAATGAGTGACATTGTGATGTCATAATGGGAGTGGCTAAGTGATGTTAAAATGGGAGTAACAGTGTGACATCATAGTGGGAGTGACAATGTGATGTCATAATGGGAATACTATAGTGGTTTATTAATGAGAGTGACATTGTGATGTCATAATGGAAGTATTAAAGTGGTTTATTAATGAGAGTTACATTGTGATGTCATAATGGGAGTGGCTAAGTGATGTTAAAATCGGAGTAACAGCGTTACGTCATAGTGGGAGTGAGAATGTGATGTCATAATGGGAATACTATAGTGATTATTAATGAGAGTGACATTGTGATGTCATAATGGGAGTATTAAAGTGGTTTATTAATTAGATTGACATTGTGATGTCATAATGGGAGTGATAATGTGATGTCATAATGGAAGTACTAAAGTGGTTTATTAATAAGAGTGACAATGTGATGTCATAATGGGAGTATTATAGTGGTTTATTAATGGGTGACATTGTGATGTCATAATGGGAGTGGCTAAGTGATGTTAAAATGGGAGTAACAGTGTGACATCATAGTGGGAGTGACAATGTGATGTCATAATGGTAATACTATAGTGGTTTATTAATGAGAGTGACATTGTGATGTCATAATGGAAGTATTAAAGTGGTTTATTAATGAGAGTGACATTGTGATGTCATAATGGGAGTGGCTAAGTGATGTTCAAATCGGAGTAACAGTGTTACGTCATAGTGGGAGAGAGAATATGATGTCATAATGGGAATACTATAGTGATTATTAATGAGAGTGACATTGTGATGTCATAATGGGAGTACTAAAGTGGTTTATTAATAAGAGTGACAATGTGATGTCATAATGGGAGTATTATAGTGGTTTATTAATGGGTGACATTGTGATGTCATAATGGGAGTGGCTAAGTGATGTTAAAATGGGAGTAACAGTGTGACATCATAGTGGGAGTGACAATGTGATGTCATAATGGGAATACTATAGTAGTTTATTAATGAGAGTGACATTGTGATGTCATAATGGAAGTATTAAAGTGGTTTATTAATGAGAGTGACATTGTGATGTCATAATGGGAGTGGCTAAGTGATGTTAAAATCGGAGTAACAGTGTTACGTCATAGTGGGAGTGAGAATGTGATGTCATAATGGGAATACTATAGTGATTATTAATGAGAGTGACATTGTGATGTCATAATGGGAGTATTAAAGTGGTTTATTAATTAGATTGACATTGTGATGTCATAATGGGAGAATTAAAGTGGTTTATTAATGAGAGTGACATTGTGATGTCAAAATGGGAGTGGCTAAGTGATGTTAAAATCAGAGTAACAGCGTGATGTCATAGTGGGAGTGACAATGTGATGTCATAATGGGAATACTATAGTGGTTTATTAATGAGAGTGACATTGTGATGTCATAATGGGAGTATTAAAGTGGTTTATTAATTAGATTGACATTGTGATGTCATAATGGGAGTATTAAAGTGGTTTATTAATGAAAGTGACATTG
Source organism: Taudactylus pleione (assembly GCA_031769625.1). Classification (NCBI taxonomy): domain Eukaryota; kingdom Metazoa; phylum Chordata; class Amphibia; order Anura; family Myobatrachidae; genus Taudactylus; species Taudactylus pleione. The sequence goes on from JAUIMM010000641.1 coordinate 6,570,232, forward strand.
TGATGTCATAATTGGAGTATTAAAGTGGTTTATTAATGAGAGTGACATTGTGATGTCAAAATGGGAGTGGCTAAGTGATGTTAAAATCGGAGTAACAGCGTGACGTCATAGTGGGAGTGAGAATGTGATATCATAATGGGAATACTATAGTGGTTTATTAATGAGAGTGACATTGTGATGTCATAATGGGAGTATTATAGTGGTTTATTAATGAGAGTGACATTGTGATGTCATAATGGGAGTGGCTAAGTGATGTTAAAATCGGAGTAACAGCGTGACGTCATAGTGGGAGTGACAATGTGATGTCATAATGGGAATACTATAGTGGTTTATTAATGAGAGTGTCATTGTGATGTCATAATGGGATTATTAAAGTGGTTTATTAATGAGTGACATTGTGATGTCATAATGGGAGTGGCTAAGTGATGTTAATATGGGAGTAACAGTGTGACATCATAGTAGGAGTGACAATGTGATGTCATAATGGGAATACTATATTAATTTATTATTGAGATAGACATTGTGATGTCATAAAAAGAGTATTAAAGTGGTTTAATAATGAAAGTGACATTGTGATGTCATAATGTGAGTACTACAGTGTTTTAGTTAATGAGAGTGGCATTGTGATGTCATAATGGGAGTGTCTAAGTGAGGGTAAAACGGGAGTGACATTGTGATGTCATGATGGGAATGGCAAAGTGATGTTAAAGTTAAAGTGACATTGTGACATTATAATGGGAGTGATAATGTGATGTCATAATGGAAGTACTAAAGTGGTTTATTAATAAGAGTGACATTGTGATGTCATAATTTTTGTATTAAAGTGGTTTATTAATGAGTGACATTGTGATGTCATAATGGGAGTGGCTAAGTAATGTTAAAATGGGAGTAACAGTGTGACGTCATAGTGGGAGTGGCAATGTGATGTCATAGTGGGAAATACAATGTAATGTCATATTGGGAAAACTATAGTGGTTTAATAATGAGAGTGACATTGTGATGTCACAATGGGAGTATCAAAGTGGTTTATTAATGAGAGTGACATTGTGATGTCATAATGGGAGTGGCTAAGTGAAGGTAAAATGGGAGTGACATTGTGATGTCATAATGGGAATGGCAAAGTGATGTTAAAATGAAAGTGACATTGTGACATCATAATGGGAGTGATAATGTGATGTCATAATGGAAGTACTAAAGTGGTTTATTAATAAGAGTGACATTGTGATGTCATAATGGGAGTATTATAGTGGTTTATTAATGAGTGACATTGTGATGTCATAATGGGAGTGGCTAAGTGATGTTAAAATGGGAGTAACAGTGTGACATCATAGTGGGAGTGACAATGTGATGTCATAATGGAAGTATTAAAGTGGTTTATTAATGAGAGTGACATTGTGATGTCATAATGGGAGTGGCTAAGTGATGTCAAAATCGGAGTAACAGCGCTACGTCATAGTGGGAGTGAGAATGTGATGTCATAATGGGAATACTATAGTGGTTTATTAATGAGAGTGACATTGTGATGTCATAATGGGAGTATTAAAGTGCTTTATTAATTAGATTGACATTGTGATGTCATAATGGGAGTATTAAAGTGGTTTATTAATGAGAGTGACATTGTGATGTCAAAATGGGAGTGGCTAAGTGATGTTAAAATCGGAGTAACAGCGTGACGTCATAGTGGGAGTGATAATGTGATGTCATAATGGGAAATCTATAGTGGTTTATAAATGAGAGTGACATTGTGATGTCATAATGGGAGTATTATAGTGGTTTATTAATGAGTGACATTGTGATGTCATAATGGGAGTGGCTAAGTGATGTTAAAATGGGAGTAACAGCGTGACATCATAGTGGAAGTGACAATGTGATGTCATAATGGGAATACTATAGTGGTTTATTAATGAGAGTGACATTGTGATGTCATAATGGGAATATTAAAGTGATTTATTAATGAGTGACATTGTGATGTCATAATGGGAGTGGCTGTGATGTTAATATGGGAGTAAGTGTGACATCATAGTGGGAGTGACAATGTGATGTCATAATGGGAATACTATATTAATTTATTATTGAGATAGACATTGTGATGTCATAATAAGAGTATTAAAGTGGTTTATTAATGAAAGTGACATTGTGATGTCATAATGTGAGTACTACAGTGTTTTCGTTAATGAGAGTGTCATTGTGATGTCATAATGGGAGTGGCTAAGTGAAGGTAAAATTGGAGTGACATTGTGATGTCATAATGGGAATGGCAAAGTGATGTTAAAATGAAAGTGACATTGTGACGTCATAGTGGGAGTGAGAATGTGATGTCATAATGGGAATACTATAGTGATTATTAATGAGAGTGACATTGTGATGTCATAATGGGAGTATTAAAGTGGTTTATTAATTAGATTGACATTGTGATGTCATAATGGGAGTGATAATGTGATGTCATAATGGAAGTACTAAAGTGGTTTATTAATAAGAGTGACAATGTGATGTCATAATGGGAGTATTATAGTGGTTTATTAATGAGTGACATTGTGATGTCATAATGGGAGTGGCTAAGTGATGTTAAAATGGGAGTAACAGTGTGACATCATAGTGGGAGTGACAATGTGATGTCATAATGGGAATACTATAGTGGTTTATTAATGAGAGTGACATTGTGATGTCATAATGGAAGTATTAAAGTGGTTTATTAATGAGAGTGACATTGTGATGTCATAATGGGAGTGGCTAAGTGATGTTAAAATCGGAGTAACAGTGTTACGTCATAGTGGGAGAGAGAATATGATGTCATAATGGGAATACTATAGTGATTATTAATGAGAGTGACATTGTGATGTCATAATGGGAGTATTAAAGTGGTTTATTAATTAGATTGACATTGTGATGTCATAATGGGAGTATTCAAGTGGTTTATTAATGAGAGTGACATTGTTATGTCAAAACGGGTGTGGCTAAGTGATGTTAAAATGGGAATGGCAAAGTGATGTTAAAATTAAAGTGACATTGTGACATCATAATAGGAGTGATAATGTGATGTCATAATGGAAGTACTAAAGTGGTTTATTAATAAGAGTGACATTGTGATGTCATAATGGGAGTATTATAGTGGTTTGTTAATGAGTGACATTGTGATGTCATAATGGGAGTGGCTAAGTGATGTTAAAATCGGAGTAACAGTGTGACATCATAGTGGGAGTGACAATGTGATGGATAAGTGATGTTAAAATGGGAGTAACAGTGTTACATCATAGTGGGAGTGACAATGTGAAGTCATAATGGGAATACTATAGTGGTTTATTAATGAGAGTGAAATTGTGATGTCATAATGGAAGTATTAAAGTGGTTTATTAATGAGAGTGACATTGTGATGTCATAATGGGAGTGGCTAAGTGATGTTAAAATCGGAGTAACAGCGTTACGTCATAGTGGGAGTGAGAATGTGATGTCATAATGGGAATACTATAGTGATTATTAATGAGAGTGACATTGTGATGTCACAATGGGAGTATTAAAGTGGTTTATTAATTAGATTGACATTGTGATGTCATAATGTAAGTATTAAAGTGGTTTATTAATAAGAGTGACATTGTGATCTCAAAATGAGAGTGGCTAAGTGATGTTAAAATCGGAGTAACAGCGTGACGTCATAGTGGGAGTGACAATGTGATGTCATAATGGGAATACTATAGTGGTTTATTAATGAGAGTGACATTGTGATGTCATAATGTGACTATTATAGTGGTTAATTAATGAGTGACAATGTGATGTCATAATGGGAATACTATAGTGGTTTATTAATAAGAGTGACATTGTGATGTCATAATGGGAGTATTGAAGTGTTTTATTAATGAGAGTGACATTGTGATGTCATAATGGGAGAATTATAGTGGTTTATTAATGAGAGTGACATTGTGATGTCATAATGGGAGTGGCTAAGTGATGTTAAAATCGGAAGTAACAGCGTGACGTCATAGTGGAAGTGACAATGTGATGTCATAATGGGAATACTATATTAATTTATTATTGAGATAGACATTGTGATGTCATAATGGGAGTATTAAAGTGGTTTATTAATGAAAGTGACATTGTGATGTCATAATGTGAGTACTACAGTGTTTTGGTTAATGAGAGTGGCATTGTGATGTCATAATGGGAGTGGCTAAGTGAGGGTAAAATGGGAGTGACATTGTGATGTCATAATGGGAATGGCAAAGTGATGTTAAAATTAAAGTGCCATTGTGACATTATAATGGGAGTGATAATTTGATGTCATAATGGAAGTACTAAAGAGGTTTATTAATATGAGTGACATTGTGATGTCATAATGGGAGTGGCTAAGTAATGTTAAAATGGGAGTAACAGTGTGACATCATAGTGGGAGTGGCAATGTGATATCATAGTGGGAAAGACAATGTAATGTCATAATGGGAAAACTATAGTGGTTTAATAATGAGAGTGACATTGTGATGTCACAATGGGAGTATCAAAGTGGTTTATTAATGAGAGTGACATTGTGATGTCATAATGGGAGTGGCTAAGTGAAGGTAAAATGGGAGTGACATTGTGATGTCATAATGGGAATGGCAAATTGATGTTAAAATGAAAGTGACATTGTGACATCATAATGGGAGTGATAATGTGATGTCATAATGGAAGTATTAAAGTAGTTTATTAATGAGAGTTACATTGTGATGTCATAATGGGAGTGGCTAAGTGATGTTAAAATCGGAGTAACAGCGTTACGTCATAGTGGGAGTGGGAATGTGATGTCATAATGGGAATACTATAGTGATTATTAATGAGAGTGACATTGTGATGTCATAATGGGAGTATTAAAGAGGTTTATTAATTAGATTGACATTGTGATGTCATAATGGGAGTGATAATGTGATGTCATAATGGAAGTACTAAAGTGGTTTATTAATAAGAGTGACATTGTGATGTCATAATGGGAGTATTATAGTGGTTTATTAATGAGTGACATTGTGATGTCATAATGGGAGTGGCTAAGTGATGTTAAAATGGGAGTAACAGTGTGACATCATAGTGGGAGTGACAATGTGATGTCATAATGGTAATACTATAGTAGTTTATTAATGAGAGTGACATTGTGATGTCCTAATGGAAGTATTAAAGTGGTTTATTAATGAGAGTGACATTGTGATGTCATAATGGGAGTGGCTAAGTGATGTTAAAATCGGAGTAACAGTGTTACGTCATAGTGGGAGTGAGAATGTGATGTCATAATGGGAATACTATAGTGATTATTAATGAGAGTGACATTGTGATGTCATAATGGGAGTATTAAAGTGGTTTATTAATTAGATTGACATTGTGATGTCATAATGGGAGTATTAAAGTGGTTTATTAATGAGAGTGACATTGTGATGTCAAAATGGGAGTGGCTAAGTGATGTTAAAATCGGAGTAACAGCGTGACGTCATAGTGGGAGTGACAATGTGATGTCATAATTGGAATACTATAGTGGTTTATTAATGAGATTGACATTGTGATGTCATAATGGGATTATTAAAGTGGTTTATTAATTAGATTGACATTGTGATGTCATAATGGGAGTATTAAAGTGGTTTATTAATGAAAGTGACATTGTGATGTCATTATTGGAGTATTAAAGTGGTTTATTAATGAGAGTGACATTGTGATGTCCTAATGGAAGTGGCTAAGTGATGCTAAAATCGGAGTAACAGCGTGACGTCATAGTGGGAGTGACAATGTGATGTCATAATGGGAATACTATAGTGGTTTATTAATGAGAGTGACATTGTGATGTCATAATGGGAGTATTATAGTGGTTTATTAATGAGAGTGACATTGTGATGTCATATTGGGAGTGGCTAAGTGATGTTAAAATCGGAGTAACAGCGTGACGTCATAGTGGGAGTGACAATGTGATGTCATAATGGGAATACTATAGTGGTTTATTAATGAGAGTGTCATTGTGATGTCATAATGGGATTATTAAAGTGGTTTATTAATGAGTGACATTGTGATGTCATAATGGGAGTGGCTAAGTGATGTTAATATGGGAGTAACAGTGTGACATCATAGTAGGAGTGACAATGTGATGTCATAATGGGAATACTATATTAATTTATTATTGAGATAGACATTGTGATGTCATAATAAGAGTATTAAAGTGGTTTATTAATGAAAGTGACATTGTGATGTCATAATGTGAGTACTACAGTGTTTTGGTTAATGAGAGTGGCATTGTGATGTCATAATGGGAGTGGCTAAGTGAGGGTAAGATGGGAGTGACATTGTGATGTCATAATGGGAATGGCAAAGTGATGTTAAAGTTAAAGTGACATTGTGACATTATAATGGGAGTGATAATGTGATGTCATAATGGAAGTACTAAAGTGGTTTATTAATAAGAGTGACATTGTGATGTCATAATTTTTCTATTAAAGTGGTTTATTAATGAGTGACATTGTGATGTCATAATGGGAGTGGCTAAGTAATGTTAAAATGGGAGTAACAGTGTGACGTCATAGTGGGAGTGGCAATGTGATGTCATAGTGGGAAAGACAATGTAATGTCATATTGGGAAAACTATAGTGGTTTAATAATGAGAGTGACATTGTGATGTCACAATGGGAGTATCAAAGTGGTTTATTAATGAGAGTGACATTGTGATGTCATAATGGGAGTGGCTAAGTTAAGGTAAAATGGGAGTGACGTTGTGATGTCATAATGGGAATGGCAAAGTGATGTTAAAATGAAAGTGACATTGTGACATCATAATGTGAGTGACAATGTGATGTCATAATGGAAGTACTAAAGTGGTTTATTAATAAGAGTGACATTGTGATGTCATAATGGGAGTATTATAGTGGTTTATTAATGAGTGACATTGTGATGTCATAATGGGAGTGGCTAAGTGATGTTAAAATGGGAGTAACAGTGTGACATCATAGTGGGAGTGACAATGTGATGTCATAATGGGAATACTATAGTGGTTTATTAATGAGAGTGACATTGTGATGTCATAATGGAAGTATTAAAGTGGTTTATTAATGAGAGTGACATTGTGATGTCATAATGGGAGTGGCTAAGTGATGTTAAAATCGGAGTAACAGTGTGACGTCATAGTGGGAGTGACAATGTGATGTCATAATGGGAATACTATAGTGGTTTATTAATGAGAGTGACATTGTGATGTCATAATGGGAGTATTATAGTGGTTAATTAATGAGAGTGACAATGTGATGTTATAATGGGAATACTATAGTGGTTTATTAATAAGAGTGACATTGTGATGTCATAATGGGAGTATTGAAGTGTTTTATTCATGAGAGTGACATTGTGATGTCATAATGGGAGTATTATAGTGGTTTATTAATGAGTGACATTGTGATGTCATAATGGGAGTGGCTAAGTGATGTTAAAATGGGAGTAACAGTGTGACATCATAGTGGGAGTGACAATGTGATGTCATAATGGGAATACTATAGTGGTTTATTAATGAGAGTGACATTGTGATGTCATAATGGGAGTGGCTAAGTGATGTTAAAATCGGAGTAACAGCGCTATGTCATAGTGGGAGTGAGAATGTGATGTCATAATGGGAATACTATAGTGGTTTATTAATGAGATTGAATGGCAAAGTGATGTTAAAATTAAAGTGACATTGTGACACCATAATGGGAGTGATAATGTGATGTCATAATGGAAGTACTAAAGTGGTTTATTAATAAGAGTGACATTGTGATGTCATAATGGGAGTATTATAGTGGTTTATTAATTAGATTGACATTGTGATGTCATAATGGGAGTATTAAAGTGGTTTATTAATGAGAGTGACATTGTGATGTCAAAATGGGAGTGGCTAAGTGATGTTAAAATCGGAGTAACAGCGTGACGTCATAGTGGGAGTGACAATGTGATGTCATAATTGGAATACTATAGTGGTTTATTAATGAGATTGACATTGTGATGTCATAATGGGAGTATTAAAGTGGTTTATTAATTAGATTGACATTGTGATGTCATAATGGGAGTATTAAAGTGTTTTATTAATGAAAGTGACATTGTGATGTCATAATTGGAGTATTAAAGTGGTTTATTAATGAGAGTGACATTGTGATGTCCTAATGGAAGTGGCTAAGTGATGTTAAAATCGGAGTAACAGCATGACGTCATAGTGGGAGTGACAATGTGATGTCATAATGGGAATACTATAGTGGTTTATTAATGAGAGTGACATTGTGATGTCATAATGGGAGTATTATAGTGGTTTATTAATGAGAGTGACATTGTGATGTCATATTGGGAGTGGCTAAGTGATGTTAAAATCGGAGTAACAGCGTGACGTTATAGTGGGAGTGACAATGTGATGTCATAATGGGAATACTATAGTGGTTTATTAATGAGAGTGTCATTGTGATGTCATAATGGGATTATTAAAGTGGTTTATTAATGAGTGACATTGTGATGTCATAATGGGAGTGGCTAAGTGATGTTAATATGGGAGTAACAGTGTGACATCATAGTAGGAGTGACAATGTGATGTCATAATGGGAATACTATATTAATTTATTATTGAGATAGACATTGTGATGTCATAATAAGAGTATTAAAGTGGTTTATTAATGAAAGTGACATTGTGATGTCATAATGTGAGTACTACAGTGTTTTGGTTAATGAGAGTGGCATTGTGATGTCATAATGGGAGTGGCTAAGTGAGGGTAAAATGGGAGTGATATTGTGATGTCATAATGGGAATGGCAAAGTGATGTTAAAGTTAAAGTGACATTGTGACATGATAATGGGAGTGATAATGTGATGTCATAATGGAAGTACTAAAGTGGTTTATTAATAAGAGTGACATTGTGATGTCATAATTTTTCTATTAAAGTGGTTTATTAATGAGTGACATTGTGATGTCATAATGGGAGTGGCTAAGTAATGTTAAAATGGGAGTAACAGTGTGACGTCATAGTGGGAGTGGCAATGTGATGTCATAGTGGGAAAGACAATGTAATGTCATATTGGGAAAACTATAGTGGTTTAATAATGAGAGTGACATTGTGATGTCACAATGGGAGTATCAAAGTGGTTTATTAATGAGAGTGACATTGTGATGTCATAATGGGAGTGGCTAAGTTAAGGTAAAATGGGAGTGACATTGTGATGTCATAATGGGAATGGCAAAGTGATGTTAAAATGAAAGTGACATTGTGACATCATAATGGGAGTGATAATGTGATGTCATAATGGAAGTACTAAAGTGGTTTATTAATAAGAGTGACATTGTGATGTCATAATGGGAGTATTATAGTGGTTTATTAATGAGTGACATTGTGATGACATAATGGGAGTGGCTAAGTGATGTTAAAATGGGAGTAACAGTGTGACATCATAGTGGGAGTGACAATGTGATGTCATAATGGGAATACTATAGTGGTTTATTAATGAGAGTGACATTGTGATGTCATAATGGAAGTATTAAAGTGGTTTATTAATGAGAGTGACATTGTGATGTCATAATGGGAGTGGCTAAGTGATGTTAAAATCGGAGTAACAGTGTGACGTCATAGTGGGAGTGACAATGTGATGTCACAATGGGAATACTATAGTGGTTTATTAATGAGAGTGACATTGTGATGTCATAATGGGAGTATTATAGTGGTTAATTAATGAGAGTGACAATGTGATGTTATAATGGGAATACTATAGTGGTTTATTAATAAGAGTGACATTGTGATGTCATAATGGGAGTATTGAAGTGTTTTATTCATGAGAGTGACATTGTGATGTCATAATGGGAGTATTATAGTGGTTTATTAATGAATGACATTGTGATGTCATAATGGGAGTGGCTAAGTGATGTTAAAATGGGAGTAACAGTGTGACATCATAGTGGGAGTGACAATGTGATGTCATAATGGGAATACTATAGTGGTTTATTAATGAGAGTGACATTGTGATGTCATAATGGGAGTGGCTAAGTGATGTTAAAATCGGAGTAACAGCGCTATGTCATAGTGGGAGTGAGAATGTGATGTCATAATGGGAATACTATAGTGGTTTATTAATGAGATTGAATGGCAAAGTGATGTTAAAATTAAAGTGAAATTGTGACACCATAATGGGAGTGATAATGTGATGTCATAATGGAAGTACTAAAGTGGTTTATTAATAAGAGTGACATTGTGATGTCATAATGGGAGTATTATAGTGGTTTATTAATTAGATTGACATTGTGATGTCATAATGGGAGTATTAAAGTGGTTTATTAATGAGAGTGACATTGTGATGTCAAAATGGGAGTGGCTAAGTGATGTTAAAATCGGAGTAACAGCGTGACGTCATAGTGGGAGTGACAATGTGATGTCATAATTGGAATACTATAGTGGTTTATTAATGAGATTGACATTGTGATGTCATAATGGGAGTATTAAAGTGGTTTATTAATTAGATTGACATTGTGATGTCATAATGGGAGTATTAAAGTGGTTTATTAATGAAAGTGACATTGTGATGTCATAATTGGAGTATTAAAGTGGTTTATTAATGAGAGTGACATTGTGATGTCCTAATGGAAGTGGCTAAGTGATGTTAAAATCGGAGTAACAGCGTGACGTCATAGTGGGAGTGACAATGTGATGTCATAATGGGAATACTATAGTGGTTTATTAATGAGAGTGACATTGTGATGTCATAATGGGAGTATTATAGTGGTTTATTAATGAGAGTGACATTGTGATGTCATAATGGGAGTGGCTAAGTGATGTTAAAATCGGAGTAACAGTGTGACGTCATAGTGGGAGTGACAATGTGATGTCATAATGGGAATACTATAGTGGTTTATTAATGAGAGTGTCATTGTGATGTCATAATGGGATTATTAAAGTGGTTTATTAATGAGTGACATTGTGATGTCATAATGGGAGTGGCTAAGTGATGTTAATATGGGAGTAACAGTGTGACATCATAGTAGGAGTGACAATGTGATGTCATAATGGGAATACTATATTAATTTATTATTGAGATAGACATTGTGATGTCATAATAAGAGTATTAAAGTGGTTTATTAATGAAAGTGACATTGTGATGTCATAATGTGAGTACTACAGTGTTTTGGTTAATGAGAGTGGCATTGTGATGTCATAATGGGAGTGGCTAAGTGAGGGTAAAATGGGAGTGACATTGTGATGTCATAATGGGAATGGCAAAGTGATGTTAAAGTTAAAGTGACATTGTGACATTATAATGGGAGTGATAATGTGATGTCATAATGGAAGTACTAAAGTGGTTTATTAATAAGAGTGACATTGTGATGTCATAATTTTTCTATTAAAGTGGTTTATTAATGAGTGACATTGTGATGTCATAATGGGAGTGGCTAAGTAATGTTAAAATGGGAGTAACAGTGTGACGTCATAGTGGGAGTGGCAATGTGATGTCATAGTGGGAAAGACAATGTAATGTCATATTGGGAAAACTATAGTGGTTTAATAATAAGAGTGACATTGTGATGTCACAATGGGAGTATCAAAGTGGTTTATTAATGAGAGTGACATTGTGATGTCATAATGGGAGAGGCTAAGTTAAGGTAAAATGGGAGTGACATTGTGATGTCATAATGGGAATGGCAAAGTGATGTTAAAATGAAAGTGACATTGTGACATCATAATGGGAGTGATAATGTGATGTCATAATGGAAGTACTAAAGTGGTTTATTAATAAGAGTGACATTGTGATGTCATAATGGGAGTATTATAGTGGTTTATTAATGAGTGACATTGTGATGTCATAATGGGAGTGGCTAAGTGATGTTAAAATGGGAGTAACAGTGTGACATCATAGTGGGAGTGACAATGTGATGTCATAATGGGAATACTATAGTGGTTTATTAATGAGAGTGACATTGTGATGTCATAATGGAAGTATTAAAGTGGTTTATTAATGAGAGTGACATTGTGATGTCATAATGGGAGTGGCTAAGTGATGTTAAAATCGGAGTAACAGTGTGACGTCATAGTGAGAGTGACAATGTGATGTCATAATGGGAATACTATAGTGGTTTATTAATAAGAGTGACATTGTGATGTCATAATGGGAGTATTATAGTGGTTAATTAATGAGAGTGACAATGTGATGTTATAATGGGAATACTATAGTGGTTTATTAATAAGAGTGACATTGTGATGTCATAATGGGAGTATTGAAGTGTTTTATTCATGAGAGTGACATTGTGATGTCATAATGGGAGTATTATAGTGATTTATTAATGAGTGACATTGTGATGTCATAAAGGGAGTGGCTAAGTGATGTTAAAATGGGAGTAACAGTGTGACATCATAGTGGGAGTGACAATGTGATGTCATAATGGGAATACTATAGTGGTTTATTAATGAGAGTGACATTGTGATGTCATAATGGGAGTGGCTAAGTGATGCTAAAATCGGAGTAACAGCGCTATGTCATAGTGGGAGTGAGAATGTGATGTCATAATGGGAATACTATAGTGGTTTATTAATGAGATTGAATGGCAAAGTGATGTTAAAATTAAAGTGACATTGTGACACCATAATGGGAGTGATAATGTGATGTCATAATGGAAGTACTAAAGTGGTTTATTAATAAGAGTGACATTGTGATGTCATAATGGGAGTATTATAGTGGTTTATTAATGAGTGACATTGTGATGTCATAATGGGAGTGGCTAAGTGATGTTAAAATGGGAGTAACAGTGTGAAAGCATAGTGGGAGTGACAATGTGATGTCATAATGGGAATACTATAGTGGTTTATTAATGAGAGTGACATTGTTATGTCATAATGGAAGTATTAAAGTGGTTTATTAATGAGAGTGACATTGTGATGTCATAATGGGAGTGGCTAAGTGATGTTAAAATCGGAGTAACAGTGTTACGTCATAGTGGGAGTGAGAATGTGATGTCATAATGGGAATACTATAGTGATTATTAATGAGAGTGACATTGTGATGTCATAATGGGAGAATTAAAGTGGTTTATTAATTAGATTGACATTGTGATGTCATAATGGGAGTATTAAAGTGGTTTATTAATGAGAGTAACATTGTGATGTCAAAATGGGAGTGGCTAAGTGATGTTAAAATCGGAGTAACAGCGTGACGTCATAGTGGGAGTGACAATGTGATGTCATAATGGGAATAATATAGTGGTTTATTAATGAGAGTGACATTGTGATGTCATATTGGGAGTATTATAGTGGTTAATTAATGAAAGTGACAATGTGATGTCATAATGGGAATACTATAGTGGTTTATTAATAAGAGTGATATTGTGATGTCATAATGGGAGTATTGAAGTGTTTTATTAATGAGAGTGACATTGTGATGTCATAATGGGAGTATTATAGTGGTTTATTAATGAGTGACATTGTGATGTCATAATGGGAGTGGCTAAGTGATGTTAAAATGGGAGTAACAGTGTGACATCATAGTGGGCGTGACAATGTGATGTCATAATGGGAATACTATAGTGGTTTATTAATGAGAGTGATATTTTGATGTCATAATGGAAGTATTAAAGTGGTTTATTAATGAGAGTGACATTGTGATGTCATAATGGGAGTGGCTAAGTGATGTTAAAATCGGAGTAACAGCGCTACGTCATAGTGGGAGTGAGAATGTGATGTCATAATGGGAATACGATAGTGGTTTATTAATGAGAGTGACATTGTGATGTCATAATGGAAGTATTAAAGTGGTTTATTAATGAGAGTGACATTGCGATGTCATAATGGGAGTGGCTAAGTGATGTTAAAATCGGAGTAACAGCGCTACGTCATAGTGGGAGTGAGAATGTGATGTCATAATGGGAATACTATAGTGGTTTATTAATGAGAGTGACATTGTGATGTCATAATGGGAGTATTAAAGTGGTTTATTAATTAGATTGACATTGTGATGTCATAATGGGAGTATTAAAGTGGTTTATTAATGAGAGTGACATTGTGATGTCAAAATGGGAGTGAGAATTTGATGTCATAATGGGAATACTATGATGGTTTATTAATGAGAGTGACATTGTGATGTCATAATGGGAGTATTAAAGTGGTTTATTAATTAGATTGACATTGTGATGTCATAATGGGAGTATTAAAGTGGTTTATTAATGAAAGTGACATTGTGATGTCATAATTGGAGTATTAAAGTGGTTTATTAATGAGAGTGACATTGTGATGTCCTAATGGAAGTGGCTAAGTGATGTTAAAATCGGAGTAACAGCGTGACGTCATAGTGGGAGTGACAATGTGATGTCATAATGGGAATACTATAGTGGTTTATTAATGAGAGTGACATTATGACATCACAATGTCATAATGGGAGTATTATAGTGGTTTATTAATGAGAGTGACATTGTGATGTCATAATGGGAGTGGCTAAGTGATGTTAAAATCGGAGTAACAGCGTGACGTCATAGTGGGAGTGACAATGTGATGTCATAATGGGAATACTATAGTGGTTTATTAATGAGAGTGTCATTGTGATGTCATAATGGGATTATTAAAGTGGTTTATTAATGAGTGACATTGTGATGTCATAATGGGAGTGGCTAAGTGATGTTAATATGGGAATTACAGTGTGACATCATAGTAGGAGTGACAATGTGATGTCATAATGGGAATACTATATTAATTTATTATTGAGATAGACATTGTGATGTCATAATAAGAGTATTAAAGTGGTTTATTAATGAAAGTGACATTGTGATGTCATAATGTGAGTACTACAGTGTTTTGGTTAATGAGAGTGGCATTGTGATGTCATAATGGGAGTGGCTAAGTGAGGGTAAAATGGGAGTGACATTGTTATGTCATAATGGGAATGGCAAAGTGATGTTAAAGTTAAAGTGACATTGTGACATTATAATGGGAGTGATAATGTGATGTCATAATGGAAGTACTAAAGTGGTTTATTAATAAGAGTGACATTGTGATGTCATAATTTTTCTATTAAAGTGGTTTATTAATGAGTGACATTGTGATGTCATAATGGGAGTGGCTAAGTAATGTTAAAATGGGAGTAACAGTGTGACGTCATAGTGGGAGTGGCAATGTGATGTCATAGTGGGAAAGACAATGTAATGTCATATTGGGAAAACTATAGTGGTTTAATAATGAGAGTGACATTGTGATGTCACAATGGGAGTATCAAAGTGGTTTATTAATGAGAGTGACATTGTGATGTCATAATGGGAGTGGCTAAGTTAAGGTAAAATGGGAGTGACATTGTGATGTCATAATGGGAATGGCAAAGTGATGTTAAAATGAAAGTGACATTGTGACATCATAATGGGAGTGATAATGTGATGTCATAATGGAAGTACTAAAGTGGTTTATTAATAAGAGTGACATTGTGATGTCATAATGGGAGTATTATAGTGGTTTATTAATGAGTGACACTGTGATGTCATAATGGGAGTGGCTAAGTGATGTTAAAATGGGAGTAACAGTGTGACATCATAGTGGGAGTGACAATGTGATGTCATAATGGGAATACTATAGTGGTTTATTAATGAGAGTGACATTGTGATGTCATAATGGAAGTATTAAAGTGGTTTATTAATGAGAGTGACATTGTGATGTCATAATGGGAGTGGCTAAGTGATGTTAAAATCGGAGTAACAGTGTGACGTCATAGTGGGAGTGACAATGTGATGTCATAATGGGAATACTATAGTGGTTTATTAATGAGAGTGACATTGTGATGTCATAATGGGAGTGGCTAAGTTAAGGTAAAATGGGAGTGACATTGTGATGTCATAATGGGAATGGCAAAGTGATGTTAAAATGAAAGTGACATTGTGACATCATAATGGGAGTGATAATGTGATGTCATAATGGAAGTACTAAAGTGGTTTATTAATAAGAGTGACATTGTGATGTCATAATGGGAGTATTATAGTGGTTTATTAATGAGTGACACTGTGATGTCATAATGGGAGTGGCTAAGTGATGTTAAAATGGGAGTAACAGTGTGACATCATAGTGGGAGTGACAATGTGATGTCATAATGGGAATACTATAGTGGTTTATTAATGAGAGTGACATTGTGATGTCATAATGGAAGTATTAAAGTGGTTTATTAATGAGAGTGACATTGTGATGTCATAATGGGAGTGGCTAAGTGATGTTAAAATCGGAGTAACAGTGTGACGTCATAGTGGGAGTGACAATGTGATGTCATAATGGGAATACTATAGTGGTTTATTAATGAGAGTGACATTGTGATGTCATAATGGGAGTATTATAGTGGTTAATTAATGAGAGTGACAATGTGATGTTATATTGGGAATACTATAGTGGTTTATTAATAAGAGTGACATTGTGATGTCATAATGGGAGTATTGAAGTGTTTTATTAAGGAGAGTGACATTGTGATGTCATAATGGGAGTATAATAGTGGTTTATTAAAGAGTGACATTGTGATGTCATAATGGGAGTGGCTAAGTGATGTTAAAATGGGAGTAACAGTGTGACATCATAGTGGGAGTGACAATGTGATGTCATAATGGGAATACTATAGTGGTTTATTAATGAGAGTGACATTGTGATGTCATAATGGGAGTGGCTAAGTGATGTTAAAATCGGAGTAACAGCGCTATGTCATAGTGGGAGTGAGAATGTGATGTCATAATGGGAATACTATAGTGGTTTATTAATGAGATTGAATGGCAAAGTGATGTTAAAATTAAAGTGACATTGTGACACCATAATGGGAGTGATAATGTGATGTCATAATGGAAGTACTAAAGTGGTTTATTAATAAGAGTGACATTGTGATGTCATAATGGGAATACTATAGGGATTATTAATGAGAGTGACATTGTGATGTCATAATGGGAATACTATAGGGATTATTAATGAGAGTGACATTGTGATGTCATAATGGGAGTATTAAAGTGGTTTATTAATTAGATTGACATTGTGATGTCATAATGGGAGTATTATAGTGGTTAATTAATGAAAGTGACAATGAGATGTCATAATGGGAATACTATAGTGGTTTATTAATAAGAGTGACATTGTAATGTCATAATGGGAGTATAGAAGTGTTTTATTAATGAGAGTGACATTGTGATGTCATAATGGGAGTATTATAGTGGTTTATTAATGAGTGACATTGTGATGTCATAATGGGAGTGGCTAAGTGATGTTAAAATGGGAGTAACAGTGTGACATCATAGTGGGCGTGACAATGTGATGTCATAATGGGAATACTATAGTGGTTTATTAATGAGAGTGATATTTTGATGTCATAATGGAAGTATTAAAGTGGTTTATTAATGAGAGTGACATTGTTATGTCATAATGGGAGTGGCTAAGTGATGTTAAAATCGGAGTAACAGCGCTACGTCATAGTGGGAGTGAGAATGTGATGTCATAATGGGAATACTATAGTGGTTTATTAATTAGATTGACATTGTGATGTCATAATGGGAGTATTAAAGTGGTTTATTAATGATAGTGACAATGTGATGTCAAAATGGGAGTGAGAATGTGATGTCATAATGGGAATACTTTAGTGGTTTATTAATGAGAGTGACATTGTGATGTCATAATGGGAGTATTAAAGTGGTTTATTAATTAGATTGACATTGTGATGTCATAATGGGAGTATTAAAGTGGTTTATTAATGAGAGTGACATTGTGATGTCAAAATGGGAGTGGCTAAGTGATGTTAAAATCGGAGTAACAGCGTGACGTCATAGTGGGAGTGACAATGTGATGTCATAATGGGAATACTATAGTGGTTTATTAATGAGAGTGACATTGTGATGTCATAATGGGAGTATTATAGTGGTTTATTAATGAGAGTGACATTGTGATGTCATAATGGGAGTGGCAAAGTGATGTTAAAATCGGAGTAACAGCGTGACGTCATAGTGGGAGTGACAATGTGATGTCATAATGGGAATACTATAGTGGTTTATTAATGAGAGTGACATTGTGATGTCATAATGGGAGTATTAAAGTGGTTTATTAATGAGTGACATTGTGATGTCATAATGGGAGTGGCTGTGATGTTAATATGGGAGTAACAGTGTGACATCATAGTGGGAGTGACAATGTGATGTCATAATGGGAATACTATATTAATTTATTATTGAGATAGACATTGTGATGTCATAATAAGAGTATTAAAGTGGTTTATTAATGAAAGTGACATTGTGATGTCATAATGTGAGTACTACAGTGTTTTGGTTAATAAGAGAGGCATTGTGATGTCATAATGGGAGTGGCTAAGTGAGGGTAAAATGCGAATGACATTGTGATGTCATAATGGGAATGGCAAAGTGATGTTAAAATTAAATTAACATTGTGACATTTTAATGGGAGTGATAATGTGATGTCATAATGGAAGTACTAAAGTGGTTTATTAATAAGAGTGACATTGTGATATCATAATTTTTGTATTAAAGTGGTTTATTAATGAGTGACATTGTGATGTCATAATGGGAGTGGCTAAGTAATGTTAAAATGGGAGTAACAGTGTGAAGTCATAGTGGGAGTGGCAATGTGATGTCATAGTGGGAATGACAATGTAATGTCATAATGGGAAAACAATAGTGGTTTAATAATGAGAGTGACATTGTGATGTCACAATGGGAGTATCAAAGTGGTTTATTAATGAGTGACATTGTGATGTCATAATGGGAGTGGCTAAGTGAAGGTAAAATGGGAGTGACATTGTGATGTCATAATGGGAATGGCAAAGTGATGTTAAAATTAAAGTGACATTGTGACATCATAATAGGAGTGATAATGTGATGTCATAATGGAAGTACTAAAGTGGTTTATTAATAAGAGTGACATTGTGATGTCATAATGGGAGTATTATAGTGGTTTATTAATGAGTGACATTGTGATGTCATAATGGGAGTGGCTAAGTGATGTTAAAATGGGAGTAACAGCGTTACCTCATAGTGGGAGTGAGAATGTTATGTCATAATGGGAATACTATAGTGATTATTAATGAGAGTGACATTGTGATGTCATAATGGGAGTATTAAAGTGGTTTATTAATGAGAGTGACATTGTGATGTCATAATGGGAGTGGCTAAGTGATGTTAAAATCGGAGTAACAGTGTGACATCATAGTGGGAGTGACAATGTGATGTCATAATGGGAATACTATAGTGGTTTATTAATGAGAGTGACAATGTGATGTCATAATGGGAGTGTTATAGTGGTTAATTAATGAGAGTGACAATGTGATGTCATAATGGGAATACCATAGTGGTTTATTAATAAGAGTGACATTGTGATGTCATAATGGGAGTATTGAAGTGTTTTATTAATGAGAGTGACATTGTGATGTCATAATGGGAGTATTATAGTGGTTTATTAATGAGTGACATTGTGATGTCATAATGGGAGTGGCTAAGTGATGTTAAAATGGGAGTAACAGTGTGACATCATAGTGGGAGTGACAATGTGATGTCATAATGGTAATACTATAGTAGTTTATTAATGAGAGTGACATTGTGATGTCATAATGGAAGTATTAAAGTGGTTTATTAATGAGAGTGACATTGTGATGTCATAATGGGAGTGGCTAAGTGATGTTAAAATCAGAGTAACAGTGTTACGTCATAGTGGGAGTGAGAATGTGATGTCATAATGGGAATACTATAGTGATTATTAATGAGAGTGACATTGTGATGTCATAATGGGAGTACTAAAGTGGTTTATTAATTAGATTGACATTGTGATGTCATAATGGGAGTATTAAAGTGGTTTATTAATGAGAGTGACATTGTGATGTCAAAATGGGAGTGGCTAAGTGATGTTAAAATCGGAGTAACAGCGTAACATCATAGTGGGAGTGACAATGTGATGTCATAATGGGAATACTATAGTGGTTTATTAATGAGAGTGACATTGTGATGTCATAATGGGAGTATTAAAGTGGTTTATTAATTAGATTGACATTGTGATGTCATAATGGGAGTATTAAAGTGGTTTATTAATGAAAGTGACATTGTGATGTCATAATTGGAGTATTAAAGTGGTTTATTAATGAAAGTGACATTGTGATGTCATAATGTGAGTACTACAGTGTTTTGGTTAATGAGAGTGGCATTGTGATATCATAATGGGAGTGGCTAAGTGAGGGTAAAATGGGAGTGACATTGTGATGTCATAATGGGAATGGCAAAGTGATGTTAAAGTTAAAGTGACATTGTGACATTATAATGGGAGTGATAATGTGATGTCATAATGGAAGTACTAAAGTGGTTTATTAATAAGAGTGACATTGTGATGTCATAATTTTTGTATTAAAGTGGTTTATTAATGAGTGACATTGTGATGTCATAATGGGAGTGGCTAAGTAATGTTAAAATGGGAGTAACAGTGTGACGTCATAGTGGGAGTGGCAATGTGATGTCATAGTGGGAAAGACAATGTAATGTCATATTGGGAAAACTATAGTGGTTTAATAATGAGAGTGACATTGTGATGTCACAATGGGAGTATCAAAGTGGTTTATTAATGAGAGTGACATTTTGATGTCATAATGGGAGTCGCTAAGTTAAGGTAAAATGGGAGTGACATTGTGATGTCATAATGGGAATGGCAAAGTGATGTTAAAATGAAAGTGACATTGTGACATCATAATGGGAGTGATAATGTGATGTCATAATGGAAGTACTAAAGTGGTTTATTAATAAGAGTGACATTGTGATGTCATAATGGGAGTATTATAGTGGTTTATTAATGAGTGACATTGTGATGTCATAATGGGAGTGGCTAAGTGATGTTAAAATGGGAGTAACAGTGTGAGATCATAGTGGGAGTGACAATGTGATGTCATAATGGGAATACTATAGTGGTTTATTAATGAGAGTGACATTGTGATGTCATAATGGAAGTATTAAAGTGGTTTATTAATGAGAGTGACATTGTGATGTCATAATGGGAGTGGCTAAGTGATGTCAAAATCGGAGTAACAGCGCTACGTCATAGTGGGAGTGAGAATGTGATGTCTTAATGGGAATACTATAGTGGTTTATTAATGAGAGTGACATTGTGATGTCATAATGGAAGTATTAAAGTGGTTTATTAATGAGAGTGACATTGTGATGTCATAATGGGAGTGACTAAGTGATGTTAAAATCGGAGTAACAGTGTGACGTCATAGTGGGAGTGATAATGTGATGTCATAATGTGAAATCTATAGTGGTTTATAAATGAGAGTGACATTGTGATGTCATAATGGGAGTATTATAGTGGTTTATTAATGAGTGACATTGTGATGTCATAATGGGAGTGGCTAAGTGATGTTAAAATGGGAGTAACAGCGTGACATCATAGTGGAAGTGACAATGTGATGTCATAATGGGAATACTATAGTGGTTTATTAATGAGAGTGACATTGTGATGTCATAATGGGAATATTAAAGTGATTTATTAATGAGTGACATTGTGATGTCATAATGGGAGTGGCTAAGTGATGTTAAAATGAAAGTGACATTGTGACATCATAATGGGAGTGATAATGTGATGTCATAATGGAAGTACTAAAGTGGTTTATTAATAAGAGTGACATTGTGATGTCATAATGGGAGTATTATAGTGGTTTATTAATGAGTGACATTGTGATGTCATAATGGGAGTGGCTAAGTGATGTTAAAATGGGAGTAACAGTGTGAGATCATAGTGGGAGTGACAATGTGATGTCATAATGGGAATACTATAGTGGTTTATTAATGAGAGTGACATTGTGATGTCATAATGGAAGTATTAAAGTGGTTTATTAATGAGAGTGACATTGTGATGTCATAATGGGAGTGGCTAAGTGATGTCAAAATCGGAGTAACAGCGCTACGTCATAGTGGGAGTGAGAATGTGATGTCTTAATGGGAATACTATAGTGGTTTATTAATGAGAGTGACATTGTGATGTCATAATGGGAGTATTAAAGTGGTTTATTAATTAGATTGACATTGTGATGTCATAATGGGAGTATTAAAGAGGTTTATTAATGAGAGTGACATTGTGATGTCAAAATGGGAGTGACTAAGTGATGTTAAAATCGGAGTAACAGCGTGACGTCATAGTGGGAGTGATAATGTGATGTCATAATGTGAAATCTATAGTGGTTTATAAATGAGAGTGACATTGTGATGTCATAATGGGAGTATTATAGTGGTTTATTAATGAGTGACATTGTGATGTCATAATGGGAGTGGCTAAGTGATGTTAAAATGGGAGTAACAGCGTGACATCATAGTGGAAGTGACAATGTGATGTCATAATGGGAATACTATAGTGGTTTATTAATGAGAGTGACATTGTGATGTCATAATGGGAATATTAAAGTGATTTATTAATGAGTGACATTGTGATGTCATAATGGGAGTGGCTGTGATGTTAATATGGGAGTAAGTGTGACATCATAGTGGTAGTGACAATGTGATGTCATAATGGGAATATTATATTAATTTATTATTGAGATAGACATTGTGATGTCATAATAAGAGTATTAAAGTGGTTTATTAATGAAAGTGACATTGTGATGTCATAATGTGAGTACTACAGTGTTTTGGTTAATGAGAGTGGCATTGTGATGTCATAATGGGAGTGGCTAAGTGAAGGTAAAATTGGAGTGACATTGTGATGTCATAATGGGAATGGCAAAGTGATGTTAAAATGAAAGTGACATTGTGACATCATAATGGGAGTGATAATGTGATGTCATAATGGAAGTACTAAAGTGGTTTATTAATAAGAGTGATATTGTGATGTCATAATGGGAGTATTATAGTGGTTTATTAATGAGTGACATTGTGATGTCATAATGGGAGTGGCTAAGTGATGTTAAAATGGTAGTAACAGTGTGACATCATAGTGGGAGTGACAATGTGATGTCATAATGGGAATACTATAGTGGTTTATTAATGAGAGTGACATTGTGATGTCATAATGGAAGTATTAAAGTGGTTTATTAATGAGAGTGACATTGTGATGTCATAATGGGAGTGGCTGTGATGTTAGTATGGGAGTAAGTGTGACATCATAGTGGGAGTGACAATGTGATGTCATAATGGGAATACTATATTAATTTATTATTGAGATAGACATTGTGATGTCATAATAAGAGTATTAAAGTGGTTTATTAATGAAAGTGACATTGTGATGTCATAATGTGAGTACTACAGTGTTTTGGTTAATGAGAGTGGCATTGTGATGTCATAATGGGAGTGGCTAAGTGAAGGTAAAATTGGAGTGACATTGTGATGTCATAATGGGAATGGCAAAGTGATGTTAAAATGAAAGTGACATTGTGACATCATAATGGGAGTGATAATGTGATGTCATAATGGAAGTACTAAAGTGGTTTATTAATAAGAGTGATATTGTGATGTCATAATGGGAGTATTATAGTGGTTTATTAATGAGTGACATTGTGATGTCATAATGGGAGTGGCTAAGTGATGTTAAAATGGGAGTAACAGTGTGACATCATAGTGGGAGTGACAATGTGATGTCATAATGGGAATACTATAGTGGTTTATTAATGAGAGTGACATTGTGATGTCATAATGGAAGTATTAAAGTGGTTTATTAATGAGAGTTAAATTTTGATGTCATAATGGGAGTGGCTAAGTGATGTTAAAATCGGAGTAACAGCATTACGTCATAGTGGGAGTGAGAATGTGATGTCATAATGGGAATACTATAGTGATTATTAATGAGAGTGACATTGTGATGTCATAATGGGAGTATTAAAGTGGTTTATTAATTAGATTGACATTGTGATGTCATAATGGGAGTGATAATGTGATGTCATAATGGAAGTACTAAAGTGGTTTATTAATAAGAGTGACAATGTGATGTCATAATGGGAGTATTATAGTGGTTTATTAATGAGTGACATTGTGATGTCATAATGGGAGTGGCTAAGTGATGTTAAAATGGGAGTAACAGTGTGACATCATAGTGGGAGTGACAATGTGATGTCATAATGGGAATACTATAGTGGTTTATTAATGAGAGTGACATTGTGATGTCATAATGGAAGTATTAAAGTGGTTTATTAATGAGAGTGACATTGTGATGTCATAATGGGAGTGGCTAAGTGATGTTAAAATCGGAGTAACAGCGTTACGTCATAGTGGGAGAGAGAATATGATGTCATAATGGGAATACTATAGTGATTATTAATGAGAGTGACATTGTGATGTCATAATGGGAGTATTAAAGTGGTTTATTAATTAGATTGACATTGTGATGTCATAATGGGAGTATTAAAGTGGTTTGTTATTGAGAGTGACATTGTGATGTCAAAATGGGTGTGGCTAAGTGATGTTAAAATGGGAATGGCAAAGTGATGTTAAAATTAAAGTGACATTGTGACATCATAATAGGAGTGATAATGTGATGTCATAATGGAAGTACTAAAGTGGTTTATTAATAAGAGTGACATTGTGATGTCATAATGGGAGTATTATAGTGGTTTATTAATGAGTGACATTGTGATGTCATAATGGGAGTGGCTAAGTGATGTTAAAATGGGAGTAACAGTGTGACATCATAGTGGGAGTGACAATGTGATGGATAAGTGATGTTAAAATGGGAGTAACAGTGTTACATCATAGTGGGAGTGACAATGTGAAGTCATAATGGGAATACTATAGTGGTTTATTAATGAGAGTGACATTGTGATGTCATAATGGAAGTATTAAAGTGGTTTATTAATGAGAGTGACATTGTGATGTCATAATGGGAGTGGCTAAGTGATGTTAAAATCGGAGTAACAGCGTTACGTCATAGTGGGAGTGAGAATGTGATGTCATAATTGGAATACTATAGTGATTATTAATGAGAGTGACATTGTGATGTCATAATGGGAGTATTAAAGTGGTTTATTAATTAGATTGACATTGTGATGTCATAATGTAAGTATTAAAGTGGTTTATTAATAAGAGTGACATTGTGATCTCAAAATGAGAGTGGCTAAGTGATGTTAAAATCGGAGTAACAGCGTGACGTCATAGTGGGAGTGACAATGTGATGTCATAATGGTAATACTATAGTGGTTTATTAATGAGAGTGACATTGTGATGTCATAATGGGAGTATTATAGTGGTTAATTAATGAGTGACAATGTGATGTCATAATGGGAATACTATAGTGGTTAATAATAAGAGTGACATTGTGATGTCATAATGGGAGTATTGAAGTGTTTTATTAATGAGAGTGACATTGTGATGTCATAATGGGAGTATTATAGTGGTTTATTAATGAGAGTGACATTGTGATTTCATAATGGGAGTGGCTAAGTGATGTTAAAATCGGAGTAACAGCGTGACGTCATAGTGGAAGTGACAATGTGATGTCATAATGGGAATACTATATTAATTTATTATTGAGATAGACATTGTGATGTCATAATGGGAGTATTAAAGTGGTTTATTAATGAAAGTGACATTGTGATGTCATAATGTGAGTACTACATTGTTTTGGTTAATGAGAGTGGCATTGTGATGTCATAATGGGAGTGGCTAAGTGAGGGTAAAATGGGAGTGACATTGTGATGTCATAATGGGAATGGCAAAGTCATGTTAAAATTTAAGTGCCATTGTGACATTATAATGGGAGTGATAATTTGATGTCATAATGGAAGTACTAAAGTGGTTTATTAATAAGAGTGATATTGTGATGTCATAATGGGAGTATTATAGTGGTTTATTAATGAGTGACATTGTGATGTCATAATGGGAGTGGCTAAGTGATGTTAAAATGGGAGTAACAGTGTGACATCATAGTGGGAGTGAGAATGTGATGTCATAATGGGAATACTATAGTGGTTTATTAATGAGAGTGACATTGTGATGTCATAATGGGAGTATTAAAGTGGTTTATTAATTAGATTGACATTGTGATGTCATAATGGGAGTGATAATGTGATGTCATAATGGAAGTACTAAAGTGGTTTATTAATAAGAGTGACAATGTGATGTCATAATGGGAGTATTATAATGGTTTATTAATGAGTGACATTGTGATGTCATAATGGGAGTGGCTAAGTGATGTTAAAATGGGAGTAACAGTGTGACATCATAGTGGGAGTGACAATGTGATGTCATAATGGGAATACTATAGTGGTTTATTAATGAGAGTGACATTGTGATGTCATAATGGAAGTATTAAAGTGGTTTATTAATGAGAGTGACATTGTGATGTCATAATGGGAGTGGCTAAGTGATGTTAAAATCGGAGTAACAGTGTTACGTCATAGTGGGAGTGAGAATGTGATGTCATAATGGGAATACTATAGTGATTATTAATGAGAGTGACATTGTGATGTCATAATGGGAGTACTAAAGTGGTTTATTAATTAGATTGACATTGTGATGTCATAATGGGAGTATTAAAGTGGTTTATTAATGAGAGTGACATTGTGATGTCAAAATGGGAGTGGCTAAGTGATGTTAAAATCAGAGTAACAGCGTGACATCATAGTGGGAGTGACAATGTGATGTCATAATGGGAATACTATAGTGGTTTATTAATGAGAGTGACATTGTGATGTCATAATGGGAGTATTAAAGTGGTTTATTAATTAGATTGACATTGTGATGTCATAATGGGAATACTATAGTGGTTTATTAATGAGAGTGTCATTGTGATGTCAAAATGGGATTATTAAAGTGGTTTATTAATGAGTGACTTTGTGATGTCATAATGGGAGTGGCTAAGTGATGTTAAAATGGGAGTAACAGTGTGACATCATAGTGGGAGTGACAATGTGATGTCATAATGGGAATACTATAGTGGTTTATTAATGAGAGTGACATTGTGATGTCATAATGGGAGTATGAAATTGGTTATTAATGAGAGTGACATTGTGATGTCATAATGGGAGTGGCTAAGTGAAGGTAAAATGGGAGTGACATTGTGATGTCATAATGGGAATGGCAAAGTGATGTTAAAATTAAAGTGACATTGTAACATTATAATGGGAGTGATAATGTGATGTCATAATGGAAGTACTACAGTGGTTTATTAATAAGAGTGACATTGTGATGTCATAATGGGAGTGGCTAAGTAGTGTTAAAATGGGAGTAACAGTGTGACATCATAGTGGGAGTGGCAATGTGATGTCATAGTGGGAAAGACAATGTAATGTCATAATGGGAAAACTATAGTGGTTTAATAATGAGAGTGACATTGTGATGTCACAATGGGAGTATCAAAGTGGTTTATTAATGAGAGTGACATTGTGATGTCATAATGGGAGTGGCTAAGTGAAGGTAAAATGGGAGTGACGTTGTGATGTCATAATGGGAATGGCAAAGTGATGTTAAAATGAAAGTGACATTGTGACATCATATTGGGAGTGATAATGTGATGTCATAATGGAAGTACTAAAGTGGTTTATTAATAAGAGTGACATTGTGATGTCATAATGGGAGTATTATAGTGGTTTATTAATGAGTGACATTGTGATGTCATAATGGGAGTGGCTAAGTGATGTTAAAATGGGAGTAACAGTGTGACATCATAGTGGGAGTGACAATGGGATGTCATAGTGGGAAAGACAATGTAATGTCATAATGGGAAAACTATAGTGGTTTAATAATGATGTCATAACGGGAGTGGCTAAGTGAAGGTAAAATGGGAGAGACATTGTGATGTCATAATGGGAATGGCAAAGTGATGTTAAAATGAAAGTGACATTGTGACATCATAATGGGAGTGATAATGTGATGTCATAATGGAAGTACTAAAGTGGTTTATTAATGAGAGTGACATTGTGATGTCATAATGGAAGTATTAAAGTGGTTTATTAATGAGTGACATTGTGATGTCATAATGGGAGTGGCTATGTGATGTTAAAATGGGAGTAACAGTGTGACATCATAGTGGGAGTGAGAATGTGATGTCATAATGGGAATACTATAGTGATTATTAATGAGAGTGACATTGTGATGTCATAATGGGAGTATTAAAGTGGTTTATTAATTAGATTGACATTGTGATGTCATAATGGGAGTATTAAAGTGGTTTATTAATGAGAGTGACATTGTGATGTCAAAATGGGAGTGGCTAAGTGATGTTAAAATCGGAATAACAGCGTGACGTCATAGTGGGAGTGACAATGTGATGTCATAATGGGAATACTATAGTGGTTTATTAATGAGAGTGACATTGTGATGTCATAATGGGAGTATTAAAGTGGTTTATTAATGAGTGACATTGTGATGTCATAATGGGAGTGGCTAAGTGATGTTAAAATGGGAGTGACATTGTGATGTCATAATGGGAATGGCAAAGTGATGTTAAAATTAAAGTGACATTGTAACATTATAATGGGAGTGATAATGTGATGTCATAATGGAAGTACTACAGTGGTTTATTAATAAGAGTGACATTGTGATGTCATAATGGGAGTGGCTAAGTAATGTTAAAATGGGAGTAACAGTGTGACGTCATAGTGGGAGTGGCAATGTGATGTCATAGTGGGAAAGACAATGTAATGTCATAATGGGAAAACTATAGTGGTTTAAAAATGAGAGTGACATTGTGATGTCACAATGGGAGTATCAAAGTGGTTTATTAATGAGAGTGACATTGTGATGTCATAATGGGAGTGGCTAAGTGAAGGTAAAATGGGAGTGACATTGTGATGTCATAATGGGAATGGCAAAGTGATGTTAAAATGAAAGTGACATTGTGACATCATATTGGGAGTGATAATGTGATGTCATAATGGAAGTACTAAAGTGGTTTATTAATAAGAGTGACATTGTGATGTCATAATGGGAGTATTATAGTGGTTTATTAATGAGTGACATTGTGATGTCATAATGGGAGTGGCTAAGTGATGTTAAAATGGGAGTAACAGTGTGACATCATAGTGGGAGTGACAATGTGATGTCATAGTGGGAAAGACAATGTAATGTCATAATGGGAAAACTATAGTGGTATAATAATGAGAGTGACATTGTGATGTCACAATGGGAGTATCAAAGTGGTTTATTAATGAGAGTGACATTGTGATGTCATAATGGGAGTCGCTAAGTTAAGGTAAAATGGGAGTGACATTGTGATGTCATAATGGGAGTGGCTAAGTGATGTTAAAATCGGAGTAACAGTGTTACGTCATAGTGGGAGTGAGAATGTGATGTCATAATGGGAATACTATAGTGATTATTAATGAGAGTGACATTGTGATGTCATAATGGGAGTATTAAAGTGGTTTATTAATTAGATTGACATTGTGATGTCATAATGAGAGTATTAAAGTGGTTTATTAATGAGAGTGACATTGTGATGTCAAAATGGGAGTGGCTAAGTGATGTTAAAATCGGAGTAACAGCGTGACATCATAGTGGGAGTGACAATGTGATGTCATAATGGGAATACTATAGTGGTTTATTAATGAGAGTGACATTGTGATGTCATAATGGGAGTATTAAAGTGGTTTATTAATGATTGACGTTGTGATGTCATAATGGGAGTGGCTAAGTGATGTTAAAATGGGAGTGACATTGTGATGTCATAATGGGAGTGGCAAAGTAATGTTAAAATGAAAGTGACATTGTGACATCATAATGGGAGTGATAATGTGATGTCATAATGGGAGTACTAAAGTGGTTTATCAATGAGGGTGACATTGTGATGTCATAATGGGAGTATTAAAGTGGTTTATTAATGAGAGTGACATTGTGATGTCCTAATGGAAGTGGCTAAGTGATGTTAAAATCGGAGTAACAGCGTGACGTCATAGTGGGAGTGACAATGTGATGTCATAATGGGAATACTATAGTGGTTTATTAATGAGAGTGACATTGTGATGTCATAATGGGAGTATTATAGTGGTTTATTAATGAGAGTGACATTGTGATGTCATAATGGGAGTGACTAAGTGATGTTAAAATCGGAGTAACAGCGTGACGTCATAGTGGGAGTGACAATGTGATGTCATAATGGGAATACTATAGTGGTTTATTAATGAGAGTGACATTGTGATGTCATAATGGGATTATTAAAGTGGTTTATTAATGAGTGACATTGTGATGTCATAATGGGAGTGGCTAAGTGATGTTAATATGGGAGTAACAGTGTGACATCATAGTGGGAGTGACAATGTGATGTCATATTGGGAATACTATATTAATTTATTATTGAGATAGACATTGTGATGTCATAATAAGAGTATTAAAGTGGTTTATTAATGAAAGTGACATTGTGATGTCATAATGTGAGTACTACAGTGTTTTGGTTAATGAGAGCGGCATTGTGATGTCATAATGGGAGTGGCTAAGTGAAGGTAAAATGGGAGTGACATTGTGATGTCATAATGGGAATGGCAAAGTGATGTTAAAATTAAAGTGACATTGTGACATCATAATGGGAGTGATAATGTGATGTCATAATGGAAGTACTAAAGTGGTTTATTAATGAATGACATTGTGATGTCATAATGGGAGTGGCTAAGTAATGTTAAAATGGGAGTAACAGTGTGACGTCATAGTGGGAGTGGCAATGTGATGTCATAGTGGGAAAGACAATGTGATGTCATAATGGGAATACTATAGTGGTTTATTAATGAGAGTGACATTGTGATGTCATAATGGGAGTATTATAGTGTTTTATTAATGAGAGTGACATTGTGATGTCATAATGGGAGTATTATAGTGGTTTATTAATGAGTGACATTGTGATGTCATAATGGGAGTGGCTAAGTGATGTTAAAATGGGAGTAACAGTGTGACATCATAGTGGGAGTGACACTGTGATGTCATAATGGGAATACTATAGTGGTTTATTAATGAGAGTGACATTGTGATGTCATAATGGAAGTATTAAAGTGGTTTATTAATGAGAGTGACATTGTGCTGTCATATTGGGAGTGGCTAAGAGATGTTAAAATTGGAGTAACAGCGTTATGTCATAGTGGGAGTGAGAATGTGATGTCATAATGGGAATACTATAGTGATTATTAATGAGAAGGACATTGTGATGTCATAATGGGAGTATTAAAGTGGTTTATTAATTAAATTGACATTGTGATGTCATAAAGGGAGTATTAAAGTGGTTTATTAATGAGAGTGACATTGTGATGTCATAATGGGAGTATTAAAGTGGTTTATTAATGAGTGACATTGTGATGTCATAATGAGAGTGGCTAAGTGATGTTAAAATGGGAGTGACATTGTGATGTCATAATGGGAGTGGCAAAGTAATGTTAAAATGAAAGTGACATTGTGACATCATAATGGGAGTGATAATGTGATGTCATAATGGGAGTACTAAAGTGGTTTAACAATGAGAGTGACATTGTGATGTCATAATTTTTGTATTAAAGTGGTTTATTAATGAGTGACATTGTGATGTCATAATGGGAGTGGCTAAGTAATGTTAAAATGGGAGTAACAGTGGGACGTCATAGTGGGAGTGGCAATGTGATGTCATAGTGGGAAAGACAATGCAATGTCATAATGGGAAAACTATAGTGGTTTAATAATGAGAGTGACATTGTGATGTCACAATGGGAGTATCAAAGTGGTTTATTAATGAGAGTGACATTGTGATGTCATACTGGGAGTGGCTAAGTGAAGGTAAAATGGGAGTGACATTGTGATGTCATAATGGGAATGGCAAAGTGATGTTAAAATTAAAGTGACATTGTGACATCATAGTGGGAGTGAGAATGTGATGTCATAATGGGAATACTATCGTGATTATTAATGAGAGTGACATTGTGATGTCATAATGGGAGTATTAAAGTGGTTTATTAATTAGATTGACATTGTGATGTCATAATGGGAGTATTAAAGTGGTTTATTAATGAGAGTGACATTGTGATGTCAAAATGGGAGTGGCTAAGTGATGTTAAAATCGGAGTAACAGCGTGACGTCATAGTGGGAGTGACAATGTGAAGTCATAATGGGAATACTATAGTGGTTTATTAATGAGAGTGACATTGTGATGTCATAATGGGAGTATTAAAGTGGTTTATTAATGATTGACGTTGTGATGTCATAATGGGAGTGGCTAAGTGATGTTAAAATGGGAGTGACATTGTGATGTCATAATGGGAGTGGCAAAGTAATGTTAAAATGAAAGTGACATTGTGACATCATAATGGGAGTGATAATGTGATGTCATAATGGGAGTACTAAAGTGGTTTATCAATGAGAGTGACATTGTGATGTCATAATGGGAGTATTAAAGTGGTTTATTAATGAGAGTGACATTGTGATGTCCTAATGGAAGTGGCTAAGTGATGTTAAAATCGGAGTAACAGCGTGACGTCATAGTGGGAGTGATAATGTGATGTCATAATGGAAGTACTAAAGTGGTTTATTAATAAGAGTGACATTGTGATGTCATAATGGGAGTATTATAGTGGTTTATTAATGAGTGACATTGTGATGTCATAATGGGAGTGGCTAAGT
This sequence comes from Taudactylus pleione, assembly GCA_031769625.1. NCBI lineage: Eukaryota > Metazoa > Chordata > Amphibia > Anura > Myobatrachidae > Taudactylus > Taudactylus pleione. The sequence goes on from JAUIMM010000641.1 coordinate 6,602,673, forward strand.
GATGTTAAAATGGGAATGGCAAAGTGATGTTAAAATTAAAGTGACATTGTGACATCATAATAGGAGTGATAATGTGATGTCATAATGGAAGTACTAAAGTGGTTTATTAATAAGAGTGACATTGTGATGTCATAATGGGAGTATTATAGTGGTTTATTAATGAGTGATATTGTGATGTCATAATGGGAGTGGCTAAGTGATGTTAAAATGGGAGTAACAGTGTGACATCATAGTGGGAGTGACAATGTGATGGCTAAGTGATGTTAAAATGGGAGTAACAGTGTTACATCATAATGGGAGTGACAATGTGAAGTCATAATGGGAATACTATAGTGGTTTATTAATGAGAGTGACATTGTGATGTCATAATGGAAGTATTAAAGTGGTTTATTAATGAGAGTGACATTGTGATGTCATAATGGGAGTGGCTAAGTGATGTTAAAATCGGAGTAACAGCGTTACGTCATAGTGGGAGTGAGAATGTGATGTCATAATGGGAATACTATAGTGATTATTAATGAGAGTGACATTGTGATGCATTAATGGGAGTATTAAAGTGGTTTATTAATTAGATTGACATTGTGATGTCATAATGGGAGTATTAAAGTGGTTTATTAATAAGAGTGACATTGTGATGTCAAAATGAGAGTGGCTAAGTGATGTTAAAATCGGAGTAACAGCGTGACGTCATAGTGGGAGTGACAATGTGATGTCATAATGGGAATATTATAGTGGTTTATTAATGAGAGTGACATTGTGATGTCATAATGGGAGTATTAAAGTGGTTTATTAATGATTGACGTTGTGATGTCATAATGGGAGTGGCTAAGTGATGTTAAAATGGGAGTGACATTGTGATGTCATAATGGGAGTGGCAAAGTAATGTTAAAATGAAAGTGACATTGTGACATCATAATGGGAGTGATAATGTGATGTCATAATGGGAGTACTAAAGTGGTTTATCAATGAGGGTGACATTGTGATGTCATAATGGGAGTATTAAAGTGGTTTATTAATGAGAGTGACATTGTGATGTCCTAATGGAAGTGGCTAAGTGATGTTAAAATCGGAGTAACAGCGTGACGTCATAGTGGGAGTGACAATGTGATGTCATAATGGGAATACTATAGTGGTTTATTAATGAGAGTGACATTGTGATGTCATAATGGGAGTATTATAGTGGTTTATTAATGAGAGTGACATTGTGATGTCATAATGGGAGTGACTAAGTGATGTTAAAATCGGAGTAACAGCGTGACGTCATAGTGGGAGTGACAATGTGATGTCATAATGGGAATACTATAGTGGTTTATTAATGAGAGTGACATTGTGATGTCATAATGGGATTATTAAAGTGGTTTATTAATGAGTGACATTGTGATGTCATAATGGGAGTGGCTAAGTGATGTTAATATGGGAGTAACAGTGTGACATCATAGTGGGAGTGACAATGTGATGTCATATTGGGAATACTATATTAATTTATTATTGAGATAGACATTGTGATGTCATAATAAGAGTATTAAAGTGGTTTATTAATGAAAGTGACATTGTGATGTCATAATGTGAGTACTACAGTGTTTTGGTTAATGAGAGCGGCATTGTGATGTCATAATGGGAGTGGCTAAGTGAAGGTAAAATGGGAGTGACATTGTGATGTCATAATGGGAATGGCAAAGTGATGTTAAAATTAAAGTGACATTGTGACATCATAATGGGAGTGATAATGTGATGTCATAATGGAAGTACTAAAGTGGTTTATTAATGAATGACATTGTGATGTCATAATGGGAGTGGCTAAGTAATGTTAAAATGGGAGTAACAGTGTGACGTCATAGTGGGAGTGGCAATGTGATGTCATAGTGGGAAAGACAATGTAATGTCATAATGGGAATACTATAGTGGTTTATTAATGAGAGTGACATTGTGATGTCATAATGGGAGTATTATAGTGTTTTATTAATGAGAGTGACATTGTGATGTCATAATGGGAGTATTATAGTGGTTTATTAATGAGTGACATTGTGATGTCATAATGGGAGTGGCTAAGTGATGTTAAAATGGGAGTAACAGTGTGACATCATAGTGGGAGTGACACTGTGATGTCATAAAGGGAATACTATAGTGGTTTATTAATGAGAGTGACATTGTGATGTCATAATGGAAGTATTAAAGTGGTTTATTAATGAGAGTGACATTGTGCTGTCATATTGGGAGTGGCTAAGAGATGTTAAAATTGGAGTAACAGCGTTATGTCATAGTGGGAGTGAGAATGTGATGTCATAATGGGAATACTATAGTGATTATTAATGAGAAGGACATTGTGATGTCATAATGGGAGTATTAAAGTGGTTTATTAATTAGATTGACATTGTGATGTCATAAAGGGAGTATTAAAGTGGTTTATTAATGAGAGTGACATTGTGATGTCATAATGGGAGTATTAAAGTGGTTTATTAATGAGTGACATTGTGATGTCATAATGAGAGTGGCTAAGTGATGTTAAAATGGGAGTGACATTGTGATGTCATAATGGGAGTGGCAAAGTAATGTTAAAATGAAAGTGACATTGTGACATCATAATGGGAGTGATAATGTGATGTCATAATGGGAGTACTAAAGTGGTTTAACAATGAGAGTGACATTGTGATGTCATAATTTTTGTATTAAAGTGGTTTATTAATGAGTGACATTGTGATGTCATAATGGGAGTGGCTAAGTAATGTTAAAATGGGAGTAACAGTGGGACGTCATAGTGGGAGTGGCAATGTGATGTCATAGTGGGAAAGACAATGCAATGTCATAATGGGAAAACTATAGTGGTTTAATAATGAGAGTGACATTGTGATGTCACAATGGGAGTATCAAAGTGGTTTATTAATGAGAGTGACATTGTGATGTCATACTGGGAGTGGCTAAGTGAAGGTAAAATGGGAGTGACATTGTGATGTCATAATGGGAATGGCAAAGTGATGTTAAAATTAAAGTGACATTGTGACATCATAGTGGGAGTGAGAATGTGATGTCATAATGGGAATACTATCGTGATTATTAATGAGAGTGACATTGTGATGTCATAATGGGAGTATTAAAGTGGTTTATTAATTAGATTGACATTGTGATGTCATAATGGGAGTATTAAAGTGGTTTATTAATGAGAGTGACATTGTGATGTCAAAATGGGAGTGGCTAAGTGATGTTAAAATCGGAGTAACAGCGTGACGTCATAGTGGGAGTGACAATGTGATGTCATAATGGGAATACTATAGTGGTTTATTAATGAGAGTGACATTGTGATGTCATAATGGGAGTATTAAAGTGGTTTATTAATGATTGACGTTGTGATGTCATAATGGGAGTGGCTAAGTGATGTTAAAATGGGAGTGACATTGTGATGTCATAATGGGAGTGGCAAAGTAATGTTAAAATGAAAGTGACATTGTGACATCATAATGGGAGTGATAATGTGATGTCATAATGGGAGTACTAAAGTGGTTTATCAATGAGAGTGACATTGTGATGTCATAATGGGAGTATTAAAGTGGTTTATTAATGAGAGTGACATTGTGATGTCCTAATGGAAGTGGCTAAGTGATGTTAAAATCGGAGTAACAGCGTGACGTCATAGTGGGAGTGATAATGTGATGTCATAATGGAAGTACTAAAGTGGTTTATTAATAAGAGTGACATTGTGATGTCATAGTGGGAGTATTATAGTGGTTTATTAATGAGTGACATTGTGATGTCATAATGGGAGTGGCTAAGTGATGTTAAAATGGGAATGGCAAAGTGATGTTAAAATTAAAGTGACATTGTGACATCATAATAGGAGTGATAATGTGATGTCATAATGGAAGTACTAAAGTGGTTTATTAATAAGAGTGACATTGTGATGTCATAATGGGAGTATTATAGTGGTTTATTAATGAGTGATATTGTGATGTCATAATGGGAGTGGCTAAGTGATGTTAAAATGGGAGTAACAGTGTGACATCATAGTGGGAGTGACAATGTGATGGCTAAGTGATGTTAAAATGGGAGTAACAGTGTTACATCATAATGGGAGTGACAATGTGAAGTCATAATGGGAATACTATAGTGGTTTATTAATGAGAGTGACATTGTGATGTCATAATGGAAGTATTAAAGTGGTTTATTAATGAGAGTGACATTGTGATGTCATAATGGGAGTGGCTAAGTGATGTTAAAATCGGAGTAACAGCGTTACGTCATAGTGGGAGTGAGAATGTGATGTCATAATGGGAATACTATAGTGATTATTAATGAGAGTGACATTGTGATGCATTAATGGGAGTATTAAAGTGGTTTATTAATTAGATTGACATTGTGATGTCATAATGGGAGTATTAAAGTGGTTTATTAATAAGAGTGACATTGTGATGTCAAAATGAGAGTGGCTAAGTGATGTTAAAATCGGAGTAACAGCGTGACGTCATAGTGGGAGTGACAATGTGATGTCATAATGGGAATATTATAGTGGTTTATTAATGAGAGTGACATTGTGATGTCATAATGGGAGTATTATAGTGGTTAATTAATGAGTGACAATGTGATGTCATAATGGGAATACTATAGTGGTTTATTAATAAGAGTGACATTGTGATGTCATAATGGGAGTGGCTAAGTGATGTTAAAATCGGAGTAAAAGCGTGACGTCATAGTGGAAGTGACAATGTGATGTCATAATGGGAATACTATATTAATTTATTATTGAGATAGACATTGTGATGTCATAATGGGAGTATTATAGTGGTTTATTAATGAAAGTGACATTGTGATGTCATAATGTGAGTACTACAGTGATTTG